>OW121755.1:23645683-24259516 GCA_933228765.1 Miltochrista miniata
TGGGGTCCCATGCAATCCAGGGTTTCGCCGCTGCTAGCTTGTGCGAAACTTTTACTTAAAAACATTATTACTTACTTCAAAATGTACATTATTTCAGTTAATCGACTATCAGTCGTACCCTCGTACCCTTGTGAAGTTCAGTTGTATGATATAGTTTTCATTCTAATTTCGATACATGTAAAGGCGGAAACACATTGTTAAAATGCTACGCGATCTGATGAAATGCAACACGTGTTGTAAAATCAATTTGTATTGTTTTCTATGACCAGAGTCACACTATCAACATCCGATGCGCCATGCGCAGTAGAGTTTACACGTAGCGTCGCGTCGTGTTTTAATAATGTGTTTCCACCTTCAGCGTCTTTGCGCTGGCCTTAAAACTCCTTGCAAGGGCTACTTTTCTTTCCATAACTCCCATAAAAAGGTCAATGTTTCTTTCATTACATTGTCAATTCTTCTGCGGGTGTACGCGTTCAAAGTATTTTTGTCATACAATCTGCGTCTTGTTATCATCAATCAAAACTGTTGCTGGACCGTTTTCACTCTAACTCATTAGTCATTAAAGTCATTAGTAGGAAGTGTCACTTGAAAGTAATTTTCATTCAGTTCAAAAAGTCGAGAAACTTGAAACTTGGCACACTTGTTAAATTATTATATCGTCTTTAGTTTTAACAAATGGTTAAAGTTTTAATAAACTAACCCCAATATTATCATTAGTAACATAACGATGTCAATTAGTGATTAGAAAATCAGAATGATTTTCATAAAAGACGCCAGACCGCTTAGAAAATGTGTGATTATTATGAGCAAACGTTATGTTAGGATACGGCAATGGTTTTAGGAGAAGAAAATTAATAAGTACCTAACTACGATACACAAAGTCAAAATGAAATGCTGGTGCAACATCTTTTAAAAGTCAGCCTAAGATTTCTACCGGTACAATCTGTTCAAAACGTCAGTTTAGCTTAATAAACAAGAAAGCCTTGAGATCGTTCTCACCAGACTGCCCCTCTCTAACACGTTTATTGTGAAAGTGAAAGTTCAATCCGATTGACGTTGTCATTTTTGTTCTATTTCAAACTTTGAACAGATGATCCACGTGACCTAGTGACGTAGTTTAATGCAACAGAGTCACAGACTACAGACAAAGTCTCGCCATAAGCCCCTCTGCACTATATTTTATAGAAAGGGGCTAAAAGTAGAAGTCGTGTTTCATTTGCGGCAAATTACATTTTTCCTTTCAAATCTTATTACTACTACTTTATTTCGTAAGCTATTGTTAAGAGACGTAGAAACAAACATTGTCCCTCTTCAGAACGTAAATTCGTATTAAATAGTACCTACCTATAATCAAGTATCGATTCTATTTACTAAGAATTCCATAACCAAAGTGACTGACCTATGATTGCGTATACCTAAGTACTGCCATTCAATACCAATTGAAATACCTCGATTAGGTTGCATAATTAGAAGGCTTTTGATTCAAACTCGATGTCTTAATCCCTATCAACTCGATATGTATTGCTGTGAACCGATAACTTCAATATAAAGTCGTAACTGACTGGCAATCTTAATACGTTTATTATTTTCTGAGATGACTATCTGTTTTAACCCACTACAGATATCATTAATGTATCATTTAGAAAGGAAATACCAGTAGAAATGAACAAGCAGAAGATAATGAATTTCATTTAGAAAGGAAATATCAGCATAAATGAAATTGAATCTTTGCTTATTAAATATTGCTCCCCTGTAAAGTGAGTATTGAAAATAACTAAATGTTGTTTACGATATTAAGTTGTTGTGAGAGACAATATTGTTTTCTTGCTATTATTAAGTTCAAAAAGAAAAATTATGGTAGATTTCTCTTTTTTGCTAGATTTGATTATTATGCTGGGTCTAACATGACTTTGGAAAGACGGTATAGATTTCTTTTATACTAATAAGGTGGCAGACAAGCATATGGCTCACCAGATGTAGGTACTGGTGGTCACCGCAGCCTATGGACCAACACCGAACGCGCTAAACGCGCTGTTGACCGTGTAAAAACCTTATAAGAAATACCATAACTATTAGAAATTTTGGATTATTCCCAGTAGTTCCGTTGAAGTAGTTCCGTGGCGGAACTAGTGAGACTTTCGGTATTCAATAATCACTACCGAGCGTCAATATTGCCGTAAAGAATCAAAATTACATCGAATGCACCATCACAAAGCGATTTATGGAAACCCAGTCTCCAATGAACGTTGAAGCGATTTTTCATAAGCAAAAGAATCAGACGTTCATGATATAAATTCATCGTAGAGAACGATAGTAAGGGGAGAGGGGAATGATATATTATTTTTCAACGTAGCAGTATCTATACCAGTAACGGCTCTATATTGATAACAGGTTTATTACATATTTATTATTTACAGGTTTATTATTTACTTATAGATAGCATCACCTCATAGATAGCATCGATGAGAAGGTCTTGCCAAATTTACAAAGTATTTTCTGCTATTACACGTATGAGGGTAAAGTCAATGTTCTGCCCGCAACCAACTATCCATCAGACTGTTTGTATGAAAGAACGATTTCCATATAAATCGTAGTTTGGGTGGGAATTATAATAGTAATCGGTGTTTTCTTTTACTGCTATTTGCTTTTATTTGTGTTTAATCTATACTAATATTATAAAAAGGAAAGATTTGTTTTTTTGTTTGTTTGTTTGTAACGAATAGGCTCCGGAACTACTGGACCGATTTGAAAAATTCTTTCACTGTTGGAAAGCTACACTCTTTGCGGTGAACATAGGCTATATTTTATTCCCGTATTCCCACGGGAACTACGCGGGTAAAACCGCGTGACGTCCGCTAGTTTTTAAATAAAATACTGTTGTTATGGGTGCGTACGTGCGTTTTTGTATGATTCAATAATAACGAAATAATTTAATAATCTATCACACTTTTGTAGAAAATAAATAATAATCCTAGAACCTAAACGTAAAATTCAACAATTACACAACGTTTCGAAAATCATTTATGTATATAACATAAGAGTATGAAAGTAGCTGATATAAAACATAGGTATATCGAAAACAAAAGTAAGTATATACATAACCTTTACATATTATGTTAATTAGAATTGTGCTTTTCAATTTTGTTGGAGTATTATGGAGAAATTGGTACTTGCCTAACAAGCTGTGAATACAGTCTTGTGACAAAACAATTTTGTCTAAGATCAATGACTTTCAGTTTCAGTTTCAAGACCTGTTTTCAGGGTTCCGTAACTAAAGGGTAAATATTATATTTCCGAGATTCCGCTGTCCGTCTGTCTGTTGGCAACAAACTGTATTCCGTGAACCGTAATAACTGGACAGTAGGCATTTTCAGATAATGTATTTCTGTTACCGCTTTATCAACGAACTAGCTGACCCGCGCAACTTCGTTTGCGCCACATAAGAGAGAGTATTACGTGTTCCCGTCGCATTTACTCCCGTCGCGTTGCGTTTACTCCCGTAGCGTCTAGTCGTTAATATTCAATACTACGTAAGAGAGAGAGAGAGAGGAAGAGAGAGAAAGGTTTCTCGTCGCGTGTATTACCGTCACATTATTTTTATGAACAATTTCGTTTATGAAAGAGGTATAACGTGGCATTATTGTAAAAAAAAATTGATTGCCATTAAAATGGTTACTGTGCACCATCCCAAAGATCGACACATGCTATCGCGCAATTTTTTTAGAACTTTTTTAAGGGAAACAATTTTGTAGTACATATTTTTTACATAACTATAAATATTTACGCAGCACACGCAACGAAGATCTCAAAAGGAATAACTTTTCCCCCGTTTTTGAAACATTTACTATTACTACTCCGCTCCTGTTCGTTGTAGCGTGATGCTATATAGCCTATGACACTCCACAATAACGTAGCTTTGTATTGGTGAAAGAATTTTTAAAATCGGTTTACTAAATCCCGAGATTCCCCTTACAATTCAACAAATATACAAACACACAAACTTTACTTCTTTATAATATTAGTATAGATATAGATCATATAGATACACACATAGGATTAATATATGCCCACATTTCACCTTTTAAGAATTTGTCCCACGCATTTTGTGGTCAGCCGTATTGCCGTGTTGAGATGGACAGGCGCAGGTTGTGACTATGGTCTGGCCAAAACTGCTGTGCACTCTCTGAGGTACACGTGGCGAGGTGGGAGCCGGGGAAAAAGAGCATGAGTACACATGCGATTAATACACGTCGGACAAATCTTACGATATCACTTTACATTTTTAAAACTGATGAAAATTTCTTCTGATAACTCCAAGATCAGAATCATCGACAACATGGACACAGCAGTTATGGCCAGACTGTACCTGCTGTTCAAGCCGCCTAAAAAGGTCTTCAACTTGGCTTAATGACAGTCATTTCGTGCCTTCCGAAGCACGGAAATGCTCAAATAAATGCCACGTGGATGGTCACCTATCCAAGGACTGCTCATAGTGAAAGTTGTTTACCACGAGCCACGAGCGCTTCGAACGAATAAGATAATAATTTAAAAAGAAATATTTAAGGGGACTGCCATACAACAAATGTATTTTTTTTACCTTTTTTTGGTTCGGTACCCTCCGTGTGCGAATCCAACTCGCACTTTACCGGTTTTAGATTGATGGTTTTGTTTTGTTGACGACAATAATACGTTTGACTCGTTTTCTAAAGGTTGTTTTCGATTACACTGTTTACAAAGTGTTAAAGCATTGGTTTTCAAAGTGGGGGGCGCGCCTCCCTGGGGAGGCGCGAAGCCATCTACAGGGGGGCGCGGTTAGATCAGAGTGACATCACAAGAGCAAGCTATGGAAATTTTGAAAAGATGCTAAGACCCAATTTTGGGTTAAATATCTCAAATCTTATACCTTTTTTAATATTCATGGGTAGCATTGGTTACAATAATAAAAACAAAGTTTAGAAACAAACTAAATTTTGCTAGTAATCTACGTTGTGCAATTTATTCAGTCGTTCTCGGTCATTGAGTGAGGTGTGTCACGCTCACTTTCAGTCAGTACGAAATTGCTCAGAATTACCATATTGTATTTTCTTTGAGAATTACCCTCTTTAACAAAATGGTGAAATGTAATAAATGCTTAAAACTAATAAATAAAAAGTCTCCCGGACTACAATGTGGAAAATGCAATAAGTGGATCCATGCAACGTGCGCTTCAATTACATCTGAACAGCTGATTGTGTTAAACTCCACCGAATCGGTAGATTGGAAGTGCAAACCCTGTGTCAGTGGCAGTAAACAGAAACGAGTATCGTGCATTATGCCGGAAAATATGGAAGAAACCTCTGACGCGGAGATAGAAACACCGAGCACTCTTCGTGGTAATATTCCACAGCAATTGTTGCGTGAGCTACGGGACGAAGTCGGCGAAATCATCAGAGATGAGTTACAACGTACCCTGAAATATTATTCGGACAAGATTGATGAATATGAGAGTAAAATGCTATTATACGAATCAACTATGAAAGAACTCGGAAATAGGTGTAGTGATCTGCAAAATAAAATGAAAAACGTCAACATTAAGTACGAATTGCTTGAAAATAAGATCAATCAATTGGAACAGTCAAAAATTTCGAATCAACTAGAAATATGTGGCATCAAGGAATGTGAGAACGAAAATACAAATGAAATCGCAAGGAAAATTGCTTCGAACATTAAGCAAAATTTGGATGATATCGTAAAAACATACAGGAAGAAAACCATCCGTACATCAACTAAACAAACAGGACCGGCGGCTATCACAGTAGTGTTGCGGGAGGGAACTCGTGATGCTTGGATAGAATCTGCAAGGAAACATACATTGTCTTCTTCAAGCATGGGACAGTGCGGCTTGGATAAGGTTTATCTACGTGAGAGCTTAACACCGGCAACTGCCTTTCTATTGTGGAAAACAAAGGAAGAACTGAAGGGCAACTTTGATTACATATGGTGTAAGTATGGCAACATATTAGTCAGAAAAAATGATAAAGAAAAGAAAATATACCCTATTCGTACTTTAATGGACATTGAAAAGCTAAAGTCATCCCTAAAGAAAGTGTAAGTAATTTGTCCTTACTCTGTGGTTGTAATCTTTCTTCAATTGAATTAAAATGCAAAATAAAAATGTAAACATAACCTTATTGTTCTGATGGATACAAGTGACACAATAGATAACTGCATAAAAGAATTAGATTGTCTATCTTGGAATGATTTTGTTTCCCAGGTCCAAACCCCTAAAGATACTTTGTTTATTTTACATTTAAACATTAGTTCAATTAAAAAAAACTTCTGTCAGTTAGAGTTAATAGTATTAAATAGTATGCATACTGTTCACCTAATATTAATAACTGAAGCTAATTTAAAACAAGATATTGTTCAATTGTATGAACTGCCCGATTATCAATTACACCATGAGTTAAGATCAGATAGGAAGGGTGGAGGAGTGATGTTGTATGTGCACAAGTCATTATGTTTTAACAAGAAAAAATGTCAGAGTGTTAAAGAATTTGAATATATAACTGGAGAGCTGACTTTTAGTGCTAGGTACACAATAGGGTTAAGTGTTATATATAGACCTCCAGACACTTCAAAGCAAAGATTCATAAAGGAATTAAGTTCCATATTGTCCGGCTATCCTGTCAGCCAGGAGCATGTAGTTTTGGGAGATATGAATATCAATATAAAAAAGAATACATCCATATCAAAACACTACATGGACACACTATGCGGTCTGGGGTTTGTGAGTGGAGTTAATTCATACACACGTATTAATAAAAAAGGTGATATTATAACGAAATCGTGTATCGATCACGTGTTCATTCGAAGCATAAGTCATTACAATTACTCAACGGTGGTAGTAAAAAGTGCTCCGGCCGACCATTACATAACCGGCTGTGCGATCACGGGTGCACTTACTGTAAATAGTGTTCACTCTCAAATGCAATATAAAACCTTGTTGAATGATAAGAGAGTACATGGTGAACTAGGTAACATTGACTGGACTATACCCTTAGATTACAATTGCCCAAATAAGATTGTAAATTTCATTTATAACAAATTTGCCGAAGTATATGCAAAAAGCAAGTACACCTGTAAAATTAGCAACAGTAAAAGGAAAAACTGTACCTGGGCCAACGAGCGGTTAAAATATATGTGTAAGAAGCGTGATGAACTGTATATGATATGGCTAAAAGATAAATATAATGTGGAAAAAAGATTGCTGTATAATAGATACAGAAATAAAACTAATAAGTACACACAATATCTAAAGAATAAAAAAATAAAGACAGAGGTGTCACAAAATTTTGGTAACACAAGAAAAATTTGGAGTATAATAAATAATTTAACTGGTAAAACTATACAATGTATTGATAATTTAATATTAAAAAATTTTAAAATGGATGCGGAAACTCTGTCAAATAAATTTGGGATAGAATTTGATAATAATATTAAAATCATTAGCAATTTCTGTGACCAACCTAAATTGGACCCAACTACATACCTAATAATACCCGATAAGTCAAAAAGAGTCAAATGGGCAAATGAGGATACGGTTGGTAAAATCATTAAACATATAAACTTAAAAAAAAGCCCAGGGTATGATGGAATAAGAGCCAAAGATATTATATCCTTAACAGATAAATTAGTACCTGTCATAACCCACCTCATCAACTGTAGCCTAAAAACTGCCATATATCCTGATCTCTTGAAGATTGGGGTCATAAGACCAATATTCAAAAAAGGGAAAAAGGATGATTTTAACAATTATCGTCCCATCACTATACTGTCTTGTGTTGATAAAATTGTAGAAAGGTACTTAGGTAATGAAATCAGTGACTTTCTGGCTTCAAATAATATTATTAATAAGAATCAATTTGGTTTCCAGAAAAATAAAAGCACAACTCAGCTTTTAAGTAAATTTACTAACAAAGTCAATGCTTACTTAGATGAAAAAAAGCATGTATTGGCATTATTTATAGACTTCAGCAAGGCTTTCGATATGCTTCAGTTTGATATATTGTATGATAGGCTGGCACGAAGTGGCATACAGGGACCTCTATTGGAACTTCTCAAAAATTATCACAAAAACAGATTTACTACTGTAAAAATAAAAAATGAATTTAGTAAACAAATAATGACCACAAAGGGTACGGCGCAGGGATCCATAATAGGGCCTACCGAATTCCTTTTATATGTAAATGATATGCCGAACGTTATAAAAATGAGTTCCGTATACCAATTTGCAGATGATACATGTATAATTGTTGCCAATAAAGACATCATTGAGGCTCAAAAATCCCTACAGTATGACTTCAACCAGTTGTGTATGTGGGCGCATGACGTAGGTTTAGTAATCAACGCACAGAAAACAAAAATTGTTCACATTCACTCCTCGCATAATAAAACAAACACTGCACCTGAAGTCATAGCACACACCCACCGCTGCTTACATGAGTCGGTTGATGATTGTAATTGTGTAAAGTTGGAAGTCGTAGAGAAACATATGTATATTGGGCTCATGATTGATAGACGATTTTGCTGGGGTGAACATATATATCACGTATGTAATAAACTAAGATCTATATTAAGTAAATTCAGTGTATTAAAATACAAATTACCATTTAAAGTACTAAGGATGTTGTACATGGCCCTGGCTGACTCGGTTGTTGGTTATGGATTAAGTAGCTATGGCAGAACATACAAAACATACCTAGATGATATATACAGCCTCCAGTTACGTTTATTAAAAATGATTGTACCTAAACACATTAAAGAAAAACATAAAGATAATGACGTTGAAATATTTAAATATTGCAATGTTATGAATGTATTTGATAAAATTGAATTTAGTATTCTTACAGAAATGAATATATCAGAAAGGTTGGTCAGGAAGAAGAGACCAAAATATATGAGGTCAATTGTACACAAAAATAAATACATACTCCCTAAAACTAATAATTTCTATGGAAAAAGGATTGACAACTACTTGGTTCTTGTCTTCCTGAACAAACTACCTGATGACATACAAATGCTTTACAAAAACATACCTAAAAAATTTAAGCATAAATTAAAAACTCACTTTTTACCAAAACTGAAGAGCATAAAATAGAGGAATATTGTATAAATATAAGTACCTACATAAACCCTGAAAAGAATCACATTGACTTGTTGTGATTTCCATTCAGGGTATCGTTTGATCACCATCTGGTGGTATATACATACTGGTATCAATGAGATGACTGTGAATATGTTTGTTAATAATAGTACCTAGTATTAGAATGTTACAGCCTGACTAGTGGAACAAAAATGTAAACCGATCCCAAGACCTTGTCGTAGGGCTAGTCAGGTTGTCAGGTAGGCATGCTGTGGTGATATTGTATTTTTATATAATTATTTTGCACACCTTACAATAGGAACCAGTCCTGTTCATATAAAAAAAAAAAACATATTACTTAGAAAGAAAAAAAAAAAAACTAATTAAAGATAAATATGTAAAAACGGCTCACTTATACTCATATAGACCCTGCGAGGTCTTTGTAGTTTAAGTTAAATTTAACAATAATGTTAAGTACCTATGTTATGTCTTGAACAATAAATAAAAAAAAAAAAAAAAAATTATCTCTATTAAATTCACAATCGGGAATCTTGTCAAAATCATGCAAGCACATCTATCTTTGACTCTTTTTGTAAGAAGTGACCTTTTGTAAGTCTGACCGTGAATCGCTGGCATCAGGATAATAAAAGAGAGTAACGCACGATCTCCGCCGAGGCTGCATGTCTCCTACCTGGGAACCCTCCATGACACCTGGAAGCGAGGGCCCTGGAGGAGCTGCAGCTATACCATAGACCTGTTCCCTGAGTTGTCAAATTGGGAACTCACTACTATCGAGGTGGTGAAGCCGATCATGGAAGAGTGGCTTAAGAGGCGCCACTGTAGCCTCACCTACCGCGTGTCATAGATATTTACCGGGCACGGGTGCTACGGTAAGTATCTGTGGTGCATACACCGGGGGGCAACACCAGAGTGCCAGCACTGCGGTTACTTCAGCGATGAAGCGGTGCCGCATATTCTGACGGTGCTCAGCATGGACGCTGCAACGCCAAGACCTGGTCGCAGGCCTGGTGTGGACATTCTCACGCTCAAGACCGTGTTGGGGGCCATGGTCCCAAGCTGTGTCTTTCGGCATGCACAAATGGTGGCGTGGTGGGAGCAGGAGATAAATACGCCCAAGACTACCGGCCTTCATGACCGAGGGCCTGAGAACGACGGGTTTACTGCTCGCCAGTCTTACAGAAGCAGGCCAAGATGGTGGCGTGTCTCTTCATCCCTCAAAGAAGTGGGATAGTAAACAAAAGGGAGGTCGGAGATGTATTTATAAACTTTATTACCTACTCTTATTTTATTTCATAATTGTATGTTTCAGGGTTCCATGTCCAAAGGGCCAAAACGGGCCCCTATTCAAGAAACAGCGGCGTCCGTCTGTCTGTCTTTCCGTCACGAGGTTGTATTTCAGGCACCTTGATAGCTAGAGCACTAAAATTTTCACATGATAATGTATTTCTGTTACTGCTATAACAACAAATACTAAAATCAGAAAAATAATAATTACTGTTATTTTTTTTTTAATTGTGTGGCGAGCCCACTTGCTGTTCCCTGGGCTGAGGGGAGGCGTGGGCATATTAATTTTGCCAGTAGGGGGGCGTGATACCTATAAGTTTGGGAACCCCTGTGTTAAAGGAACTCAGAATGGCTCTTGTAATCAATTTTGTTATTGTTTGTTTTGAATTCCAGATTTTGTACAGGCATCATTTTCGTAGGTGCTACGAGTATATTTATTTTTAACACACCAGTCTAAAGATGTGTTGGGTTGGTGAGCTTAGAGATTACTATCAAAAAATAACAACATTGATAACACTGATATAACGGATAGATGGAGAATCTTGTACCATACGGATTTAATGCCAGAGAAAGTGACTGCAACTTGTTCTGTGACTGCAACTTGTTAAATCTCATGTATGTGCCTTTTGATATAAATCCTACTAATATTATAAATGTGAAAGTTTGTGAAGCATGCTTCCGAGGGCTTACCCGGGGCTCCCAACCATAGGCTGTTGGGCGTGACGTGAGGTTTTTTAGCCGGTAGGAGTCCGGCATAACATCCATGAGGATTTTCCCTCACGTTAAACGAAGAAAAAAGATGTTTGGATGTTTAGATGTTTGGATGTTTGTAACGGTTGAACAGATTGGGCTGAAATTTGGTACAGAGATAGCTTATAGTCTGGAATAACACATAGGCTACATTTCATCTCGGGAAAATGTTCCCACGGGAAGCAGGAACGGGTACGAATTTCACGCGGGCAAAACCGCCACCGCGAGCATCATCTAGTAAATAATAAAACTAATTTGGAACGAATGGAACCAAGCAGGTGAATTATTGAGATTAGAAAGTATTAGATGGAATGGAATTAATAGGCTTAAACAACATCTTTACAGCTAAATATCTTCGTAGTACGTACGTATTGCCTTTAAGTGATGCTCTTGTACAGTAAGTAAATCAAATCAGTGGATAGTAGATAGGATGATTTATTTGATTGGTAAATTGACATCAAATAACCATTGTTCTAAATGATAAAGAGGGTGCAAATAAGTATAATACTAAAAACAAACAGACTTATTTAATGATCTGTGTGCAGTTTGCTGCTTCACAATATCGCGTGCTAAAACCCAGCACGCCAAATTACATCCACTGTGTACAAAAACACATTAGTGGATTGAAAAACTTTATAATTTACGGTTCGCAACTAAGATATGTTTTAAGCAAAACTCGCGGATGATAAATGTTACTCAGTCTTTGCTTTCGCTACTTTCCAAGGAGATTTATGGCTGTTGATAATCCGGGTATACGCATAAGACGTTCTTAATTAAGATGAGTATCATCATCATTTAATGGTAAATCCAGGTTACATACCAAGTCTTCACTTTTAACCCCGAGTTCTATGTATCTTTTGCTGCCTTTTTGTTGTTTTTTTTTATGTGTGGAAAACCCTCATAAATACATACTTACTATGAAAAAAGAAAATATAAATTCAAGCACATCCTATCCTACTTATGTTATAAATGTAAAAGTTAGTGAAGATGTTTGGATGTTTGTTACTCAATCACGCTCTAACGGCTGAACGGATTGGGCTGTAATTTGTTACAGAGATTAGAGAGCTTATAGCCTGGAAGAACACCCAGGCTACTTTTCATCCCGGGAATATGTTCCCACGGGAAGCGAGGACGGGTACCGTAAAAACAATAATGTATACTTCATGTGGCATACACTCAAAAAGGCCGCCATCATAGCTTTATGCAGCATACCAATAATGCCGGTCTCTTACCGACTAAAACCACACGTGCTTTACTACTGGCTACGGTCGGTAAACCCTCGCAAGAATGGTCCAGGATTCCCGACAGGCCTTGGCTACCACCGCGGCCTCGCCTAAGGGGTTCGGGTTTTAGCCCGCTTCATATGGAGTGTGGCGTGCGTGAAACTTTCACGTCTTGGGCCTGCTTCTCTAAGGAAGGTGTATAATTTTTTTATCTCCTGTTTCCTAGTAAGATCAGAATAAAATCTTCTTAAACATCGAGTGTAAGTTCGAAAGCGGTAGAAGTGAAATTTCACAAAACCATTCAACACTGAGTCAAAAAATTATAACCTTCTCTTTCGTTGTTCTTTTCTGCTTTCACATCAAATTCAAAAGAAATTTTATTGATGTTATTCTTAAACTATCGCGGTTTTCTACACTCATACTTATACAATTCGGGACTTCACGCGAAACACATTTACTTACATTTTCACACCGACGCGACGTTTCGAGCACGTTGCAGCGCTCGTGGTCGCGGTTGGACTGAGGCGATAATGATTTCTCGAATAAAATTCTAAGACACGCGAGTGGTCGATTACTACGACAATTAATTAAAAACCACCATGCAGACTTAGACAAGTTGCACAGTGAGTTGTATGTGTTACATTTGGAATGCAGTGAAGTGTTGACCGGGAGTGATTTCGACTTAGTTGATCGCATTACATACCAACAAGCCGAGAGGACATTTGAACTAAGCAGTGCAACACACGAAAAGAAATTCTGCAAATTAACGGCTTCTCAGAAGAAAAATACGCACTTGCAAAATAAGGCTTGTTACACACCATCAAATTTTATTGACACCGTGATCAATTTGTCAAATGTGGACTTAGACCGGCCAACCTTAAACGTACTGCAGAAGGGGTTGAATTACGCGCTCACACCGAGTAAAGTGCCGTATGAAAACATCATATGTGGTGTGGAGGAGGCCATCGCTCGGAACAAAGTGCCTCATGGGGAGGCTGAGATACTACGGCAAGACGTTTCCCACGTCTTACGTAAGGCACGCCTGCCCAAAAGCAACATATCTAGAGAAGAGCGCGAAGCACTGGCTGCTTTGAGGAGCAAGGATGAGGTACTGGTGCTTAAGGCTGATAAAGGCAACGCCACCGTGGTGATTCAAACCACAGATTATGAGGACAAGATACGCACTTTGCTCGAGGACACACACACATACAAGCCGGTAAATTACAATCCCACTTCTAGAGTAACACGTAGCATACGAAAATTGATCAAGGAACACGAAGAAGATTTTACAGAGGACGAGTTCAACCATCTACACAGACCAAAGATTACGCAACCACCCAAACTATATGGCTTGCCCAAAGTGCATAAACCCAATGTGCCATTGCGACCAATCGTAAGTCAAATTAACTCTCCCACTTACGATCTAGCAAAACACATTGCCAAGGCACTGCAGCCATTGGTAGGGAAAACACCGTCCTTTGTCAAAGACTCTCGCCATTTCGTGAACATTATCCAAGACATTAAGCTGGAACCGGACGAGCTCTTGGTAAGTTTTGATGTAGAATCGTTATTTACCAACGTTCCATTAGAAGATTGTCTGCGGATTGTCGAGACTAAGGTGAGAGAGAATGGCCTGCCAGATGGTTATACAGCGCTGCTGCGAAGTTGCATAGAAGGAAACTACTTCCTTTACCACAACCAATACTACCTCCAGATAGACGGCGTGGCTATGGGCAGTCCATTGGCACCAGTAGTGGCCAATATTTGGATGGAGCATATAGAAGACATGTTATTCCAGGATGTCCGAGTTCAGATCAGGTTGTGGAAAAGGTATGTAGATGATATATTCTGCATATTTAAAGGCAACAGGGAGCAGGTGATTTGCTTTACCGAGTATCTCAACTCATTACATGTGAAAACACAATTTACCTATGAGATTGAGAACAACAGGTCGTTGTCTTTCCTTGACGTCAAATTAATGGTGAGAGCAGACGGTTCCTTGGCCCACACTGTGTATCGCAAACCCACTCACACAAATAGATACCTGCACGCCTCCTCGCATCATCACCCACTTCATCTCAAATCAGTCAGCGCGACACTCGTCAAGCGAGCTAATGACCTCTGCGACCCTGAGCATTTACAGCAGGAGTTGGACTATGTTCAGGAGATACTCAAGATGAATGGGTACGCAGCGAGTAGTAGGAAGACACGACGTGCACCGAGGAAAGTGAAGCCGGGGGTGGAACGTCAACCAGCTTATATGCCGTATATAAAGGGAATAACGGACAAGATCCGCAGGCTGATTACGTATAAAACAGCGATCAGCGATAATCGCGCAATCATTGCGCAATCATTGCGCGATTTATCGCTGGTCGCGGAAAAAATGGTATTACGTTAAATTCTTTAGCGAATCGTTCGCTAATCGCTACGTCGCACTTATCACTATGAAACTAGCGCCATAAACAATTACGTGGCGATCACTGAAAACTGGGAACTGTCACATCTGTTGGGCATTTCATTAGTGTGTGTGTGTGCTGAGAGACCACTTTTATTTTTTCGGATTTTTGCAGTTTAACTAACAATAGTGCATAGTAAAAGTTGCTAAAATATTTGTAAAGCTTAGTGATCGGTTAGAAAGCGCGTCCGAACACGTGCTCGCAGCACTATTGTTAGTTAAACTGCAAAAATCCGCAAAAAATGAAAGTGGTCTCTCAGTACACACATACACTAATAAAATATCGAAATCGCTGCCTGGAGGTTGTCAAAAACGATACGTAATACGAAATTATCGCCAGATCGCTGCCGCAGTATAGCACAAATGCCCTTTTTAATTTACTGATTGTCCTACAGAGGCAGCACCGTCGCTAGTTGGCTATGGCAAAAGGATCGTTGATACGTAATACGAAACAGCAATTATCGCGCGATTTCCGCGAGATTATCGCTATCGCTTGTCTATTGTAACATACGTAATAAGCCTGCCGATCGTGTTTACGGCGGTTCTCCATACGGACGATTTTTAAACCGTTAACAAAGGTAGCTAGGTACGTACGAACACCAAAGGACGTCATTCCTCTGCAAACACCAGGTGTCTACAAAGTGGATTGCAGCTGCGGTAGTTCCTACATAGGCCAAACCAAGCGGACCATCGCGGAAAGGGTCAAAGAACACATTGCAGCTGTGAAAAACCGTCAGTTTAACAAATTGGCAATAGCAGAACACCTCGATACGGGCAGTAATCACTGGATCGAACTTCACCAACCAAAAGTCCTCTCCACTGATCGCCACTATTATCCACGTATGGTGCGTGAAGCCATTGAAATTAAAAAACACAAAGATTTCAATAGGGATGATGGATATAAGCTCTCCGGGATGTGGAATGCAGTGATTAATAAACTTGAATGTAAAACTGTGCCAATTAAAACTGACGTAGTGAGTGTAGTGTGTCGCCGGCCTTATCCTTTGTTGTGACAATAGCGGAGGGTAGTTTGGCAAGAAGTTACTTCATGGTTTTCGTCGATTCTCGCCTCAGTCCAACCGCGACCACGGGCGCTGCAACGTGCTCGAAACGTCGGTGTGAAAATGTAAGTAAATGTGTTTCGCGTGAAGTCCCGAATTCTATAAGTATGAAATTTTATTGAAATCGTCTTTCTATTACATATTTCTTATGGTATATAATATCTTCTGGTGTCTTTTTTTATTTTCACACAGAGCCCAGGGACATTTCACTCGAATGCGGACATTATCGTTTCATAGGTATCTACTTTTACATTTAAGAAAATTCGCACTGAGCCAAAAGAAGTTTCACTTCAAACAAAGTTATAATCCCTTACATACTGTACTCAGGAAGTCGAACACTCTTCATCACAAATCTCAAAAAAGACTTTTAGTTAATGAACAATGTTTCAAATTTCTTTGCATTTGTGATGAAAAGAACATTTTTACTCTGTAGGTTCCTTAACATGGAATGCTTTAGACCACATATTTATATGATGTGTGTGAGAGAGAGAGAGACAGAGAAAATCAATATAAATGGAGAGCACATATCAATATATCTCTTAAAGAGTGTCCCTTTGCCGAGTCGCTGTGACTATCCAGATTTGGCCAGTCTTACTGCCCCTGCAGGGTAGCGGAGTGCCCGAAAGTATTCCCCACTCTAAAGGCATAACAAAAAAAAACTTCAAAAGATTGCTTGTTGTCAAAAGCTACTCCATTATGGTGATAAAGAAAAAATAGTACTGCGAATATTTCAGTCGAAAATTACACTTAGTATCTACCAATCTAAGCACAGATCGTTACTTGCGAATGTTCGCATAAATCTCTGAGAAAGGATGCGCAATGTGTGGCGGGTATTTGGCTCACTCGTGAATTGTAAACTTTTATTGGATCGTTGGTTCTAAATATAAATAGGGAATAGAGAACAAAGAGTGCAGTGTGCGGCAGTGCTGTGCAGTAGTTGTGACCAACACTGTTGCGATGCGTTGACCGCCCGCAAATTGGCTTGCACAATTCTTACGTATTTGCAATAGTCAGTTTAATGGCTATTTTAGATGTCTTAGTAATTCTAGGTATAGTTTATGCAGTTTATATAAATACCAATATTGCGACTTTATTTGCTACTTTTAAAGCGCTCGTAGCCTTGCTAGCTCGGTTTTCAGCAAATTACAGTGTTAGACATTTTAATTGTGTTACATACAGTCCATGGGTGACCGTTTGTAACTTTCCCACGAGAGTTTCCGTTGGCCCGTTTTGTGCACAAGTTGGAAGATCCTTTAAAGTTACAAGTCCTACAATATTTTTGAAAACATGTACGAGACATTTTTTCAATCGACTTCAAAAATAAAGGAGCTCTCTATTTCAAATGGATATAATTACTCAGTAACTTAATAACTAATTTATTTTCAAATGCAATGAATATTTGTATTTAGTATTTTCTCCCCTAAAGGAATTCATATTCATGAATAAACTTAGTTTCATATTACGTTAACTAACTCGTTTCAGAAATTGTGATGTTATGAAGAAAACACCACGAAGAATTTGCTTTCACTTTAAAACTTGATTCTAATCCCGCAAAGTTCAAATAAGATTATGGAACGACGCGACCAACAAGAAGTTTCGAGCAATTTTTACTCGACTTTGCAAAGCCGACAGGAAGGGTAATTAATTTACCAGTCGTGAATATTTTTATATATCTGCATAAACTGCTCAACAGATTCTGATTTATATGTATCAACTAGCTGAATGGCTGAATTATTGTACAATACCCTTGATCTTTAAGCTCTTAGGTATATGACTAAGCAAACGCGCTAATTTAAAATAACCCTTATATTCAAAGGAACCCTTCAATAATACCTACCTATGTATAGCGAAATTTGAGATGTCTCTAATTTCTGAACTATAAAACCCTCCATATTGACACTTGTGTGGTACATTCCTTAAAGCACTCCCCTTCCAACAATGAAAAAATATTTGAAATCAGACCATGCGTTGAGAAATTAAAACTGAAAAACCGTTTTGTCTTTCATCCCCTCTCCCCCCTCTCGCGCAAAATATCGGGATCAAAAGTATCCTAGAACCTTCCTCGGATCACAACCACAGTACGAGTAGCGCCCACTGCAGCGCTTCCTCACGCCTCTAATTTGAAGTCTCTCTTAATCTTTGCGGGTGAAGTGCTACCTTCGCGTTGCCAGATCATTGTGTTATGTATACGTTGCAATTTGCAAAATCTTGAGACTTTTACCTATTTATATCACAAAATGTAAAAGTTTGTGTGGATGTCTGTTATTGAATCACTCTCCAATCCCTGCATTAATTTGGCTGAAATTACATATTATGCTGGTAGCTGATACCGTGGATGAACACATAGACCTACTTTTACCTCAAGGAACAAGTTCCTAAGTACCTACATACAGAAAACTTAACCACGCGGGTAAGGCCGCGGGCATAAACTATTCTTGTATAAATTCTCTATTTTATTTTAGTATGCAAGATGTTGTTCATTGCATTCTCGCCTTTTTCTCTTGCTCCTTACTCGACAACGGTTAGATGCCTTCGCCGTTCGCTTATCAGATTTGTGTTGCCGGTTTTAAAAGATTTTTTGTACCAATTATCCGGTTTGTAACTATGTACCTATGCGTTTTTTGCTTATCGAATGTGTGGCGGCGACTCTGGGCGTTTTTCTTGTGGGCTTTTTGCATTGTATCACTACTAATGAATACTTGTGTGCTAACATCATACTTTATTTAATTGTGTAATCTAGATAATGCCAGTTTCAGTTGTAACAATGGAGCTGTTTTTTATCGGTCATTAGGTAAATTACCTGTGTCGTTAGTCCAGGGCGGAATGGTGACTCCGAAAACTCTAAACTAAGTTCAAGGTTACCAAGTGTACATCCATCTTAAGGACAATGGAGTGGATTCTCTCAAAGCTATGAAACGTATAATGCTTTTACTTTACTTAAATAAATAAAATTTGTATACAGTTACTTTTGGCGTAACTATTTTTTTTTAGAAAGTAAATTTTTACATATACCTACATCTCGATGGGTACAATGAATTTTGCCGATTTTTAACCGAACTGTAAAAGAAATATTTACAGAGAGACAGATTAGCAAATTGTTCCAATCCAGAAAGTGTTTAATGTTAAGTACCTATCATAAGAAGATTTGATTATGAAATACCTAGTACAAGTACGTACCTACATACCTATACCTACCTACTATTACCACTCCACTCTCGTAAAAAACTTTCATTTCAACTTTTGTCTAGCTCTCTCAAACGACAAAATAATTTCTTCACAATACTTTTCAGCAATCTTCTCCATTTCATATCGTTTATGCCAATAAAAAAACTCATTCCTCCACCAAGAACAGTTAAAACACGTCCTAAAAAATCTGTAAATGATACAAATCTCATTGTAACGTTTGTTTTTGAGTGCAACTGCAAGTGTCGGACAGAGGGCGCTGTAAGGGCGTGCGCCGGATGTGCGCGCGAGTCGGTGTAATCTGCGCCGGCGTTCATTTAGACATTTAGTCACACCGAAACGCGATATATAACGTTCCCTTTGATGATATTTGATTTTCGTCTGACATTCACCGGGTGATTCGTAAATAAACGGTTGTTCTGTGTAGCTGTGGATGAAAAAAGTAACATGAGATGGTGATTAAGTGTTATTTTTTATTCATGAGCTGCAAAAGAAAGACTTTGTGAATGTAGTTTTCAGGAACTGTTTGCGGTTTGATGCAAGTGTTTGGGTTCATTCTGTAATCAGCATTTTAGTTATGTAATTAATCTAGGTATTTGAATAATAGATGCGGACACTTTTTTTTAACATGAGGGAAAATCCTCATGGATGCTATGCCGGAATCCTACCGACTAAAATACCTCACGTATTTGAAAGCGGTGAGTGTACTGCCATTTTGCAATGGTTGTGACAAAAGTTTTCTAGTCCCATAGGATAAGCCTTCAACTTGGTTTAAAGACTAGCATGTTAGTGGTAGCTAGAATCAATGACTTAATCTATCCAAAGCGCTAATAAGAAACGCTCGTAAGTGAAGATACCATAAAAGGGTCACCACCAATCAAAACCATCTCAGTATTGACCATAACGAAGATGCTTAACACTGTATTCAACCACAAAACTCCTAGCAAGTTGAGCTACAAGCGCTTTTATTAATTAAGTACACTTTATTCTAAGTAACAAGTGATTATTCATACATATTCATTATCTCTTTAATGTTGGTCAGGAGCGGCTGGTATTAAGTTATGTAACAGAAGGGGCAAATAAACACTTCAGGACTCGGCTAATTACTTTATTTTCCGCATAGACACACAATAATTTGGGCAGAGCTTCGGCTAGTCTCAGTATACAGTACAGAATGACCGAAAAATGTGCTCGCACTGTCTTATATAGATGTACACTCGGAAATTGCGTAACTCCTTATGTCAACTGTCATAGTGATTTGAGGCGTGGCGTAACAGTTACGAAAAGCAAAACCGACAAGATTAAAGATGGTGTGAACTTGCGGAATGTACTTCTCATAATTCACAAACTGGACTCCATAATTGTGGGTCGCTGAAAATCCTTGCTATCTACAAAAATCCTACTAAAATTATAAATGTGAAAGTTTGTGAAGATGTTTAGATGTTTGGATGTTTGTTACTCAATCACGCTCTAACAGCTGAACGTATTGGGCTGAAATTTGGTACAGAGATAGCTTATAGTCTGAAATAACACATACGCTACTTTTCATCAGGGGAATATGTTCCCACGGGAAGCGGGACGGGTACCGAATTTCACGCGGGCGAAGCCGCGAGCATCATCTAGTTAAAAATAAACAGATATTTGTATACTTACTAACTAGCTAACTCGAAAAACTTTGTTCCGTAACAAAATACCTGTATACGTATCTGTGTATCCTGCCAAACATACCTGTCCAGTCGATTCAGAGGATCTCGACCTAGATACTTTTAAAAATTACCTTTTCTTCATCATCATCATGAAGCGCTCGTGGCCCCGCGGACTCAGTGTTCTGTAAACGATCACTGCAGTAAGCAACATTTACTATGGCGGGATATGGATGGGTGACCACCACGTGGACCACTTTGTGACATTTATTTACGAGCGTTTCCGTGCTTCGGAAGGCACGATAAGCCGTTGGTCCCGGTTGTCAGTAAAATGACAGTCGTTAAGCCAAGTTGAAGGCCTTACGGGCGGCTTGAAAAATTTGAACTGTGGGTCGTCACAACCTGCGCCCGGGTCGGCAGCGCGTGTGTAACGCCTCTGGTGTTGCAAACGTCTATAGGCTACGGTTACCAACCTTCCGGTGGGCCGTAAGCTTGTCTGCCACCTAAGTAGTATAAAAATAAAAAAATCTCCACTGTCGTTAGAACAAGATTTCATGGCATCCAGACTATACTTACTCGTATTTTTTGGATAGAATCGAGTAATTGTAAGTACAATATATACAGATAAATACATGCCTGCAAGTCAGTAATTCTTAGGGACAAGAGGTTATTTTTTCACAGGAAAAAGCGAAACCCTTTTAGGATCCGTTATACGGAACCCTTTTAGGATCCGTTATGCGGATCCGACAGATGGATGTTTGGACGGGTGGATGTACGGTATTCTTGGTGGGTGAGTCCGACTCGCACTTTTCTGTTTGTTTTTATACGAAGCATGATTACCCGTAAAATTAATATGAGTGTAGGTAGAGTAATCACGTTTTACCCGGCGGGAAATAAGCTTTGATTGTCTTACTAAAGGTGGACTTTCGAAGAGAGCGTCTATAGCGTCAGTGGTGCCGCGACTGTGACGCCGCGACAGAGCGACAGACAGGTGTTCCATACAAATGTATGAAATTCTAGAGAATGACTTTCGAGCTCAGCGACACTAAACGCGGCATCAGTGACGACACAGTGCTGCTGTGACCGCGTTGTCAGACTAGAATTTCACAAATTTGTACATATCGCGGCGCCACTGACGCTATAGACGCTCGCTCCGAAAGCCTACCCAGTGCGTAGCTCGTAGCTATGTGTATCTACTGAGTTACGAATAGTGCCAATAGTTATTGTTTATAATAACAATAGCAAAATATGCTATTGAAATTACTGAGCACTCATAGGTCTTCTTTGACTTGTTGAGGAATTAACAAATTAATAACATTGTTTCAGTAAACTTTACTTAAGTGTATTGTAAATATCAAAGACTTTGAAGAAAATTTTCCCAATAGTCAGTTGAGGGTTTTCAAATTAATCATTGTGTATTATACTTCATCAAGGCTAATCTTTGGACTTATATAAGTCAATGTATATTTTGTTATATTTTCTGGTATACAACTTGACGATAAGTAATAACAGATTATGATGAAAAGATTTGTACGCCAAGTTGGTGAATTTTATACGGCAATTGCAGAAGTTTCTAATTTCGTAACTAAATACACTTAACAACTTTGCTCGATAACTGCTTAGAGTTGTAATGAAAACTCCTTACAGGGGTACCTACTTATTTTTATGATACGGTAAATTAAGGGGCTAGTCCGCAAAAAATGCACTAAGGATTTTGGAAATATTCAAGAACTCACTTCATTAAATAAGCATAAATAAGCATAAAAGTAAAGTTAATGCTGTGGAAATGAGAAGTCTGCGAAGTATAGCTGGAGTGAAATTGATGGACAAAGAAAGGAATAGCGTGATTAGAAAACAATGTGGCATAACTGAAGATGTAGTGACGAAGATTGAAAAAGGGATGCTTAGCTGGTTCGGACATGTCGAGAGGATGGATGAAAGTAGACTGACTAAACAGATTTATAAGGCGAGAATGAATGGGCAAACTGGTAGGGGTCGACCTCGGCGTACACATGATGACCAGATCAAAGACCTGTTGGAAAAAGGCCAGGTCAAGAGTACCCTTAACCGACGAGCATGTATGAAAGCACTTATGAAAGTAGAAGAAGCGAAAGTGGTATGCCAGGATCGTAGCAAGTGGAAAGCCATAGTCTCTGCCTACCCCGATGGGAGACAGGCGTGATGATATGTATGTATGTATGTAAATGACACTAAAGTGGAACCTTAAATTCTTAATAGATGAAAGTACAAAATCACCGTGCGCTTTTTACAAAATAATTGTTTACATTGGAAAAAACACCTCTCAAAGTTATTAAAAATCATCGAAATAGCAGAAATAATGAAATCGACAAAGGTAAATTTCGATGATTTTCAAAGGTTTTTTCTCAAGTAAATAATTATTTTGTAAAAAGCGCACGGTGTTAATGTAGTCTTATCTAGTAAGAATTTAAGGTTCCATTTTAGTGTCATTTAATGAAGTAAGTTCTTGAATATTTCCAAAATCCTAAATGTCTTTTTGTGCATTTTGCGGACGCGCCCCAATTATTTTTGACATAAGCTTGAAAGAATAACTGCAAGACTATATGACGGTTACTACGAAATTTTCATATTATATTGTCGCTAGATTGTAGCTGTACATGAAATCACGAACTAGTTCCGTGTGACGTCATACTACCGACCGCAACCATGCCGTGACGCACCTACTATCACCCATAAATCATCCACACCGTACTATTCTGGCGTGCCAGCACAACCTTCATTCAAACATATTTTACATAAAAGCAATATATTAAATTCCATTTGATGAAACGTCAGTACACAGGCCACACTAGGGCGTGAATAAATTACTTGCACGCTGCACAATTTTTAGCTCATATTAAAAACATCAATCATGTTCAAGCTCTACGAAGGATAAGCAATCATAAAAATAAATTGAAGCTCGCTGTCTGAACCAAAGTAAAAAGGATAGTTTGGGTAAAACACAGCTTTTATCAGCCCGAGACGGATGAATAGCCTGAAGCGATGCGCGAGTTTTATCCTGTGCAGCTAGTCTAAAGTCTGAAATCACTTCGTTCACCCTTCAGTGTATGTAGATAAAAAGTCTAGTGCCACAAATTTCAAAGACAAAGGACAAAGATGCATACTGCATAATCTTTACAGAGCATCTGAAAATCCATTTCAAGTTCTGTTTTAAGCCCTTTATTTGCGTTCCGAGTTAATAGCTAGCTAATCTTTTTACAGCATAAATTATATCTGTAAAGGAATAACAAGGATAATACCTAAGAAGCTCGCATAAATAATCTTGACATGGACCATAAAGTAGGCTGTTATCATACATTCACATAATTATATTGAAAGCATAACTTAAGAAGTTTTACAGTCTCTGTGTTGACGAGAATTTAATTAGTATGGCGTATAGCCTGCAGCAGTTTTATAGGTGCTTGGCTTAGTAACTATAATTTAGTGGGAGGTTTTTCTCTTCAGCTATCCCTGTAAATGTCGTCACACAAAAGGAGTCGACAAAGGGTCGCAATCAACCGTGCGTGTCAATGCTCGCAATGGCCGGCCTTGAGCCTCTCAACTCACAACTATTTAGTTGTCTCTCGCAAGGGAAATCAGGCCTGTATTCGCTTATCTCGCCTCATTAAGCCGTAGTCGTGATGGCAGCGTGAGGACAAGGGCACGGGGATCGGGATCCCCTCAGGAATTGATCTGATCTACGCCTACGTCGAAATGGTTTATGATATTGATGAAATGTTTGCACGAAACCTGCGAGTCGTGAAGTAGCCTTTACTATAGTGAATTCATAGAATTACTTGGCACGGAGTTTTTGATGTGGAACTTTCTTTATAGTTAACTATTAAGATTCAGAATGTGGTTCACGTATTACTAGACTACATAATTATTATTTACCTGTCGATGAATTTTATCAACAATATTTATTGCTTCAGTTAAGCTCAAGTGTCCAAATCCCCGCGTGCATTATCCATCACTGTTCACTGTTCACAAAATAACGTTCTATGTAAGTACATATTTTGTTACACGATGATGTAAAGAAAATGTTTGTTCTTCAAGATTATTTAATAACTTTGATAGATGATATTACCTTTTAGGGTCTGCAGCGCGAGTGTGGCGCCTCTGGTGTTGCAAACGTCCATAGGCTGCGGTGACCACCGGTACATCTGGTGGGCCGTATGCTTGTCTGCCACCTTAGTAGTATAAAAAAAATTACTAGATAGGTACCTACTGTTGTTTAAAACTAGATGATGTGGAACGGAACACTATAAATATTACAACTTATTTCATACTAGCTGTTCCCCGCGGCTTTGACCGCTTAGAAGTCGTTATCGCGTAAAATCATAACGCTCTTTTTGCACAGTATTAAAACGTAGCCTATGTCTTTCCCAGGGCCTCGAACTATCTCTGTACCAAATTTCATCTCAATCGCTCTAGCCGTTCAGGCGTGAAAGCGTAAAAGACAGACAGACAGACAGAGCTACTTTCGCATTTATAATATTAGTAACGTTTAAAATGGAACATTTTGCGGCCCTCGTCTTTTGTAAGCACACAGATTGATTGTTGCGGCACAAACCTCACCGATTCTACCTAGAGTATTGAAAAATGCGGTTAAAGTATGGATCACTTTCGGAAAAGAACTCATTATGGCAAGATGGAAAAATCCTCCGTTTGGTCAGATTGGTATAGAAAGTTCAAAAATAGGATGGTCAGGCAAGGTGACTAAGCCCTTTTTTTTCACTCAAGTAAAATTGCAAATACTTGTCTGATATTTAAGATTGCTCAGTTCAATTCAATTACTAAAGTTAAGACGAAGATGACGCACTCAAAGATTCACTTTCTTATTCAAAAAGCTAACCCTTTGATGTGCGGGAACAAAGCGAGCTACTGATTACTATAATCCACTGCACTTGAAGTAGCTGGGGGTTATAATAATACGATATACACTGCTCTGTTGCATTACGAAATGAATACGCCAGCGAGGTATACGAAGATAGCGTTTCTTTAGACAGTGTGGGTCCGATACGGGGTTATTTGAGATTTTTTTTAATTGAGCTCCCCAAATTGTCGTCGCCACCAGCCTGATGGAAAGCCGGGGCGCATCTAGCGATTGGGGGCCACTTCTGACAGTGGTCCTCAAGTTGGCGGCCTTGTGATGTATCTCTTCACGCTCCTCTTAAAGAACTCGGGATTGTAAGATGAGGGAAACACGTGTGCGGGCAGGTCATTCGAGGTTTTTATAGTTCGACAGAGGAACGATCTTTTGAAAAGCTCTGTTCTGGCGAAGATTCTCTCCACTGTGTATGAGTGGCATCTCTTAGAATGATGATGAGGATGTTAGGGTTATTTTTATGAAAAAATTTTTGAAGGTATCTTGTGAAAATTCACACAGATAATATTGCTGGACTCGAACTAAATTAAACCACTCGATACCTAGCTATTTGTCTACTGGACACCCTGGGTAACTTTAGGAGGACGTTCGAGCATAGCACAAGTTTGGTAATACTATGGTTTGAGGGTAGTTTTAGTAGGATGATAATGAATACCGTAGTTCGGACTACAGTACGTAATTCTATGTGTTTACCTGCCACTGTTCTACATCAGAGATTTATCTTCAATTTACTTATTATTTAGCGTGTTGATTACATGTTTTGATAAATAGTACTTACTTATTTGAGATCCACACTAAAATTCCAATCATGTAGTACATATTATGTTCTTAGTTCATTTACATTGCAATTATGTCGTAAACTTCACATAAAGCAGTTGCCCCTAGGCACGTATAAACAATTTTAGTTCTAAATGTCTAATTTACGATTTAATAAACAATATTCTATTCATTCCGAGGATGCTACGCAAACTATAAAAATAATATACCGCCTGCGGCGCTGGAGGTCGTGGGTTCGATTCCCACCGGAGACAAATATTTGTGTGACCCATAAATGTTTGTATCAAGAGTCTGGGTGTTTCTATGTATAATATGTACCTATGTATTTAAAAGTATATAAGTATTAATATCCGGTGCGGTCTGATACCCATAACACAAGCAGGTTATTCCTAGCTTACTTTGGGATCAGATAGCGTTGTGTGAAGTGTCCAAGAATATTTTTTTTTTTTTTTATGTCGGAGTCGTCACGTCTTGCGAAAATAATCTTATCTTATTCTACCTAGTGAATACAGGGATAGTTTGTGAAACTCACTTAGTAATTAGGTTCTGTTTAATATACACTTTGTAACTAGATTACTTGAATGTTGTCCATCTGGAGTTGATTAGTTTATGCAGCTTTAAGTGTAATTGTGCAAGAATCATTTGCGTGAATCTGTAAGCAGCTGCATATCTTCAAGTCCGTTAATTGCAATTAAGTATATTACTTATTCAAGACGTCTTTATTACAATTTTCTACGAGGAAAAATCCGCAAACTTTACCCCGCTGTAGCTTACGTTGAGTAGTGTACGTTAGAATAAAACTGCCAAAAATACAGTGTTTCTTTATGTGTGTATGGCCCTAGAAATGTGTAATCCCGTTGAACAAAATACCTGGAATCGTGACCGTCTCTGTCGCCAACCCTAGCTACCCCAGCCTGTTATTTGGGGCAAAGTAAGCAAGGGAAAACGTGGCTAGAGTTTCTGCTGTAAGGCCTCTGACACAAATTATCGTCCCCATACCTATGCTCATATACCTATGTACATACATAGGACGGAGATTGAATATATTTGATTTTAAGCAAACCGATGCATACACTCTTCTAACTGTTTTCCATATACCCGCACTTTTAATAGGATGGAAATAGTTATGGTATCTCAGGCACCGCATGCATCCGTGAACTCCCCTAACTATCATCGGTATAACCGCGCCCATAGTGGACGGAGATAGTTGTGGGATCTCAAGCAACCCATGCATCCATGCACTTCGCAAACTGTCGTCCCCATAACCGCACTCATTTAGGACGAAAATAGTAATGGGATCTCAAGCACCCCTGCACCCCATGCACTCCACACCGTCCCTTTACTCCCGCTCATATAGGATGGAGATAGTTATGAGATCTCAAGCACCCCATGCAAGCATATACATACTCCGCAAACTGTCGTCTCTATACCCTCGCTTAAAGAGGATAGAGATCATGGAGACAGATGTGGGATCTCAAGCACCCCTTGCAAGCATATACATACTCCACAAACTGTCGTCTCTATACCCACGCTTAAAGAGGATAGAGATCATGGAGATGGTTTTGGGATCTCCATCCCCATGAATTTGCGTGGGTGCGGTACGGAGAATGATTCTTCTCATTGTATATTTCACTTTTTTAAGTGGGGGTTTATTAAATTCTAACAAAACCCAGGGTTTTCCCTGGGTTTTGTTAGAATTTAATTTTCTATTTTAGACACGTATTCTCGAAATAAATTATGCGACAACGTTACGAAAAACTACCTACGAAGTTAGGCTAGTGGCTAAATCAAATTATTAATATTAAGAAAAGTAATTTTCTTCAGTAGTGGTCTCTCTGACGTCTTTTCTTAATTACTTTTGTAAATTACTCGAGTAAGGAAATTTAGTAATTGCAAAATTGAGTCGCAATAGTTTAAAAAAAAATTTGAGCCTAACTTTAGGATATTTAACGATAAATCGAAATGGAAAAAAAGAGGGGTGTTTGGTTATAATTTTTCCACCTATAAAATGCAGAACAGGTTTTAGCCAGGTCAACAATTTATACGTGGAAAATTCAAATTCATTGATTCTGAAAAATTAGATGTCTGTAATTAGGTCTCCCGTGTGCTTCAATTTTGATTGAGAAGCATGAACTCGATCCTTTCATCAAACTAAAATATAAAGGTCACTTCAGGTTCAGGTTCAGGTTCATCATCACGCCTTTATCCCCGAAGGGGTAGGCAGAGGCATATTATATACCCACATTTCACCTTTTTATAATTTGTACCACGTAATACGTTGTGAGCCGTATTGCCGTGTTTTATAAAGGTCACTTCAATGCAAATATAACACCAGTTCATTACTTACATACTTAGTTATACTATTATCTTATACATGATACTCTTATGCAAATTTCATTCAGGATACAGTCAAGTCACTTAAGACAGCAATCTTCCTTTATGCTGCAGAGCAGTTACGTCCTTCACAGTCGACTTATAAGCGTCATCTTTGAAATTGAGATAGCTACGCTTGGCATGACAGACTTAACTAACTTGAGATGAAGTTGTATGTACTGAATTTCAAGTTAGCAAGCTTATACTTGAACGTTATAACGTACTGGAGTAGAAATTTAAAAAAAGTAAAGTTAAGCTAAATTGTGTAAAATGTGAAAATTTGTAACAATATAAAAAACTAAATCACTGAGAATTGCCATTGATTTAGTTCCTATAAGTATTTGCAATTTTTACTTTCACAAGAATTTAGTCAGGAATAGTGGCATATGTCTTCGCCGATTCGGTCACATCAAAGAAGACTAGGTATCTAGGGAAGAAGTATTCAATCAAAGTGGTCCCGGAAAAAAAAATTGCCAATTGCGAGTCTGATTTGTGCACGGAGGGTTCTGTACAAAAAAAACGGTAAAAAATCACGCAATCATTAATTTCCCCTTTTTTTAGATTTTAGTATTTGTTGTTATACTTAGCGGCAACACACATCATCTGTCAAAATTTTAGCTCGCTGTAACAGTTCCTGAGATACAGCCTCGTGACGGACAGACTAATAGACAGACAGACAGACGGACAGCGAAGTCTCATGAATAGGATTCTGTTTTTACCCTTTGGCTAAGGAACCCTAAAAAGCAGCCTATATTTTTTATTTATATGTTCTTGAATACTTCTTGGAACTAGCTGTTCCTCGTGGCTTCGACCGCGTAGAAGTCGTTATCGCGTAAAGTCATAACCCTCATTCGGCGCAGTCGGTTAAAAAGTAGCCTATGTCCTTCCCAGGGCCTTGAACTATCCCTATACTTATTTTCATCTCTATCGCTCCAGCTGTTTAGGCGTGAAAGCGTAACAGACAGATAAACAGTCATATTTACTTTCGCATTTCCAATATTAGTAGGAACTAGTAGGGATATCATCAAGTAAAAATTTTACAATATTTGAAAATATAGACATTATTACTAACAGTAAAAAAGTAAACGCTAGGTATCTTACTTCAGTGAAAGTGTCATGAAGAAAACAAGTTTACAAACAGAATAACTTGTGTAATAACTTTCGCATAAATTCTCCTTATTAGAAAATCTTCGTTTGACGGTCGTAAGGGAGCTGGAACTTAGACATAAGCTCCTCTAATGCAGTTGGCATGCTAATGTTCTGCTGCAGTGATAGTTTCAAAACTTAGTTACTGTTAGTACTGAAGTCACTGGTTTCTGATGTCGCGTTTTACTTTTACTCAGATTCTTGTCTTTACACAATGTAATAAATTAATCTATACTAAAATTATAAAGAGGAAAGATTTGTTTTTTTGTTTGTTTGTTTGTAACGAATAGGTTCCGGAACTACTGGACCGATTTGAAAAATTCTTTCACTGTTGGGAAGCTACACTCTTTGCGGTGAACATAGGCTATATTTTACTCCCGTATTCCCACGAAGACGGGAACTACGCGGGTGAAACCGCGTGACGTCCGCTAGTAATTTATAAATAAATTACTGTGAGACATTTTCACTCTACCTTCTAGGCAAATTAAGCAAATATGAATACTTTAGCTGTGCTATAGGATTTAAGCAACTGATAATTATAACTACGTATTTTAGAAAAGGTATGTGCATTAACTTCATTTATTATTTAAACCATAGGTACATAGGTATATTATAGGTTAAGCAGTTTTAGTCGTAGGTATATCAATGTTACTAAAATAAAAAAGAAGTCGACCTCAATAAGTGTGTAATACAAGATTATTGTAACAGATAATAATATTCTCTTCATCAATTATGTTGACAGTATGTGTATTATTATATATTTAGTTAGTAAAACGAAGTAAAACACAAAGGCGCTACGGCTGAATAAATACATGAATATCCATTCGCAAATCAAGAAGGGTCACCTAAACAACAATCTATACGATACATGCTGTTTACAAAATAAAACATGCACAAGATCATTAGGTCGTTGCCCTCTAAGCATCATTTTAGTGTAGCCATGATTCATTCAAATGCAGTTTTGTATTTATTCTTAGGAAATAAGAAATAGAACTGTGAGTCAGATGTCTTTAGGCAAGGACTACGTCGCATGAGAGACGCCGGCGTCGCCACACACGTTATTTTCGATGCGAAATAGTTTCACTTACGAAATAGACACGTAGAATTACAAAAAAAATGTGATGTAAGCTCGTAAATATTCATCCACCCACCACTAGAGTGGTGACACGCAAACAGTAATATGTATTTGTTCGCAAAAAAGAAGCTAATCTCATCATAAATCTTTGACGGTAACCCAAAAAAAATTAAACCCATTAGATTTAAAAATAGAAGCACTGGTCGCAAATTCCAGTATTAAAATCCAATATGGCTGTTATTACGTAATAAATCATAATATAGCTTGATATAACGGATATCCGAAATTGTCTGTTCAGTCAAGCGTGGCTCGTGCAATCAAGCGTAAATGACAGTATGAATTTCGAGGTACAGAATCGCCTGGGGACACTAAGGTAAATAACCGTCGGAGTTCTACCTGCTAGCCAGGACATCGGACATGTTCTTTGATTACCTAACTAATACCTAAACGTATCAAATAATGAAATGTAATATATTACATACTAGCTGATGCCCGCAGCTTCGCCCGCGTCTAATTTGTTCCCGTTCCCGCTTTACGTGGGAACTTATTACCGGGATAAAAAGTAGCCTATGTGTTATTCCAGACTATAATGTACCTGAGTACCAAATTTCAGCCCGACAAACTTTCGCATTTATAATATTAGTAAACCTGACTTACTATGCGTCACTTTGAATAGTACATTTGATAGCATCCGATGGTATTAGATGTCAAATAATAATTCAAAACATCCAACTTTTTATTTGGTTTTCCTTTTTAAGTTTTTACTTTATCATTTTTCTGTGTTAGTCGAAAAGTTAATACAGATTATAGTCACACTTTTTGTCTTACGTACTAGGGAATGAGCCTAACTGCTGTGTGCGGACAGGCGCAGTTTGTGAACACTTACTGTAAACTTTTTTAAGCCGCTTTGCTGCCTTTATCTTGGCTTGGCAAATGCCATGTTACTGACAACAACCGTCTTCTAAAGCACAAAATTCCTCGTAAAGTGACTGTCCATCCAAGGTCTAGACATGGCGAAAGTTCAAACATCATTTGTATATATTTTTTTATTTATTTTTAGAAGAGGTCCATTCATTATATCAATGAAGACTAATCTTAGATCTAAGTACCTACATGTAATAACACCTCACTATTTTGTTAAAAATTCGCTAACTGCTTAGATAAAAGGCTCTTTGCTGATATCTGTGGTAAAAGGGATCGAAAACCCTGACCTGAATCACGCCGACCTAGTATGGATTGGCAGAAATAGGTTGTAGCTAAGTAGGCTACCTATCTGCTGTTAAAAATTGACAAGACTATTGTAGCAGTGTACCTAGTTGCATTTTGAGTATCTATACATATAATAAAATGATAGAAAAGTCAAAACTGTACATTGGAAATATTTAAAAAAAAAAACTTGCTGGGTGTTCAACATAAGATACCGAAACCGAAAATATAGTTAGAAAAATTTTTGTCTGTTTGTCTGTTTATCTGTTTGTCTGTTTGTCTGTTTGCTTTGCTTTGTCCGGAAGGATCTCGAAAAGTACTCAATAGATTTGATTCAAATTTTGCACAAATATTACCTAGGGGTAGGGTGTTAAAATAGGCTATATATTATCACGCTTCATATTCTAGGGGCTAAGCAGAGAGCAATCAAATTGGCATTGTACCAATTTTCACGCGTACGAAGTCGCGGGCAACAGCTAGTTCCTTCATAAAAGGGTAAGTATTACAAGCTTTCATGAATTTGTATATCATTGCGTAATTGAAAAGGTAAATCTATACTAATATTATAGAGAGGAAAGATTTGTTTATTTGTTTTTTGTTTTTTTGTCTGTTTGTTTGTAACGAATAGGCTCCGGAACTACTGGACCGATTTGAAAAATTCTTTCACTGTTGGAAAGCTACACTCTTTGCGGGTAACATAGGCTATATTTTATTCCCGTATGCCCACGGGAACGGGAACTACGCGGGTGAAACCGCGTGACGTCTGCTAGTAATTTATATTCCAAAAAAATTTAACAAGTTTAAACTGGTATAATAATAAAGGTTCATCAAGCAATAATATTATTAAAACCTACGAATAATGTATTCTATAGAAATGTAACACCTATAAAGCAGCATACTAAAAAGCAGCAATAAAACATAACACTCACACATCCATCGTTGAATACTTGCATGCGATTGGTCGCGCCAAGGTCATGCCGGCTCGGCGCCCCACCCGAAGCGGCGAACGTGATAAGCGCGGATGGTTTTATGCAATAATAAGAAAGCTTGTTTATGTTTATTTTTTATTGAATAAGTTCAATCAAAGTTTAATCAATAGAAAAATAATGACTGGATTGTTATTATTTTTCTATTGATTGAACTACTTTGTTACGTTCTTTTTTTTTTTCACAATTATGAACCTCTAAAAATAATTAGTTTATTTAATTTATGGCGGTTGGAATTTAATGAGGACTCTTTTTTAGCAATATAATGCAAACGAATTATTAGAAATTGTTCGATTATAACCTTCAACAACATAACATCGTGATTGCTTTCTATTGGATGACTGTCTTTCAGGGGTTTCGTGACGTCATTTCTTTCTATTATTTTGGCAAAACACTTATTTACCATTATTTTCAAATTGTGTGCCCTAGACAACCCTTTTCCTTCTATGTTGACAAGCTGCCTGAGTAATGTTTCAGAACAAAGACATATTTTGAAAACAATGAATGAGGAATAAACTAATCCTCCAAAATCTTTCAAACAAATTAGTTTGTGAAAATAAAGTTTTTCCGTTGCCAGTAATAAATTGATGCAGGACAAACATTCTATTTTGGTTTGTAACTTTTTTGCTACGAACCCTGCAATATAGCCCACAATTTGCTCAACTGTCTCTGGAAGTTGACGTTTCACATACAGCATATTTGACAACGCCATGCAAACTCCGAAACAAACAAAAATTATAATTTAATTTCTATGCATAATATCATCCTACTAATATAATATCTTACTAACAATATTACCTCAGCGCTTAACATACTATGAACACTGCATTAAAATAATTTAATTTTGGAATTGCGTTCATGTTGCATAACACTTTTCAACTTCCCAAAGTACGTGTTTTTAAAATGAATATTTACTAACTTATGGAAGGTGATTCCAGAGTTTTTCATATCCGTATGGCTTCTACACCACTTCACAACACACGAAGGCATTTTTGGGATATATTTAACGCGAAAACACAATTAATATCACTGACTGATTGGTTCCAGCGATACAACCGTACGTTACGCGTGACAGCGCGGACTAACTGTGTCACGCGGTCCCCTTTTTAAGCCCCACCTTCCGCGGTCCCCATTTGGTGGAGCCATTTTTTGAGCCGAATTACACTTCTATAGAATACATTATTCGTAGATTAAAACTCACTCACGTGATACAAAAACAAATTGGAATCAATGACTACGAAACATTTACATATATTTAAAGAGTTTGATACCCCTGAACTCATAACATTAAGCTACGTAACTGGAAGCGAAATTTGTGTGTTCATAGCTCGTGAAATTATGAAACCCGAACGAAGAAGTTGTTGCTCCAATCTATTTAGCACGTGTGAGCACTCCGTAGTCATTTTCCGCCACATCTATGAAAGTAATACACGAACATTTCCACAATACTTTGATGTAGAGTAGACGTTTGGCTGTAAATTATGATATTCATAAAGTCACATGTTTGTTATTTGATTCTAATTTGTGTGATAGGAAAACATTCTGAACTCTTCTTAGAAATTTACCTTTAATGGTAGGTGACGAAATTGCCTTTACTGAACTGCGAAAATGTTTATTAAGGCAGTATGAATGTCTATTTGTTTGTAGTAAAATACTTTAGATTAATTCTAACACATACAAGAGAATCTCTTGCATGGGACTACTTGGTGTTAGCAAACTATGTAGTTCTTAATAATATTCTGTGAATGTGAAAGTCTAGTCTATTTATTTCTTTCAGCATGTCACAAGTAGTGACCGACCGAAGTTTCGGTTTCGGTTTCGGCCAGTTTCGGCCAAAAAATCGAGTTTCGGCCGCAGTTTCGGTTTCGGCCAAAATGGGCCGAAACTTTCGGCCGGGCCGAAACTCACGTGATCATGAATTTTGAGTGCCAGGCTCGGCTTGTGACGTGGTTGGGGTCAGCCCAACCAGTTAATAGGTTACTAACCGAAGATTTCCAAAGGACTTCCAATCAATAGTTATAAGAAAAAAGAATACAATTTTTATAGAATCCTAAACCTAAAAACGTGATCTAGGACATTACGTAACCCTACCTCTTTGTTTTCTGTTTTTGTTGGCTATGTTGGTCGTCTATGTGTCCGTCTGTCAGCAGGCTGTAACTCATGCACCGTGATAGATAGACAGTTAAATTTTTTACAAATAATGTCTATTGATATTGCCGCTATGGCAAAAATTAATAAAAATAGACAAATTAATAATATTAAAGGGGGCCTCCCATATTATACGTGATTTTTTGCCGCTTTTCTTGTACGGAACCCTACGTGCGCTAGTCCGACGCACTGTTGTCTAGTTTTAGTTATATACTACTAGAATGTAACCAAAACCAGCCAAGACCTAGTAGCAGGGCACCGTGTGGTTTTAGTTGGTAGGAGTTCGCAATAGCATTATGAGTAATTCCACACGTAAAAGAAAGGAACTCATCTTTAGGTGGAGATATTTATAAAATGAACACTTGAGAAGATTTATACCAGCAAGTTCCACCAAGTGCCATCACACTTGGTGGAACTTGCTGCACCTATTGAAAAAATTACCGGCCAGGTGCGCGTCGTACTCTCGCATGGAGGGGTTAAAGCGGGACCCTATAAACGAGACATGAGGCCTAGCCGTCTGTCAGTCTATTGGTCATTCACTGTACAGTAGTCCTACCGACTAAAAACCATGCGAATCCTATCTAACAGCCTACGGTTGGGAGCTCCGCGTATGCCCTCGGAATGATGCATACTGCGGCCGCGTTTTTGGGGGGTTGTTCAGTTGCTATCCCGCTCCTTGAGGGGGGCGTGCATGAGTCTCTCACGTCACGCTATCGTCTAAGGCCTGCTTCTGTAAGGACGGTGAGCAGCCCCGTCACCGTACTCAGGCCGCCGGTCATGGAGGCTGCTAGTATGGGGCGCCACCGCAAACTGTAGAACTCGGAATAGAGAATTCTCTCCAACTTCCTCCCAGCCGTCCCTTTCACGAGCATGACCTGCTCACAGGAAGAGACCTATGGCCCCGCTCCAGCGCCTCCTTGCGCCATTTAAACAATGACGCAACGGCCCTCGCTCCCTCGCTTTCAGGTCCCATAAAGGGTTCCCGGATAGATGACATACCGCCTCAACTGAGATCGTGCGGTATCCCCTTATCAGTGTGACAGCCGTCGCCTTCTGCGGGCTAAGCAATCTTGCCGCATTGCTGGTCATCAGGATCTCCGCCCACACGAGGGCCCAGTATAGGGCCATGCTCCACACGATCTCAAGGTACAGTCTCCTGAACGGAGCGTTGGGTCTCCTGATATTGGCGCGTTGGTTGACGTTATAACAACCGCGAGAGTGCGGCTGATGCCCCCCTCCTGAGGGAGGCGCGCATCGGCGATAGCTGAGGCTATGGGACCAATCTTCGGAAGTGGTATCCGAAGTTCCACCGGCTATCGAGTACGAGCCCCAGATACGTCATCGAGAGCTCGATGCCGATGGACCATGGAATATGAACACGTGAGTTTCGGTTTCGGTTTCGGTTTCGGCCGAAACTGACCCTGGGGCCGAAAGTTCGGTTTCGGTTTCGGTTTCGGCTGGAAAACCAGTTTCGGTCGGACACTAGTCACAAGGCATCAATGTTATAGACATGATTTTTTCCACTGTGAGGTTGAGGTATGATCGTGGAGAATATCTTATTTTTATGAAAGAACATTAAGAAAGAAAGAACATTTAGTGTAAACAAGAAAGCCGTGAGATCGTTCTCACGGGACTGCCCCTCTCTAACACATTTATTGTGAAAGTTCAATCCGATGGACGTTGCCATTTTTGTTTTATTTCAAACTTTGAACAGATGATCCACGTGATCTAGCGACGAAGTTTAATGCGACAGAGTCACAGACTACAGACAAAGTCTCGACATAAGCCCCTCTGCACTCTATTTTATAGAGAGGGGCTAAAACTAATTTCAAGCATTCGAAGTCGCGGGCGGGCAATCTCTAGCTGTGATTCAAATCTGAAAATACAAACACTACTCATTTTCTATAGGTACCTTCTTACTGTTCGTACCTTTTTTGTGGTCAACGAATGAATCGAATATTATGGTATTATTTCATTTTAATATACAATTTATGACCCATTCGTGACTTGGATGCCAATTGGACCGTAATCGAACAGTTTTATGTATTTTTGATGTATGTCAAGTGCAGCTGGATACGGCTCATTGGAGTATGAAGTTCATACGACGAAGTGAGTTTATTTTGTTCTCAAATGTTTCAATAAAGTAACGTTTTTTAAGTGTGGAAATCTGTCATGAATGCTTTGCCCGGACTCTCAAATAAATGTCACAAAGTGGTCACCAATCCAAGGACTGGCCATAGTGAAAGTTGCTTATTGCAGTAATCGTTTACAGAACACTGAGTCCGCGGGCCACGAGCGCTTCGTTAATTATACATACGTCAAACTAAAAAGGTACATAATAAAACAAATTAAAACATAATAAGCACAATGATGTCTTCAATGAGTTCGTCAAAGTAATAATGAACGAAACAAACATTTGGTTGGTCAATCGTAGGGTAGGGCCCAGTGCTTGCGTACGACCTAGTCACGAGAACTAGGTCAACCCCGCTGAGTACACCACAGCTTCTATGCGTGAGCCATTCAATACTTCTCTTATAATTATACCTATTATAATAACTAGCAGACAATGATCTATCATTTTGTTACAGCTAGTGACTGTGAGAGAGAGAGGTAGAGTTTTTATAACCCTTTTTTACTCAAGGAATTCCCAGGACGTTCAACAACACCAGAATTTAATTCTAAAATAGTTTTTTTCACAATAACTATAATGTTAATACTAAGGAACTTACTACTATACATACAATTTTAAGTTCTACGCGAAATAATTTTATTTTTGTGTGTTTCTAAGCATCGTCATCAGGTTCGGCGACTAAGGTCGGTCAAGGTTTCAGTTCAATTGCTTCCTATAATGCCTGATTAAAACGGACAGGCGCAAGTAATGGTTACCTGCTGTTTGTTAAATTTTGACACCATCCATGAAGCCACCCAATGATTTAATGTGCTTCCTGAAGCACCGATACTCTGGTTTATGGAGGTGTCACAAAACCCACCCATCTCAAATTCACGAAATGCTTAGCGATTATCTTTTACAGAACACTGAACACGCAAGGCTACAAGCTCCTAAATAATACAATCTATTTATTATAGGTACACGTTACCGGAAATGTATACAAATTAATAATCAGAGTGTAGAAATTCCTTCTTTATACACATAAATTATAAGTATAGAGAGAAGCAGAATTTTTAGTTGTTTAGGTTAAGGTGGAACTATGACCATTAATGCGTGACGGCGAACAAGCGAAGCGTGTGAGCCGTGGCAGCGGTCGCCTAGCGCCAGAACTGCCTTGTACTTTGCCCTAGAAATGTGTCTAATATTTCACACATTTCCGTGCGATTACATATATTTCCTAGGAATTTTATACAATGACGGATTACATACATTTTTGTTAACATTTATTTATACAGTAACTTCATAATGATTTGTACTCAAAATGTAGCAGGTTAAATTTATGCTTTTGGTGAACAAGCCAAGTGTTTCTTTTTGTTGCAATAGATGGCCTACTCAGTCACTGCCTCTACACTTGGCCATGATTTGGCGGTACTTTTTGCTTTATTACACTAATTATCGTTGGGTTCAGACTACCGTCATTACTCGTTTTTGTCTTGTTCACTTCTCAGATTTATTGTTCATTATTTACAAGGAATATCATTACTGTTATACAAGTTACTGAAAATAGCTCTATTTTCAGTTTCCTGTCAAACACATTAAATTAAATTATTGTATTCTATAACATAACAACTATCAAAGCGATAATAAAAGGAGGGGAGGGGGGAAGAGGAGGAACTATCAAAGCATAATGTCCACAGTGTATTTTTTAGTAAAAGCTCTCGCGGAATGAGATCCCTTATCTAGCCTTTGGTGCTTTCCCAATCTCTATTTTATCCGTGTACCAAATCACAGTAGAACGACATCAATGGTTTAGGAGTAAAAGCTTTACAGACAGACGGTGTTACTTCGACAGATCTCGATCTGATTTTCAAATTGTTCTATATTTTAAACAAACTGTGATCTGCTGTTTAACTTACTATTAATTTCTGTTGCACCCCATTACTTCATAACTATTCGAGTTCATGATGATTTCTAATCAGTCTTTCGTCTTGACGATTGATTTCAATAAATTTCAAATTTTTCTCCAGCTTAACAGCGTTGAATCATTGGTCGTTCTCCAGTATTGCGCATAGGAAACCCTTTAGCGATTCATTTTATGATTTACAAGGTTATTAATTTTAGTGTTTTTCTTTACACATTATCTGTAATTCACATAATTATTGACCGTTCATATTCAATTGAATTACAGATAATGTGTAGTAGAAGTTATATCCATAAATATACCTAATTTACATTAGTACTCGAGAGAGATTTAGCGTATTGGTCGTTGAATATGTAGCAGTTAAATTTATCATTACTAGACATCGGATTATATGCATTTGCATGTTTGCATATGCAATTGCATATAAAGCCATTTTTATAGCGTTATCGCATATTTTGACACATTTTCAATGAAAGTGCTTATTTAGGTCGATATTTTGTGCATATTTCGCCCTTTTTAAGTGCATATTTGCATGCATATTTTGGCACTTTGATAGTGCATATAATCCGATGTCTAATCATTACAGTAATCAGGCTATCTAATCTTATCAAGGATCGGATACATTGTACTCTAACAATAAAGTTTAATATATTTGTAGATGTTATATTCTATATTTTGTTTTTAAGGATGGCAATTTCACGAGTCGTTATACCTTGTTTTATGATCTTGTAACACCTGACTGACAAAAAGAACAAGAAAGTATAATAGCCGTTCATTTTAGTGGCACAATATGAAGACGAATAAACGCCGGCTCATAAAACACACACTACTTTTACTTTTTAATGGCTAACTCAGTACTCGTCAAAAATATCATAAAGACGTTCAAGTTTGCTCGTTATAAATCAATGGAAAGTTCTTCTACACAAACAGTTTATACAGAAATAGTAGTATTCAGGAATCCCTTTAATATAGGACTTATAGCCCGCGACTAGACCCCGTGATGAAGTTATCGCGATACTTTCGTCTCATTCGCTATTTTAACCCCTTCAAGCCTTTTTTCGCGATAAACAGTAACCTATTAGTATGTCTTTTTCCCAAGCTCTAGTCTCTCTCTATATGGACAGAGCTATTTTTGCATTTATACAATATTAGGAATTTGAGGTAGTGCGTTTTGAGGAACTGTCAAAATAGTTAAAAATGGCGCCTAACTTTGACCATTGACTTCCCAAAATCACAGAAAGTAAACAGATTATTAACCTTTAAATTTAAATGATTATGCGTGTGATAAATGATTGACCTATATGATAAAACCCAATACCTACAGCTGTTGTACAAACATGCATGTATCAGTGATATGGATATCGATGGTAATCTTTTCTTGCATGTCGGCTGCACCCGAAATAGCGTTCGTACAACTTCGTGAGCGCTCGGACTAGATCGTTTATCTTTTTCAATCCACTGTGTAATACAAACAAAAAGGTCAGAAGCCGACGACCTAGTTTCCGAGCTGCGAATACAAAGGTCACCCAGACATTGCTTCGGGAAGCGTTTGATAACGTTGGCAAGGCTGTGCGATGCACGCGAATGTTTGAGCAGCATGTGTTATGCAATAATATTATTCAACTCTAGTTGATTTGAATACGCAATCTGATACGGACAATTGGCAAATTCTATTGAATGGTTCGTGAACTACAGTGTTTATTCGTATGCTAGAATGTAATCATGTCGTATTTTCGTTATTCCCAACTCGCTTTTTCATAAGAAGTTTATCTACAAATTGCATTGAATACAAGGACTTCATACTAGTCTCAGTCGTCACTTGCTATAAAATCAATCATAAGTTTCGTAGTCCGCTGTCCATTAACCTCAGATCTTAATGCTGGATATATACCTTTCCTATTGTCACTTGCCAAACAGATCTTAATTCTCTCATAAACCTAAACTATGCTGTTGTATGTATGTATCGTGTCCAGGAAATTCTATGGCCGCACGCCTGCCAATCCCTATGCCTGAACTGAATTATACGTAATTGGATTTTCCTAGCCACTTCCAGTTTTGAAATTCAAAGCGGAAGTAAATCTACTACGAACTTAGTATCCTTACGATTTTTTTTTGTAATCAAGATGTAAAATAGAAATATTTTTCGTCATACTTCAGAGTGGCAAAGACGACATACCATATAAGCCCACACTTCGCTAGGCCCACGTTTGCCCTTACCGAACTCATATTTCCGTGATGCACTCCTAAGCGATAACCTCAATTGGTTACTGCGTCTACATAGTCGTTTAAGAGTCATCTATTAAACAAGTTACGAGCACAAGTGCCTGCAATTGAAGTCCATGTCAGACTTTAGTTTGCGATCGTCCTGATGCACTATTTGCATCTTAGTAGTTTTTTTTGTTTCTAGTTGGGTGCAAAGGACTCTTACCGAAATCTTCAGGACCCACGTCGGTTTTTCTTGAATTTGGTGCACCTGATTAACGTACGGGGTCTTGGGGAAGAGACGAAAAACTCAAAACAAATCCCTGTATCAACTCGTTTGGCCAGCGTGGCAGCGTGGTACAAGGAAGGTCATCACGCTGCCAAAAATACATATAATAAAATCGTAACGGGTCGCTGTCTGTACTTGGAAGATAAATAAGAAAAAATATAATAGGGGGGCTTTATGAACGCAATAGAACCCAAACAATGATTTTTATAATTTTCGTCTGTTTGTCTGTATGTCTGTATATCTGCTTGTCTGTACGTTTGTGCACGCTAATCTCAGTAACCGCTTAACCGATTACAATGCGTTTTTTTATTGTGTTGAAGTTTGCTCCACTTAACATTTAGCGTTTATTTCATGTCAATCGGTTTATAAATAAAAAAGTTATAACACTTTTAAAAATCAGAAATTTTGAAAATTTTAATTGTTGGGATTTCTTTGAATGTGAGGGTAAAGGTAAAGGTCAAAGCCCACTATAACGACTCCACTCCCACCCGGCAAAAACAATATAATTCAAATATAGGCTTTAAATATGGCTCTTTAGGTATATTTTACATTGCCACTCCCGAGCAGTCTGACGGCGGTAAGCTCGCTGTCAGCGAGCTGTCTGCTAATTGATGATGGCAATGTAAAATATACCTAAAGAGCAATATTTAAAGCCTATTTTTGAATTATATTGTTTTTGCCGGGTGGGAGTGGAGTCGTTATAGTGGGCTTTGACCTTTAGACCGCACTGAGCGGAACTGCACTGCAGCGCAACTGCGCGACACGTCGCGTCATTTAATAGTATAATACCGCACTACAACTGCGCTACAACTGCAGGGGAACTCCAAAAATGTATTCAGTAGGTAGGGAGGGAACCTCTGAGCAAGATGGACGTCGAAATGGATGACGAACGCTATGAAGCTTTGAATAGGGATGCAATATCGTTTATAAAAAATATCAATATTGAAAACATCGATGTTTATATACGATATATGGATAATCACGAACGGTATATTGATATATCGATTTGTTTGCCGCTCTTATTGTTTTTTTGAACAATAATGATCACTCGGAAACACAACCTTGATTATTCTACTTTTGTTCATAACTCCGCTTTTTTAACCGATTGCCATGAAACTAAGCTCAGATTTTAAGCTTAACATCTCTCTATTAAAAAAACGTATAAACATCAACATTATATCGTTTATAAACATCAACGTTTTCAATATAAATATTTTATTTTGATAAATATCGATATTCCAAAATCGATATTTACATACCTTAAATACCTAAATCTAAAGCCGAAGGCGTGGACTGAATAATTTTAAAATCTTTAAGCTCTTTTATGATTAAGCAAACAGGGCAGTTTCACACGCTGCTTGATGAGTCGTATGAAGAAATACCTCTCCGTTCATACACCTTATGTGACGTAAACGAAGTTGCGGGGTCAGCTAGTAAGAAATAAAATTGAGATCCAGCGGTGAAATGCGACGGATTATTTGATTGTTATTTCTAGTAGCAGCGTAATGAACTACGAAACCTAGTTTTGATTTTCCTGCCATATTAGTTTCTCTAGGGTCTTCAAATCCCTGATGACGTAAACAAGAAGGCGGCATGTAAAATATCAGCAAACAACTGCCCTTGTTCATAATTTTGTACTAAGTAGCATGCAATGTAGCACAGCCTCTGCCTATAATGCATGCCTCTGCCTGACCCTTGTGTATGGCGTCCCAGCCCCACAGCCATGGGCAGCCCCACAACACTCCGGAAAGCGTGTGAGGACCCGAAGAGGATCCTGCGCTTCTGGTCGGAGCTGGGTTGGCTGGAGTGACAGCCAACTCTCACGTACAATGGGTCCACTGGCGGACCTAAGTGCGGAAAATGGGAGCCCAAGAAGAAGACTGAATGTGTATGGCGTGTGCTTAGAGTAGGTATATTAGAAGGTACCTTCTATCTAATATATACTCTAAGGGCGGTGTGTATGTAGGTACACACACACATACGGCTTGATCGTATTACCACAGTACATTAATCTGTATTAAAGCTAGTCGTCAACTATTTGGGGCAATCAGGAACGTTCTTACGTTGTAAAGTTTGTTTGTCAGAGTTGACCTCGACATCATTTCGTTCTTACTTTTATCCGATTGGCGTCGGAAGGTCGCCGGGACCTTGCTTTTTTATCGCTACGCTAAAAACGACATTTGCTAATATCAGCCGTTATAACAGCAGCTATTTGCTAAAATAAATATTGTTGGATATCGATCAGATGGATATAAATTCGATAGAAGCTTTCTTCCGCGGACGCTTGGATTGTGGAATGACCACCCTGCTTCGGTTTTCCTAAACGCCTACAGTATGGGTTACTTCAAAAGGGGTCTGAGAAAATTTTTAAGCAGCGCGAGTGAAGCTGGATTATTCCCAGTAGTTCCATTGAAGTAGTTCAGCTGCGGAACTAGTGAGATTTTTTTCCCAGTAGTCCCCGTGGAACAACGCACCAATAATTCAAAAATTCAGTTCCCATTAGTTCCACGGGACGAAGGGATGGATCTTTTGGGACGTAGAGTCCCACAGAAAGCCGCTATAGCGCGCCCAAATACAGTTCGAGAATGGTTTTTAATGCTACTGAGGTGGCAGACAAGCTTATGGCCTACCTAATAGAAAGCATATAGACGTTTGTAATTCCACTTATGCTGCGGACCCCGGTGCAGGTTATGACGACCCATTGTTGAAATATTGGTTTTAATTCACCATTGGATCCGGTAGGTTTTTAGGGTATCCGCTACTGTCGGTTTTCAGGGTTCACCCAGCCTCAAACTGCTCCTGTAATAGCCCACCCTACTACTACTACATGAGACTATTAGAAAAACGTACCTAGCATCACGCCTGTCTCCCAACGGGATAGGCAGAGACTATGACTATCCACTTGCTACGATCGTGGCAAACAACTTTCGCTTCTTCAACTTTCACAAGTGTCTTCATACATGCTCTTCAGTTAAGGGTACTCTTGACCAGGCCTTTTCTCAAAAGATTATCGATTTAATCGACATGAGTATGCTGAGGTCGACCCCTGCCAGTTTGCCCATTCACTCTCGACTCATCAATCTGTTTCTTCAGCGTATTTCCATCCATTCTCTCTACATGTCCAAACCATCTGAGCATGACAGAAGATGTAGTGACTAAGAAAGAGAAAGGGTTCTCTTTCGTAGTCACTATATCTTCTGTCATGCCGCAATATTCCCTTATCACACTATTCCTTACTTTATCTATCAATGTCACTCCAGCTGGAGACTATTAGAAGTGGTGAAATGTGGGCTCATAGTTTCCTTCTACCTACCTTTGGAGAAAAAAGGCGTGATGTGGAAGCCCTAATCGGCTTTTTTGTTTTGAGATTTTCTGTGTTCACCTTTAGGATCTTATCACAATAAATATTAAATTAATGATAATTTGTCATCGACTTAATCTCATAATTTAAATTGTAAATTATGCCATGCCAATTATACAAAAAATATCTACAACAAGAATGTTATTGAATGATTTACGTATAATGCCCACAACATAAAAAACCAAAACTAAAATTCGATACCTGCAAACTGGTAAGAAAAAGAGAATATGAGCATGAATATCGCCTCAACACGAAGTTTCGTGTTCTGCTGCAACATTTTGGGCATTTCGAAAAGTCTTTAGATATTTTTAGGTACGGAAACTGAAGGGTAAAAATAGGACCCTATTACTAAGACTTTGCTGTAGATCTATCTGTCACCCTTACCAGGTTGTATCTCACGAATCGTGATAGCTAAACAGTTAAAATTTTGACAAATAATGTATTTACTGTTGCAGCTATAACAACAAAAATACAGAAACAAAATAAGAGGGCTCTCATTATCTCATTATTGTTCACATACGTCCTAAAGTACTAATGTATTCTTTTTTTTCCCTATATTGCCGTTTTTTTTGTACGGAACCCTCTGTAGGCGGGTCCGTCTGGCTAACTTGACATGGCTTTGTTTCGCCGGCAGAGCGCTTCTAAATATATTATCTATGTTTGCTCCGAATTGTGGTTCAACACTGACATGACACTAATTGAGATTGTCAAGAGAATGATTCTGCAAGTTTAATGCAAAATAATCATTTTTCTACTTATCACTCGACAATATAGGATAAAACGCTCTCTCTCTATTATTACATAACAGACACAGATTGAAAGTCTAGATACTCATAAATACCTACCTATATATTTTAAAAGTCCACTTTAATGCATTATATTTTAAAACGAATGTATTGAACTTTTTTTAGAATATCTGACTGTCTCACTTGCATAAGCGTAATATTCGTCGCAGAGATTGTTAAAGGCGGAGGACGTTTGCCAAATCTAACTTTGCGGGCGAATGTAGCATCAGGTAGCACTAACTCGAAGCTTACTCGGGTCAAATGAAACCTATAAAATAGTATCCCCAAAAATGTTTACTAAAAACTTCTCGAAGAAAGGTATCTACTGGAGGCGCATGTCAGTACTCGTGCAGCTAAAAGGTCCTGGCTTAGAGTATTTATTCTAATATTATACTCTAAGGGTCCTGGATACCGGAGACCACAAAACGACTTCCGCGATCCATAAGAATGGGTCTGGAGGCTAACGCACGCTTCAGACAAGTTGTGGTTGTGACCCTATCAGAGAAGGGCACGGGAAATTCTTGTGTGATGAATGTGATGATGATTCAGATAAATACATAAAAACCATTCGTCAAATTCAAAACATCCTCATACCTACTTCTAAATTAGAAATCACGCTTTTAAATTAATTACATAGGTAGGTACTTTAATGTCATCATTCCTTTTACTTTTATCGTTTTCTGATTTTGATATCTTAATTAATTTGTGTTATATTTAACCATAAATAAAGAAAAAACTTGTGATTTTTTGCGCTATTGGCGTCTTTAATTTATTTTGTAGGAATGTAAAGTTAGATAAAAAGACTAAGAAGAGTTGATTTGAGATTTAAGTGTTTAATAATTTAGATACCTACCTACCTAAAATTAACTGAACGTTTTTAGAATACCAATTTGGATTCGTATCGATATTTACGTCACTGTCATACCAGTACGGGCGAGGTGATGTTACTTTTTCAAATCATGAAAAAAGTGATAAGATAGTTTTTGTAATAATGCACATAGGTAACCAAAAATTTTGGATCAGCTGATTTTACGATAAAACTTATGTTATCATTTGGGTGAAATCCAAAAGTAAAATATAATATATTTCCATAAACCGACTTGTAAAGAGTTCTAATATGTTAGTAATATTAGTTCAATGGTTCCGACTGACTACTTATTTATATTCTAGTATTTTATTATTTTATTTATTTATTTATTTACACTTTATTGCACGCCAGATAAAAAAACTTAAAATAGGAACATTTGTTAAAAGCAGTACAATGGGCGGCCTTATCGCTAAAAGCGATCTCTACCAGGGAACCTTTGGATGGAAAAAGTTGGTTGCAGGTAATGAGTGGTTGTTGTTTGGCGTACTTCTAATTACAGTGTTTAATTGAGTTTCGTACATCATAATTGTCATTTCCTTGCTATACTTAACATATAAATACGACATAATATATACTTATTATATATCTATGTATTATTTACACAAACATACTCTATACAAATATATATCTATAAACAAATATATATCTATAAATAAATATATATAATGTATATCTATAAACAAACACATATCCATAAATAAGTTTATATACACACATACATATAGCTAATCTACTTTGATAGATAGTGTTACTTAACCATATCTTTAAATTTCGTAATTGTCTGCGCTCGCCTTATTTTTACGGGTAGTCGATTCCATAGTCGGATCGCAGTGACTGTAAAAGATTTGTCATAAAAAGTTGACGAGTGAGACGGCATCTTCAATCTTAAGTTTTTTGACGACCTCAGACATTTCACATGCGTATCGCAAAGGAACTTGAATAGTTTCTTAAGATAGGAAGGAGTTGAAGGGTTAAATAATATGTTAAACAGCTGTGAAAGAATATGAGCATCCCGGCGACGTCGTATGGGTAACCATCCAAGCTGCGTTCTGAAATGAGAAACGTGGTCAAACTTGCGTAAGCCAAAAATAAACCTGATGCAGAGATTCTGATAACGCTCAAGTTGGTCTAGCTGGTTTTCGGCAAGATCAGGATAGCTGACGTCTGCATAATCCAATATAGGTAACAGTAACGAGCTGGCAAGTGCAATTTTGGTGGTCATGGGTAGGAGGCATTGTAGTCTACGCAATGAGCCCACCGACGCAAACATCTTACGACCCACTTCTTGTATCTGTGGCTCCCATGATAGTGTTGAGTCCAGATATATCCCCAAATTCTTCACCTCATCACTAATGGGAATAGTTGTGCTATCAAAAATTATCGGGGGGATATCTGACCACACAATTTTTGATCGAGTTCTGGAGCTGCCCAAGATAGTAACTTGAGTTTTCACGGGATTCACCTTGAAGCCATAAGAACTACTCCAGTCGCTTATGTGCCTTAAATCTCTATTTATGATTACAACAGCTTCCTTCAATTGTTGAAGTGGTGCTTGACAGTATATTTGTAAATCATCTGCATAAAGGTGGCAAGAAGAAGAAATATGAGTTGTGATGGAATTTATAAAAATTGAAAAAGCAAAGGAGAGAGAACGCCACCCTGGGGTACGCCAACGGCAGTATTACACCAATTTGAGAACGAATTTTCAATACATACACGTTGCCGGCGACCGTGCAGGTAACTTTGAAGCCAATCAATCACTGTTGGAGATATATTAAGAGAGCGGCAAACACATAGCAATACATCGAAATCAACGGTGTTGAACGCATTACTGAAATCTAATAATGCAAGTAATGTCAGCTTTCCAGCTTCCATTCCACATCGGATATCATCAGTAACTTTGATCAGAGCTGTACCAGTACTATGACCCGGACGGAAGCCGGACTGAAAGGGCTTGAGGATATTATTTTTGCTGAGGAATCTACTAATTTGTAAGTGTACAAGACGTTCGAGGACTTTAGATCGGAATGGGAGTATGGATATGGGGCGGTAATCAGTGAAAGTTATTGGTTTGGTCTTTTTAGGAATGGGAATTATGCGACTGTTTTTCCATGAGGTTGGGAAGACACCACTGGTTATGGAGTAGTTGAAAATGTGGCATATAATGGGAAGGAGTTCATTGAGGATGGGAAGGACCATTTGACGACTGATACAGTCTTCATCAATTGCCTTCGATGAGATTGATATGATTGCCCTCCTAACATCACAAGCAGTAAATAGGTTAAAGACGAATGGGGGATAGTCGGGTTTTGGAAGAGATGAAAGAAAGTCAATTGTTTGTTCCTTAGTTGTCCTATCAAAGTTGGACGAGGCAGCAAAATGTTGATTTAATAAATCAAGATTTAAATCCTTAGGCATTATATCTGGTTGTTTTCTTCCAACCCCCAAAGACTTGAGAAATTTCCAGACTTTTCCTGAGTCGCTATTTTGTATATTATTGTGAATGTGTTGGCGTTGTGCATTCCTGCACACCTTGTTGCAGTGATTACGTATTGAGACATATCTGTTACAGTGGTTTTCGTTGGGTCTTATTTTATATTTAAACTAGCGGTACCCTGCCACGCTTCGCTGTGACTTTTTTATGGTGGTTTTATGTGCCTATGAGAAATGAGTAACAAACTAAATGATGGGTACATTTAAAAAAAAATGTGTGCGTGTACTATTGTACACACGTAAGAAGTGAAACTTCTTCATGACCTTATTTTTTGAAAGAAATATCATAGGAGTTAGTAGTAGTCCAAAAGTTCAAAAGTCCAAAGTCAAAAAGTCAAAAAGTCCAAAAGTCCAATAGTCCAAAAGTCCAATAGTCCAAAACTCCAAAACTCCAAAACTCCAAAACTCCAAAACTCCAAAACTCCAAAACTCCAAAACTCCAAAACTCCAAAACTCCAAAACTCCAAAACTCCAAAACTCCAAAACTCCAAAACTCCAAAACTCCAAAACTCCAAAACTCCAAAACTCCAAAACTCCAAAACTCCAAAACTCCAAAACTCCAAAACTCCAAAACTCCAAAACTCCAAAACTCCAAAACTCCAAAACTCCAAAACTCCAAAACTCCAAAACTCCAAAACTCCAAAACTCCAAAACTCCAAAACTCCAAAAATCCAAAACTCCAAAACTCTAAAACTCCAACTCCAAAAGTCCAAAATGGAAAACGCCCAAAACTCGAAAAGTCAAAAGTACAAAAGTCCAAAAGTCCAAAAGTCCAATAGTCCGAAAGTCCAAAAGTCCAAAGTCCAAAAGTCCATAACTCCAAAGTCTAAAAGTCTAAAATTCTAAAAGTCCAAAAGTCCAAAACTCCATAACTCCATAACTCCATAACTCCAAAACTCCAAAACTCCAAAATTCAAAAAGACAAGTCTAAAACTCCAAAATTACGAATGTCCAAAAAGTTCAAAAATAACATGCAAAACATATCTGACCTCTTTATTAGGTAAGTACTCTCTTTTATTATTCTGAATGCAAGAAGGCCGCAATCAAACTTCTCTTAAAAAACATCAATCTGGTAGGTACCTTCTAAATAGGTTGTTTATAATATTTTGTTCTGAAGCTGGCAGAATATAATTTAAAAAAAACGACCAACGCCATCTATTGGTAAAATCACTTTTTAAAGCTATTTTATTCTTATTGCTGTTATGATAAAAGTGTATAAAGTAGCCTAAAACCATCTCTGAATCCTATTGTATATCGTGTCCAATTTTGAGCTCAATCGATTCAGTAAATTTTGAGTTTTTAATAGATACACAAACGCACACAATGTAACACTAAGATGATCAGTGTTACTCACCAACTAGCGCGAGGTAGCTATGCAGAGAACTCTTTCCCAGGGCGCCTTACTACAGAGATTCCAGTGTGCGTGCAAGGGTAGGCCAGGGCTCTGACGAAAACAGTCAGGTAGGGTGTACACACATATATTTATATAACACAGAGATACACAGAGACACACAGAGAGCTTATTCACTGATAGACACAAATATCACAGGTACACAGAAGTATAGTCAGTGCTTAGGTACTTATGCTACTAAGCTACACATAAGTAGTGGATTTACTGGCCTGCAGAGTGAGCTGAGTGAGAGTGACTGCCTGTTGTTACTGCCAGGTGATGACGGCAGATACCTCTCACATGAGAAGCTCGTGTAGTCCGCACTTCCACGTTGTCGTACCACGTGCAGCCCACTAACTTATAGGTGCGGCACCAAATATCTCATCCGGCAACTAGCCCCGTAGTAAAAAACCCTGTCATGAAAGAAACGACAAATTAAGATCTTGGCTGCGCGACAGACGACAATCGACCCGCTTTGCAAAAGAAGAAGTGACTCACCAGTTTTCTGGGTAAAATGTAGCAAGATGCAATGCAGCAACCCAATCACAGCCCGTTAGGCCACGCGAGGTAACAAATAATCGCGCTTGAGCGAAAAACTGATTCGCGGCACAGTCTCAGAGCAAAAGCCAAAGGACCTCCAACTACCCCAAAGCAGGTCTCGGTCAAAAGTCCTGTCTTTCACGAAAAATCTTAACAAAACCCGTTCCTTTAAATGCGAAACGCTTCGTCACCGAACTTATGACATCCTGTCATTCTGACAGCAGAAATGTCACCACTGACAACCGATTAAAAAAAGATAACTCGATAAGGCTGCTTTCACATCCTAAATACTGCATCTATAGAAAATAAATGCTACAACCACCCCCCCTTTAATAGTATTTCCTGCGGATATGAAACGCTGGAAATACACAATAAAGAAAACAGAAAAGTACTGACTAATAAACAAAGACAACCAGCTAGGTCCTTCAAACACCAGCTGACTACGACCATTACAATACCAAAGAAAGATCCTCCTATGTACCTAACTAGACACTGACTCGTGTACCGGTTAGGCTAAGTAACTAGAGTCTAATGCCCTTCATAGAAAACGAATGCTCCCTTTACTCACTGCCGATACCCTAACACTACCCAAGCTCTCAGGATAATGTAGAGTACTAAGAAGCGAATGAGAGAAAAACGCTCGGTGCGGTGCATAGAAGAAACTACAACGTGACAATTTAAAGTCACGTACACATATAGAAATACAAACAAAAGATTAAAATAGTCTTACATAATGATCACATAGCACTGGTTTAATAAACTAGAGAAACAGTGCTATGTAGTTACGTTAGGTATTGGAGACTGCTCCTCCTGATACTTCAGGATGTCCTTGATATGGTACTCCCCAAGATCCTTACCGTCCAGATCTGACAGCCTATATACTAAAGGGGATCGTTTAGCAGTCACCACACATTTAAGGAACTTAGGAGCTAGCTTAGCAGTAAAATTCTTGGCCTTGTTGGACAGGTAGAACGTGCGTTTGTAAACTATCTGTCCCACTTTCAGCTCTACATGCCTTTTTCTGAGGTTGTAATACTTTTCATTACGCTGGTGGGCAACGTTCAAATGTTTCCTCACCTGGTCGTAAATGCGTTGTATTTCTCTCAGCTTGACACCGAAGGCTGATGGATCGTCTACAGAGACTGAAGTAGGATGGCACGCGATATCTGTCTGCCTGTACAGCACTCCATCCCCAATAAATTCCCTACCATGTACCAAAAAGTAAGGGGTGAAACGAGTTGCTTCGTTAACTGCAGTGTTTAAAGCACACTGTATCTCAACCAAGAACTGATCCCAAGACTTGTGTTGTGACTTCACATAGCATGAGATCGCTTGAACCACATTGCGAATAGCTCGTTCCGCCTGATTAGTTTGGGCATGATACCTAGGGTTATAATATATATTAGGTACATTGTATTTAGCCAACAGATCCTTAAATGGCTTACTCACAAACTGAGGGCCATTATCCATGTAAATAGTCTTGCAGACTCCGTGCACGAGAAACACACTCTTCTCTATGAACCTCGCGACTACAGCGCCTGTGGCAACCCGAACAGGGCACAACATGACGTATTTGCTAAAGTAGTCGGAGACCACGATCAGGTGTACGTTTCTATTGCTCGAAGTGGGAAAGGGACCAAGCAGATCGACAGAGATAGCTTCGAATGGCTTCGAAACCCGCTTCGGGCTACCCATTAGGCCGGGACGAGACGTATTTACGGGTTTGTACTGCTTGCATGTTTCGCAATTCCCAACATATTCTTTGACGTCCTCGTACATCTTGGGCCAGTAATAATTTAGGGCTAACCTTTTATGCGTCTTCCAAACGCCACCATGGGCACTAAGTGTGTCATCGTGGTACTTAGAGAGCAGGGGCAAGCGATCCTCCTGAGGTACCACCAGCTTCCAGTCAAAGTCTGAAGTCAAAGAATATTTATTTTTAGTTAACCTATATAGAAGGTTGTCACGAATGTCATAATTTGGTGACTTCCTAGGGTTCTTCCGAACACTATTCATGGTGTGGTCATACCACGGGTCTTTAGTGGGTACTGCATCGAGGGAATCAATTTTGATACGAGACAGAGCATCAGGTACAACGTGGTCTTTACCTTTTCGATGCTCTATGTCAAAATCGAATTGACTGAGCCTCATGCTCCAACGTGCTAGACGACCCGTGGGATTTTTTAGCTTATGGAACCACAGAAGAGATGAATGATCCGTGACGACCGTACATTTTTGGCCTTCGACGTACTGTCGAAATTGTTCCAAAGCGAAAATCACGGCCAGAAGTTCTCGCTCAGTTGTGCTGTAGTTCACCTCGTTCTTGTTGAGAGAACGGCTACAGTAGGCGATAGGGTGCTCAACACCATCGTGAGTTTGTGTCAGTACAGCAGCAACTGAGTAAGCTGACGCGTCACTAAGAATGCGGAAGGGCATCTCAAAGTTAGGCATTTTTAATATAGGGGCAGAAACCAAGGCTGACTTTAGCAGGTTAAAGGACTGTTCAGCCTCAGGGGTCCATTCGAACTTAAGGTTCGTAGAAGTGAGTTTGCACAGAGGTTTACTAATCATCGAGAAGTTGTTAACAAAGCGACGATACCAGCCGGCCATTCCCAGAAATCTCTTAACCTCCTTAGGGTTAGAAGGGGTGGGATAGTTGAGGATAACCTCAACTTTACCCGGGTCTGTCCGTAAGCCATGTTTGTCCACATAATACCCCAGGTATTTGAGTTCACCCCGACAAAAGTGGGATTTTTTCATATTAATAGTTAGGCCAGCATCCTTGAGTTGCTGATAGACTCTATGTAAGAGCTCTACATGCTCCTCAAAGGTGCTGGACACACAGACTATGTCATCCTGAAACGCAAATACCTTGTTGTCGAACTCGGGACCAAACAGACGGTCCATGAGGCGTTGCATCGTGGCACTGGCACCGACAAGACCGAAGCACATGGAATTGTAATGGAACAATCCTCTCCGGGGAACCGTAAAAGCAGTCTTCTCAGCAGACTGGAGTGAGTCGAATGGAATCTGCCAGTAGGCCGCACTCAGATCTACAGAGGTTAAATACTTAGCATTATTAAGATGGTCTAAGATTTGATTGATATAGGGTAAGGGGTAGGCGTCACTCTTAGACACAGAGTTCAGCTTGCGAGAGTCCAAGCACAATCTGAGGTCGCCGTTCGCCTTCTCCACCATGACCACTGGAGAGTTCCAGGCGGACTGAGACGGGGACACTACTCCCATCTCCAGCATTCGGTCCAGCTCGGCTTCCAGGGCCTTCTGCTTAAGGGGAGAGAGCGGATAATAACGCTGCTTGATCGGCTTGCTGTCACCAGTGTCAATGACATGGTGCACAAGTGAGGTCCGACCTAAACCCACCTTATCAGTGTTCAACGAGTCGAACTTTTCAATGACCTCGTTGATTACACACCTTTGTTTAGTTGTCAGGTTGTCGTAATCCTCGAGGCCACCGTTAAGGGACACAGACTCTATAGGATTATTATCACTAAAGCTATCAAGACTAATATTTTGTAAAATTAACTTATCACTTAACTTAAATTGTTGCCAGAAATCCACTCCAAATATCATGGAGGTGGTTATACCTGGGACAACATAGAACTTGACAACTCGGATAACCGAATTGTACTCAATTGGCAAAGAGATACAACCCAGACATTGCAAGTGAGTGCTGTTTGCAGTTGTAATACGAAAAGTAGGATTGATACTCACAAGATCAAAACCCAGTTCCAAGAAGATGCGGTGCGCTCCCTTACCTAGTATAGAGCAGGAGGCACCGGAATCTAGAAGGCCTAAGACATTTAAATTTAAAACCTTAACAACTAGATACGGTCTAATGTCACTATCCCGTTTAGGAAACAGGACCTTATCAGAAATAGACTCAGATACAGAGTGATGCACAGAGTTCCTAATAAGGCCCTGGCCTACGCGTTTTTTGACTTGCTAGTACAGTGTGAGCAGTCTGGGGTCTTGACTCCTTTGAGACCACACCGGAAACACACCAGCTCCCTTGACTGTGTGCAGCTGTATGCAGTGTGACCGCCCCCGCCGCAACGAAAGCATTTGCGATCGTGGGGGGTAACCGGCGTCTCCACTGCAGACACCTGCTTAGCGGGCTTTTGTACACCTTTGTTCTTAAGCTGGTGTAAGTCAGATGTAATCTCAAACTTGTCAAAAGCAGGCTCATGGAAAGCGTCTGCCCTAGTACGCGCAAGCTCCAAGCGCTTACCCAAACGTCTCAAGTCATCTACAGAGTTGACATCATGCAAGGCCAGTTCCTTCATGTAGTCAGGTCTAATGTTGTGCATGAGAATGTCCAGCTGTTCCTCACTGGGCATCTTACATGACAACCTTGAGAACATGGCTTGCATTGTACATATATAGTTAACCAAGGACTCAGAGCGGGCTTGTGTACGCTGTCTTATCTCGTTCCTAAGGCGGTAATCATAATCAGGAATATCGAAGGTATCTCTAAGCTCACTAATAAGATCCTCATATGAGATGAAGTTAGCTTTGTTTGTACGGAACCAAGACAAAGCCGGTCCATCCAACAGGTCGGAGAAAGCCATAAGGAGTCTAGGCTTAGTAACCTCCCGAGCACATCTAAGTTCCTCTAATCTCTCTAAAAACACACGTACACAAGTAGAACCATCATATTTTAAGTTAAATGAACATAAGTTAAGGGGACGTTCTTTATACACTATGTTACATGTAGAACTATTCCTACTTGAACTAGCTCGCACCGAGCGGTCCTCTCTCACTACTGGTGAAGTATATTCCACCTGGTCACGACCCGAAGGATCATCACCATCATCATCCGAACCTTCGGATTCAGAATCACTACTGGGTTCAGCCCTAGCGATGATCTTCACTAGCCTACCACGAATATCCACCAGGTCGGGGCAATCCAGACCACAACGAGCTAACCTACTCAATAAGTAGTTGGCCCTGAGGGACACCCTAAGACGACTACCCTTATTAATGAAGATGTCACCTGACTGAATAGCCTCCTCCAGCTCGGACACCTTCGGGAGGCAGATCGAGAGCTCAGCCGATGCATCAGCGGGTACCGGAGCACTCGCTTTGATGCTACCTCAACGGACGAGTCGGTGTGCCGCTCTTAGCTCACTCCGAAGGCCAGACACTGTCGTTTCCGGTTCCACTGAAATACCCATGTGGGACAGCTCGTTAGCAAGTTCATCCTTTCTTAAATAATTAATATGTTTTTTCATCTGTGCCATTATGTAAAAATTTACTTACAACAATTATAAAGATAAAATGGCACAGATAGGGATCAATTACAAAGTAAAAATGTAAATTGAGTTACAACAAAGTGTACTAAGTTAGGTAATTATGTTTCAAATTGACTTTTAGAATTTAACAAAGATTAAGGGTATATTAAGAGAGAAAAGTTTCTAAATTTTCTGATAACACAGTTCAGGTTAACATTCAAAATTACAAGGTATGTACACACCTTATAAAAAAGTTTTAAGTTACACAGAGAAATTCACTAAGTTAACACAGAGAGATTCACTAAGTTTACCTTACAAGGTGAAACTATAGGATAATATATATTATATATTAATCTACACTAATAATATAATAAATATATGTGTGCACCATAAAAAAAGAACATAAAGAAGAAAAAAAACACAATAAGAAAAGAAGTGGGTATTCCAAATAAAATCAAAAAGTTTTTCCAAAATCACAGCTATTTTTAAATTTTAGAATTTAGAATTTTGTGTCTTTTCCAGCCAAAGATGTAGGGAGCTGGAAGAAGACGAAAGGGAAGGTTTTGTGCTTAGCTGCTAGCACCACCAATTAACGTCCTGGAGCGTCTCGGACGATATTACAGGATGGTTTCGCCAGAGATAACCACCTATGCACACACACCAGACTGAGACTACCGCAGAGTAGACCCAGAGATTTGCCACTACGTTGGGAGCCAATTTGTAACACTAAGATGATCAGTGTTACTCACCAACTAGCGCGAGGTAGCTATGCAGAGAACTCTTTCCCAGGGCGCCTTACTACAGAGATTCCAGTGTGCGTGCAAGGGTAGGCCAGGGCTCTGACGAAAACAGTCAGGTAGGGTGTACACACATATATTTATATAACACAGAGATACACAGAGACACACAGAGAGCTTATTCACTGATAGACACAAATATCACAGGTACACAGAAGTATAGTCAGTGCTTAGGTACTTATGCTACTAAGCTACACATAAGTAGTGGATTTACTGGCCTGCAGAGTGAGCTGAGTGAGAGTGACTGCCTGTTGTTACTGCCAGGTGATGACGGCAGATACCTCTCACATGAGAAGCTCGTGTAGTCCGCACTTCCACGTTGTCGTACCACGTGCAGCCCACTAACTTATAGGTGCGGCACCAAATATCTCATCCGGCAACTAGCCCCGTAGTAAAAAACCCTGTCATGAAAGAAACGACAAATTAAGATCTTGGCTGCGCGACAGACGACAATCGACCCGCTTTGCAAAAGAAGAAGTGACTCACCAGTTTTCTGGGTAAAATGTAGCAAGATGCAATGCAGCAACCCAATCACAGCCCGTTAGGCCACGCGAGGTAACAAATAATCGCGCTTGAGCGAAAAACTGATTCGCGGCACAGTCTCAGAGCAAAAGCCAAAGGACCTCCAACTACCCCAAAGCAGGTCTCGGTCAAAAGTCCTGTCTTTCACGAAAAATCTTAACAAAACCCGTTCCTTTAAATGCGAAACGCTTCGTCACCGAACTTATGACATCCTGTCATTCTGACAGCAGAAATGTCACCACTGACAACCGATTAAAAAAAGATAACTCGATAAGGCTGCTTTCACATCCTAAATACTGCATCTATAGAAAATAAATGCTACAACAACATTTTTATATATTTAGATTTAGCAGCCGCCTTTTTACGCAATTGATTTTTTATTTCTGCAGTAAGCCATGGGGCTGGTGGATGCTTCATTTTGACAGCTCGGATGGGTGCATGCTTATCATACAGTTCAGTGATGACTGTGCTGAACATATTCACCTGTTCATCAGTCGACCCCGAGGTGAAAAGTGGACTCCAATCGACATCATTGATATCCTCATGTAGACTTTCCAGATCCATACCACCAAAATTGCGCTGCATGAGAATTTTTCGCTTAGCTTTTGGGATACAGATTTTGTAGGACAGGAATAGTAAATCGTGTAAAGAGAATGCATCAGCAGGGTATTGACCATGCTTCACGACGTGATGCCTGGAAGATACCAAAATTAGATCGATAAGACTGGGTTTACAATTTGGGACGTGATGTGTTGTATTTGAAGGAAGAATGGATAGGCTACAGGAATTGGCAAGGGCATGAAAGGCAGAGGTACGGGAGTCGTTTTTGACTAAGCAAGCGTTAAAGTCACCCATAATGATCACATGACTGCAAGAAGGCATTAGATTTACCAGCAAGGTTTCAAGAGAAGAAAAGAAATTTACACTGGATAAGTTACAATAGTATACGCCGAGAAGGACTTTAGTGTGATTGAGTTCAACTTCCAGAAACAAATGCTCGCCGGCGTTAGGTGGGGGCGGTTGCGCTGACATACTAATAATTTTAAAAGGAATATATGTGCGCAAGTATATAGCTACACCTTCCCCCCGTCCATCACCACTTTCCCAGCGATCGTTTCTGATAAGCTGAAACCCAGGAAGGGAGTAAAGAGCGGTAGAGTGGGTACATTTAAACCACGACTCTGAGATCAAAATGGCATGGATGTTCTTGCAGTCAAAGGTTGTCAGCATATCCGGAAAGTGACCCGGGACGCTTTGGGCATTGAGGTGGACCGCATTGAAATTCTTCGGTACATCAGAAAACTGTACATCAAGCAACTCACCAAGTGACGCGACACTATGGAAGCTGTCTTGATTGATGCTGGCCACCGAGTGAAAACTTTCAGAATCACTATCATTTTCAATATCACTCATAAACATTAATATATGCACCTAGTGTGCTTAATTAATATAATATATAAGATAATAATAATAAATAAATATAATGCTAACTAATATGTAAATACACTCGAGAGCAATGAATCCGGGTCACTTAAAGAATGTTAAAAATCTCGGAAACTAAAAATGATAGGTTAATGCAATAAATTGTATTTAATAGACAATGTAATACTCCTTAAATGAAAGTAAAAAAAATATGAGTCAACATACATTTTATTAACACAAAATTACATAAAGAAAAAACTGCCGATCTCTCCTTAAAACAAAAATAGGAAACATGAAATTTTTGAACTTTATTACGATTTTCTTGAATTTTAATACTTCGTATTGCCTCCTCGTGCTTCCATTACTGCGTTTACGCGGTTTGGCATGCTGTACACCAAGTTCCTTATACGATTTTGGGGAATATTCTCCCATTCCTCTGTGAGAGCAATTTTGAGATCACGAAGCGTGATTGGGGGAGGGTTTCGTTGTTTTACGCATCTGCCTAGCTCGTCCCAAGCATGCTCGATCGGGTTGATATCCGGGCTGCGCGCTGGCCACTCCATACGAGTAATGTTCATCTCTTGAAGGTAGTCATTCACAATCCTACCTGTATGAGGTAGGGCATTGTCATGCATAAATATAGCATCCTCACCTAAATTGACCATAAATGGACCAACGTGATCATTGAGGATTTCTTCCACATATCTTACGCTAGTTAAAGAGCCGTTTTCTATGATCACCAGCTCTGTGCGACTTTCAGAAGAAATTCCGGCCCACACAAGTACAGACCCACCACCGTAGGCTACTTTTTCTTCGATGCATGCTTGCTTGAATCTTTCCCCTGGTCTTCGATACACTCTGTGTCTTCCATCGTGCTTGTAGAGCATAAATTTTGATTCGTCGGAGAACATAACTTTTGACCAATCTTCAATACTCCAATTTACGTGGCTCTGGGGATACCTTAGTCTCGAAATACGATGCCCACGCTCCAGTTTAGGGCCGTTTGCAGGTCTAAGGGGTTTTAAGTTAGATTCAGCAAGCCGACGTCTTACTGTCCATGCACTTGGGTTACTTCCTCCGAGGCGTCGAAACTGATTGGTGAGTTCAGTTCCTGTGAGAAAGCGATTTCGAAGCATGGTGTTCACCAAGTATCGGTCTTCTCGTGCTGTGGTACACCTGGTTCTGCCCGTTCCTGGTCTGCGTAGGTTAGAACCAGTTTCTTCGTAACGTCGGAGAACTCTTTGTACTGTTGACAGCGACACACCGACAGTCCTGGCTGTATCGCGCTGACTCCGGCCGGTTTCCAGCATTGTAAGTATTCTGGTGCATTCTTCAGGCGTAAGCGACATAATTTCAGCTTGATTAATGAATATAGAGCACTATCAACATGGTTTATGTACCCACATAAATGACAGATTACAAACAAAAGCAACACCAAATGCTGTAATTTCGTAGTTCCATCTTCGAAAGTGGCCCTTTTTAAAATTGGATTTTTTTATGATATAACTTTACAATAACTAAGAAGTTTTAATACCTTCATTTAAGGAGTATTACATTGTCTATTAAATACAATTTATTGCATTAACCTAGCATTTTTAGTTTCCGAGATTTTTAGGATTCTTTAAGTAAAACTATAGGTTTAGGTAGATATTATTAATCTCTCATAGAAATATTGGCACCGACTTCAGTATTACAGTCAATGATATCTGATATAAAACTAAATATACTACCTATTACTTTGTGCTAAGTTAATTTTATTTTTCAATTTTCAGTTTTTGTTTGAAGTCGGTTTTTTTTTGTTAAAAATTTTTTTTTTTCGTGATTTTCAGTGACGGGTAGACTGAAATTATATCTGTCTAGGGGTAATGTTCTCCCCAATACAAATTAATCAAGCCCAAACACAAGATAACTGCTGTAAATCGTTAAGGAATTCCCTCGATTCGAGGGATTTCTTCGATTTCTCCAGGATCCCAGCATCCGATTCTGACTTCCTGTATATGGGACCACATGGGAAGCACCAGCTTTCAAACAAAAAAAGAATTTTCAAAATCGGTTAACTCCTTCTAGCGATTTGCCGGTAACAAACATAAAAAAAAAAAAATAATAATAAAAAAATACAGACGAATTGAGAACCTCCTCCTTTTTTGGAAGTCGGTTAAAAAAGCAAATCAAGTGCCTACATGCTGCAAGTACTTGCCAATTGGCAACTCGACTACGCTACACGTTACAGAAGGTGAAATATTTATTACTTAGTGACAGAGGAAGACAGATAAAAATGATAGGAATACTGCAGCTAGGAAGAATGTATCAGTAATGCTATTATAAACAAGAAAAGATAGCCACTCGGACCAACAATACCAGACAGATTGTACTTATTTTCTTTGTGTGACAGCGGTCCGTTTAGTTTTCGCTGCTGGTTTAGCTGCTGGGCTGGGGGATGGCTTCGTATCATGCTGTGGCAAAATACTTTGCAGCTCACCATGACTGGTAATTCGATTATTACGAATCATAGTGTGCAGCACGACCATGACTTTGATTGAGAGGGCAGGCACCATACGGAGACTGTCCCTTCGTTCAATACAGACTCCAAATGGTATAAAAAATTGGTACCTACCTAAAGCATGTGTGTATTGTTTTAATTGTTTTGTGTAAGTTCCATAGTGACAGACGATTGCTTCTGTAGTGGTGAATATAAACACGATTATCCCCGCGAACATACGACAGACAGATATGTATAGAGCAAACATGCCATGTCTACTCCCCTTGTACCCTTGTACTGGTCGCGTTGCTCTATGTTACGAAAACGGTGCAAGCAATTAATTCTTTCAATAACACCAACTGACAAAGTGGTTTCGTACCTGTAGGTAATAATTATTCACTTTATTAAGATGCAGACAGAAGGCACTTTTGTCTCAGATTGTAAATTACGAAATTAGCAACTCAAATACGCCTAGAGGCTTGTACTGACAGGCGATATCCGAGTAGGCGTTTATTAAACACTTAAATTTATGTATTTAATGATATAGTGTCGATTTACATCTGTATAAGTATTACGTACCTATAATCCGCGCGCAACGAGAAGCATGCAAACCTAGGACTTTGGGAGTCCTGGGACATCCTTCCGCGGGCTTACCCGGGGCTCCCAACCATAGGATGTTGGGCGTAACGTGAGGTTCTTTAGTCGGTAGGAGTCCGGCAAAGCATCCATGAGGATTTTCCGTCACGTTAAAAAAAAGCATGCGAACCTTGTCAAAGAAAATTTAAAATGACAGATTTTCGAACCTTATTGCTAACGCTATACTTAAAATTTATCATTTTACATTTTCTTTGACAATACACTTTGATTACCTATACACTTCTTTTTAACCGACTTCAAAAAAAGGAGGAGGTTCTCAATTCGTCTGTATGTATTTTTTTTTATGTATGTCAAGCGATAATTCCGTCAATTATAGACGGATTTCAAAAATTTTTTTTTTGTTGAATAGCGGTTACTTCTGAGGTGGTCCCATTTTCACCAGGTCAGGATCTGATGAAGGGATCTAGGAGAAAACGAGGGCAACCACCGAATTTTGTAGGGACAACTAGTGTGCTTGTTACCTTTTTAATTAAGTGCTTTAATGTTCTACACTTTAATGAAGGTATGGCGTCGATCTGATGATAGAGTCGAAAGACAGTCGAGGGCATTCCTAAACAATTTACAGCAGTTATCTTATGTTTGGGCTTGATTGATTTGTATTGATGAGAACTTTACACTTAGATTGATAGATCCAACTTCAAAAAAAAAAGAAAGGTCTCAATGTTTTATGTATGTTTACCGTCAATTATAGACGGATTTCAATTTTTTTTTTGTTGAATAGGGTTTACTTCTGAGGTGGTCCCATTATAACCAGGTTAGGACCTGATGATGGGATCCTGGAGAAAACGAGGGCAACCACCGAAAATTATAGGCACAACTAGTGCGTTTGTTAACTTTTTAAGTCAGTGCTTTAATGTACTACCATTAATAAAGGTCTGGAGTCGATCTGATGATGGAACCAAAAGAGATTCGAGGGAATTCCTTAACGATTTACAGCAGCTACCTTGTGTTGGGGCTTGATTAATTTGTATTGATGAGAACTTTCACCTAGATAGATATATTTTTCGGTTGACCCGTCACTTAAAATAATGAAAAAAAATTTTTCAATAAAAAATACAACCGACTTCCAAGAAATCCTGAAAAATTAAATTTACTTAGCACAAAGTAATATGTAGTTGATTTATCAGATTTTATTCAATATAATGTTGAAGTTGGTGCCATGAATAATACCTCCCTAAACCTATGAATTTACTTGGCGCCGACTTCAATATGATATTGAATAAAAAATCAGATAAATCAAAATACATATTACTTTGTGCTAAGTAAATTTTATTTTTCAGGATTTCTTGGAAGTCGGTTGTATTTTTTATTGAAAAATTTTTTTAGTTACCATGTTTATCATTTTTAAATTTTAAACAACACGTCAATATACCAATCAAATTAGCTTTTAAAGTCCTGCGAGTTCCGTAGCACAACAACACGTGCTTGCCACCAATACCCGAAAGCATGGGCCCTGCCGAAATTCAGCCCCGGATCTAGGGGGGGCAAGCCGGGGCCCGTGCCCCGGGCGGCAAAATCAGGGGGGCGGCAAATCAGGGGGCGATAAATTCAAACTTTGCAGAAAAATGCACAAATCATCAATTAATAACCTTGACAATAATAGATTACCTACCTAATAAATAATAATCACTCCAACTTATTCAACTCTTTCCACAAGAAATATTATGGTTTTGCTCAACTTATATCAGAAATTAACTACAGATATATGCCAGTAATGCCAGAAATGCTTGAAAGGAAGAAAACTTGCAGCATGTTGTTGAGGCGGCCAACGCAGGGGCGGCCACAGTATTTCATATTCCGATCTTTCAAAATTTGTTGTGTTGTTCTTAACATATCTCTTGTTGCACCATTCGTCAACGGAGAGCGTTATAAAGTTTCTTTTGATTTTTTTCTTTTTGTCTCTTCAAAATGAAAAAAAAAGCTAGGCCAATTTTGCATACGATTAAATTGAGGATTAGGCACTTTTGAGCTGACCATCTCAATTGGGCCGGTGGATGACCAGTTTCCTGCACAGGTGACGTATATCTACTAGTCCTCTGTGCTGGTCAGGGTCCCTGCTCTCTGCAGTTTAATTCAAGAGAACAACAGGGATCTGTGTTGTCCAACACTATTTCTTCGGCATATTACCCCTTGGGTGCACTCATTGTTATGCAGACGACAGTACTCTACAGGAGAGTTAATCTGGCCGTCCAACGGAGGGGCGGCCCTACCTGGAAGAAAAGAGGCGGCAGCTCGTATCTCGACCGGGGCTGACCGCATTTATCAATGAGATTTATAAAACCTAGTAGATTTGAATCCCAGAAAATAAAGACGTGTGTGTTTACAGCTAAAAGATCTCCATTCCGTCCTCTACCGAATTACTACTGACTGATTATCTAGACATCCTCTGACAGTTCAGAGCGGGGCGGTCCGACGTAGAAGGAAAGAGGCGGCATCTCGTGGCGGATCTCGACCGGACCTGACCGCATTTCCCAATTTAATGGAGAAAACCTGGTAGATTTGAAGGCCAGGAAATAAGGGAATGTGCGTTTACAGCTGAAAGGTCCCCTTTTCCTTTCTTTCTCTATTCACAAGGAAAGGAGCAATGGCAACCTCTTCTACCAGTTGTCGCAGATGACGACTGGGCACAGGAGCTTCTGTGTAACGAGTACACCGGGAAACGACTGACGCTGAGTGACAGAACTGCGAGGAACGCAGCCGGGACAGAGCGGTGCGCACATTGGAGTGCACAGCGTGAGCGCAACAGCGCCAGGTTCTATTAGGAGGTCTGGTCGTGGACATTTTCTTGCTGGCCATGATCTCCAATGGGAGTAAGTGGGATGTCGCCTCGACTTTCTGCGGGCAGTTCATGCTCGTGAGTGGCGTGGCGTGGAGTACCTATTGGGGAGGAAGCGGGAATCTGGAGATAACTGCGCGCCCCCGCCGCAGACTTGTATTCGGCCACCCACTCTCGGTCTCTATAACTGGGGACCTGAGGACGGCGAGGGCCTGCTCTGCTTCTTAACAGAAGCAGGCCCAAGAAGACAGTGTGACGTAAACGTTTCACGCACGCCACACGCTCCAAGAAGCGGGATAACACTTGAACTTATTTTAACCAAATATGCGGCAGAGGAGTAAGGTCGCAATGGTAGCCAAAGTTGGTTGGAAATCCTGGGACATCCTTCCAAGGGCTTACCTGGGGCTCCTGACCGTAGACAGTGGTAGGATTTGTGTGCTTCCAGTTGGCAAGAGTTCGGCATAGCATCCATAACGGATTTCAATTTTAATATGTACCTATCTAAAAAATCCTTCTCTTCGGAATGCGATAATACTACTAAGGGCTATCTAGTAGACATTTTTGGCCTAGACGTCCACCGCGAGCTCCGAATGCATCTCTCGCGGAAAATAGGAGCTCTAAATAAGCTGGTCGTTTATTACGCCACCAAAGAGATGTCTGCTGTACAAGACGCAGATTTGTACCTTCACTAATTCTACTCTCAACTTTGAACTTAGGAACCTAAAACTATAGGGGGGGGAGGGGTTAATGGGGGCGGCATTTTCACATTTTGCCCCGCCTAAAAAAAATCTCTAGATCCGGGGCTGCCGAAATTGGTTCAGCAAGTGGTGCATCTGTTTACTAGCGGACAAGGTCGAAGAAGATCTTGAAATACCAACCCGCCTATTCACCGTGGCGAACTAAGGCGATTCACCCTCCGAAATTGGAAGAAGCTTCCGTCCAGTGGTAGACTGTAAAATTTTGATTTGATTAAAGACGGCATTGTAGTACTGTCGCACAATAGCTTCATGTTACTTGAATTTTAGTTAATCCGGGTGGCTTCAAAAATCACTTTTACGGAGCCTAGTGTGAGCTGTGGTTGGCTGCTATGAGCACTCTGCCCCCGAAGTAGAGAGAGAGGTGGCCTCGTGTGAGCATCATCTAATTACTCTGCAATGAGCTTATAGTGGTGTTGCAAACGTCTAAAGGCTACGGTGACCACCAATACAACTGGTGGGCCGTATGCTTGTCTGCCACCTTAGTAGTATAAAAAAAGTGTAAGTTGATTTGAGCATTAAAAGTTTTTACCTGTGGAAACCACACAGTGGCTTGCAATAGTTGCGACTGCCTGTGGTCGAGAGTTCCGAATTATATGTATAACCCGTGTCTTTTGCTATCAAACTATGACAAATCAAATGGAAAAACACCAAGAGTTCTTTCAACTGTTGATTAGAATCGGTGCTAATTAATTCAAACGGTATGTACTTACCTACATTCAAAGCACTTCACAATTACGTCACCATGACTACAAATATAGCCAATCTGAGATCTTTTAAATAATGTTTTAAACTCACACCTCTACAGACTTGTGTTGTACCTAATATTTATTATGGTTTTCGGGTCTTTTTCGCATAATCAAATAATATGAAACAACTCACATACCTTATACCTATGTTCGATTGGTCCTATTCGTAATTGGTCCATTTCACCACTTTTTGCAATTTGCCCAATTCTCACATACTTTAGAACTTTCGATGTGAGCCAAAGTTTAATAATAATGAATTCGCGAAAAAGATTCAAAAACCATACTGAACGTTATTAAGAAACCTCAAGAAACATTGCATAGTCTCGTGCCAATGTAGGTACGATATCTTTTTTTTCGTTGAGTAAATCTACAAAATCGTGCCTCCGCAGCTTAGATAATGACTATAGATAAACTGGGTACGTGAGCAACTCACTAATTAATCACACCTGGTCTGAGTACGAGCCGCCCCCTACCATTTCCTTAATTAAAATACTTACTAGTCCATGTTTACTAAGTGCTAATTTGTTTGAGCGTCATTAAAATGATGTTTCAATGATTTTGGAGGGGCTTTTTATGTCAATATTATTATTCAATCTTAGAGTATGTGGTATGTTTATTGTTGATTTGATAGGGGTTTTAACTGTGAGCTCCTGAACAATGAAAGATGTTCAGTATAGACTAGACGTCTTTATAAAGGGGGGAAGGTCAGACATAAAACGTTATAAAAATATATTCTTACTGACCAAAATATATCGAAACATAAAACCATAGTAGATTATAAAGTAGAAAAATTTGATTGTATGTTTGTTTGCATCGAATAAGCTTTAAAACTACTGGACTAATTTGAAATATTCTTTTATTTTTGGGAAGCTACACTCTTCCCGGTGAACATAGGCTAAATTTTATCTGTGTGTTCCCATGATAACGGGAGCTACGTGGGTGAAACCGCGTGACGTATCTCCTCTAGTTATGTTTAATTGCTTAATAATTTGGGTAAACTTACCTATCAGTCACCGGGGTAAACCCGGTGCTTCGCTTGGCTGCCGTTAGGTTCTCCACTTTTCTTACTTTCACTGAATTCGGACGTAAAACAGTAACTATCACACTTCATAAATTGACTTTCAGTGCTAAAAACTACAACATTACTTCGTTTTTGAAAAATAACGTTTCGATTCACGCGATTGTGTTGGCGTTGATAAATTTAGACCTGAAACAAAAAGAAGATTACGTTAAAACGAATACAAAATAAATTTCCTAGTCACGATGCAATAAAAATACAATTTTAAGGGACCACACGATAAAATGAACACGCTCAATGTCAAATACAACATAACATACTGCGGTTCCTTTTAATCAAGGCGAATGAATATTGTTTCTATTTCAATGGTTCCTCCGCGAAATATATTGGAAGTGATGATGGTTAGGAAACAATGGGTTTGACCGCGAATTCATATCAACTCCACCGACAATGGCGCATAAGTCTTCAGAGCCGTAACGGTCAACAGATCCGAACAAATTATTCGTACCCTTGCCCTTGAGTACGAAATGCACGGTCATTACGAAGTGAGCTCAGATATCGAATGCAATCTCTAGAGAATATCTAACAAACGAATTTGCACTTTCTTGTCATATACAATGAGTTGCAATTCGTTTATGAGGATGCTGTAGAGCTGCAGTTGGCCGTCAAGTGGATATACCGATGCAATGAGTTAGCTAGACCGTCTGAATGTCAAACCAATGATCGGCAGCGTCTGCAGCAGCAGAGCAATAAAAAAATAATTTACTCGCGTCTGAGTAAATAACATAATGGTTGTGTTCACAAATTTGAGATGAATGTTGCCATATCAACTCGACAGTCATACAATAATTTAAAATAAAAGATTTTAAAGGCAACTGCGGGTCTACCCGGTTGAAATTTGACTTCCTACTGAAACCTTCTTAGAAACCACTATTTTACCAACTATTATAATATCTTTGATTTTACATAGCGAAAAAATCTAAATGTATTATTTTACATAGAACTCTGTGTGGTGACATGCAGTGCGTTAAAAAGTTATGAGTTAAACTTTTTATCCTTCCACTCGATCGATTTTCATGTTACATTGAGTTTTACTAGAAAAACGGGAATAATGAATCTTTACCCGGATCAAAGAAATAGACAGGAAAATAGTAAATTATGGTTAAGACTCATTTGGCATTCATTAAACAGTTGATTAGAGTAGGTAGGTATTCAAATTATCTTAAATGTTCGTCACGGTTTTTTTCACAATTTTATTATAATAGATATTTAATTACAATAGAGAGACTAACAGTGGGCGCACACTAGGCGACAGTCGCGGCGACATGTCGCGGCGTCTTGTCACTTGCTTGTCGCGGAGTCGCGGCGACATGTCGCCTAGTGTGCGGAGCTTAGAACAAAATGTATGTAATTAACTATGTAAATTTGGCGCCCGCAGCTTGTCGCCGCGACATGTCGCCGCGACAAGACGCCTAGTGTGCGCCCACTGTAAGGCGACGTCCTACGTAAGCGAACGCAAAGCGGCGCGGCGCGGCGCGATACCAACAAACAGTTGAAACCTATTGAAGTGTCCTACGTGACCAAACGCAAGTGCGGTGCGGTGCGGGGCGGCGCGAAATGAAGCGAACGCGATCAGTTGGTTTGATATTTGCGCGCGAACTGGATGCGGTGCCGCCGTGTTTTATAAAATGTTGGAAATAAAAATTTTAATCAATGTAATTCAAGAACGTCCTATTTTATGGGATAAAAGAAGTAAATTTATTATCGTCGATTTTGCCTTTCTAAGTATACAAAATTAGTCCCACTTCCTCTATATAAGAATACTAGCTGATGCCCGCAGCTTCGCCCGCGTAAAATTTGTTCCCGCGGGAAGCCATTCCCGGGATAAAAGGTAGCCTATGTGTTATTCCAGACTATAATGTATCTCTGTACCAAACAGCCTTTGGACTTTTGGACTTTTGGAATTTTGGACTTTTGGACTTTTGGACTTTTGGACTTTTGGACTTTTGGACTTTTGGACTTTTGGACTTTTGGACTTTTGGACTTTTGGACTTTTGGACTTTTGGACTTTTGGACTTTTGGACTTTTGGACTTTTGGACTTTTGGACTTTTGGACTTTTGGACTTTTGGACTTTTGGACTTTTGGACTTTTGGACTTTTGGACTTTTGGACTTTTGGACTTTTGGACTTTTGGACTTTTGGACTTTTGGACTTTTGGACTTTTGGACTTTTGGACTTTTGGACTTTTGGACTTTTGGACTTTTGGACTTTTGGACTTTTGGACTTTTGGACTTTTGGACTTTTGGACTTTTGGACTTTTGGACTTTTGGACTTTTGGACTTTTGGACTTTTGGACTTTTGGACTTTTGGACTTTTGGACTTTTGGACTTTTGGACTTTTGGACTTTTGGACTTTTGGGACTTTTGGGACCTCCGGGACTTTTGGGACTTTTGGGACTTTTGGGACTTTTGGACTTGCCAACAAAAAGCAGGATCAAAAGTCCAAAAGTCACAAGTCCAAAGTCCAAAGTCTAAAGTCCAAAGTCCAAAGTCCAAAAGGCCAAAAGTCCAAAAGTCCAAAAGTCCAAAGTAAAAAGTCCAAAAGGCCAAAAGTCCAAAAGTCCAAAGTAAAAAGTCCAAAGTCCAAAAGTCCAAAAAAACCAATGTCCAAAAGTCCAAAAAACTCCAAAAGCCCAAAAGGCCAAAAGTCCAAAAGTACAAAAGTCCAAAAGTCCTAAAGTCCAAAAAGCCAAAAGTCCAAAAGTCCCAAAGGCCAAAGTCCAAAAGGCCAAAATTCCACTCCACCTAACCTCACCCCACCCCACCTCACACCAATTTACCTCACCACACCCCACTTCACTTCACCCCAAAAAAACCTAAAATCTAGAACTCCATACATTTTTTTGATCTATAGCAGTTGCATTAGGCTGATGCAAAGTGCCAACTGAACGGCAGCCTCGCCGGTCGGTGGCGGCGCTGTGCGAGACGATTCGCGTGCACGTAGGACATAGCCGCCGCGTCGCACCGCGTCGCGTTGAATTCGCGTGTCACCGCTTCAGAATCGCGTTCGCTTCGAACCGCCTACCTAGGACGTAGCGTTACTCTGCGCCTATTTTGGTGGGGGGTTTTGGTATGGCTATTGCCATCCCAGTTTTCCAATAAGTCTAGCAGACTCTTCACGTTGCCGGAGACTTCCTGGAGCGACCTTGGTGTACCGAAGTGTCTAGCCCTGTATCCTTACCAGTTATGGGCATTCCATAAGAATGTGACTGGCAGTTCGTCCGTCTGCAAAGGGTCTGTGACACCTGAATTAAAGAGATGATTGTTAAGTAGACTGTGACGGCAGCTTTTTAAGCTATTGCATAGCTTCTATCGCGGGCCTTGCGTGGAGACTGAATCCAGAAATTGTGTCACGAAAATAAATCACACTCTCGGCTACCGTTGGCCACGCTCGGCCACGTTCGTGTATCTCGCACTTCATATACCAACGTGTACAAGTGAGCGTTTGCATAACGTGTACCTATGTATATGAAGTGAAGTAGGGTGAAGTGGGGTGGGCTGAGGTGTGTAGGGTGGGGTGAAGTGAAGTGGGGTGTGGTGAGGTGAATTGGTGTGAGGTGGGGTGGGGTGAGGTAAGGTGGAGCGGAATTTTGGCCTTTTGGACTTTGGCCTTTGGGACTTTTGGACTTTTGGCCTTTTGGCCTTTTGGCCTTTTGGACTTTAGGACTTTTGGACTTTTGGACTTTTGGACTTTTGTACTTTTGGACTTTTGGGACTTTTGGACTTGCCAACAAAAAGCAGGATCAAAAGTCCAAAAGTCACAAGTCCAAAGTCCAAAGTCCAAAGTACAAAAAGTCCCAAAAGACCCAAAAGTCCCAAAAGTCCCAATAGTCCCAAAAGTCCCAAAAGTATCAAAAGTCCCAAAAGATCCAAAAGTCCCAAAAGTCCCAAAAGTCCCAAAAGTCCCAATAGTCCCAAAAGTATCAAAAGTCCCAAAAGATCCAAAAGTCCCAAAAGTCCCAATAGTCCCAAAAGTCCCAAAAGATCCAAAAGTCCCAAAAGTCCCAAAAGTCCCAAAAGTCCCAAAGTCCCAATAGTCCCAAAAGTCCCAAAAGTCCAAAAGTCCAAAGGTCCCAAAAGTCCAAAAGGCCAAAAGTCCAAAAGTCCAAAGGCTGAAATTTGGTACAGAGATACATTATAGTCTGGAATAACACATAGGCTACCTTTTATCCCGGGAATGGCTTCCCGCGGGAACAAATTTTACGCGGGCGAAGCTGCGGGCATCAGCTAGTATTCTTATATAGAGGAAGTGGGACTAACTTTGTATACTTAGAAAGGCATAATCGACGATAATAAATTTACTTCTTTTATCCCATAAAATAGGACGTTCTTGAATTACATTGATTAAAATTTCTATTTCCAACATTATAAAAAACACGGCGGCACCGCATCCAGTTCGCGCGCAAATATCAAACCAACTGACCGCGTTCGCTTCATTTCGCGCCGCCCCGCACCGCACCGCACTTGCGTTTGGTCACGTAGGACACTTCAATAGGTTTCAACTGTTTGTTGGTATCGCGCCGCGCCGCGCCGCTTTGCGTTCGCTTACGTAGGACGTCGCCTTAGTCTAAGAACTCATAGTGTTCTGATTTAAAAAAAAAGTTTGCTCACAAAAAGTTTCAAGTTTCCTTTTCAATCAATCGACTGATCAATGACGCACTTATGTGTCCATTTCGATTGCTCGGCCAATATGTCGTAGAAAAAAGAAACTTATGTCAGCATTTCGAAGGAATTCGTAGAAAACGAACAGTGAAAACCGCAAATTCGAAGAGTCAATATTTAGAAAGTTATAAGGGTTTAACCGTGGCCGCGCAGTCCGCATGAATTCAACTGCGCGGCCACCAGTTCTCTTGAACGGAGCTACGTACAAGTCTAATTCTTTTTGCTAATCACTGACACGATTTCGAAGAAAATGTAGATTATAAAAATAAAGCCCTTCTATTTGAACTTCACGACATACGGCACTCCAAAGTTATGGCCGCGCAGTCCGCATAAAGCGAACCGCGCGGCCACCAGTTCTCATTAACGGAGCATTGTAGAAGTCTAATTCTTTTTGCTAATCACTGATACGATTTCGAAGAAAAAGTAGATTTGAAAAATATAGCCCTAAAGTTTGAACTTCTCGTTCTACAGCACTTACGTAAGGGCGAACCGCGCGGCCACGTGTTTCTTAAAGTGGAGCTTAAACAGAATTTGGTAGAGGTCTCATTATTTTTGCTAATCATTGATACGATTTCGAAGAATATGTAGATATCATGAATGAAGTTCTAATGCTTGAAAATCACGAGTTACAGAACTTAAACCCTGTAACTCGAGTTAAAAGAAGGGTGACCATGATTTACGTTGCGTCGACGAGATATTCCCAAAAAAAAATTGAACCGAATTCATACAAATCCTTTAAAATATTTACCTAGCACAAAGTTATTATTTTGATTTACCAGATTTTATTCAATATCATATTGAAGTCGGCGCCAAGTAAACCCATAGGTATAGGTAGGTAGGTATTATTAATAGCAACAACTTCCATATTAAATTGAATAAAATCTAATAAATCAAAATACATATCACTATGTGCTAGGTATATTTTATTTTTAAGGATTTGTATGAAGTCGGTTCTATTGTTTAATTATTTTTTTATTATTATTTTAAGTGACGGGTAGACCGATAAGTATATCTATCTAGGTGTAAAGTTCTCATCAACACAAATCAATCAAGCCGAAACACAAGGTAACTGCTGTAAATCGTTAAGAAATTCCCTCAACTGTCTTTCGGTTACATCATCATATCGACTCCAGACCTTTATTAAATTGTAGTAGGTATACTTACTTATTAAAGCACTTAATCAAAAAGTTAGCAAACGCACTAGTTGTCCCAACAATTTTCGGTGGTTGCCCTCGATTTCTCCTGGATCCCAGCATCAGATCTTGATACCCTGGATATGGGACCACCTCAGAAGTAACCTCATTCAAACAAAAAAAATCAAAATCGGCGCCGCTATCGCGTAATACTTATACATAAAAAAACATAGCGTACGAATTGAGAACCTCCTCTTTTTTGATGCATCTCACACAACGCTATCTGATCTCAAAGTAAGCTAGGAATAACCTGCTTGTGTTATGGGTATCCACGATCCACCACGGATATTAATACTTATATGTATACTTTTAAATACATACATATTATACATAGATACACCCAGACTCTTGAGACAAACATTTATGGGTCACACAAATATTTGTCTCAGGTGAGAATCGAACCCACGACCTCCAGCGCCGCAGGCGGTATCTCTACCGACTGTGCCACAGAGGCAGTCAAAGATAAGAAGATAAGAAAAAAAACACTCATCGATTGATTTATATTTCAGTAAATGGTGATGATCACAATATAGGTACATATTGTTATATAATGGGTAAGGTAAGGTAAGGCCGTTAGCGCAGCGAAGAACTATTGCGTCTTTGGCTGCATTCTACCGTATCTTTCACGGTGAGTGTTCTGAACTCTTCAACCTAATCCCGCCCACTCCTTCCCGAACAACGCCTGCTGGACAGAGGTGCCACTCTTACTTCGCTACAACTGAACGATTCAAAAGATCATTTCTCTGTCGTACCATAAAAACTGGAACGGCCTGCCAGCGCACGTGTTTCCCTTCTCTTACCATCCTGGGTTCTTCAAGCGGAGCGTGAAGAGGCACATCATAGGGCCGCCAACTTGGGGGCCGCTTTCTATAGTCTTGCAGACTGGGACGGTGGCCCCCAATCGCTAGATGTTGCTGTGACTTTCCATCGGACGGCGGCATCATTTTGGCGAGCCGAATATAAAAAAAAACATGAAGAGTTAAAGTGCAAGGTGATTTATCACTGACCTCAGCTCTGGCACCGACATTTACCTACTTAAATGTTAAAAATAGCTAATAATACCGGAAATGTAAATAAGCCAGATAAATAAAGCTTCTTTCACAACTATTACAATAAAACAAATGATATTTAAATAGATAAAACATATTAATACTTACTATAAACTATAAATCACATATTTTAAAATTCACAATTCGTTTTCGTAATAGTAAGATTACAAATAAAATAGTAGATTTTTAACCGAGGTCAGGGTGGAAAGAATCAATTCCCGAGGTATTTAGACCGGCTATAGTCCGAGTCGGAATTGATTCTTTTGCCCGTGTTAAACACTCTACTTTTCATTTCGAATAAGAGAAAAATAAAGTAAAAGTAATAATATTCAAATCTTAACATAAAAGATTATTACCTATTTTTATGAATTCTGTCACAGACAGATAAATAACAGATAATAATATTACACTCTGTTAAAACTAGGATGATAATTTTGACAGCTCACGCCTATGAAGTATCGGATTTGTTTATGTCAAGTATAAGTATACTTCAAAAAATTAACATAGCACATAGACGAGTACCGCCCACTTATCCTAGTGAAGCGTATTCCAACAATACCGCACAATCGATCACAAACAAATAATTCGGATAAATCGAATTCATGTATATTTATTTAAATGCAAGTAATAGAATTCTTTTTTCAAATTTAAAAAAGTTTATTTGTTTTTTAAAGTCGCGATGTCGATGTGTATAGCTATGATACGTCCTTGTTTTCGACCATTTTTAATTGCTGATTTAATTTCAAATGCTTTAGTTTTACGTAAATTGAATCTAAATACCACTATTCAAGTAATATAACGTTGGTAGTCTGGACAATAACAATATCAAGTAAGGTATTTCCGCAATACTAATATTTTTTACCCAATATTTAAGTTGGTAGGTAATGAGGTACTGTATGGTGTTTTTACGTATAGTACCTACTTAATTCATGTAATGTAATCGAAAGTCAATACTTTACTTATATGTACCTACTTACTTTACTTTTTTTTATAAACGACATTTTAATACCTACCTACATTTATAGAAGAATACTTCTAGTTAGTAAATAACACCTTATATAAATAAGTACGGAAAATGCTCAGAATAGTTGTGGACCGCTTCATCTTAGAAAAAGTTACAAATGCCATCAGGCGAATTATCGTCCCGTCCATTTGTCTTCTTTGGGTTGGGCAGTTCGTTATCGTCGTGGTGATTTGCTAAGGTTTGTTTCCTTTTGGTGGTTGCTGTGGTTGGGATTGTTGAACTGTGGGAGTGAGGAGGTCCTGCACCAAAAACCAATATTAAATGTAGTGGAATATCTATTTCACACAGCGTTATGTAGAATGAATGATTGCCAATCGCCAGCAAATATGTTTTCTTTTTAATAAACCTATTTTACTTAAAAGCTTACAAGCACATTTTCGTAAGACTAATTCGAATCACTAATTCTCAATTGAATTGAATTGGAATTCAATTGAAACAATCAGTAGCTCTTTTTACAAGAAAAGCTACTTGCTATATAAATATATTTACACTATGATATTAAAATAGTAAAAAGCCTGGATTCACACACTATAAATCTTGGTCACCCTATTTTTTCCTTCGATTATAGGTTTTAAGTTCTATACGTCATTTAGTTCTTAATTTGAGGCTTTATTCATACTGTCTACATATTCTTCGAAATGGTATCTGTAATTAGCAAAAAGAATGGGACTTCCACTAAGCTCCGTTTAAGCTCCATTTAAGAAAAACCGTGGCCGCGCGGTTCGCATTGTGCGGACTGCGCGGCCATAACTTTGGAGTGCCGTATGTCGTGAAGTTCAAATAGTAGGGCTTTATTTTTATAATCTACATTTTCTTCGAAATCGTGTCAGTGATTAGCAAAAAGAATTAGACTTGTATGTAGCTCCGTTCAAGAGAACTGGTGGCCGCGCAGTTGAATTCATGCGGACTGCGCGGCCACGGTTAAACCCTTATAACTTTCTAAATATTGACTCTTCGAATTTGCGGTTTTCACTGTTCGTTTTCTACGAATTCCTTCGAAATGCTGACATAAGTTTCTTTTTTCTACGACATATTGGCCGAGCAATCGAAATGGACACGCACTTATCCGTCGATTTTTGTTCTTTGTTGTCATTTAAAAATCAACCACATAAACGGCAAGAAAAATACGTTTGTTTTTATTTGGTTGCACTTCTCTACTACAAATCACATGGTAAATACTCCTTTAGTTCTAATATTTTTTAGTTATGTGACGGAGCTTTAAAAAATAGTAGGTAAACAAGCTAACATGATGTCACGTTATATTGACTGATGCACTTGCATTTAAAACAATATGAACATTATACATTAAGCAAATGCTTTATTTTGTAAAAAAATATATTCCAAAAGTAACAACGTTCGTTCAAATTTTGATTTTAATATGGGTGAAAAATTGTAAAAACATGAAAAGTCTGATGTAAAGTGTGTGGGTTAGGTTAGGTTAGAACTGTGGCCCCAACAGAGCGCGAGCCGAGCGAGTGAAGCGAGCGTGCCGCGGCAGCGGCCGGCGAAGCGCCAGAATTGATTTGTATAATAGCAATTTGCCAAGTTTTTAATGCAATGAATTTAGATTCTTAAATAAATCATATGATATGTAATATTTTGGGAAAAGTATGTTATGCCAAACCTTATACTTGGTAAGTTATGCCAAACCATATTTGACTACCCAATACTTGGTAAAATGAAACTTTGCCATGTAAATATTTGTTAACTGTAAAATTGCGAGAATTTGTTTTGCCAAATGAAAATTTGGGAAACATGCTTTGGTAAGTGACACTTTGGGAAACGGTTTTTGCCAAACATTAGTAAACCAGTCCCACCGCAAGGGTCCAAATTTCGGCATCGTAGGTCATATCTGGTAGAACGCACTGGTTGAATGCAACCTTCGTCTTCAGGCACTGCAATAAGTGAGTAGAAAACAAAACCCAGTTTCCCAAACTCTGCCCAGCTCAAGCGGAAAACTTGGCAAGTTTAATACGAGCGTTATTAGCTAAGCGACGATATATTATATGTTACCAATCACAAAAACCAACATCTTCCACGACATCCCAATATGATCTATGATTTTTCCGAAAAGATCCTTTATAAATAACGAAGTAAGAACTTTCATTTGTCTGTCGATAGCTAACTTGACTAACCACTCATGTACTTGGCTACCCCTATAATTTACTCAATCTCATAGAATAGGTATAGTCCAATCCTGCCCGATCTGGCAATAATGTAAACATGTCATGTTTTGACAATCGTTGTCTAAGACAGATGAGTAGGAAAATATAGTAGGTATGACAAAATCATTGAATTTTTTACTATCCCGAGTACCTAGGTATTTTAAATGAAAATTAACTACCTATCATAAAGAAGTTATATGGTGTTGAAATGATTGTAAGAACACTGTATGACTCCTGGATACTGGAATATATTCAGAGTGAATACTCAATTGCAAGTAACTATGGATATATAGGATCAAATGTGTTTGTTTACATTTTTGCGCAAAGCTATTGAAATACAGTATAGGTAAACAATTTTCAGCCAGTAGGTGTGAAAGACACTCATGTAAAAAGTGGTATCAATGGAAAAGTCATAGTTGCCTTTGGGCTTATAGGTTACATTGTAACACCATGTGACGTGGCGACATCGAAGGTCCAATCTATGAAAAAATATTTTATTTTTAAATTATAACCTAAATGCATTCGGTATTCAATAGAAAGCTGAGAAGCACATTACAGAGTTATAGGCGCCTGTACTTACTGGTTATTTCCCATTTTTTCTATACAACTTATGTAGCAGACAAGCATACGGCCCACCAGATGTACCTATAGTGGTGGTCATCGTAGCCCATAGAAGTTTGCAACACCAGAGGCGCTACACTCGCACTACTGACGACCCTGTAAAAACCTTCTAAGACCCCGTTTGAAGAACCCCACTGTACTGAACTGTAGGTGTTTGTGAAAACCGAGAAATGGAGATCATTACACAATCTAAGTGTGCGTGGGAGAAAGCACCTATCCGATTGCTCAAGTTTGTTCTCTTACTTTTAAGACTTGTTTCCCGCGTCGAAGTCAGAATGAAATTCTGAACTTACTTAGGTACTGACACTTTAGCTTTAATCTGTTTTAGAAAGGGTTAATTTACTGACGGAAATTACATACTTACATACCTAACAAACCCCTTTAGCTTACATTAATTAGCACGAGTGAGCAATTCTCTTTGATAAAGTTCCTCATTTCGGCATTTCGATGCCTTAATTTAAATACTTATTACGTGTAATATAAGAAAAATGTGCACGAAAACACGACTATCTTCTTCACAACAACTAATTTTCTTTTTCAGAAAGCAAATAAGCTTCTGCCTGCTCTATAACTTGCTGTATGACTGCATTCTGCTTTCTCAAGAATACATAATTTCCTTTTTCAGAGAAAAACATACCTAGTAAGCAGGTACTAACTTTATTGTTTTATAAATCGAGTATAGGTACTTGTGGAGAAGAGCCGAAATGTTTCAGATTCTGTATGTTTATTCTATCACCTGGGTGTATGATATTTAATCAGCGTCTCTTATTTACGCCAACACTATAATAGTTCTACAATTTCTTTTAGTTTAAGTCCTAAACAGATATAGCTTCAATATCGAAATGGAACATAGTTTTTCAATCATGTTACGGTAAAAAGTTCCTATGGCAATGGAATTCTACACAGACAAATACTGTGGCGAATATATTATTTGATAGGTATGACAAAAGCTATGTGTTGCTTTTATTTCAATTCAATGCGTACGGTCGAGTTGTGCGTCGAATGATTTGAAGGTCATCCTTTGGGACGTGGTTCTAGCAAGGCATTGAACTATGAAATAACACCGGAAGACGGGGGCCGATGACTGACGAACGCTAATATGCGAATGATAGGGCTGTTTATTGTTTCAAGCGAGTTGTTTAGTTTTACAATTGCTTTGCTTTTGAATATTCATCGAACCATCCAACCATTCATCGGCTTCATAATATTATGTCTCTTTCTTTGTTAAATTTACTGGTAATGATCAAATTTTCAAGATACAACGTTATCAGGATAAATTTCGGGAGTAGAACAAAAAGTTCAAAGATTTATGGAAACGTTATTATGTTCAAATTTTGTTTATAACACCGAGTAACAGTGAAGTGACAACCCTACTTATCAACCTGTAATTGTTTGTATAGTAAAAAGAATTTGAATAAGTAAGTCATAATGTCAACGTTCCGCGAACGACGAGTTTGTAACCAAATTCTATTCAATTCAAATAAAATATTCAAATTTCGATTCTATTACCACGTTTCATTCGTTCGACTTCCTTCAGAAACTAATACATGATTGTATATTATACTTACACCTTATATATTTACTATGCTTCAAAATAATGACATATGCATAGGGCTTAGGCCTAGACATAGGGCTTATTTGGTTTAGAAAAGGCTGTCGTGCTAAAGCACGACAGCCTATTCTAAACCAAATAAGCCCTTTGTCTAATTTTGGGTCAGATAAATATCCTATCATTCGAAAACTTTACGGTCATTGACCTAAAGGGACCTTTTATTTTTATAAGCCTTTTTGGACGCCATTCTTGGCTATAGTCATCGTATCATATTGCTACCTGGAAATTGTTTCGGCGAAACAATCAAGCGATTATACCTAAATTTACAATGTCTCAAGATCTCACTCAGAAGATATTTTCAGAGCATTTGGCAACAAAAAATAATGAATGTAAATTTTCAGCATTTCTAGGACATTATAGGAAAATAAGCCATGGAAAAACTTTACCGTCTAGGCATGAATGCATATATGTATGTAAAAGTAAAACACGTTTAAGTGTCTTTGTCGGCGAGTCGCGTAAGTGGCTAATTGTAGCAGCGTTTACTCTTGTCTTAATGATTTCATAGATCAAGTTCTGTACAAAGTACCTAAGCTTTATTTCATCGAATATTTTAATTTGAATTCGAGATTACGACAGTGACTCCGAAAATCTCGCCTGGTTAATGGAAATAATGGTCACCCAGGTCAATTATACCAAAAAATAAGCAGTGATGGTTTTTATAACACTGAGGTAGCATGGCTGAGAGCACTTTCTACCTATTTGAATCTTAGAACATTTGCATGAAACATAGTATTGGTATTGCGTAAAATACAGTTTTACCTTCGGTTTCATTAGCAACAAGTTTCAGCGTCTATGCTTAAATTAAACGAATCTGTCTGAGTCAAACTTTATGTACCTACATAGACTGACGCTACACTCTGCGCCGCCGCACATTGCATTAAGTCAGTGAGGTAAATATTAGTGCATTCGTCTTGCAGTTAGTAGGTATTCATACAAGTAATTATTGAACAGGACGAATATAAGTCGAATTTACAATTACAGAGCATAATCACGTTTCGGTTGTTGCCTTGCAGCCTCAGTTGACTCAAGACCACATTGTCTCAAGTATCAATACAGCAGAAACAACCTTGACAGCAAGTTAGAGGACGTTTTAAATGCTGCTTTTTTTTCTTTAATTTTTTTCTGGCTTGGATACATAATTGTTTCACAATAGTGCTAAATTTGAAAGGAATACATTACTCGCGAGATCAATGACTTGGCTGGACCTGCGTCTTGTTTAGAAATAAATTGGATACTTTGGGTTATGTGAAATATTTCAATACTAATGGGGTTGCCGAGACAAAACCTCCGCGGCTACATATCCAAATGGCCTGTTAATTACGTTTACTTTAGAATGTGGCACATTGGTGGAATCTAATTTACGAATGGCCGGTGTGTTTGTGTGTTGAGATTAATGGTAAATGTCTTGGTTCTTTAATTAAATAATAGAGGAGGGCAAAATAATGAACACTTAGTTTAACGTTGCTGAATTTGGTCTCTCTCTATCATTTTATTAAATTACCTAAAACGGAATCCTAATCTACCTATAATATATCGCTGAATGTGTTGTTCAGCGCAAATCTCGAGAACAGCCGGAACGATTTTGCATTTTTTTTGTGTTTGTTATTGTCAGAAGAAGGCCTTTATAAAAAAAATATTAGAAAGTTGAGTGGACAACTAGAAAAATTGTATTAACTGTAACCGGCTATTTTGCATCAGGTCTTGGAACTAAACTTTATTTCTTTAGGAAACTGGAAACCGATAACTGAAAACCAGGAATCGGGAATCCGAAACCGGGAACTTGGAACCCTAAACCGAGAACAGGAAATCGGGAACTAGAACAGGGAATCGGGAACTTAGAACTTAGAATACAGATTTCACGATTCATACATAAAGGTAGGACAATGTCTGTCGCGTCAGCTACTAATATTATAAATATCAAAGTTTGTGAAGATGATAAGACGTTTGATAATCAATCTGGCTCTAACAGCTGAATGTGTAACTGAATTTTTTTACAGGAATAGAATAAAGTCTGAAAAATGTTTGGCCCTGGAAGACGATTCCTTCATTCAGCGATCAAAGTTTGAATTAAAAATATCAGAAGCTATAAGAATATTTATGCCATAGATTAGTTAAAGTTTAGTCTACAGCGTTTACTTTTTTATTCTTTACATTATGAAAACTCACTCACTTGTACTATTCCACAACTTTTATTTTTTATTCTTTTATGCGGGTACGGCGGCGTCATTTTGGCGAGGTAAAGTGAAAAAAAAAATCCGGCCATTTTCCTGTTTGTAGTATTTGTTATTACAGGCTGTAAGTGCTGTAACAGATCCCGGGACATCCTTCCGAGGGCTTACCTGGGGCTCCCAACCACAGGCTGTTGGGCGTTACGTGAGGTTTTTTAGTCGGTAAGAGTCCGGCATAACATCCTTTGAGGATTTTCCCTCACGTAAAAAAAAAGTGCTGTAACAGAAATACTATTATCTATGACTATCTAGCTATCACAGTACATGAGATACAGCCTTATGACAGACAAAGGATGGCGGTATCACAGTACTATGATCCCGTTTTCATCATCGAATATAGTCACTGAAGAGCTAAACAGCAAGACTGCAAACTTCCAGAGAACTTTTCTAGTCTTAAATGTAGGTAGTTCACATTATATATTTCCTTCTCTAACCTTGTCGCTGGCATGTGATCCTCGTAGCCAATCAAGATTTATCCAAAGATTGATAGTGACCTCAGCTTTATTGGAAGATATTTGTCACTGTAATTAATCGGACACTTTTAATGGAACTAGTCTCTTTTCAAGGGTCGCTTTGGAAGGTTAATTTTCACGAACATTTTTTACACAGCGCCATCGGATGCTAAAGTAAACTAGGATTAATTTGCTTGTGTTATGAGTACCGGGCAACGGATATCCTACTTCCTATTATAATGTTAAAAATGTAAAAGTTTGTGAAGATATTCGATTATTTGGAGGTTTGTTACTCAATCACGATCTAATGGCTGAACGGTTCTAGCTGAAATTTGTTACAACGATAGAATGATTGCGGTTGGTACAAGAATCTTCGAGTACCAAGTAATACCTATAGGTACAAAACAAAATACGTGAATTGTGTTTCTTAACCCTGCAACCCTACATGGGGTGCTGGAGCACCCCAGACCTATTTGATTTGTGAATATCTCAGTTACCTTACTAACCACAAATTTGCGCGTTACAGTATTTTAATTTGGTGATAAGTACTTGCGATTCGTCAGTATCGCGATGACAGTAGCATCGTATGGTCTCCTGTACATATGCTATGGGGTGCGTGAGCACCCCAGTGTAGGAAAATAGGTAACAAGTGTAGGATGTATTTTTATTCACTACTGGTTTTGGTTTTCTAGAGAATGTATTTACATGTATATATATTGTATGTATGTATTGCATATAGGTGCAACTGTCATTAATTATTCATCTTTTATAATAAAACTAAGGTGTTTTAGATGTTTTTGATGGAATAGCAAAATAATATTTCGTCCTGAGAAAAACCGTATGTTGGTCGATGTGTTTATTTTAAGGGTTAATAAATACTGTTGAAATTAACTCTAGGGTTCTTTTCAAGTACTCAACAGCTTCTAACAAGAAAAACATAAAGTTTAGCCATACATTTCTGAGGATTTAAGCTCATTCGAAAACTTTTGGTACAGCGTTACCGGGTACCAAATTTGAGGCGGGATCTGAAAGAGTCTATTGAAGCTATCCTCAAAAACCTCAAAGAATCTGCAAACCCTACTCGTATACCTTCAACCCAAGGATGGTGTCCCTTATTTCCAAGGTCCAAGAATAGATAAACCAGGACCATGTGCCATGGGCGAAAATGCTCATTTTCTTAGAACATCAGATCAAAGTTTGCACAATGTGCTCAAATTAAAACTGATTTCATATATTAAGACTTATTTGATATCTCAATTTCCTATTTGATATTAATAAAACATAATATTTAATAATTGTTTTTTTTTTAAGAATTCCAGCCATTTCATTTTGGGGTGCACGGACACCCCGCAGTAGGAATAACGTAAGCGCAAAATAGTGTAGCGTTCTAGGGTTAATCGTCATCGAGTTCTAGACGATATGTGTTAATGTTTTAAAATTAAAAATACTTAATATTAAAACGATACGAAGTATCTTACCAAATATACTTTTAGTGACAAAAGTAACATTCTTCCTTTTCGAAGTTGGGCGACTTTGCCACTCTCAAAAGACTATCCTTTGAGTCTAAAGTAGGGCAGCCTTTTACCAACTTTTTCTTTGGTAGTGGCGATATTGTGAATAGAATCTTATCTTTTCATGCATTTCCTTCACTTTATTCTTTTGTTCACAAAAGCTAATCCGTAACTTTGTTAATGGTTTGACCATTCTTATCTGACTTGTCGTGTTTACATAAATTTATTCCACAAATCTTGATTTCCTTTTGTTGTCCATTATGAATTTCCACAACAGTGGTCATTTCTACGTATTTTATTCTACTACTTAAATTGTTATGAATAGTCCTCTTTGCGTATGTATTTAGCCAAGAAATACTCCATACATAAACTTCGAACAAATTTGAAACCAAACAAATTCATTTCCCAACAATGTAGCTATTGCGTTTAACTCTTCAAACTCTGACTGAATAGTTTTACTTGTGATAAGCTCGTATTAAAAGGGAATTAGTAAAGGTTTGCATTTTCAACTAACTCATAAAAGGTAACCCTTCATTACAGTTGACAAAATATCGACAATTCTGATCAGGATTATTGAGAGTTTAGAGAACTTTTTGGGTTATCGTTTTGGACTTTAGAAATAAGTTCAATACTTTCCTTGCTAGCTTATATGTTAATGGTTTCACTTGTAGGTAAGTCTTATCGGTCAGTAATAACAATAAGCTTAGAATGATGTAGACATGGGTTCTTCAAAAGGGGTCCAAGAAGGTTTTTACAGGGTCGGCAGCGCGAGTGTGGCGCCTCTGGTGTTGCAAACGTTCATAGGCTGCGGTGACCACCAGTCCTCCTGGTGGGCCGTATGCTTGTCTGCCACCTTAGTGGTATAAAAAAAAAGACATAATATATGTACAGCAGACCTAAAACGGCGACATTGTATGTTTTAATAATCTCATTATCAAATGGTCCATTTCACTCAATTTTTAAATATAATGATATTTAATGAATCATGAAATGGTTCCTCGCATTTTTTTTGGAGTAGCAGCATCGATTAGGATTGGGTTATGAAATAAATTGCAGATGATTCATTAATTTGTATTTTTTAGTTAATAGTAGTAATATTTACCTATACCTTTTTATGTGTGTTACTTCAATCCTATCCTGTTGTTTCGTCCTGGGACATCCTTCTGAGGACTTATTCGGGGCTCCCAACCATAGGCTGTTGGGAGTTACGTAAGATTTTTTAGTCGGTAGGAGGCGGCATAGCATCCATGCTGGATTTTTCCTCACGTTAAAAAAAAGATCCTGTTGTTTTAATTATACACTTTTACTTTTCCTATTTTTCACGCTCGCCTCTCGCCGGTCTGCTAGACACCTATTTCTTTTAGAAATTAGCAGTACCTACCATTGCACTGTGTGTGTGTGTTTCCTCCTACTGTTTGTTATTTTCATTCCTAGTGTGTACATCAATCAATACATATAATAAAATCGTAACAGGTCGCTGTCTGTACATGGAAGATAAATAAGAAAAAATATTATAGGGGGGCTTTATGAACGCAATAGAACCCAAAACAATGATTTTTAGAATTTTTGTCTGTTTGTCTGTATGTCTGTATGTCTGTATGTCTGTATATCTGTTTGTCTGTACGGTTGTGCACGCTAATCTCAGCAACCGCTCAACCGATTGCAATGCGGTTTTTTTTATTGTGTTGAGGTTTGCTCCAGTTAACATTTAGCGTTTGTTTTATGTAAATCGGTTTAGAAATAAAAGAGTTATAACACTTTTAAGAATTAGATATTTTGAAAATTTTAATTGTAGGGGTTTCTTTGAATGTGAGTGAACCTAAACTGGCGTGTTGGCTTAATCATAAAAGAGCTTAATGATTAAGACTATTTTTAAACAATTTAGTCCGCGCCGAAGGCGTGGACTGAATTGTTTTAAAATTAAAAGAAATACCTTTCCTTTCATACACCTTATGTGACGTAAACGAAGTTGCGGGCTCAGCTAGTAAATAAATAAAAATATTACTTCATTCACCTCCTCGATCATGATAAATTCTAAATGCCCGACTTACTAATTGTAAAAATGCGAGTTTACTATAAGGTCTAAACCGATTCTGTTAAACTTTGGTACAGAAATACAACATAGCTAGAGAAAGGACAACTACTATTATATTCCGGTAGCAAGTTCCCTTGTGGAATTAAAAAGCTCGGTAAAACTTCACCACGTGGGCGGTACACAATCTATATATATATAAAAATCAATGCCACTTTTCGTTGTAATTTTATAACTCGAGATCGGGCTCACCTATTCAAAACAAATGTTTAGGCTTTGTTCGGACTATTTAGTAGATGGTTTATGTGAAGTTTGTACAAAATCGGTCGAGCGGTTCTTGATTTATCACGCAAACGAAGTTGCTCGGGTCAGCTAGTAGTGCATAAAAATTCATGCTCAATAATGTAGGAGGACATTAAAATTTATCAATAGATCTTCTCGCCATCATAAACATTTTACTATGTGTTTCACCTTGTGTGCTTTGCATATCACAACACAGCTTTTAAAACAAACAAAAACCTACATACCCAGTACATACTAACCAATAAAATACAGTTTATTACTCCTGATAGTTATCAGTTTATAAGAATTTCAAAGGTGTGATTTCTAGAGAATCATACTGATACAATGTACCTTCCTAACTTGAAATCCATAAACGAATCTTGGTTTTAAGCTTCAAAGTCACATAGGTACCTACATTATATAGTCTAAGATTTAACGGGATATTTACCACAAATTAGAGATAGTACAGATGGAAAACATACTATCTCTAATTTGTGTATTTACTAAGTAGGTATTATTGTTGTCGAAAAATAAGGCAGTTATTTTTGAAAACGTGGCTTTATGCTTCTGCATAAACATGATCTGTGTCAAATACCATTAAGTTATAATGTACTACGTTCTTAGTAATAATGTCAAATACTTACTTTTTCCGTTGAAAATATATATTTAAGTATGTTTATCAGTTATCTAGACCCAAAATCACAAGCTTATAATTAGCTGAGCCTAGGCTAAACGATGATATGAAAAAAAAACCTACAATATTTATTTATTTTCATTTTGTTCCGGATTTGGAGCTAAATAGTTTGTTCTACACGACAAGTAAAGCAAGGGCTTTGTGCTCAACTATGACGTAATCCCTTAAATAGCTTGGCTGCACCAAGCGCAATATTGACGTCATCGCCCTATGTTGCTTTTATTACTCAAAATTGGCCTTAAGCTTTGTGTTAATGTATACTAATAAAAGACGTCTAATGATAATAATATCTATAGGTCTATAGCTAAATCTTATTTAGAAGTAGCTGGTGCTAGTTTTTAGGGTTCCTTCCCTAAGGGTAAAAAACCGGCCAAGTGCGAGTTGGACTCGCCCATGAAGGGTTTCGTAGCAGCAAGTAACATAATATAAAAGTTGTTATAGTTCGTTGTAACCTCGATTGATGTTTAACACGTTCGCAGTGGTAGTGTTTTTCCAACCGAAAATGGTGTTTTACGTCGTATTAAAAAAAAACTACCAGCTCTATCTAGTTCGAACTAATTTTCGTTGGTAGATTTTATGACAATGTACATCATATATTCTTTTTAGATTTATCAATCTCTTAGTTTAGAAGTTAGAGGGGGGGGGACACACATTTTTCCACTTTGTAAGTATCTCTTGCGCAAACTATTCACTTTAGAATAAAATGATATTAGAAACCTCAATAGCATTTTTGAAGAACTATCTATAGATACCCCACACGTATGGGTTTGAAGAAAAAATAAATTTTGAGTTTCAGTTCTGAGTATGGGGACCCCCAAAATTTACTGCGTTTTTTCTAGTTTTATATGAGAATCTTAATGCGGTTCACAGAATACATCTACTTACCAAGTTTCAATAGCATAGGCCTTATAGTTTCGGAGAAAAGTGGCTGTGACACACGGACGGACAGACAGACAGACAGACAGACAGACAGACAGACAGACAGACATGACGAATCTATAAGGGTTCCGTTTTTGCCATTTGGCTACGAAACCCTAAAAAAACGGGATCTTAAACTTGGCCAGTTTTTAAAAATGAAATGATTACTTATAATTAATCTCACACCCGGTTTAGAAATAATCCGTCATAGAAGAAAGTGGACGGAAGAGCATAGCAAGTTTTTTTTATACCACTTAGGTGGAAGACAAGCATACGGCCCACCAGAAGGACTGGTGGTCACCGCAGCCTATGAACGTTTGCAACACCAGAGGCGCCACTCTCGCGCTGCCGACCCTGTAATTTTTTTTTAGTTGATGTGATGAGATCGTTAGTCATTTTGTTTTTAAAAACTACCTACCTACTAGCTATAGACCAATTCGATAGAATTTACCGTTTGCTTGCACCAGAGGTGAAGATTACAGCTTGACGTTCAAGCCATAATCCTCACTAACCTATAGCTATAACGCCGAAACTATAATACGACTATTTTTATTACATGTACGACTATTTACGACTATTTCACGACTATTATTTGGCGTTGTCAAAATTCATTTTCATTGAAATTTCAAATGTGAGGATTACAGCTTGAAGCACACAACATTTTAGCAGCCATCGAAGAAGTTCAGATAGAAAGACCACCTAGAAAAGTTATATTTGATATAAAACAAATTATACAAACGATAACATAAAAGAACACATTGTTCTCTCAATAAGCTCCAACACAAATAACTTTCACGGAATCGAATAGATTCTTACAACAGACTGGGTAACTCCTTTCATCGTCGTAACTAGATCGCAATCTTTTCATAAAGAAAACGGTTCATTCCCCAGTAAATAGAACTTACTCATATTGACGATGTTTATTGGTTCATTTCACATAAAACGGGTTACAGATATGAGGGTAGACCTTCAAATAAACGTACATTTTGGAAATAAAAGAATGTAAGACTCATTGGGTATACACAATCGGTGCATCAGTCGTGAACTTGGCCCATATTCTCACGGTGCCAAAGGGCAGGACATAAAGTTATGTAAAACATGCCATTATTAGCTCACAAAAGACTAAAATGCACCGAACAATTGTGTTTCGTTTTTATTGCAGGATGTGCAGAGGGGGTGAATGAAGTGCACTGCAATGCAAGTCACAAGTATTGGCCACAAAATAATAAGGTACGGAACGCAATCTCATGTTTGGACTTTTTTTTTCAAAACCATAGGCGGCCTACCTTCGGCGTCCTGGGACATCCTTCCCAGGGCTTACCCGGGGCTCCCAACCATAGGCTGTTGGGCGTGAGGTTTTTTAGTCGGTAGGAGTCTGGCATAACATCCATGATGGATTTTCCCTCACGTCAAAAAAAATAAAAAACTACCTTTGGCTACAGACACTCGCGCACAAACCGGTATCGAAATTACTATGAAAATCCTTTGACCTCGTGTTCGTGAACTCCGGGAGCGGTGTCTATTGTATACGTTAAACCCGAACGCATGTAGCGTAATAAGATAATACTCATACTTATTCAAAATCGGAAAAAAACATATTAGGTAATTTAGGTTTAGTTGTATGTTTTCTTCACCTAACACAATAAAAGGCGAAGAGACAGGATATAATCGGTTATCCTATAAACCCAGTAGGTACCCATAATCATTTTTGCTAAAATGCGACGGGAATAGGATTTCCCTCTCTCTCTCTCTCTCTCTCTCTCTCTCTCTGTCACGCAAACGAAGTTGCGCGGGTAAACTAGTTTATATTTTCTACAATTTCTTGCTGTTAGAATGTAATGATACTTCCTCATTGCTCAGCAGTTAAGCCTCGCATTCATTCTGATAGAGTAATTGGACTTAACATAGTTTAAAAATTACTATTTACTTCCCCTGAATGTTAAAATTCCACTGTAATAATGTGCGTATGTAACACCGAGTATTCCTTAGTATTCAGAAAGCGCTTTAATGATTATAAAGTGAGAAATAAAATACCGATCTATTCCCGTAGGTATTTAATCCCGACTAATATTATAAATGCGAAGGTAACACTTGTCTGTCTGTCTGTCTATTATATTTTCACGCCTAAACCCCTGACCGGCTTTGATGAAATTTGGTATAGAGATAGTTTGAGTCCAAGGGCAAGGGCAACGACATAGGCTACTTTTTAACTAATTGCGCAAAAGGAGAGTATGTAAGAGTACGCCGAAAACGACTTCTGCCTAGGCGGAAAAAGAAAGAAAGAAAGAAAAATATATTAATTCTGCTCTCAGCAAGGACACATAATAAAAGTTAATACATAATACAAATAATAATAATACATATACTACATATCGACACCAGAAGTATCAATTAATGTAAGGGACAAAGCACGTTTTTACAGGAGAGCCAAAAAACGTTTTTTTTTTTTTTATACCACTAAGGTGGCAGACAAGCATACGGCCCACCAGAAGGACCGGTGGTCACCGCAGCCTATGAACGTTTGCAACACCAGAGGTGCCACACTCGCGCTGCCGACCCTGTAAAAACCTTCTAAGACCCCTTTTGAAGAACCCCATACTGTAGGCGTTTGGGAAAACCGAGGCAGGGAGGTCATTCCACAACCTAAGCGTGCGCGGAAGAAAACACCTATCGGATCTAACCGTGCTGGAACGCATCGGACGCAGAGTGTGAGGATGAACTCCCTGTCTGTGGCGAGCGGTGCGATGATAGAACGTAGCCGTGGGCATCATATCAAACAATTCCTCAGAGCACATACCATTGTACAGGCGGTAGAACACGCATAAGGAGGCAAAGTCTCTCCTGTCGCGAAGAGGTTCCACACCAGCTGTAAGTACAGGATCGTTGACAATTCTTACAGCTCGCCTTTGCACCGAGTCAAATGGACGAAGCTGATATTCAGGTGCTCCCGCCCAGAGGTGACAGCAGTACTCCATATGCGGCCGCACTTGCGACTTATAGAGAAGCAGTGTTTGCGCCGCAGTGAAGTACCGCCGCGCCCTGTTGAGCACACCTAGCTTTTTGGACGCCAGCTTAGCCTTGTCCTCCAAATGACTACGGAACTGAACGTCACTGGAGATGTCAACGCCAAGGATCCCTATACTTTTGGAGATGGAAAGAGATGTGCCCTGAAATTGCGGCGCTACAGTAATTGGGGTTTGCTTAGCGGTGAAAAAACACGCTTGTGTCTTGGAAGGGTTGAACTGGACAAGATTTTGTCCACCCCAATCGGACACTCTAGTAAGAGTAGCCTCGATTTCAGACACAAGCTGTTCACGATTTTCCTCCACTGTGTCCCGAGAGATACCGGGGCGGCCCGTGTAACAAGTGTCCCCCGTACTGTCGTCCGCATAACAATGAATGCCGTCAATAGACAACATGTCATTGATATGCAGCAGAAACAGAGTAGGGGACAACACTGAGCCTTGCGGTACTCCAGCGTTTATGGCCATGCAGTCTGAACAGCTGCCGTCAACGACGGCCCTGATGCTTCTACCGGCCAAGAAGCTGGACACCCATCCGCATAATCTCTCGGGTAGTCCATATGAGGGCAGTTTCGTAAGAAGACCACGGTGCTGGCACCGTGGTCTTCGTGAGCCTCGACATCTCTAAAGCCTTTGACCGGGTCTGGACCCGGTCAAAGGCTTTAGAGATGTCGAGGCTCACAGCTAGAGCCTCACCCTTACTCTCGATAGCCGCCGCCCATCGGTGTGTTAGGTACACAAGAAGATCGCCCGTCGAGCGACCGTGACGGAAACCGTACTGCCGGTCGCTGAGCAGGTCGTGTTCCTCAAGGTACCCCAGGAGCTGTGTATTAATTACACGCTCCATCACCTTGGATAAAAGGGAGGTGACGGCTATAGGCCTGTAATTGGCCGGGTCGGTTCTGTCACCCTTCTTGGGTACAGGATGTACATACGCGATCTTCCACGACGCCGGGACTTGTTGTATAGAATAGGAAAGTGTGAAAAGACGTGTAAGTACCGGACACAACTCTGGACCACAATGCTTAAGTACCACCGCGGGAATGCCGTCTGGCCCACTCGACTTATGAACGTCCAGAGATTGAAGCTCCCGCCGGACATTCCGCTGTGTAAATTTAACTTCCGGCATGGAAGTGCCACAACTCGGAATGCCCGGCGGTAAAGCACCCCCGTCGCTCATGATCGAGTTAGAGGCAAAGAGATTACCCAAAAGGTCGGCTTTCTCCTTGGCACTCTGGGCCAAACTACCGTCGGGTTTAAGCAAGGGTGGTAATCCTGACCGACAGAAGTTTCCCTCGGCAGCTTTGGCAAGCGACCAAAATTCACGACTTCCTGAAGGGTAGCCTGCTAGCCGTTCGCCAATTCTGCCGACGAAATCGAACTTGGCCTTGACAATTGCTCTTTTACTGGACCTCGAGGCGGCATTTAATTTGCGTTTCACCTCAGAGATGTTTGGATCTGAATTTGCACGAGCCGTGGTCCAAGCTCTGTAGGCAGATTCTTTCTGTATTAGAGCTTCTCTGCAGAGCCGATTGAACCACGGTCGCTTTTTTGCACCTACAGGGATCCATCGGTTGGGAATGTAGCATTCCATACCCTCCAAGATCCCCTCAGCGACTGCTACAGCACAAGAATCCAGATCCTCTGAGGCAAAACAAAGCCGCCGCCACGGGTACGACGCATAGAACTCTCGCAGTCCATCCCAGTCTGCTGACTTGTAGTGCCACACATGTCGCCACTCCTTGGGCCGAGGTGGTTCAGGCCTTGCGAGAGGCACATGCGTCCGAACGACACAGTGGTCCGACGATCCTAGCGGAGCATCCACTGAAACGTTGTATCCGTCCGGACGCGTTGTCAGCAGAAGGTCCAGCAATGCACTATGCTCGTTCTCCTTGTCTGGTATCCTTGTATGGGATTTAACCAGCTGGGAGAACCCATAGGTCAAGGCAAATTCGTGAGCAGCTTTTCCCGCAAAGTCGGTGGTCCGGGAGCCCAACCAGTCAACATGATGACCGTTGAAATCTCCCAAAACCACTATCTCAGCGGAGGGACACTGCTCAATCACCCTGTCAGTCGATTGCTGCAGGTGGTCATAAAGGCGAACTGTGTCCGTATTACCGCTGTGAGACCTATACACGCACGCGTAGATCCGGGTGTGGCCCCCGTGATCCACGCGCGCCCATAATGTAGACAGGTCCCTGTCTTCGAGGCTTGTAAGACGGCGACAGCAGACATCATCCCGGACGTACATACACACCCCGGCTTTCCGCCTGAAGTTGTACTCCAGCTTGTAGCCAGGGTACATCAAGTCAGATGTGTCTTTCGGGCATGAGATCTGCGTCTATGTGTTATAAATCTGTCTGTAATTTTTTACTGTCTGGTTCGATTTTAATTATGTCAAGAGTGAAGTTTCTTAGAATTTCTTCTTCTTTCATGCTATAAACTCAAAATTTAGGAATGTCTACTGGTTTCCAAAATAGCGTGTCCGTTACATTAAAAAAATATGTTTAGTTGTACCTTACGTTACTGATATTTTATGTATAAACAAATGACTAAAGTGTAAGTAGCAAGAGACTATAGAAAATCACATGCAAATGTATTGTAAAGGACTTTACTTTAAGACTTTTGATGATATTTGATGTAAATTGGTACTGAAAGTTATCGAAAAGAATTTAAAAAAAACCGGCCTAGTGCGAACCGGTCTCACGCACCACCAGGGCTTAGTACCAAACAACAGTAAAATATCACGTTTGTTGTAAGGGTGCCCCCTTAAATATTATTGTTTTTCTGATTTTAATATTTGTTGTAGACCCGAAAAATTACTTTGTGGTATTTTTACTAAAGGGAAATATTTTTTTGCATGATTAATATTGGTATGAATCAACATTAAAAGATAAAAACAAAAGTTTTCACACTAAGGTGCCCCGACTAACCCAGCTGGAGAGGGTCTTGGTCTTCTTGTTTCCATCAGGAGTTAAGAGACATATTGCTCCGTATGGCTCCGTCTCAGGCACTGGACGGGGATTACTGTTAGAATTATGTGCCTGAAGTTACCAAGAGCATGTTAGGCGCACCTGTGCTGCAACTTAAAAAACCACCAACCCCGAACCCGACGGCATTCCAAGTCATGCCTGAGTCCTGATGGCTCTCGAAGAATTTGGGTCTTGACTGATAGGGCTCTGATGCTGATGCGCTAAGCATAGCTCGAAAAAGGTCAGGGTGTAGCATATTATTGCAGAGCGCCTTGTTGGGCACTTCACACGAGTGGTGCCAGATTTGACGGATAGCCAGTTTAGTTTCCGTTGGAGGCGCTCTATCGTGGACGCGATCATTCGTGTCTGGGGTCTGACAGAGGAAGCGATATTGAGGGAAAGGTGGTGATGGCGGTGTCTGTCTTCCAACCCCTTTCCCTGAAGCTGCGTTAGAGAGGCACTCATTTATCATTATAGAGTGCTTTTCTACTTACGTCCGAGTTTCGAGGCTTATCTCTTCGAGACATGAATAAGCTACCGGCTAAGGTAAGGGGTATCGTGCGTGATTTTGGAGGAATCGGTCCACTTCTGTAGAACCGCGGTGATGGTGCTACTCGGTCATTTGCTCGAAGGGTTCGACGTAACGTACTACGCTGATAACACCCACGTTACGACGCGAAAATCTACTCACCGAGATGTGACCCTAAAGGGAGTTGCTCGAGTTCTGGGTCGAAGATGGCGACTGGTTCTGACCTGAATTTTGTAAGAGACTACTCTTACAAAATTCAGGTCCTGTGCTTTCACGGACCTCGGGAGGAGTCAGCCACGGAATCCAGCATACAAGTAGGGGAAATTAGCGTTGATATCTAGCCCTCTATAAAGTATTTTGGAGTCGTACTCGATAGCGGGTTGAACTTCGAATACTATTTCCGAGACATGATTCAAAACTGAGGAGGGGCAACGACTGCACTCTCGTGGTCGTTGACCAACATTAGGGAACACAATGCGTCCTGTACACTATCAGGAACTCATGGAGACATGGAAGGTGCAGACTGAGTAACCAAGGTGGGAACTGCTGCAATTGGAGCGACCAGACAGGGGGGGGGGAGGATACAGAATGATAAATTACCCTTACCCTTAGTTAAGGTAAGGGACATGTTGTATAAAATTACCGATTTGAGGTCTAATGTAAGGGTCAAAATTATTTTGTATGATGAGTTACTTGTCTGAGAAGAATAAAATCTAAATGGCCCTTAAATCAATTTTTTCGTTATAAATCGTTTTAGACAGTCGTAAAATTTGTACTGTAAGGGACATTTTTTTAACGATAGAGACATTTTGAGTATACCAATCGATAGAGCTCGAAATTCTGAATCCAATGATATATATAACTCATTTTCGCCAAAATGTCCCTTACGTTAATTGATACTTCTGGTGTCGATATAGGCAGAATGTGAATTGTCGGCAGTGGGGGTCCCATTTCCTATTAAGTAGATTAAAAGTCTCAAAGGGCCTCTGCATGTTGGACCTGTGTCCCCGTGTAAGCCTACCATAAGTCCGGGTGTCTTCGTAAGAAAAAAAAAGAAGAAACTCGTGTTAAAGAGCGAAATAATAATAATACATAATACATTGTCGGAAGAAGTCGCGGGGAACAGCTAGTTATTAATATGTAAAGGAAAAACTTTGCACCCTTATGTAAGAGAATTGCGCGAATCGATGATCTTGAAATTTGACACTAGAAATGTTTTGAAGTGGAACTCGCGCACAGAGGGTTCCGTACCAAAAAACGGCAAAAAAACATGTTTGTTTTATAGGAGTCCTAGCCATTTTTTTCTGGTTTGTTTTTCGTTGGGTGGCAACAGAACTACATCATCATCATTTCTACACTGGCACACAGCCTCGTGACAGACAGACAGACGAACGGCGAAGTCTCTTGAATATTGTCCCGTTTTTAACCGACTTCAAAAAAAGGAGGAGGTTCTCAATTCGTCTGTATGTATTTTTTTTTAAGTATGTCAAGCGATAATTCCGTCAATTATAGACGGATTACAAATTTTTTTTTTGTTGAATAGTGTTTACTTCGTAGGTGGTCCCATTATAACCAGGTTAGGATCTGATGATGGGATCCTGGAGAAATCGAGGGCAACCACCGAAAATTATAGGCACAACTAGTGCGTTTGTTAACTTTTTAATTCAGTGCTTTAATGTACTACCATTAATAAAGGTCTGGAGTCGATCTGATGATGGAACCAAAAGAGATTCGAGGGAATTCCTTAACGATTTACAGCAGCTACCTTGTGTTGGGGCTTGATTAATTTGTATTGATGAGAACTTTCACCTAGATAGATAAATTTTTCGGTTCACCCGTCACTTAAAATAATGAAAAAAAAATTTCAATAAAAAATACAACCGACTTCCAAGAAATCCTGAAAAATAAAATTTACTTAGCACAAAGTAATATGTAGTCGATTTATCAGATTTTAATTCAATATAATATTGAAGTTGGTGCCATGAATAATACCTCCCTAACCTATGAATTTACTTGGCGCCGACTTCAATATGATATTGAATAAAAAATCAGATAAATCAAAATACATATTACTTTGTGCTAAGTAAATTTTATTTTTCAGGATTTCTTGGAAGTTAGTTGTATTTTTTATTGAAAAAAATTTTTATCCATTGGGTACGGAAGAATAGAAACTACGACTGGCTGAATTGTATGTAACATTAATATCGAACTCTTTTAAATTTTGTCTTTTATTTGCTATAAGTTCAGTATGGCTGGAATTGGAATCTTCGGTGTGGTCTAAGCAAGTACTGGCAGCTAAATAAAAACAAGTAAGTATGAAGTAATATCCATACTTCGTAACATAGATTATTATTTAACCATTCGCGACACATTCCAATCCCGCCCAGTGTATAATTTGTATTTTCAGTACAAACATATGCCATATGCCTGTTTACAGACTGCATTTGGCTCAACATAAACACTTACATCGTTAGCATGCGCTTGAAGCGAACTAAGATATGCATGAACTATAGGTAGTAGATAGTTATATGTAACTGAAACGGCGCTGTAAAAATTCAGTTTATTTTAGACTGTGTCCTCATTCCTGAGTGCTCTCTCGGCGAAAGTAACCACTCACATGCGCTCACATTACCTAGATAATACTCTCCAGATACCCCACTTCGATTCTCGCACATAAACAAGCGAACTTACAATAACATAGTACACTCACCGTTGGGTAGCTCCAAGACTCCAGCTCACTTATAGCACCATCCGGAAATCAATGTTTATAATGTAATAATAAACAATAACACCAGTGAAAGAGATTACCGCTTATTGACGTAATAGTATCGTCGTTTTAGGTTAAGTTCCTACGAATTAGTACAACCGGTGTACTGTGTCACAGAACTGTGACAGGTGTGATGACGTCATGTCACTATTCGCGGTATTTTACATGTATTTGAAGAGTTTTAAAGAGGTTGTTTGAAATAAGAAGGATTTATAAGTGGTGTAAATGCAGTATTGTCGCGGGGGCACGGAGTGTGCGCACTCGAGTTTACGCCGGTACTGGCGGAGGCCGACAGGCGGCGCTGCGCTGCGCCGTATTGATAAAAGCGCAAAGGGCGCGCAATGGCCTGGGACTAGACTAGGACTGGAGATACTATAGCAACTAGCGACCGGCGACATTGTAGCGCTTTCAGCACAACCTTGAACCCGCTCAATCGAATATTAGATAATAGGTTTAGATAGTACGATGCAGTAATACAAAGCCGTTGTACGATCTAAACGATTTTGTTTAGTTTGTGACTCTACTTTTGATGTTAAGTTATGAAAATATTTAACACTGGGTGCTAAGTGACCGATGGAGACTAAATAATGAAAGGAATCATTTCATTATTATTGTCTTGTCTGAATTGTAATCTTTCATGCAGTTATCGTGAATTGGGAGAAATGTCATAGGCAGATTGATTGATTAAATGCAGTGAGCGATTCCTTTGTGTCTGTACACAAATTTGTGCTCATTCTTGATAATGTTTCGAGATAAAAGGCTTTATAACTGATGAATTTATCAGAATTAGCTTGTTTCTATATCAGTAGGTACATGGTAGGACATCAATAACCTAACGTTATGAATATTCATACTCATAGGTACAATATAATCTTTCGCGCAAAACGTGACATGAATTCATTATTATAAAGACTGAATAAAACATTGTTAGGATATTTTGTTAAGTTTTTAATCTGTGTTAGCTGAGTAATTATAAGAAAATTTGCCTTATACAACGTTTGCATTACTTAAAAGTTTGTACTGTTTTCGGGAGTTAGTCAATTTTCTTATCTTATTTACGCATTGGATAACTTTTTTTTGGATAATTTGGAAAAAAAAATATTTTTCTGAGAGATAAACGCTAAAGTATTTTGACTGAGAGAATAGATTTTTTTTATAAGGTGAGGGAAAACCCTTATGGATGTTATGTATGACGGACTCCTACTGACTAAAATACCTCACGTACCGCCCAACAGCCTACGGTTGGGAGCTCCGGGTAAGCCCTCGGAAGGATGTCCCAGGACTCCCAACAGACCTACGGCTACCACTGCGGCCGCGCCTAGGGGGTGGTTCGCGTGCTATCCCGCGTCTTTGGGGTTTCGGGTGTCATACCGCTTCTTAGGGGGGACGTGCGTGAATCCCTCACGTCACGGTGCACCGTCATGGGTGATAAAATAGATTACTGTCACCGTAGAACTGACTGAAAAAGCATTTTATGTATTACGTACGAACATAGTGAACAGAATAATCGGAGACCGTAGTAATTGTTTTCGCCCTTCAGACATTTACCTACTAACATAAATGTCACAGTGCGAGTGTTTAATTTTTTAGTTTTCTTTTTTCAATTAATTTACTGGCTTTGGTTACTTTTTTTTTTATACCACTAAGGTGGCAGACAAGCATACGGCCCACCAGAAGGACCGGTGGTCACCGCAGCCTATGAACGTTTGCAACACCAGAGGTGCTTAGACCATATGCCAAATCTAGATTCCATATATTATCAACAGCGTATTCAAGTATGTCCAAGGTTGGACCAAGGAACTTATACTTCTAAATGAGTTTTTTTGGGTTGGACTAAGTTCTACTTTAGTAAAACGGTGGTACTTTACTAGAGCTTGCTGTGGAATTTGTCGATAAACCTAAAAAGTCGCGTGTCACTGCGCTTTATCACTTTCCAACACTTGTGCACGTTGTCGAACCTTTATATTTAAGAATTCACCATAAATTATACATAAACACTCAAAAGTACACTAATTTTGAAAAACTTTTAAACTGAGGAAAACGCTAGTCTGTAAGTTTCGCGCGCAAAAATGCGAGTGTTTTATACAGCAGCCATAAATCAAACTAACTTTTTTCATAATGGCAAAGTTATTATTTCTTGTAATGCCAAAATATCTATAACATTTTTGGCTGTCTAAAATTAAACAATTTCACCGATTATTAATCATAGCATTAGAACAATAGCTCTTCTATACTTTCTAAAGCAGGGGTTCCCAACCTTTTCGTGGTCAGGGACCTTTATTATATTTTTCTTGTTAACAGGGACCACTATAAAGGCATAATTTAAACAAACTGTGATAATCAATCTGAAACTTTAAAAAATGCAGTAGGAAATTGCATAAACAGGAAACTTTCGTATTTTTGTATCTCTATTCATGTGATTTCTGGCTTGCATTTTCTTCACGAGATCTGCTAACCTGGAGTTTCGTATTAGAAATTGCTTTTAAACACCAAACCACTCAAGTGATTTTTTTGTGTTCTTCCTGGATTCCTTCATTAACTTCACCAGCGTCCGTGCTAAAAGGATTAGGAAGGGGGAGGGGGGGGGGGTACTATTCCACTTCTTCGAGGGGTGAAGACACACGCCACCGTCTAGGCCGGCTTCTGTGAAAGAGCGGTGAGCAGCCAACTCGCCGCTCTCAGACTCTCGGTCATGGTGGACGACCGTGCCACCGACTACGGAACTTGGAATGGAGATTTCTCTCCCGCTGCATTCTTTGCGAGCATGACCTGCTCGCAGAAAGACACAGTTACGTCACACTTTCTCCCGTTGGAGACCAAAGCCCTTAACATGGTGTCCAGCGTGAGAATATTCACACCCAGGCCCGTAACGAGGTCTTGTCGCTGCTATGCTCATGTAGTGCCGTGTCCCCGCTGTAGATACTTAACGAAGCACCCGTGCCCGGTAAACATCTGTGACACTCGGTAGGTGAGGCTACCATGGCGCCGAATTAGTGGTGAGTCCTCACTTTGGTAGCTCAAGTCGTACCTTCCATGTCTCCATGAGCTTCTGGCGAAACAGGGATCACTATGCCTCTATTTCTTTGGGCACAGGCCTGTGGTCCTGATCCAGCGCCTTCATGCACCATTGATACAACGACGCAAGAGCCCTGTTTTCCAGGTCCCATGGAGGGGTCTTGGCCAGGAGACATGCCGCCTCAACGGATATCGTGCGGTACCCTCTCCTGACGGCCATCGCCTTTAGCGGGCTATGCAGTCTAGCCACGTTGCCAGTCGTCAGGGCCTCCGCCCATACGGCGGTCCCGTATAGTGCCATACTCCGCATGACCCCGAAGGTCTCTTGCAGGGAGCGTTGGGTACTCTTATGTTGAGTACCAACCGCGAGAGCGCAGCTGTTGCCCTCTCTGTTTTAAGACTTAACTTCGGAAATGGTGTCGCTCTGTAATGATACGCTCAAGCTTGCAAACCTCGACGAGGAACACCATCGGTCGGTACCCCGATGGCGTGTCCACCGTCCGCCCGGCCTTTCGGATCAGAACCAGTTTCCCACACTTTAGACTTTAGGAAACTGGTCATGAGCCAGGATCCACGTTCGGCCTGGAAACACATTCCATCGTGGGCAAATCGCAGACTTTGTGTTGTCTTTGCTTGCCGAGCCAATGGGCGTACCAACCGCTCCCACTACTCGCGCTCTTCTCGCTCATTGCACGGCGACTAACGGCTCACCACCCGATAAATTTAAAATCCTTCAGGGACCATATTTTTGCTCCTGCGGACCACTGGTGGTCCGCGGACCACTGGTTGGGAACCACTGTTCTAAAGGAACGAGTACCTAAATACTCATTCGTTTTCACAATGGCACTCTTTGTACATGTAGTGAACTGGGGACCGATTCCCTACTCATACGACATGAATGCGTAGACGACAATATACGGGTAATCTATCACATATTTAGGAACGGCACGGCATCGGCAGCGGCAATACATGAGACTGATGACGGCACCCGTAAATTTCTGTCGCATTTACTCCGTATGAAGCAAGAATCGGCGTCCAGTAGTGACATAAAAGCAATAACGGGATGACCACATTCTTGTCGCTACGATTCCAATAATCCTTATTCAATACCTGTACTACATACTTTGAGAACAAAGGTCGCTTATGAAAATGATGGAAAGATGTAGATAATAATGGACCTGCCAGTGACCCTGTGCTGTTCACCTTTGGTATGGCCACCCTGACAGAGATCCTTTTTTCACGATTCCATACCCAAAAGGAACCCTATCGCAATCCTTTTTTTACGATTCTATACCCCAAGGGAACCCTATCGCAATCCTTTTTTTTACGATTCCATACCCAAAGGGAACCCCAAAAAGTTGTGAGATTTCGCTGCCCGTCTGCGTCTTACGATGTTGCATCTCAGGACGGTGCTAGCTAGAGAGCTGTAATTTTCACGTATTTCAGTTGTAACAAGAAATACAGAAAAAATTTAAGGCTCCTAAACAACAAACGTGTTATTGCCACTTTTTGGTACAGCTGGTTTTTTGATCACACACCCTTCGACATTAGATCGAGTTTTTAAATCCATTCTCTTATGAGTCTCGAGGTAGCCTAGTACAAATCCAAAATTCTTTATTACCAGACCCACGAAAAGGATGCGGACACTTGCGCCTGATCTACCTTGATCATACCAGACCTATTCGTCGCAATAGATAAACTATCTAGTTATCTGCGACGCGGTAGTTGCAAGCGGAACACCCTAGTATCTTAGTGAGTATTTTGGCACCTTTCCAGGGCTAGGAGTCCCAACATAATGCCGCCCTGCAAGACGGTGACTCATGACGTGTCGAGACCACACTAAAGACTCACTATAGGCACAGCCGACAGTTCTCTTTATACTGTGGTATAGGTATAGGTGAGACCCGTAATACCGCACTAAAATTTCATGAGAGTTATTTTTTATTTGAATAGCACGTTTCCAAAGTCTAATAAAATACCAAAGCTGTAGTACCTATACCTACTACGTAATTATACTAAATATTGTCTCACTCCCTTTGAAACACGAATAAATTCAGAAGAACATAAATGCAAAAAAAATAGACTGAGCTATTTTTATAGTCTTTGTAATTTCTCAAAAGTTAACCCGTCGGCCGCCGTCGCAAATACGTTTGACGATTAAGGAACCGCTTATGTAATTTTGTTGAATATAAAAAACATAAACGTGTCTACATACAAACCGACAGAGAAAGCCATTACCATTAGTTACACGTGTATATTCCTTGATACATATCTAGGCGTCGTCGTCGGCAAGTTGTAAGGTGGTACCCGCCAGACGGACCGACCTTGAGAAGTTGCACTTCTACACTTTACACCCCACCTCTCCTCCCCCCCCTCCCGTATCTCTTCTTGCCCCCTCCTCCGTCTCTTTGGTCGGTCACAAAGCTAGCCTAGGACTCACGAGCTCACGACTGCCCTAACTTAGCTACACTTACTTCGATCCGATATCTTTGTAATAGACGCTCAGTATGTTACCAGTGAATTGTAAGTACTTTCTGCATTTATTTTGCAGGCAGTTTAAGGATCTTTTTATTTTTATTTAGTCTTATAAAGCGAAACGGTACCACTTTTTATTAAGATGATTGCGCGAACAGAGTGAATGTGCAGCTTAAACTTATTTAACTAGTCTAAGATGTGAACATATAAAGTTGTAATAACTATGGAGATGAAGTGCATAAGGCTATATTATTTTTGTAATAGGTATAATGTGTCCAATTTCGCCGACCAACGTGTCTCTACATAATTATAGTCACGCCTTTATCCTCGAAGGATGTCAAAGAAGGATATCAAAATGGATACTCGAGCGTATGTCCCCGAAGGGGTAAGCAGAGGCATAGTATACCTACGCCCACATTTCACCGTATGTCCCACGTAATAGATGGTGAGCCTACTGCAGCGTTGAAATGGATAGGCGCTGGTCTTGACGTCTTCAGCTGAAATTTGCAAGCCTTCAACTTGGCTTAAAGATTGTCATTTTACAACACCGGACCCGGTTTCATTTCGAGATCTCCTTCTCTGAGCAATGGATCGTTTTGCGAAAGTGTTCCGTTAGTCTCCTCTTACGACACCCTCGGTATGAACTGGGATGGTTTAATTTTTACTCTTTTCCGTCGCCACACGTGTCTCAAGTTAGCAGTAAAGAATTTAGTCAAAAATTACAATGTACAGTATTTTATCATGTGAGCCTTGCATTCTCTGAGTTTTATGATCTGTATTAAAATACATTCAATGACAATAAAGATCTGGAGATCTGCTTACTTGGAAGCTCTAACCTCAAGCATCCTGCGATAATGAAATTAGTTTTAAAGGACGCTCAATATGGACTTATTTTAGTCCGCCCTTCGCCAATTGGTGGTATTGATCAACAATTTTTGCTTCAAAAATGTTGTTCAAACATAACAGCGTCTCGGTGTCACAGTGGTAGTTGTATGCAAATGCTGTTACTGACGTCTCAAGTTTGAACTGTTATTAATTTAGAACAAAAATTGTAAACTAGCTGTTCCTCGCGGCTTTGTCCACGTAGAAGTCGACGTTATCGCGTAAAAACATTACCCTCTTTTGGCGTAGTCGGTTAAAAAGCAGCCGATTTCCTTTTCTTGGACCCAAACTATCTCTATACCAAATTTCATCAAAATCGGTTTAGTGGTTTAGGCGTGAAAACGTGACAGACAGACAAATAGAGTTACTTTCGCATTTATAATATCAGCAGGGATTTACAATTTTGGTACTGACTTAGGTACAATATTTCTTTCGATTTGGAAATGAAGTTTTAGTTACGTATATATGCATGAAAAATTAGAAATCCTACTAATCTTACTAATATTATAAATGCGAATGTTTATAAGTGTGGATGTTTGTTACTCTTTCACGCTCAAACGGCTAAACGGATCGGGCTGAAATTTGGTACAGAGATACATTATAGTCTGGAATAACACAAAGGCTACTTTTTATCCTGGGAATAGGTCCCCACGGCATCAGCTAGTATTATTATAAATGTGAAAGTTTGTGACGATGTTTGGATGTTTGTTACTCAATCACGCTTTAACGGCTGAACGGATTGGGCTGAAATTTGGTACAGAGATAGCCTATAGTCTGGACTAACACCCCGGGTTTTTCATCCCGGGAATATGTTCCCACGGGGAGCGGGAACGGGTACCGAATTTCACGCGGGCGAAGCCGCGAGCATCAACTAGTAAAATAATAAAACCATGTCATCTTGATTTCTCGCAGTAATTTACATTGAACGGATATTGTTTACACTGTGTATAGCAAACCTAAAGTAATTTAACAAGATTATCAAAATGGACACTCGAGCGTGTTGCAGTTGCTTTGGCGAATTAATCAAATTGATGAGGGTTCCGTACGAGTAAATATCGGCTTCGGGCCACGACTATTCCAACATAATCGTTTTAGGAACATTAGCGAACATGATTAATTATTATGAGGAGTTTGATGGTGATCGACACGAAGCTTGTCTTACAAAATATGAAGATTGAAATAGGAGCTTATTTAGAGTAGGTCCCAACTTAGTTTTAGATCAGACGTGGTATTTTGTTCATGATCCCGCATCCAATGGAAACTTTGTCCAGGGATAAAAAGTACCTTTTAAAAAGAGTGAAAAATTCTAAATCTATGGTCTTAACTAATATTATAAAGGGGAAAAATTTGTATTTTTGTATGTTACGAATAAACTCAAAAACTACTGGACCGATTTGAAAAATTCTTTCACTGTTGAGAAGCTACACTCTTTGCGCTGAACATGGGCTATATTTTATTCCCGTATTCCCACGGGAACTACGCGGGTGAAACCGCGTGACGTCCGCTAGTAATATATTATGTGTGTTAACCCAGACCATAATACGTACATCTCTCACACCAAATTATAGCTAGACTAGCTGACCCACGCAACTTCGTTTGCGTCACAAAGAGAGAGCATATCACCCGTTCCCGTCGCATTTACCTTCTCCCTTCTCGTTGCGTTTACTCCCGTAGCTTAGTAGTATGTTTGTGAATTTGCTAATGAAAAACGCTGATACACATTTCATTTATTTCTTAAAAGACGTAGTATAAGCCCCGCAAGTTGATATTGCGCTTGACGGCCATCTTAGTGACCACTTGGTGACGTATGTCCGTTGAGCAGTCAGTACTAAAAAAAATACCGTACGCAGCTTAGCGAGGCCAGCGCGCGCTCGCGCTACGTCACTATGACGTCTTTTAGCTGTCATTATGACAAGGTTCCAGCGCATTACCAACTTGCGGGCTTATAGGTGTACGAAGTTTCATGCTTCCAACTTTGAAAATGACGAACTTTCCATACAAACGTTTATCTCCTATTTTACCCTCTTAGTAGGTAAATTTAGGAAAACGCTGATAAACCTGTTCATTTATTTCATTAAAAGACACAGGTTTATGAAATTTAAGTCATCTAACTCTGAAAATGACGGACTTTCATACAAACTTCCATCCCTTATTTTACCTCTTTAGAAGCAGAATTTCCAAAAATCCTTTCTTAGTGAATGCTTACATCATAAAGTGGATTTACTGTCAAAATTTCAAGTTTGTATGTCCAGTGGTTACCTAAGGCTCTGCATTGATGAATCAGTCAGTCAGTCAGTCAGTCGGGACAAGTTTTCAGACCTAGATGCACTAAATTTCAGTAACCTGCGTCTTCTATGAAGTAAATGAACACGTGTGTCAGCGTTTTTCAAAATTTAACTAGACACTAAAAATAAGTGATAAAAGTTAGTATCCGGATATTCGTCACTTTCAAAGTTAGAAGCTCTAATGAATTTAAACGACGCGATAACGGGAGTAAGAGCGACGGGAGTAAGCGCGACAGGATTAAATGCGACGGGAAACATTATATTGCTAAAAATATTAATACCATCCTCTCTCTTTTTCATTCTCTTGTGACGCAAACGAAGTTGCGCGGGTTAGCTAGTAATTTTATATGTACAGATTTAGCGTCATTGATTGAAAAACAGGCCACCCAAACATTTTTACAAACCACAACCACAGGTATTCCACAATCTAAGCTGAAGGTCTATAATTTTTATAAGTACATAAAATTCGCATCATGCTCTAGTTTTAGACAATAACATAGACGATACCTAAGTGTAAAATAATTTATCACTACTAATATTTAAATGCGAAAGTAACTCTGTCTTCTGTCTGTCTACCTATCTGTCTGTTACGCTTTCACGGTCAAACCACTGCACCGATTTTGATGAAATTTGATAGTTGTAGAGATAATTGTAGAGATAGATGGATAGTTGTAGATATTTGTAGATAGTGGTAGATAGTTGTAGATAGTTGTAGATAGTTGTTAGTAGATAGTTGTAGTTGTAGAGATAGTTTGAGTCCAAGGGAAGGACATAGGCTACTTTTTAACTGACTGCGCAAAAGGAGGGTAATGATTTACGTGATAACGACTTCTACGCGGACGAAGCCGCGGGGAACAGCTAATAACTCTATTTCAATTAGTGTCCGACCGAAACTGGTTTTCTAGCCGAAACCGAAACCGAAACCGAACTTTCGGCCTCAGGGTCAGTTTCGGCCGAAACCGAAACCGAAACTCACGTGTTCACATTGAAAAAAAAAAACAGCCAAGTGCGAGTCGGATTCCCGCACAGGGGGTTCCGTCACAAACATTGGACACAAATATTACGTTTGTTGTGTGGATTCCTTTTCTGATATTAGTTTTTTTTTATTTATAGCGGCAAATGATCAGGGTGGCAGTGTCTCTTCGACATCACCAACGCTTTCAACACCTTGCCCTGGAGCTGCGTTCGGGAGGCACTTATTTACCATGGAATGCCTCCATACCTCCGTCGAATTGTCGGGGCCTATCTTTCCGAGAGGGCCATAACTTACCCGAGCTGGCTAGGGCAGCGTCGGAGAGATGTGTCGTTCGGTGTTCCATAGGGATCGGTCTTAGGACCGCTTCTGTGGAACATCGGTTACGAATGGGTGCTGCGTGGTCTGTTGCCCAGAGGTGTTACGACGACACCCTCATTACAGCGCGAAGAGCAACGCTCCGAGACGCAGCCCTAAACGCCACGTGCGGGTTCCAGCTTACATATAGGGGGCGTCAGTCAGCATCGGCATTGGCATCGAGCTCTCGATGATTCTGGGGCTCATACTCGATAGCCGGTGGAACTTTGGATACCATTTCCGAAGTTTGGTCCCGTAACTGAGGGAGGGGGGCATCAGCCGCACTCTCACGGTTGTTGCCCAATATCAGAAGACTTAACGCTCCCTGGGGAGACTGTACCTTGGGATCGTGCGGAGCATGGCCCTATACGGGGGCCCCGTATGTCCTAGATCACCTTTTTAGGATTTCGTAAAAATTATAAGTACCTATTGATTGAATAAATCTTCCGTTAGTAACATATTAACTGGTTTTCACTGGTTTTCAAGTCACAAGCAGAGCCAGGCACTCAAAATTCATAAACACGTGAGTTTCAGCCCGGCCGAAAGTTTCGGCCCGTTTTGGCCGAAACTGGATTTTTTGGCCGAAACTGGCCGAAACCGAAACTTCGGGCGGTCACTAATTTCAGTGTTACAATCTTATTAATTACTAGCTGACCCGCGCAACTTCGTGTGCGTCACATGGGAGTGAGAAAGAGAGAAGTGTGGTATAAATATTTAGTGATATAATGTTTCCCGTTGCATTTACTCCGTCGCTTATGTTCATTAGAGCTGACCCGCTCAACTTCGGTTGCGTCACATGAGAGTGAGAAGAAAGAGGCGTGGTATTGATATGTAAAGTGATATAATGTTTCTCGTCGCATTTACTTCCGCCCGTCCTTTTTTGGTACGGATCCGACTCGCACTTGACCGGTTTTTATCGTTTATTTGACTGGCTACCACTGCAGACCACGATTATTGCCGTCGTCGCCTCGCTCATATTTTAAAACTTATTAAAAGGGTTATTGTAAGCGAACCGTAAAAGGTAGGTATATGCTGTTTAGGACTTTTTTTATAACTTTTTAAGAGGAACAATTTTAAAGTACACTATTTTTACGTTACTTTAACCATTTACGCAGTGTACGCAATGGAAGCTCTGAGATAAAAAAAAATCCCCGTTCTCAAAACATTATTCATGGCTGCTCCGCCACTATTCGTCTAAGCGTGATGGTATACTGTCATTAACCATCCTCAATAAAATGACTATTAAACTGTAAAATTATTTTTGAAATGCAACCAGTAGTGTCTGAGATCCTAGCACAAACAAACTCTTCAGTTTTAAAATATTGTGAGCGGACCTTAAGAGATAGACAAATTAGATTATTGTGAGCGATCCTTAAAAGATAGACATATGCTGTTGCGGACTTCTTTTTAGAACTTTTTAAGAGAAATAATTTTGTAGTACACAATTTTTACGTAACTTTAAACATTTATGCAGCGTACGCTTCGGAAGCTCTCGGACGGTAAAAAGTATTCCCCGTTTTTGAAACATTATTGATAGCTGCTCCGCTCCTATTCGCCTTAGCGTGATGTTATATAGCCTATAGCCATCCTCAATAGATGGACTATCAAACTGTAAAAGAATTTCCGAAATCCAACCAGTAGTTCTTGAAATCCTAGCGTTCAAACAAACAAACAAAGAAACAAACAAACAAACAAACAGACAAACAAACTCTTCAGCTTTATAATATTAGTATGGATACCTATTAGTATACTTACATCATGATAAATACAGAGTATTCAGGATATATTTACTTACTTACCTATATCGAAGGTACAATCTTGTTCAGCCATATCCATGGAATGTCGGGTAATTTGTCAGTCTGGCGGTTAGGCCCACGCCGCCGCCGTGTACGATTGACTCCAAACGTTCTTTTCGATTTTCAATTTTATTTTTAGTTGAACTAATGAGTTGCATGTTTATACTATACTAACTGTTCCACGCGGCTTTTATAGGTTATATTTTATCTAAATCGCTTCAGTGGTTTAGGCGTGAAGGTGTAACAGACAGACAGACAGAGTTACTTTCGCATTTATAATATTGGTAGGGATAGGTACCAATCAGGTATAAAGGTGTTGGTATCTTTTGTGTTTATCTACTTTTGAGCTAGCTGAATATCTTCAAATTTATAATACTGCCTTTTTGGGGAATGATTATGACTTAGCGTCATATTATTCATTATTGCTCTGCTCCTATTCGTCGTAGCGTAATGTAATTATAGCATATATAATTAATATAAGAACCATCCTCAATAATTGGACCATCGAAATGTATTTTTGATTTATCATAGCGTTCAACTAAACAAACTCTTCAGTTTTATAATATTAGAATAGATACGTGTATAACAATAAGCTTTTAAAAGTAGGTACCTTTTTTTAACGTGAGGAAAATCCTACATGAATGCTATGCCGAATTCCTACCGACTAAAAACCACGCGTATCCTACCTAACAGCCTACGTTTGGGAGTCCCGGGTAAGCCCTGGAAAGGATATCCTAGGACATTAGGAGTACCTATAATAAGGCTTTTTATTTTCGACATTGTTGGGAACAACTACCGAAAACTGCACTCGAGCGTTATTCTTTAATCAGCAGGTTCAAAACTTGCAAGAGAGATTGACTAATAGTTCCGTGTCGTTGGTAAACTTCAGATCCTGGTGCTGCCCCTGAATTCTTCTACTTACGGCTGGCTAATTCAATTATGTATTTAAATTTCAAGTAAGCTTTGTATTCTTCTCCAAAGTGTGACAGGCTCATTAGGTTTTATGGCGTCACGAAAAATAAATATGACGGACGAATTTTCTTTTCTAGCAAACAATCGTGATTGCATAGAATAACAATGCTTTGCTATCAGGTAATTGTTGCTTACATAAGCAACAATTACCTGATTGCTACTTACCTAGACCTAGGCAAGTACTTTGTAAAGGTACCTATTAATTATTTAATAGGTTTTGCTATTCAAAGGGGGAATGCTGCTAGTCTTTTGGGCACAAAGTCACGGGGCCTTATTTAGGTTTAGTTTAGATTGTAATAATGCAAATATAGATATGTAATAATTATGTTTCTCTGTAATTTTTAACAATAAATGTATTTAACTTTGTAAAGTATTTATACAAATATTCTACCTCCACTTCCATTCCGATTGTCTGATGCTAATTGAAATAGGCGCTTGGAATGGAATCCTGTGGCCGTGGTTTTAATTATACGTTGTCTATCCATATCAGCGGCCATTCAACCGAGAGTCCTAATCAAATATTGCAGTTTATATTGTGACGTCACAATGTGCAAAAGAGCTACGAGCTACGAGATAAAATGTTTGTAATGAAGTTTTTCAGCTCGGAAAACATAGCCCCTGTGGCCTAATGGATAAGGCATCGGCCTCCTAAGCCGGGGATTGTGGGTTCGAGTCCCACCAGGGGTACGTTGCTTATTGGTCTTTTTGTTGCTTTTATAGATTGTATGTCTTCGTAAAAATATGCTTTTATCTATACTAATATTATAAAGAGGAAAGGTTTGATTGCTTGTATTTTGGACCGATTTGAAATATTCATTCACTATTAGCAAGTAATACTCTTTGCGGTGAACATAAATATGCTATATTTTATTACAGTATTCCCACGGGAACTGGAATCACGCGGGTAAAACCGCGTGATACATAATTTAAAGTTATCTAAGTAAATACTCTCGATATTATCATGTTAATTTCTGCTGTCGGTTGTTGCGCAGGTAAATAGATAAACAGCGTGACGTGAAAGTTTCTCGCTCTCGACTCGCCCCAAGAAGCGTGATAACACCGGAACAACCCCCAAAGACGCGGGATAGCACCCGAACCCCTCTAGGTGAGGTGAGGCCTCAGTGGTAGCCAAGGTCTGTCGGGAACCCTGAGGACATCCTTCCGAGGGCTTACCCGGGGCTCCCAACCGTAGGCAGTAGGTAGGGAACGTGTGGTGTTCAGTCGTTAAGAGCCCGGCATAGCATCCACGACGAATTTTTCACACGTTAAAAAAAATAGAGGTATCGGCAGATGTCCCTTCACTTGTAGTCTGTTTTCCCGAAGTGTGACAAAATGGATCCTTATTTCTCCACTGACAGGCCAATCTGCTTTAAGCTCTACCATATCAAACTACTCTGTACTACCCGTTCGCTCTAAGTTTGCCGCTGGCCTAGAGGCGTATACCCGAATTTTTAATTGGGTGAAGTAAATTGACAGTAGCTAATCTCACTTCGTCAGAGAAAATAAGCAACATTGTATGAAGAAGTGACATTAGTTGCTGTCAATTTACTTCGTCTAATTAAAAATTCGACTTTAGTATGGAGCCGAGCGGCAAACTTAGAGCGAACGAGCAGTACATACCTACCTAGGTTCAAACCTTCGAGGTAAGTAGAGAACAATTCAAATTTTCATCACATGACAATTTTCACGCGAACAAAGTCGTGGACAACCACTTTACAATATATAAGTTATATTATAGCCGGTACTAATCGTATTATATTTTCTCTAAGCGCATAAAAAGTGAACGAATATTTTCATATCATTTGGAGCTCTTCTCTTCAGATAGATCCTTATAACCATTTTGTATGAAGAAATAAACGTGGGCGATGTTCTAATATTACCTACATCAAATTATGTATTGGCGTAGGATGGTTGTTAGGTGTTTATTTTTACTTACCTTCTGATATTGAAAAGGCTCGGCTTACTTTTTATGGGATTATTTTAAAAATAACTTATGAAAATACAGATTTAATCGTAACAACAAGACTAAAAATAAAATAATTAGGGAAATAAGTAAGTAAACTTTATTGTACACCAATAACATTTGACAAACAAAAAAAAGATGGCCTCTGTAAGATTTGAAGGTGAATAAGCACAAAAAAAACAACCGCACCAAGTGGTACATACATATAGTCACGCCTTTATCCACGAAGGGGTAGGCAGATGCATAGTATACGCCCACATTTCACCTTACAGTTTTAATTACCACGTAGTTATACCTAGGTGGTGAGCCTATTGCCGTGTTAAAATGGACAGGCGCAGGTCGTGACGACCCGCAGTTGAAATTTTTCAAGCCGCCCATAACTAGGGCCATCAACTTGGCTTAACGATAGTCATTTTACTGACAAACGAGTTTCAATTTGAGTTTTCCTACTCTACGCAATGAATCTTTTTGCGAAAGTGTTCCCTTAGTCGCCTCTTACTACACCCTCCACCCTCAGGGTTAATTGGTGTGGCGACATTTTGTACTCTTTCCTGTTGCCACACGGGGCTTCGTCGCCACAAGACACCCAGTCGCAATACGCGCCACACCAAGCGTGGTTAGGATATGGGTTAGGATAATATAAGTATTGACGCTGACTGTTGTGCGTTAGGATTGAGGAATGAAGCCTGTGTTTTTACAGTTCCGTAGCCGATGGCATAAACGGAACCCTTATAGAGTCGTCTGTCTGTCTGTCTGTCACAGTCACTTTTCTCCGAAACTATGAGGCCTATACTGTTAAAACTTGGTAAGTAGATGTATTCTGTGAACCGCATCAAGATTTTTATATAAAACTAGAAAAAAAAGCAGTTAATTTAGGAGGTCCCCATACTCAGAACTGAAACTCAACAATTTTTTTTTCATCAAACCCAAACGTGTAGGGTATCTGTAGATAGATCTTCAAAAATGCTCAAGTGAATAGTTTGCATTTTTTTCTAAAGTGAATAGTTTGCGCAAGAGACACTTCCAAAGTGGGAATATGTGTGTGTGTGTGTCCCCCCCCCCCCTCTAACTTCTAAACTAAGAGAATGTTAAATCTAAAAATAATATATAATGTACATTGCCAAAAATCTACCATCGACAATTGGTTTGAACGAAATCGAGTTGGTAGTTTTCTTTTAATACGTCATAAACCGCAATTTTCGCCTAGAAAAATCACTACCACTGCGAACGTCCAACTCACGAGTCCAACTCGCACTTGGCCGGTTTTTTATTTTATGTACCTATGTGTGTAATGAATTCTGCCGATAGTTTTTTAGGTTGGAGAGAAACTTGTGCCCTTAAAAGAGGTCTAAAAGTGGTGGGCTATTACTTGATAAGTGTTAACAGTTAAAATAAATTTGGTGGTTGTTAAAAATCAAGCACCGCATTACTGTCAAATAATCCAATAACTTTAAATATTAAATATTATATCAGACTAGCTGACCCGCGCAACTTCGTTTGCGTGATAAATGAAAAACCGCTCGAACGATTTTAAGCAAACTTCACATAAACCATCTACTAAATAGTCCGAACAAAGCCTTAAAATTTGGCTTGGATAGGTGAGCCCGTTCTTGAGTTATAAAATTACAACGAAAAGTGGCATTGATTTTTATATATATAGATATGAAATTTACAATACCACATCACATCAATGGGTCGGTGTAAAGCCACCCACGTGTGTTATAAAACGGGGAATTCCAAGCGTTAACCTTCTTGGTCCTCAGGTATGTATGAATAATCAAGACAGTCACTTTACTGCGAATTTTGAAATAAATACATTCAAAGGATCACGACCCTTTACCATTTTCTATGGAATCGTTTGTGGAGAGTATAAATATTGAGGCCCTTTGGAATCTCCAAATTATACCTATCATAAATCGTTGGTAGCTACCCAATTATTCACCATATTCTAAATAGAGACCTTGAGACTAAGGCCTCAATATACTATTAGAGTTTTTGGTAAACGGTGAGCTGGCTGCTCACCGTTCTTACAGAAGCAGGCCAAGACGATGGCGAATATCTCTTTGCCCCTCATAGTGGTGATAGTGGTGGGATAGTACCCAACTCTCCCCCTCCTTTCCCAAGTAGCGGGTTAACACCCGAACCAACTCTCCAGACGCGGGATAGCACCCGAATCCCATAGGCGAGGTTGAAGCGTTCGCCAAAGTCTGCCGAGAGCCCTGGGACATCCTTCCGAGGGCTTACCCGGGACTCCCGGCCGTAGACAGTTGTAAGGCATCGTGTGGTTTTAGTCGGTAGGATTCCGGCATAGCATCCATGTAGTATTTCCACACGTAAAAAAAAAGAAAAAAGAGTTTTCGGTAAAGCCAATAACGTCCGAGCCACTGATTTCTGTGGTCTGAGCCGATAATCTAATAAACTTTTATTGTCAAAAATAGGTCGTTGTATATTTTTGGTAAATTTAAGTTGGGAGACACGGTCACACTCTTAGTAGTACCTATGTAGGGTTTTTGATCGATGTTCTCTACAATGGAGTTATGTGTCCAAGAAATGTAGTAATAGAGTAGAAGACTTAAAAGTTCACATAATGGAGAGAGACAGACAAGTGATATTGGTCTATTCTAACTAAGTAAAATAGGACAGGTAATTTTTTTTCTATTTCTTTTTATGTTTTCTCTTAGAGCTTCACCTCATCAAAGGTAACTGTGAGAAACGAAACGTGCGGTAAATCCTGTAGAACTGACTGTAAAACCGACTTGTATTTCCGACACAATGCGATTTTTAATGTAAGGAAACTACTTTTCGATCGTGATACGTCTGAAGTGCGCATTTAAAAATTATCGTACCAACTTGAAAAGGGTGCCTGGTGTTATTGATGCCGCAATGTTTTCTAAGGCGTAATGCTATTCGTCTGGATTAATTTGATATGGCTTCTCTTTTTATAGTTGCGACAACTTAACGATTATGATGCTTTCCGAAAGTTCATAACAGACATCAGCTTATACAAAATTCAATACTCGTAACTTTGTTATTGTCTGTTATTTAAGATGACAGTATTCTATAGGTACTTATTGAGAACGATAAAATGATTGTAGGTACTCTTTACCTTACTACTTTGTAGGTAATTTAATTTATTATTATCAATGTTTATTATGAGTTTACTTTATTAGAAGAAAAGTACCTAAGTGGTAACCCTATCCTGACCATATTAAAAACCCCCAGTATTCAATTTTAGGCACGTAATACCCAAAATGTTCAACCATTCGTAAAAGGTAATTTTAGAAAGTCATTAAACCATAAATTTCACAAATATGGACCTAGTACGGAACCCTGGAAGCAGCTCATTGTGATCGCCCTCGACGAAGATTAACGACCTAACTTTGGTCTTACAAGTGGGAAAATGGTCATTAAGCGAGTAGGTAAAAGGTTGGAAAAATCCTAAAAATTTAATTTCAGCAGATTGATTAAGCCTGGAACATGACCTACTTTTAAAAACCGGCCAAGTTCATGGCACGTGAAATGTAAATGTTCGTATTTCGTAGTTGCAAATCAGAAGGAAATTTTGAAAAATCTATTTATCCTCGCAAACTGTCTAAGAAATATCAGCGATAGTTTTCCTCTACGTTTCCATATTATGTGTGTTAAGTACCACAGTAATCGTTTTCACGGGCCTATAGTTGCTATTGCATTTAACTGGTAGAGGGGCACAGATATACTGCTCCTAGTAAAATTTTCACATGAAATCTTGATATTTCTCTTTGCTTGACAAATATGTGTAATTTGGAACCAAATCGTAGCTGGGTATAAGTAAGGACATAGAATAACAATAATGGTAAGTGTCTCTAGCTAGACTAGAAGCCAGGTTGTGAACAAATAGACGGACAGGCATAGAGAGCCTACGAAGGTTCCGAATTTAATAGGGAACCTGAAAATGAAATAGAACTTGGAAAATTAGGCTGAGGTAGCATCTCAAAATAAATAAACTTAAAAGCGAGGTGGGTTTTCATCAAAATTAAATCAATACCTATACTTACTTAAAAAATGATTCAGAAAATAAGATTCAATCTCAGAAGGAATTCGAAGTTCTAAGTCATTGAAATGGGATCAATTGTTCGTAGAGTAAAATACCAGTGTATATTGTCGTAAGGCTGTCAAGACTTGAGCTAGATTGATTACTAGAGACGGCTTTCTGGATCTGATTTTAAATCACAAAAAACGCAGCCTGTTTTCTTGATATCGCCAAGCCTATTGAAGTCAATATATTAGGTATATCATAAGTATTTCAATATGTCAGTACGTTTTTTAACATGTGGAAATCTTTACAAATGTAATGCCGGACTTGAACTGACTAAAAACAACCGGTCACTAGCTACTACCTACCTAGCCGGACGCGCAGTATACTTATCTCCTCCTCCTAAGGAAATCAAAAAAAAACTTATATATAATAATGTATCGGATAATATTCTAACATACGTACACTTAACGGGTACCTACTCGTAAAAAACGCCTAGGGGTGGGGTAGCTAGAGGTTTTTCACTACTGTCTTATTCTTTGGAGGAGCGGAGTGCGTGTAAGCACGTCACAACCATTGCGGAGGCAACCTTAAAGAGGTGCCAGAACACTTAATAATCAATCGGGATGTTTTGTCTCGCCCCATTGACTCATGTTTTTATTTACGTGAGGTAAAATCCTCAGAGGATGACTCTTACCGACTAATAAACCTTACGCAACGCGCAACAGCCTGTGGTTGGGAGCCCCGGGTAAGCCGTCGGAAGGATGTCCCGGGACTGATTCATATGATAGGCCAGACTGCATTCACTCACTTACTACTTTTAGGTACTTATTGCTCACTATGATTGACTGCGACTCGACAAATAAACTGAACGCCTCGAAATAAAGTTCTCCTTGGCGTCAACCTACATAGTCCGGACCTTAGCTAGTTATAGCTCAGCTAAAGAGATAAAAGGAAATGAAAGCAATTTCCTTTACAAGCTGCAACAACTAAAATCCAAAATTTTATTGCATCAATAGACTGACCTAAATACGAGTCTTCGAAGCAAAAGTAGCGTGTCATGGATGCACCGATGCAAGAGAGAGCTCTTGACTAACACTCGTGTATCGCTTGCGTCAACCCTGCAGCGATGACGTCAGTCGATAAGGGTTGTACCTTTTGAAATGAACTTTTTTGCTGAAACAGTTGTAGTTACTGAAAAAATATAATAGGCTAGCTGCAATGGCATTTAAAGTAATGTAGTTTAGTGTTTCTTTAACTGCCTCGGTGGCTCACTGGCAGTTTATGCGATTGTCGTTTTGTGTCTCGGATTTGAATCCCGTACATACATACATACATACGTTGTTTGTGTTTTAATGTTCTACAGTTGTCTCTATATTACATAGCACAAGTACATATTATTATGATTTTTATGACACGAAGGTAACTGATAAGAATACGAACCATCTGACCGAAGGTGATAACCGCTAGCCTATGAAGTATGAACGTTTGCAACGGTGGAGGTGTTACCACTCATTCTGCCGACACAGCGAAAACCTTCAAACATCAGACCTCTTTTGAAAAACCCAATAATGGGAGACGTTAGAGAAAACCTAGGCTGGGAGAATTGTATGACGTATTACTTTCAATTGGGCTTGATAGCGCTGTGCAATAAAAGAATGTTTCACAATAGAGGATATTTCTTAGTCTTACTATGTGGATGTTTGTTACTTTTTCACGCTCAAACGTCTGAATGGAACTGGTTCTGGTTGAAATGGTACCTACAGGGATATATTATGTCCGGGATAACACATAGACTGCTATTTATTCCGGAATTAGTTCCCATGGTAAGCGGGAATAGGGAACAAAATTTCAAGGGGTTAGCCCGCGTGAAATTTTGTTCCCTGTTCCTGCTGCGGATGCTTTTTTTTTTGTTCAACATACATACATACATACATGGCCACGCCTTTATCCCCGAAGGGGTAGGCAGAGGCATATTATATGCCCACATTTCACCTTTGTATAATTTGTCCCACGTAATAGGTGGTGAGCCGTATTGCCGTGTTTAAATGGACAGGCGCAGGTTGTGACTGCCTGCTGTTGAAATAAATCCTTCAACTTAGCTTAACGACTGCCATTTTACTGGCAACCGGGACCAACGGCTTAACGTGCCTTCCGAAGCACGGAAACGCTCAAATAAATGTCACAAAGTGATCACATGGATGGTCACCCATCCATGGACCGGCCATAGTGAAAGTTGCTTACTGCAGTGATCGTTTACAGAACACTGAGTCCGCGGGGCCACGAGCGTATTTTTTTTGTTCAACGTGAGGGAAAATCCTCATGGATGTTATGCCGGACTCCTACCGACTAAAAACCTCACGTAACGCCCAACAACCTATGGTTGGGAGCCCCGGGTAAGCCCTCGTAAGGATGTCCCAGAACTCAAGCTGCGGATGATGGTCACATATAATTTAGTATTCTAGTAGTAGATCGATTTGTAATGATCGGAACAGCGTTGAACATTATGAACAGCTGCAGTTTTGGACACAACAAAATATAACAAATACCTACTAGTAGGTACTATATTATAAACTCGCGTTACCTAAGACGACAAACTTGTGAGTGAAATCTTGGATACTGTACAAAAGTATGAGTGAAAAAGAACAAACTCGAGGCGCGAGAGTGCTAATAAAGTATTCATGAAAAAAGTTTTTAGATCTGTATGTATCGGTGCGTCTTAATATTTACTTACATTGATTTTCAGGACATCGGCTGTATTAAGAGTCGAATAAAATTCTATAAATCAAATGCCATCTCTCTCATACCAATATAATGCGAAAGAAACTCAAGTAATATCGCTCCGCTTTCATAACTGGACAGCTGAAACAACTTTGATGAAGTTTGGCACATAGATAGGATAGCGTTTGGGAATGGTTAAAGACTATCTACTTTTAATCCCTGGAGAAGTTTCACGGCAAAGGCAAACCAGGGCGAAGCTGCGGGCGCTAGCTGCTAGCTCTATTTTCGAGACATTTATCATATTATTGTGAAATACCTAGGGATATCCTTCCGAGGACTTACCCGGGGCTCCCAATCGTAGGCAGTAGGTAGGGAACGTGTAGTTTTTAGTCGGTAAGAGTCCGGCGTAGCATCCATGTCGGATTTACCACACGTTAAAAAACCGGCCAAGTGCGAGGTGGACTCGCCCATGAAGGGTTTCGTAGCAGCAAGTAACATAATATAAAAGTTCTTATAGTTCGTTGTAACTTTGATTGATGTTTTAACACGTTCGCAATGGTAGTGATTTTTCTAACCGAAAATTGCGGTTTATGACGTATAAAAAAAAACTACCAGCTCTATCTCGTTCAAACCAATTTTCGTTGGTAGTTTTTATGGCAATATACATCATATCTTCTTTTTAGAATTATCATTCTCTTAGTTTAGAAGTTAGAGGGGGGGCACACACGTTTTTCCACTTTGGAAGTGTCTCTTGAGCAAACTATTCAGTTTAGAAAAATATGATGTTAGATACCTCAATAGCATTTTTGAAGATCTATCTATAGATACCCTACACGTATGGTTTTGATGAAAAAAAAAATTTGAGTATCAGTTCTGAGTATGGGGACCCCCAAAATGTACTGTTTTTTTTCTAGTTTTACATAAGAATCTTAATGCGGTTCATAGAATACATCTAGTTACCAAGTTTCAATATCATAGGCCTTATAGTTTCGGAGAAAAGTGGCTGTGACATACGGACGGACAGACAGACGGACAGACAGACAGACAGACATGACGAATCTATAAGGGTTCCGTTTTTGCCATTTGGCTACGAAACCCTAAAAAGAGGTTACCTATGTCCTTAATTATATTCACAGTTCAATACAATACATCATACAATTAATACGCAACAAAGGTATTACAATGTTTCAGCTTGCTACAAAGTTTATTGACCGCCATGTGCATAGCTATTGCAGGTATCGTGAGTACGCGTGTGCGTGAAAGACGAATGTGTGCGTGAATCGTCTGCGTCCTTGGTGAGGGTCGTCTGAAGCCTGAAACTCCGGCTGAAATGCGTTTTACGATAGGCCCGGGCACAAAGTGGGATAGGGAGACGATTGGAGCGGGACAGCTGATAGAGAAGACTGAAAGGGTCGATATTTCAGATTATAAACAGAAGCGTGTTAATGATTGCAGATATTGCTGGGCTTTTCAAAATTTTTAATCATATCATGTTGTTTTGATGAATATTTTTTTATTTGGTTTTATTATTTTAAGTATGAAATAGGTATATAATATACATACTATTTGATGCACGCGCGTGTCTTAGCATTCGTGAATATTGTAATTGGACTACGGGTAAAAAAAATTCCCGTGGTTCACCTGGGTGGACTACGAGGTGGACCACGGGAAATAAAGGTTGAATTGCTCTCTATCTCACCCTCAACCCATAGTAGCGTAATGAAACGAATAAATAAAATAAAGGTACCTACTTTTGGCTTGAAATTTTCAAACAGTTCTAGTATGTAAGTAGTGCGGCCTTTTTGGGCCGTGTCTGTTTCAACACTGCAAGTAGATAAGCTTATTGCCGTGTTGAAATAGATAAAATGAATTAGTTGAGATAAATAGAGTAGCTCTATTACGTGAAATTTAGTCCTACTGATGAAATGTGGGTGTTACAGTATGCCACTGACTATTTAAAAGGTGTGACATGACTATCATGTATAAATGTTGGTATGTAAATCGTAATATTTTCGATCCGGGAATCGTGTTCTGCATTTTGCAAAAAAGTGGCAAATTGGACATAGTTTATCACTTAACCACAAAATTATAATGAACTAGCGGACGTCACGCGGTTTTGCCTGCGCAGTTCCCGTACCCGTGGGAAGACGGAAATAAAACATAGCCTATGTTCATCGCAAAAGAGTGTAGCTTCCCAACAGTGAAAGAATTTTTCAAATCGGTCCAGTAGTTCCGGAGCCTATTCGATGCAAACAAACAATCTAGTCTTTCATCTTTAGTATACACAAATATTTATTTATTTACCACAGAGGTAGTCAACAACACAATTTTAGCCACCGTCACAGCCACAGCTTCAAATATCCCATATTTAAATGCAAAAGTAACTCTACCTGAACCATTGACCCGATTTTGATTAAATTCAGAACAGAGATAGAAAAAATATTGTGAAAGGACATGGACCTTTTATCCCGAAAAGAAATTCTTGCGGGATAAAAGGTACCTTACGAAAAAGTGTAATTTATAAAAGTGCGAGTTACATCTATATATATATAAAAATCAATGCCACTTTTCGTTGTAATTAATAAGCTTTTATTAGGTCGTCGTGTATGTAACTAACAATGTAATGGAATCTAAGGATACTAATTTAACCATCTTCCAAGGATCGTAGCGTCATGAAAATTGGCAGATGTATGTAGTTCTGATGACTATACAATAATATGGTACTGTCAAACTGATATGATGATGGAGCCGGAAGATAAACACAGAAAACAAGTGGAATCTAAGGTAGCTAATTTAACCAGATTCCAAGGATCGTAGGATCATGAAAATTGGCAGTTGTATGTAGTTCTGATGACAATACAATAATATGGTACTGTCAAACCGATATGATGATGGAGCCGGAAGATAGGCACTGAAACTTCGATGGAAAAAGTGGAATCTAAGGATACTAATTTAACCATCTTCCAAGGATTGTAGCGTCATGAAAATTGGCAGATGTATGAAGTTCTGATGACAATACAATAATATGGTACTGTCAAACTGATATGATGATGGAGCCGGAAGATAGGCACAGAAAACAAGTGGAATCTAAGGTAGCTAATTTAACCACCTTGCAAGGATCGTAGGATCATGAAAATTGGCAGTTGTATGTAGTTCTGATGACAATACAATAATATGGTACTGTCAAACTGATATGATGATGGAGCCGGAAGATAGGCACTGAAACTTCGATGGAAAAAGTGGAATCTAAGGTAGCTAATTTAACCAGCTTCCAAGGATCGTAGCGTCATGAAAATTGGCAGCTGTATGTAGTTCTGATGACAATACAATGATATGGTACTGTCAAACTGATATGATGATGGAGCCGGAAGATATGCACTGGAACTTCATGATGGAATATCATATTATATCTGTTTTTGGATTCGTCAGAAAAGTCTTGTTATGAACTTTGACCAGGCTTAAGTTTTAGGGTTATAACAAACCTTTTTTTAAATGACTTGTAAAACTATGCAATGGAATCTCAGGTAACTAATTTAACCATCTTCCAAGGATCGTAGCGTCATGAAAATTGGCAGATGTTTGTAGTTCTGATAACAATACAATAATATGGTGCTGTCAAACTGATCTGATGATGGAGTCGTAAGATATGGACTGTAACTTCATGATTGAACATCGTATCATAGCTGTGTTTGGATTTGTTAGAAAAGTCGTGTAATGAGCTTAGACCACGATTAGGGTTTAAGATTATAACAAACCTGTTATATATTGAAGTTAATATTGAGTGTAAATATTGACATAGGTACCTGCAGAAAATGTATATGTATTAGAGTAATAATGAAATATTTTCACATTAGTCGAACTCAGACAAAACACCATGTAATACAGAAATCCCTACTAATATTATAAATGCGAAAGTAACTCTGTCTGTCTGTCTGTTACGTTTTCATGCCTAAACCGCTGAACCGATTTTGATGAAATTTGTTATAAAGATAGTTTGAGTTTAAGAGAAGGACATAGGTTACTTTTTAACTGACTGCGCGAAAGGAGGGTAATAATTTTAAGCGATAACGACTTCTACGCGGATGAAGCCGCAGGGAACAGCTACTTAAGGTATAAAATGTTGTGACTAAAAAATATAAAATAAATAAATGGTTTAAAAAACTCTAGAAAAATACGCTTTTATAATGCATGAAAAACCCCAAAAATAAATTATGGATCGTTCAAGTTGCCTCTATTTCTGGGCTGAAGTGTAAACTATGTGCTTTTAGTTATAATATTTGATTATAAAAGCGTGGGGCGCTAGAACAAGAAAGACTTTTTTGTAAGCATATTCCTATTAATACTAATCCTTTTATAATAAAAATAATAAAAGCTGCACGAGGTCGCATAAGAGCATAACGTTTATGCTGCCAGAGGGAACGCCTCTTCTTTCAGGCAATTAAGTAGATACATGAGGGGAATACGTTAACAGTGGCAAAATGTAGAGTTCTTGTTCGAGAACGAGATATCTTTGGTTACCGTTAAAAACCCGCTTGGGGATATATGCTTTTGTATTCCTATTACGTGATTACTACATATTGTACTAAATATCTCGGAATGCCGAAACTTTAAGGACCTACCAATGAATTATCTAATAAAGATCCGTAACGGTAATAGGTTTGCTCCTATTACGCGGGCGTCACGAAAAACTGGCAAAAGTGGGTGTTGAAAATGCGTAGGCGTGATTAACTACTTTACTTTTCAAGTAAGTATGTTATGTATTTTAATTAAAGCTATCATCGTTAATACTTTTCCGAAATTTAAAATGATATTAATAATTATAAAAGTCACAATAGATATATAAAAGCGTGACAGTGTAAATTAATAGTTTAAAAACACGAGAAAAACACGCTTTTATAAATGTGACCTTATATTAATCTGACAAGACATCATGCAGCTTCCACCAGGAAAGTCTTTCCTGTTCCAGCGCCCCACGCTTTTACAATCAAATATTATAACTAAAAGCACATAGTTTACACTTCAGCCTAGAAATTGAGGCAACTTGAACGATACATAATTTATTTTTGGGGTTTTTAGTGCATTATTGTGTATGTATTTTTCTAGAGTTTTTTAAACCATTTATTTATTTTATAACTCAAGAACGGGCTCACCTATCCAAACCAAATGTTTAGGCTTTGTTCGGACTATTTAGTAGATGGTTTATGTGATGTTTGCACAAAATCGGTCGAGTATTTCTTCATGCATCACGCAAACGAAGTTGCGCGGGTCAGCTAGTAGGTTATATTTTCGTCTAGCCGACACAATTTCTTGTAATTTCCTTGGGTTTGGTTAGCATTCTCGCCCACATCTACACCACCTACCTAAACGTTTAGCTAAAAGCTTTCTATCATATATTTGTTATTGGTGTTAGTAATTTTGAGACCACATACTGGGAAAGACACTAAAACCAGGTAAATTTTCTAAATTTATATGCAGTACTAGCTGACGCCCGCAGCTCCGCCCGCGTCAACTTTTGTTCCCGTTTCCGCTTCCGTTATTCCCGGGATAAAAAGTAGCCTTTGTTTTATTCCAGATCTATATCTACCCCTGTACCGAATTTCAACCAGATACGTTCAGCGTGAAATAGTAACAAACATCCACACTCACAAAATTTCGCATTTATAATATTAGTAAGATTAACACACAATGTATTATACATATATGTTTTTAGGGTTCCGTACCCAAAGGGTAAAAAACGGGACCCTATTCATGAGACTTCGCTGTGCGTCTGTCTGTCTGTCCGTCACGAGACTGTATCTCATGAACGGTGATAGCTAGAGAGCTGAAATTTTCACAGGTTATGTGTTTCTGTTGCCGCTATAACAATAAAAACAAAAAAGTAAAAGGGGGATCCCGTAGGTACAACAAACGCCTTTGTTTTTGGTACGGAACCCTCCGTGTGCGGGTGCGACTCGCACTTGGCGGTTTGTTTAGATTTTGAAATCTAATTTATAAATCAGCGCATGTATCACGTGGGCATGAAATATTCTTTTACACAGCGTGAACCAGCCCAAATTTAGCTAAAACAACCTTTGATAAAGAATCTAGGCAACTCATAAACATACACACCCAAACCCCGAAACATAGATACATTTTGTATGTCACAAATATTTTTTGTAACCTGGTATTCGAATCCAGACTTCAGTAAAAACTACTTCTGCGAATTATACCTTCTTCATCCCAACTTTATTCCGACTTTCCGTGTCTTTTTTTTTTTTTTTTTTTTTTTTTTTTTAACGTGAGGGAAAATCCTCGTAGGATGCTATGCCGGACTCTTACCGACTAAAAAACCTCACGTAACGCCCAACAGCCTATGGTTGAGAGCCCCGGGTAAGCCCTCAGGAAGGATGTCCCGTGACTCCCAACAGACCTACGGCCGCCAATGCGGCCTCGCCCAGGGGGTGGTTCGGGTGCAATCCCGCGTCTATGGGGGGGTTTCGGGTGTGACCCCGCTTCTAAGGGGGGGCGTGCGTGAGTGCTCACGTCACGCTGCCGTCATGGGCCTGCTTCTGTAAGGACGGTGAGCGGCCCTCTCACCGTCCTCAGACCCCCGGTCATGGAGGCCGATAGTCCTCGGCGAAGACACGTCGGCGGCGCCCAGGGCACCGACTGCGGAACTCGGGTGGGAGAGTTCTCTCCCGCACCCGGCCCGCCGCCTCCTTCGCGAGCATGACCTGCTCGCAGAAAGAGGCGGCGCAGTCCCACTTACTCCCGCTGGAGAGCATGGCTCGCACCATGGCCTCAAGCGAGAGAGTGTCCACGCCCAGACCCACTACGAGGACCTGTCGCTGTTGTGCCCACGCCGTCGACTTTCCGTGTCTAGTGGGTTCATTGCTTGCTTGACCGATTTGCGTTCTTCTCCAAAGATGGCAACAATGAATATTACTAAACCAAGAAACTCCTTCATCATGAGGTTATCCTTCAGTGGGCGTACCCGGAAGTGCTGATCGTAGGTAGAGGAATACGCACCTAGTGGTTTTATTCGGTAGGAGTTTGGCATAGGCATAGCATACATGAGGACTATCCACACGAAAACAAGTGATAATTATAAAATTGAAAACGCCCCGATCCCAAGACTGTTCTAATAAATTTTCAACTTGATGTTTCAGCCAGTTACAGACTACCATGTCGTGGAACAACCACCCAAGTAACAGTGTTCCACATTTCCGATGAAATGGACTTGTGATTTATAGTGAAATCCCTTCATCATTTAGGGATTGATCTTCAAAATTTACAGCTAAGAACCAGCCCCGTCACATTGCCTTCGACGAAAAAAAACCGCTTCAATATTGGTCTATCCGTTGGGCCGCTACGATGCCACAGAAAGACATACACATACAAAGATACAATTTAAGGTCACACTTATAACACCCGTCGTTTTCTTGTCGGGGGTTAAAAAAGCAATAGGTAGGTAAGGGTGGAGTATGCAATGGGGTATTTTCTCCTACTTCTTTTGCTAGCAAATTTCGATATTATCTTTGGCACTGCTGGCTGAATCTCAATTTGCTTGATATTTTGGCACATCAGTTTTCTCTCGGCCCCATACACGTACAATATTATTGACTCAATAATATTGCATCAATATTTATTGATTTGCTATACTATATTCGGACATATAGTAAAGTAAAAGTAAAGTAAAAAACTTTTTATTGTACACCAGAAATAACATTTGAGCAAAACAGTTAAAATAACACTTATTGGCATAACAATTGGCGGCCTTATCGCACAAGGCAATCTCTTACAGGCAACCTTTTTTATGGAGATTGTAGGGTGTGAATTTTCTAGGGCAGTTTGGTGTACATTACTGTAGATTACACACTTATTTATACATATACATACTACACACATAAAAGTAAGTATACAGTTTTAAGCTTACCTACACTACAATTAAAATATATATATATATATGTATATATATAAAAAATATATATATATATACTATACTAATACCCATTATAATAAATACAAGAATCTTTAATATTGTATTTTAGGAGACCTGCTAGCAGACTACATGCAGTCATTGACACGTAAATAATAGTTTTTGACTAATCCCTTGAAGGTGTGCAACGATTGTGCACGTCGGATATTCTCTGGCAACGCATTCCACAAGCGAACTGCTTGGATAGTGAACGAATTGTCCATAAAATATAGTCTGTTCAAACCTCAATATTACCCATACACGGTCAATTTATTGCTATATTGATTCAATATTATTGTACGTGTATGGGGCCGGTTAGTTACTTCTCTATGGCACGCTGTCCTCTTTTGTCTCATTATCCTTTCATCAAAACTTGCCATTTACAATTTTTAATACTTTCTCGTACATTTTATAAAAATACAATTCAGAAAAACGTGACTTATATAAGCAAATACGATCGAAATCCTTTCAAAACGAGACCTTTGTAAACTGTAATGGTGCTCTTGAATTTCAATCACTCGGCGCGAAATTCTGTAAACAAATCTGCGAACTGCAATCGACCGAAGGATTTCGATTAGAGACCAACAAAGAAAAAGTCCTGGCCACTCGGGTCTGATGAAAAGTTGAAGAAGTTGGAAAACCTCCTTTTGTTTTTTTTTAATTTTATTCGGCTTTTAATATTTTTAAGCCAGATAAATTTAAGCAGCATCTATAAGCCCCGCACGTTGATATTGCGCTTGGCGGCCATCTTGGTGACCACTTGGTGACGTATGTCCGTCGAGCAGTCGGTACTAAAAAAAGGCATGTATTTAAATCGATATCTGTTTATTCCCTTTATTCGAACAAAATATTTCAAAGTTAAACCAAAAATACTGACTTGCACACTAATTATGCACACTAAATAAACCAAATTCATTATACTGTTTAATGGTATTTGTAGAACTGTTTTACTGAACGAATAACTATTATCAGAATAGTATATCTAAAAATTCCATTGTTCAACAAAAATATTAAAACTTTTTTAAGGAAATCTATCGCCTAATTTACTCTTAGAAACATCGTTTATTCTAAGTAAAACCTCAATTTAATCAGTCACCTCTACAAAATTAACTTTTATTGATCCAAAAAAATAAAAGTTTAACCTAACCTAACCTATTCCGCTATAAGATAGTACTATTTAGAGTGCAAGTTAGTATTTTTGATATGCAATTCGTATTTTTGTTTCACAAATCATATATTCGATGTACAAACCACATTTTTGGTGTGAATTCGATTAAAAAGGTCATCTCGTTCTGAGTAATATTTAAGTTTTTTGAGTAGGACATGTTTAGTTAATCAATTAGTTTTTTTGCACAGCATTTAATTTTCTGGTTTGCATTCAGTAAATTAGTGGTGGTACCTAGTGTGCAGAAAAATTAAACTGAGGTGCATTTAAAAATATCCCCTAAAAAAATACCGTACGCAGCTTCGCGAGGCCAGCGCGCGCTCGCGCTACGTCACGATGACGTCACTTAGCTGTCATTATGACAAGGTTCCAGCGCATTACTTGCGGGGCTTATATGTAGGTTGCCAGAGACATGGTAGCCGCTAAGCCAAGTTGAAACCTTATTGAGAGCAATAACCTACGCTTGTCCGTTTCAGCACGGTAATATGCTTACCATCTTTTTCGTGAAACAGTAGGTTACCTTTTAGAATTGGCGAAATGTGGGTGGGAGAGTAGAAAAGCTTCTGTATATTCAGACCTGAGACATCCTTCCAAGGGCTTACCCGGGGCTCCCAACCGTAGGCTGCTGGGCGTTACGTGAGGTATTTTAGTTGGCAGGAGTCCGGCATAGCATCCATGGAGGATTTTCCCTCACGTTAAAAAAAAGTATTAGTAAGTACATATTATGTATTTATACACCAAAATTCAATGCAGTTATCATTAGCAACAGATAAGTGCCGGAGCTTAATTAGTATGTAAGCTTGGACTACTTCAGGACCTACATCATACCGTCTGGACCTGTCACTTAAACTTTTTAGTGCATTTATCATTGTTACCACATTATCCTACTTTTTTGCTTCAAACCCTTATCTTCATGAATTCTATTGCAATAGGAATAAGGTTCAAAATCGAAGTTCTCAAATATAACTTTCAGTAAATACTACGGGCTTGTAGACGTAAATTCAACCGACCTCTAGCGGCGGCCAACGAACGCTCCTGACATTGAAAAGGGGCATAGGTAGGCCTCACTCCTCACACCACTGAAAATATGCCTCTAGCTTGCACTCCCGTAACGATCAACCCCCTTCATGTAGGGGGGTGGATTTCACAAATCGCCTCTGGCAGACGCATTGAATGCGTTGAAGAAAGGGTGCTGAAAATCACTGTTTATTTATAGGTACGTATCTTACGTTGAATGAGTGCGTATAATAGCTATTACTTATCTACATATCTACTAGATCTTGTATTTACATAGATGGTTTGGGATTCATACTATGGGGCGGGGGTTAAAGTTGTGATGATATTATGACGAAGTTCTAACTTTTAAGGTCATAAATTTACGTTCTCAATCAGTCCTATAAAAGGGTCCGTTCCAATTATTGATACTGACTATGGCAATTTAGATTGAAATAAGAACATTTACTCAGGCACCTACTTGCTTACTTTTATTTAAATAGTAGTAGTAGGTACTTGGTGTCCCTAAAACGCCTTATTAAATGGGTTTTTATGAGGACCGTAAATTTTGCTGGAAAGAAATTTGTTATTACCTACATTACCTACCTACTAGGTATACCTACCTACTAATTAAGCTTTTCAGTGTCAAAAACTGTGTTACAGGTCAGGGATAAGTCTACTGTCGGTATATTTCTTTAGTAATTTCTACGGACGAGTAAAATGTGTTTTTTTATCGTCTGTAGAAACTACAAAAACATTTTTACGATTCTGCTATTATCAGAAATCAGTTCTTGGAATTGACCAATAAAAAATTATAATTATAGTTGTAAAGCGCCATCTCTTCAATATTTTATTAACTATCGCTGTTATACTTTAACGCCATCTCGTGACGGTACCTAGAACTGCTAAAAGTGACAGGTGATTATGTAGTACGGCAACTTTCTGCTAGAGGGCAGAACTTGTACATAGGTCAGAAATTTTCTCTTTTCTGTTCTACAGATAACGCGGGAAATACAAGATTCGGATTTATTTGTTTCTTTTTTCAGCATTTTAATAAAAAGCCGACACATTTCATAGTTCCAACCCCCAAAGTTTCGTCGTTCTATCAGCAGCCGTAGGTACCTATTAACAGTATTAACAGGTCTCTCAGATTAACTTTTAGTCTGACGTCCTAGTAATCCAAGATACTCTGAAGTGTATGAGGTAAGTACTGGCAGTAGAATAGTTTATTTTCATGTAGGTAGGTACGAAATCCTCATAGGTTTTCAACCATTTCGATGAAAATATGTGTCAAACAAGTCCTTCCTGTAGTAAAAATAACTATTGTGTAACTAGACGATGCTCGCGGTCTCGCCCGCGTGAGTTAAGTTCCCGTTTCCCATGCGAGCATATTCCCTGTCTTTGCCGATTGTCTCTTTATACCACTAGTCGGCAGATAAGCTGTTGGCCCCACCTGATGAACTGTTGTCAGTGTTGTCACCGCACAAACGCACACATAGACAACTCATTTACAAACACTACGCACACATAGACAACTCATTCACAGACACTACGCACACATAGACAACTCATTCACAGACACGAGATCAGGCTCTCCTCAATCGACTTTTTGATACTGATTTGTGCGCGAGTGTGTGTAGCAGAGGGTAGGTGCCATCAATTTTTGGTAGCAGTCTTACCAAGCGCAAACGCTCGCGCCTGCTGACCCCTAATTTTGATCTTCCATTCTTCCATTAGATCTTGATGCCAGATCGGGTAGGATTGGACTATTCCACTAGGTACTTAAAGAAATCCATGAAGTTTCTTTTTGCGAAAAATAACTTTATAATTTTTTTACAGAATATAATCAGACTACGTATGTAGGCTCATAGGTAATTATTTGATATTTTTTCAGCTTGGCTGACTTTATTTAAGTACTTCCTTATCTGTATAAAACCATTTTTGTATCTTGAATTTATTCAAAAACAAGGTGATATTTTTGACAGGTATCCTACCTGCCTACAAAAAAATTGTAGGCCAGTATACCTACCTACTATCTCACTGTTTTTGCTTGGCTGACACTATCACTCGGCGAAAATTCCAACTTGAATGTGTGCGTGTGATCAATAAAATGTACCTAAGCAAATTGTCCGTCAACGCGCACGTCAACTCTACTGACAGCTGTGGCGCGACAGGGAGTTCTCGATCTGTACTATTATATTACCTCCTTGATTCTACTGTAAATTGCTTTCCTATGAAACAATTTTGGTGAGTTTTTAGGGTTCCGTAGTTCACATTTGTGAACCTTATAGTTTCGTCCGTCCGTCATAGTGTGTGTGCGGTATAGTGATACCCCACACACACTATGACGGTGATATTCTTTTTCCGGGCATGAAAGACCTCGAACCTCGACCTCGAAAAAACAGAACATAATATTTTATTTTAGCACTTTCTCGATTTGGTAAATATGCACATATCCACGCAAAGTTTTATATTTCACACATGACAAACCTATAAAGGGTTCCGGCGTGACGACGTGAACTTTGGAACCTTAATTATGAATCATTAAAACCCACAATCAGTTACATATCGTATGGTTGACCGTAGCTGCGTAGCTCGTAGAATAGAATGCTATTAGCCCTAGCATATCCTCATATCCTCGATCGGACGTTGAGCATACAAAACACGCGGCCTTCAAACGAATAAAATGTAGTATTTCAAAGATTATTTTAGTTATAATAAGTCTCATACTATATATTCCAAATTGTACCAAACCAAATTCTAGTACAGGTATTCTTCTTATAATCTATCTATATACTTATAATAAAACTGTTGAGGGTCGAGAGTCTGTACATGGAAGATATTTTGAAAATTTTAATTGGAGGGCGTTCTCTAATCGATACTGAAGCCGAAAATGTAATTTAAACTTTTCATGTCTGTCTGTCTGTCTGTCTGTCTGTCTGTCTGTCTGTCTGTATCCCGAATAAGTATCACGCCGAAACTACTGAACCGATTTGAATGATACTTGGTACACTTGAAGCTTATAGTCCGAGGAAGGTTCTAGGATACTTTTGATCCCAAAGTTTTGTGCGGTTCCTGCGGGAGAGGGGATGAAAGATAAAATGGTTTTTCAGTTGTAATTTCTCAACGCGTGATGCGATACCAAAAATTTTTTCAGTGTTATAAAGGGAGTACTTTAAGGATTGTTTCACACAAGTTTCAATGTTGAGGGTTTTGTAGTTCATGAATTAAGGGCATCTCAACTTTCGCAAAACCTAGAATTCAAGGGTTTCTTTGAATGTGAGGGTAATTCTAAACGGGCGTGTTGGCTTAATCATAAAAGAGCTTAATGCTTAAGACTATTGTAAAATAATTCAGTCCGCGCCGAAGGCGGGGACTGAATTGTTTTAGAATAGCCTTAATCTTTAAGCTCTTTTATGATTAAGCAAACAGGGCCGTTTCACACGCTGCTTGATGAGTCTGATGAAGAAGGACCTCTCCATTCACAAACCTTATGTGACGTAAACGAAGTTGCGAGGGTCAGCTAGTACTTATAATAAAACTGTTGAGGGTCGAGAGTCTGTACATGGAAGATATTTTGAAAATTTTAATTGTAGGGCGTTCTCTAATCGATACTGAAGCCGAAAATGTAATTTTAAATTTTCATGTCTGTCTGTCTGTCTGTCTGTCTGTATCCGGAATAAGTATCACGCCGAAACTACTGAATCGATTTGAATGAAACTTGGTACAATCTGAGCTTATGGTCCGAGGAAGGTTCTAGGATACTTTTGATCCCGATATTTTATGCGGTTCCTTTGGGAGAGGGGATGAAAGAGAAAATGGTTTTTTAGTTGTAACTTCTCACTGCGTGGTCTGATTTCAAAAATGTTTTCAGTGTCATAAAGAAAATACTCTAAGGATTGTTTCACACAAGTTTCAATTTTGAGGGTTTTGCAGTTCAGGAATTAGAGACATCTGAACTATTGCAAAATCTAGAATTCAACGGTTCCTTCGAATTTGAGGGTAAATCTAAAATGGCGTGTTGGCTTAATCATAAAATAGCATTGATTAAGTGTATTGTAAAATGATTCAGTCCACGCCGGAGGCGTGGGCTGAATTGTTTTAGAATAGATATTATTTTTATTACAGGAGGGACTTGTTTGAAATATATAGCCTATTTGAAGACCTCACCAAAATTTGAACCAAATCTATTGAGTACTTTTCGAGATCCTTCCGGACAAAGCAAAGCAAACAGACAAAAAAATTTCTAACTATATATATATTCGGGTTCGGTACGCTACGTAGAACACCTAGCGATTTTTTTTCAATATTTCCAATGTTCAGTTTTGATTTTCTATCATTTTATTATATGTATAGATTAATGTAAAAGTTTTCACGACTGCCTACGCTGACTCTCACACATCCCTTACTAAGATGTTCATTTCTACTTTTTCTTTTAACTAATTCAATAAAAAAAGTTTTTTTGATTAGTGTATCACAATTTTGAATAACGACACTTGTACCTACTGTTCCACAACATTTATTTATTTTACACCTGACCGGTTTCGCCTTTCGGCATCTTCAAAGGCAAATGAACATTGTATAATGACTACTACATCACTTAACCACTCGAAAACAATAAATCAATAACATATTAATTACCACTACATCATTCTACTAACGTAAACTATAAAAAAAACCTTTGAAGATGCCGAAAGGCGAAACCGGTCAGGTGTAAAATAAATAAATTTTGTGGAACAGTACAAGTGTCGTTATTCAATATGTGCAGCAGGTTCCACCAAGTGCCATCAATCAACAGTATAAATAATATCACAATTTTATTATATCTAGTCAAGTCCTCGTAGTGAGGCGTGTTTAGAAATTCTTATATAAGTTCACGCTGCAGTGTGTTGTACACACTGCAGCTACCTAAGTCGCTTTACGAAACTAAGGCTGAGCGCAGACTATAGTCACAACAGTTTTAAGACAGACTATCTCTCTACGAGATAAATAGAGAGGCGCACACTTAGAACAAAACGTCTCTTAGACAAAGCTGTCTTTACCTACAAGGCGACAAGTCTGACTAACGTTTGTCGGCTTCCCTTTTATATGCATGCGGGCGCGCACATCAAAGACAAAACTGTCTTGCGCAAAACAGTACCCGATGATGTCCTGACATATAGCATAACTTTCCGAACCGTGCCATAATGGCATTCGAACAGTACCCGGACCAGTACCCGGTCTTTCGTACAAGTACATACAGCGTTCTGATTGTTCTGACAGGTTTGTTGACCTTCATAAATTCCCGCTTTGCAAAAAATAAGGGGGGGGGGGGGCGAGGGTCACTTATGTTTGTATGTGTTTGCCCCTTATGGTTGGGGCTTTCTTAAAGGGGATGAAAATTTTGTTGTATTTGCAATATCAGGATATCACGCACGGTTTTCGATACACAAGATTTAGAAAAAAAATCTAACTAACTAACTAACTATCTTTACGCCAAATCCCTTGCGGGGTAGGCAGAAAGAACCGAGCGCCACACGGCACGGTCCATACACACCTCACTTGCTTCTTCAACTTTAATTTTCCTTTCAATGCATGCACGTCGGTTCCTACGGCTCTTGACACCACCTTCTACTAACACACGATTAATTTGGTCGTTGTAGGTGTGTCGTGGCCTTCCCCGACTCCTACGTCCATCCACTTTCGCGTTGTATATCTGTTTTGTCATTCTTTCATCTCCCATTCGTTCCACATGCCCGAACCATCGTAGCATGCCCTTCCTTACTTTAACACCGACACTCTCTTTCAGATCAACTCTCTTTCTTACATCTTCATTCCGAACGCGATCTGCGAGCGTTACTCCGCAGATTTTGCGTAGCGCGCGCATCTCGACCGCGTTTATTCTACTTTCATGCGTTTCCTGCCATACCCAACTCTCGCTTCCATACGTTAGCGTAGGTATCAGCACCGCATTGTGTACTGCGAGCTGGGCCTTTTGACTTAAGGCCTTGGTACCTAAAAGTTTGCCTAACGCTCCATTCACACTATTGCCCGCAGACTCTTTTCTACATCAGCGGTGTACCGTCCATCCCTGCTAAATGCACATCCAAGATATACAAACTCATCCATCTGTTCCAGCACTACGTCATTTACAGTTATCCTGGCATTCGTTCTGTCCTCTTCTCTTTCGAATACCATCACTTTCGTTTTAGTCGCGTTCAAATGTAAGCCTCTCATTAGACAATCATCTTTTATCGTTGTGACTAGTGACTTTATTTCTGATGTCGATTCGAAAAAAAATCCACCTTGTAATCATTCTCTTCTACGAAACTGCTAGCTGATGAGGATGACTGCAACACCGCCAGCATGGACCCTTTTTGACGATTGATATCAAACCAACAAATAAACCTACAGGCAACATTATGCCACCTTAGTGGTATAAAAAATTGTTATTCGTAATGTATATTTGGCGGATGGGGAGTTTCAAAGGGGGGTCAAAATTGCCATTATTTTTACGATAGCACGCACCGTTTTCGAGATAATTAAAAAAATAAAATATGTCACTTTTTCTTCATTTATCATAATAATAAATAATAATAATTTGCTTTTTGAGTCATCCACTTTTTGAGATCAACAAAAAATATCTTACAAGGTTATAGAAAAGCACACATCCGCAGGGCAGCTTGTGGCGAGCTGAATGTGCGTGGCTACACATCGGTCCCGATTCCTCAGAGTTTTGTTGCGCTCCTCGACCAGTTAGCATTTAATGGGCTAACGGGAGACTGTACTCCCGGGAGTGCAGCAAATCTCAACTCTGGCTTGCCTTAATTGGCTGGTCAGAGGGAGGAAGCCAGAGCTATATGCTCGGGGGTGGAAGTGTCATTTTCAAGGGCATAACTACGGGGAAACCCGCTCCGGGTCTAACCCGCGATGGCGAAACCGGCGCCGCACCGCTCGACACCCCTAGCCTCTCACACCGGTGTTGCCCTCTGTCGCCTTGCAGGCCTACGGGCCTATGGCGATTGTATAGGGGGCCCATCTAGTGAAGTGGCGAGTCACCGTCTGCCAATGTTTTAATAATAAGATATTGAAATGGCAGACGCCGTCTTCATCCATAGATCAAATCACCCAGTCCATTTTAACCCCCAATTCAATAGCCCATTTTGTAGTTTAGCATATTTTACAATAGTTTAGCTCCCATTGTAGGCAGTCCATTGCCGTTCTTCTACATAAGGCGGTTGTGAATTGTCTGCAGTGGGGGTCCCATTGCCCAATACATTAAAAATCTCAAAGGGCCTGTGCGTGTTGGACCAATATGTCCCCATGTAAGCCTACCAAAAGACCGGGTATCTTCAATAAAAAAAAAGAAGATACCCGAGAAAAGAAGAGAAATAATAATAATAATAAATATTCACGGGTATTTCACACAACGCTATCTGATCCCAAAGTAAGCTAGGAATAACCTGCTTGTGTTATGGGTATCAGACCACGGATATTAATACATATACAGGATGAATTTTTGAAAAGGGCTTGGATGGCCAAATCCTAAACTATAAGGAATAGCTAAAAATGCTCAAAGGAGTCACGAGCCCGATTTTGATAAAACTTAAAACGTCATCATTAGATTTTTGAAAAACCAATAATCCTAGCTGGGAATCGAACCTATTGATTTTGAAAAAAAAAACACACCCTTTATATTACACCATATGATAGTGTCGCTGATAAGGATCAAATTCTGCGAAGTAATGATATACGGCAAATTTAAGGAAAGTTTCGAATTTTGATGGAATTCATATTTCTTGTACCTAAATTTTGTATCATAATTTATTTCGTTCGAATTTCCAGAATAGTTCGTAACTATTCCGTGTTTTAAATCATGCTCAGAATGATTCTTTGAGGAATATTCTAAACGGAATCAATAATATTGAATGCAGTATGATCGTTGAGGTCTCGAATCCAGCTATGTATTAAAAACAATGGTCTACATTTTGAACAATTCATCAGATAACGTAAGAAAAATACGAAAGATGAGCACTTTCCCTTAGTTTGCCGTATGTAATTACTTCCCAGAATATGATCCTTAATAGCAACACTATCGAATGGTGTAATAATATAGGGTGTGTATTTTTTTTCAAAATCAATGGGTTCAATTCCCAGCTAGGATTATTGGTTTTTCAAAAATCTAATGATGAGGTTTTAAGTTTCATCAAAATCGGGCTCGTGACTCCTTTGAGCATTTTTCGCTATTCCTTATAGTTTCGGATTTGGCCATCCAATCCCTTTTGAAAAATTCACCCTGTATACTTTTAAATACATACATATTATACATAGAAACACCCAGACTCTTGAAACAAACATTTATGGGTCACACAAATATTTGTCTCCGGTGGGAATCGAACCCACGACCTCCAGCGCCGCAGGCGGTATCACTACCGACCGCGCCACAGAGGCAGTCAAATATTATTCGTTTAATGTATTATTATCTGGCAGGTACTACACGTGCCTAGACTAATGGGCTCTTATATGGTCAATATGCACTTGACAAGTCGATTATAATATGAATGAAAGTAGCTTCAGTGTGCATGATTTCTTTGCACGTGTGTATGCATTGACGTGTATGTACACTTGATATTGACTCAAGTCGCTTGACCATCTCCTGAGCCCATTAAGCTGGCAGGCGTGCCTCAAGTATTCGTATAACATTCAACAGTATTCGTTGCTTACTACTCGTACGCTTTAAGTTGAGATACACTACGGAACAAAATGTTCCCAAGCGTGCATCAATCCGGTCAACCGGTCGCTCGGACCACAGATAGTATAATATATTCTATCTCGGATTCGGACGCGGCCGAACGTCGACTGTACGCGCCCGAGCGGTATATCGCGCCCGAAAAAGGTCCTGGGTCCTGCTAAATTTTGTCGCGTACTGGGTACTGAAGTATTGACCAATAGACGCGGCGCGGACGGTGTTCGTGTGATGCGTATCGTAGACAAAACAGTTTTGTCTGAGGTGTGCGACGTGTCGTAGACAGAACAGTTTCGTTTTAATTTTAAAACAGACTTGTCTATGTGAGGCAAGTCTGTCTTAAAACTGTCGTGACTATAGTCTGCGCTCAGCCTAATAGTTACAACACTGAGGCCCTTATTGCCTTGATTTTGAAGCGATCACAGCCCCTACTAGCTCAATGCTCTGTAAAACGTACACTGCTATATTGTCACTGCCGCAAAAAATGACGAAAAAGAGATGCAAATGAAATCTTATTAAATAGTTGAGATGTCTCTAATTTCTGAACTAGGTACAAATCCGTCAATATTGAAACTTAGGTATGTGGAACAATGTTAAAAGAACTCGGTGAGAAATTACAGCTGAAAAACCATTTTGTCTTTAATTCCCTCTCTCACAGGAATTACGGCAAAATATCGGGATCAAAAGTATCCTAGAACCTTCCTTGGATCATAAGCTCAGACCGTTTCAAGTTTCATTCAAATTGATTCAGTAGTTTCGGCGTGATACTTATTCGGGATATAGACAGACAGACAGACAGACATACAAAAAAGTAACTACATTTTTGGTTTCAGTATCGATTAGAGAACGCCCTACAACTAAAATTACCAAATTACTTTCCATCTACAGACTCTCGACCCTTTACAGTTTTATTATATGTAGGTACTAGCTGACCCGCGCAACTTCGTTTACGCCACATAAGGTGTATTAAAGGACAGGTCTTTTTTCAACATACTCATGGGAGCGTATGAAACTGCCCTGTTTGCTTAATTATAAAAGAGCTTAAAGATTTTTTATGATATTAAGCTCTTTTATGATAAAGCCAACACGCCAGTTTAGATTTACCCTTACATTCAAAGGAATCCTTTAATTGAAGGTTTTGCGAAAGTTGAGATGTCTCTAATTACTGAACTACAAAACCCTCAACATTAAAACTTGTGTTAAAACAATCCTTAAAGTATTCCCTTTATAACACTAAAAAAATTTTTGGAATCGAACCTTGCGTATAGAAGTTTCAATTAAAAAACCATTTTGTCTTTAATACCCTCTCCCAAAGGAACCGCGCAAAATATCGGGATCAAAAGTATCTTAGAACTATATTAACTATAGGTAAGCTCAAATTGTACCAAGTTTCATTCAAATCGATTCAGTAGTTTCGGCGTGATACTTATTCGGGATACAGACAGACAGACAGATAGACAGACAGACAGACAGACAGACATGAAAAATTTTGATTACATTTTCGGCTTCAGTATCGATTAGCCACTTGAACGTCTACGTAACTATAGCTACGCAAAAAAAAGTGGCGCGAAACGTCCACGTAGCTACGGCTACTTAGACGACTCATTCAGAACGAATAACGAAAAATCGAAAAAAAATCGCTAGGTGTTTTACGTAACGTACCGAACCCGAATATATATATAGTTAGAAATTTTTTTGTCTATTTGCTTTGCTTTGTCCGGAAGGATCTCGAAAAGTACTCAATAGATTTGGTTCAAATTTTGGTGAGGTCTTCAAATAGGCTATATATTATCACGCTACATATCCTAGGGGCTAAGCAGAGAGCAATGAAATATGTAAGATGGTGGATTGATTTAACTAAAACGTAGCAGGATAGTTATTAAGAGATAGGTTTTACACACAGGCTACATATTATTACGCTACTTAGCTTATTATATCAAAAAACAATTCAAATCCAAACCAAATTGGCATCATAACATAATTTTCACGCGTACGAAGTCGCGGGCAACAGCTAGTATGTAATACATTCACTGCTTGCTTAGTTGCTTTGCTTACAGCTAGGTGCTGGTGCTACTAGCATCAGATAGGCAACCAACGAGTGTCAGTCTCTCCTAACACTCGTTGGTAGCCAATCTGTTAACATAGTCTTGTACACCCATAACATATAATATACTAGTGGTTCCCTGCCACGCTTCGCTGTGACTTTTTTATGGTGGTTTCATGTACTCATGAAAAATGAGTAACAAACCAAAGGATGGATACATTTCAAAAAAGTTTAATGTTGAGCCGTAACCAAAATTATAAATCTTTCCGAAAATCCAATTAACATCCAAATTGATGGAAGCTTCACTTGAAATAAAAGTGTTATGTGATCAATGTTCAGTTTCTAAAACATCGTGCGCACGCTTAAAAAAAAAAAATTCACCCTGATAATAATTCTCTAAGGCGCCAAAACTCTAACTTCAAAAATAACATGCAAAACATAATCTTACCTCTTTATTAGGTAGGTACTCTCTTTAATTACTCTGAATGCAAAGAGGCCGCAATGAAACTTCTTTTAAAAAACAGCAATCTGGTAGGTATCTTCTAAATAGGTTGTTTATAATATTTTGTTCTGAAGCTGGCAGAATATAATTTTAAAAAAATCGACAAGCGCCATCTATAGGTAAAATCACTTTTGAAAGCTGTTTTATTCTTATTGCTGTTATAATAAAAGTGTATTAAGTAGCCTAAAGCCATCTCTGAATCCTGTTGTACTATCGTGTCCAATTTTGAGCTCAGTCGATTCAGTAAATTTTGAGTTTTCAATAGGTACTTAAACGCACACAACATTTATATATATATGTCGAACAACGGAGAGGTGTTGTAGGTAAGTATATAATGTTATGGGTGTACAATACGTCTTTGGGTGTACAAGACTATATTAACATTGTCGCTAAAAATACGCTGCCTTATGATGTTACACTCCTCTTGAAGAACCTGAGGTTTTAAAAAGAAAGTTCTATGTTTGACAGAGAAACGATCTGTTGAATGTATCCAGCAAAACCACCCCCTTGTTAACGACTTGCCATAGGTACTTAGATATTTGCAGCCAGACTTCCAAGACAAATCATGTCACTTACTGTTAACACAATAATTACAGTCTCGTTTAAAATTTCATCTGTTAGTTTCCGGCCGTGGACAAATTGGTTTATCGTTTAACTGGAACTTATTATCTTATAAAACAACAAGATTATCTGCGAATTGCTCAATTGTACCCCATTTAAGATCAAGATTTGTCCATCTATGTATAATTTTGGCCAAAATTGGTCACAAAATTGTATAATGGACAACTTGAATTTTAATAAGTACCTGTACCTACCTCTAAAATGAATTATGATCGTGACATTCACATTAAAATGTTCACCAACCAAATACCAATAATCAAGAATATAATACTGTATTATGAATTAAAATCTCAGTTCCTACTCTACGTAGGTACCCATATAGTTATAAGCACAACAACGATCACCAAGGGCAGGGTTGTCACCAACGGATTGAATTGCTTGTGTCTTTAGCAAACAGGCTCGAGCCGGGGTAAGCAAGTTTGGCAGTCTTTAGACAGACTAAAGCCTCATAAGCCTCCCAACCGTAGGCTGTTGGGCAGGATACGTGAGGTTTTTTAGTCGGTAGGAGTCCGGCATAACATCCATGAAGGATTTTCCCTAACATAAAAAAAAAGATTAAGAGGCTAACTACTAGTCAGCTCCAGTGAAGAAATTACTTTGAGGGTTTTGATATGTAAAAACATTCAGATCTAAAACGAGTGGTACCTAGTTTATCGGGACCCCAGAAAACCTTTTTGCTAGTTACCGGCAATCGAGGTTCTATCGTAGATTCAAGACACATTTTTGGTCTGGAGCTGAAGGAAGATACTTATGTAAGTAGTAGTAGGTACATATTCTCCTTTTTCAGCAAATCGAATATAAACGTGTCGACTGGTATACCTATGCATTAGTGCTTATATAATTTAACTTAGTTAGTTCCTACCTACCTTTATAATCTATTTTACCACAGCAACTGAAAGGATGTAGCATTTTAATAAATAATTTGTTACTAAGTGGTATCCACCATTATCCAAACAACTTCTAAAATCAATAACGTACCAACAATTAATTTTTTATTATCTGGTTGACCTTGACGTGAAGATTTTTGATAAGTAGGTAATTTGTTTTATGTTAATATTTGTGTAGTCAACCTCAATTTGTACAGGTCAACTGTAATTAACAATTTTTAAGTACAGTCAGGTTGGGAAATATGTAAATGATAATCGAAATTTACCTACTTACCTATTTAATAGTCTGTACCTCTCATAAATAGTAAGCAGGCGTGTATATAGCAACAACACTTTTAAGTTGTATGATAAAACAATTTTGGAATACTTAGTGGTTCAGAAGTACCTATATTAGCAGTTTGCCAGGAGTGAGCTGATGATCTCCAAATTTTTTTTACCGTCTCGGAAATCTTTGAAGTGGATTATTTTTGTCCCATATTAAAAATCCGCTTTAAAATTGTTCCATCGTTTCCAAAGCTATTGTGCCAGAAACAGACAGATACGTCCGTAGGTTAAACTTTAATAATATACATCGCCTCTCGCTTTTTTTTTTTAAAAAGTAACAGCATCTCGAATTGCACGTTGCACGTGTCGCGATTTTATTTTCACACAGTTCAAGATGTCTGAAATTTCTTTGAAATAAATAACAATCATTTCAGTTTTATGCCTGTTTTACGTGAAAACCGTCATGTACGATTTGCCAAATCCCTACCAACTTAAACTGCACGGTGGCTTCCGTCGTGTGGTTTTGGTTTAATTTAATTGCACGTGTCAAGATTTTCTTTTCACACACTGTAAAAAAACATTTCAGTCATGGTGGTTGAAATGTTTTTGAAATATATCTGACTGTACATAACGCACCTGTGTTATTCAAACCGGACACACAGGTGTGATTATAAAACCATAACTTAGGACAGTTTTAATGGTGTATGTCCACGTGAAAGAATGTTCATCACACAGAATAGAATAATAGATTACCTACGGAAACAAGTTTAAGGTACGATGTATGAAAAACGCTACGATGTTTTATTATCTTGATTTTTAACCGACTTCAGAAAAAGGAGGAGGTTCTCAATTCGTCTGTATGTATTTTTTTTATGTATGTTAAGCGATTTTTGTTGAATAGGGTTTACTTCTGAGGTGGTCCCATTTTCACCAGGTCAGGATCTGATGATGGGATCCAGGAGAAAACTAGGGCAACCACCGAAAATTGTAGGGACAACTAGTGCGTTTGTTAACTTTTGAATTAAGTGCTTTAATGTTCTACACTTTAATGAAGGTCTGGAGTCGACCTGATGATAGAGTCGAAAGACAGACGAGGGCATTCCTTAACAATTTACAGCAGTTACCTTGTGTTTGGGCTTAATTGATTTGTATTGATGAGAACTTAACACCTAGATTTATAGATCCGACTTTAAAAAAAGGAAGTTGTCAATGTTTCATGTATGTTCACCGATATTTCGTCAATTATAGACGAATTTCAAATCTCCTTTTTGTTGGATAGAGTTCACTTATGAGGGGGTCCTAATATCACCAGGTCAGGATCTGATAATGGGATTCAGGAGAAATCGAGGGCAACCACCGAAAATTGTAGGGAATGTCTGGAGTCGATCTGATGATGGAACCGAAAGACAGTCGAGGGAATTCCTTAATGATTTACAGCAGCTACCTTGTGTTTGGGCTTGATTGATTTGTATTGATGAGAACTTTCACCTAGATGGATATATTTTTCGGTTCACCCGTCACTTATAATATGAAAAAAAAAATTTCAATAAAAAATAAAACCGACTTCAAACAAATCCTGAAAAATAAAATTTACAAAGCACAAAGTAATGTGTATTTTGATTTATTAGATTTTATTCAATATAATATTGAAGTTGGTGCCATGAATAATACCTACATAAAACGATGGGTTTAATTGGCGCCGACTTCAATACGATGTTGAATAAAATCTGATAAAATCAAAATACATATTACTTTGTGCTTTGTAAATTTTATTTTTCAGGATATGTTTGAAGTCGGTTTTATTTTTTATTGAAAACTTTTTTTTGCTTGATTTTTTGAACTTTTGACAGCTTTAGTCACAGACACCGCGTTAGCTTTTCATACATCCAGTCTAACTTTTACCAGAAAGCAACGGAGATCAATCCGATACTATCTATTATATGTTTTTTCACCAGATATTTTAAATTTAGTAATAATAATGATCCAACTTCTACCATGTTATCATCAGGGACGCGCCAACCTTCATTCAAGGTTGTAAAGGACCTGGCAAAACATTCAGTTCAGTTGAACTAAGGCACTGACCGATTGTCCAATTTTACTTTTGCGAATCATTTCGCGATCCAGTATTATTTTCGGGAAATTTTTAAACAATTGCTGTGAAGAAATGTCGTACAAGAAGTACATAACCTTTAAATTTATTACTCAATCAATATATTATTAAAGTCCCACTTGATAGAATACGTCCTGTACCTAATTTATAGAAAGAGTAGGTATTCGTCTCTTATCTTGTGAAGTCACTGCTTGTAGAATGTAGATGGAGTTCTGTAGCTTCATCATCAGCACAGCAGCATCATATGTTAACACCCTGAAGTGAATATCTGAGTGAGACATGATTACGTAACAAAAGCACCATATGGGCATACAATTTTCGGTGCTTGCCCTTGATTTATCCTGGGACCCATCAACAGATCCTGACCTAGAGAAAATAGGACCACCTCAGAAGCGAACTCTATCCAACAAAAAATACATTTTAAAATCCGTTTATAATTGACGAAAATGTCGGTGAACATAGGTACATTAAAAATACATAGATAGTCGAATTAGACCTTCTTTTTTTTGAAGTCGGATCTATCTCTCTAGGTGTAAAGTTCTCACGAATACAAATCAATAAAGCCCAAACACAAGGTAACTACTATAAATTGTTAAGGAATTCCCTCGACTGTCTTTCGACTCTACCATCAGATCGACCTTTATTAAATTGTAGTACATTAAAGCACTTAATTAAAAAGTTAACAAGAGCACTAGTTGTCCCTACAAATTTTGGCGGTTGCCCTCGATTTCTCCTGAATTCCATGATTCATCATCAGATCCTGACCTGGTGAAATTGGGACCACTTCAGAAGTAAACCTTATTCAACAAAAGAAAAAAAATTAAAATTCGTTGACGGAAATATCGGTGAACATACATAAAAAAAACATCAGGCGAATTGAGCACCGACTCCTTTTTTGAAGTCGGTTAAAAGAAGAACGACGATCGCCTTCTATCTATAATCTATTTCCTACTTCCCTCTAGTTGGCAAAAGGCTAAGATTGTTCTATATTCTAAGCTTAAAATTACTTACCTTTGAATTAAGTCCTCGAACGTTTAGAACATTCTCATAATATAATCTTCTTCTGAAAACCAAGTCTTGAATTGCTATTTACAGGTTTCCAAAACTAATGAAACTAAAAGGTGTATCTACCTTCAAGTCGTTACATTCATACAACAATGTACCAGTGATGGGTATCACTAATTCCATTCTAATTACTTAATCCAGGGGTTCCCAACCTGTGCGCCGCGGCGCCCCGGGGCGCCGCAGGAAGTCCAGAGGGGAGCCGCGGCCCTCCTCGCGGCGCGAGTGTGTACGTATAAATAAGTTAGTAAAAAATATCATAAACATGCAATTAATCAATGCCCAGGAAAGTCCATTGCTAGACGCAGGCCTCTCATCAGGTTGACACAGATAACTACCGGGCACGGGTGTATCGGTAAGTATCTGTGGCGAATGCACCGGGAGAACACGGCCGAGTACCAGCACTGCGACGAACGCTCCATACATTGGTGGAGTGCGCAGCATGGGCGCAACAGCGCTAGGTCCTAGTTGCAGATCTAGATGTGGACAATATCTCGCTGGAGACCACGGTGCGAGCCATGATCTCCAATGAGAGGAAGTGAGACGCCGCCGCGTTTTTGTGCGGGCACTCATGCTCATGCTCGTGAAAGAGACGGCGCGGAGGAAGTGGGAGATTTTCAACCCGTGTTTCGCAGTCAGCGGCTTGCGAGGGCGCCGTACACTTGTCTTCACCCAAGATTATCGGCTTACATGCCGCGGGCCTAAGGACGGGGCGGGGGCTGCTCAACGTCCTTAGAGAAGCAGGGCCAAGACGACAGCTTGACGTGAAAGTTTCTCGCACACCACACGACCCAAGAAGCGGAGTCACACCCGAACAATCCAAAAGACGCCGTACGAACCCAAACCCCCAAAGTGGCCACCGTGTGGTTTTAGTCGGTAAGAGTTCGGCATAGCATCCATGAGGGATTTCCGGTTTTGGGCCGCATGATGAGTTAGCAGAGACATTTCACAGGAAAGTGACGTGTGGATACCATTGAATAGCTGCGTCAATAAGGCGATTGCCAGCGGAGGAACGAGGGGGGTGGGGGGGGGGGGGGGTTGGATGAGATTCCACGTGGCATGTGAGGGCGCCGTGAAAATTTTCAAACCTTGTAAGGGCGCCGTGGCCCGAAAAAGGTTGGGAAAGCCTGACCTAATCCATAACAGCCCGTCATTCGAAAAGAGACGGTTTTTAACAATTGTAGATTGTTAACCGATGGTGGAAAGAATCAATTCTCGAGGTATTTGGCTATAGTCCGAGTCGTAATTGATTCTTTTACCCGAGTTAAACACTCTACTTTTCATTTCAAATACGAGGAAAATAAAACTAATAATAAGATTCAAACCTTACCATAACAGATTATTACCAATTGTTTTGAATTCTGTTATGCTACGGCTACATATGGAATGAAGATTCGTCGTCCCGTTGTCGCGATAAGAATTCGATCCATGACAAACGTGCTTGGCCACATCAAGAAAAACTTCACTACGTTGCGATAATCTAGAACTTGTCGCGATAATTCATTTCCTGGAAAACATGGAAGAGGCGGTTGCGCTGTTTCACATGGCTGCTAATAATTATTTACGGCATCTTTATTACTTGCACAAAAATAAAAAGGTCAAAAAGAGGAATAAAAGGCGATGGTGGATGTTATCTATTCACAAAAGTCTGGTGGTTTGACTCTTGCGGGTCCCATAAAATTGGTTCAGATTCATAATTTTGTATGAATTCTAATACCCAGTCATTACTTCAATCCATGATTTACAGTTTAATGAAACACGTTCAAACCACTCGGCGTCTCGTAGTCAACTAAAGCGCGCGAAGTGTAGCCAACCGCACGAACTGTGTCGCGTCAAAACCCTTTGATGTGCGGCAATTTACCGACAGCAGCGGTGCGAAGCCACCGTGTATTCGCGAAGATGATTCGCGATAGGACGAATTCTTTGGCCAGACGTGTCGCGCGCGACAACGTAAATCTTCGCGTTATCGCGATAATGTGGCCGCAGCATTACAGATAAATAATAACTACATTATGTCGACTTTTTAAATTTTAAATATGGAACTCACCGCGTAATTGTTGCAGAGATTACCGGCCCCATACACGTACATTAATATTATTGACTATAAAAACTCTGATAATATTGCCACAATATTTATTTCCATCCGAATATAGTCTGTTCAAACCTCAATATTACCCATACACGGTCAATTTATTGCTATATTGATCAATATTATTGTACGTGTATGGGGTCGGAAGAAATTTTCGCTAAGTTCACACTGGCTGTTTGGAAAGTCGCATGGCCGCAGCATTTTTAATTTATTTTTTTACGCAAATCTCTTCACAGTCTTCACTATCACAGCTGACCTGTCAGCAGTTTTTTTTTTTAACCCGGCGTCAGCATGGTAGAAAATAGGTACAGCAACTGCATGGTGGGTCATAATTACCCGATTTTAAACCGTAGCTGATTTTTACCATTTCAATGAAATTTAGAGCAAATTTGTGTTGAACTTGATAAATAGTTCTTAAATTATAATATTTTGGAGATAAAATAAAAAAATTAAGTTATTTATAGATTTTTTTATGTATTCAAGAAATCAGAATAAAATTTACAAAAAAAATTCAACATCTAGAAACTTACTAATAAAATAACAAAAAATGACTAATTATCACTTGTTTTTAACTTTTTGGTATGACAAATGTCAGATATTTAAGTAAATATATGTAAAAATCATAAAGAATCTTAGTGTTAATCACTATTGGCACCGTCACCTGCGCAACCGCCACAGAAGCAAATTATGTCTTCAGGGCAGATGATTTTGTTGCATCTTTGACAGGTATGGGTAGTTTTCCTGTCTTTTATAGCGGGAAATATCTGGCATTTCTTTACAAACACCACGGCATTTAGCAGGGAGCTCCTCTGATGTTTCTCGCTAACGTGATCATCGTCCTCGTATTCTGAAGAATTTTCACCCTCTTCCGAGCCGCTTCTTCTAATATTTACAGAATTCGCTGCCTTTCGCGTTTCTCTTTATCCATTATTCAAATATAACCTAAGAATAACAAAATATAATGCAATACGTAATGACGGTATAAATAAATAAACGAAATAATCAAATAATGAATTCAACGTAATTGGCACGAAATGGTATCATCGAATGTATAGTTGGGTCATATTTACCTTTTTGTTATTTGACCGCGTCTATCTGCCTGCGCAGGCGCACACCGTCTAAGTTGACACAAGAAACGAGGGAGGCGGGGTACTCACCGCAGCTACTGAGAAGCGTGGTAACGTTACACTATTATTTTCATAAATACCCGCATTTAAAAACATCACGGGTCATTATGACCCAACCTAGCAGACGCCGGGTTAAGTTCATTCCGGCCCTTGGGTGGGAAGTAATTTGTATGAGTTTTTCCCTCCCTAGGGAGGGAAACAGCATTTTCCACCCAATAGTCAGATCAAGAAAACACGATTTTCCAAGAATGAGAAATGAAAAATAAATTCAATACCTACGTTAACCCCAACTACTATCCAATCGTGAAATGTTCTATACTACACTTTCACTTCCTCACCATATCGGCTATTAAATCGGTATTTGTAAGCCCTAAGCTCAGCCTAATGCATTTTAGACACTATCTTTCCTTACTTGCCTACATACAGACCCAGTTGTCACCTTTCTCTAAAGATGTAGATAAAATGGCGAATATTTATTGGACAAAGTTCTTTGATAACGATTAGGGTCTGGCTGAAGGCAGGAAGGAAGTATCAGTATCTTATATTAGGTACTAGCTGCCGCCTACAACGGCGCTAGTACAGGTTTATCAACCTGTCTATTTCTGACTCAAATTAGTCAGTAGGTATGCACTATTTCAAATCATTTCACTTTCTTGTACTTTGTATGATCACTCAACCTGCCTCTGACCCTTAAAAGGCGGCAGTAGGATCACCTATACGTGGAATACACACAACTGGTGACATGTAGACTTATGGTATGTCTACCCTTAAAGGAAAACAGGCGTGACTACGTAAGTATGTAGGGACAGGAGAAGCTCAAGTCTATTACACCGAAGTTAAATATTTTACTACCCAAATAACAAGCGCAGTAACTTGGCATACCTATTGCAACACTGCAAGATAAATTTAGCACATATCTTATACTGTGCATCACCGTGTGTAATCTGTCTGACCTTAATCCCTGCCGACATGTAACGGGTGATTATGACACCCCTCAACGCATCAGTGAAATGAAATTAAAGTAACACCAGCAGATAGATCATACTACTTGCATTTTGAGCATGTGACCAAGTATTCTATTATTAGCGGGTTTAGAAGAAAAGGAAAACCAGAAAACAAATCCTGTACCAAGCCGACTGTCCAGTGTGGTTATTTTTAGCATGAGGAAAATCAAAAAGTTCATATAATAAAATCGTAACAAGTCGCTGTCTGTACATGAAAGATATATGAGAAAAAATATTACAGGGGGGCTTTATGAACACAATAGAACCCAAAACAATGATTTTTAGAATTTTTGTCTGTATGTCTGTATATCTGTCTGTCTGTACGTTTGTGCACGCTAATCTCAGTAACAGCTTAACCGATTGCAATTCGGTTTTCTTTATTGTATTAAGGTTTGCTCCACTTAACATTTAGTGTTTATTTCATGTCAATCGGTTTATAAATAAAAAAGTTATATCACTTTAAAGAATCATACATAGACATATGAATCTAGAAATGGGTAAATCTAAACTAGCGTGTTGGCTTAATCATAAAAGAGCTTAATGATTAGGGCTATTTTAAAACAATTTAGTCTGCGCCGAAGGCGTGGACTGAATTGTTTTAGAATAGACTTAATCTTTAAGCTCTTTTATGATTAAGCAAACAGGGCGCGTTCACCCGCTGCTTGATGAGTCTGCTGAAGAAATACCTCTCCTTTCATACACCTTATGTGACGTAAACGAAGTTGCGGGGTCAGCTAGTCCTACGTAAATGATAAGCTGGACTCCTGCCGACTAAAAACCACACGATCCCTACTTACGGTTGAGAGCCCCGGGTAAGCCCTCGGAAGGATGACCCCAGGAAGATGTCCAGTGTGGTATATTACAATCATCATTCATAATGGAATTGAGATGATCTCCTCATTTATTCAAAAAATGTTGCAGCTATGATTTAGATACAACAGACAATCCTACTTTATTACAGACTTAGAGAATTCTCTCTCTCTCTCTCTCTCTCTCTCTCTCTCTCTCTCTACCACAAAAGGACGGAGCTGTAGGTACTTGTTGTCTATTTCAATAAGTAGGTAGGTAAACCTATAAATAAATTTTAATAAATAAAATATAAGTACTAGGTACTTAATATTCCAAAAGTAAAATGTATCAAAAAGTATTAGATAAGGTACATACTTAGATAACCGTGATCTTAAATTTACTCTCAGGCAGCTGAAAACTACTGAAACATGATAAATACGTCTCTGTACCTACTCAGAAACAAGCTATGTTGTTTTATAAAGCGCTCGAAGATGTAATGCACGTTTATTTCTTAGAAACTCCTAGAAGTCTGATACATGTTCCAGAAAACTTCAAGGTGACAAAATCATAACGTTTACATTATCAACGAAGTCAATATTATTGAATTTCTATTCTATTTCTAACTTGAAAACGTAAATGTTTTGAATTCCTTAATGTCATCTTTCATGAAACATTGTTTAACTTAAATGTGAGTAGTTAGGCCCAAAGTTTTGTAATTTTGTTCTGTGTAACTTAAACAAAAGAAATCTATAATCTAGTGATCTTGTCAGTTAATAAAAACAAAAGTTACCTATGTACTTCGATTTTATCGAATCAATGTATCTATACTTGCCGTATTTATTTGGCAGTGAAACAAATAATGTAAACAACATTTTATTAATTTTTTTTTACATTTAGCTCGCCAAATTGACGTCGCGGCTGTCGCCACTAACCTGATGGAAAGCCGTGGCGCATCTAGCGATTGGGGGCCACTTCTGACAGTAGTCCTCAAGTTGGCGGCCCTGTGATGTGCCTCTTCACGCTCCTCTTAAAGAACCCGGGATTGTAAGGTGAGGGAAACGCGTGTGCGGGCAGGTCGTTCCATGTTCTTATAGTTCGACAGAGGAACGATCTTTTGAAACGCTCAGTTCTGGCGAAAATTCTCTTCACTGTGTATGAGTGGCACCTCTGCCCGGCACGCGTTGTTCAGGACCAGAAAGGAGAGGGTGGGATCAGGTTGACGAGCTCCTCAGAACATTCACCGTGATACGTTCGGTAGCCAAGGACGCTATGGTTCTTCGCTGCGCTATAGGTTCGAGGCCTCCCGTCACATCAGGACAACCAATTATTCGGATAGCACGTCTCTGCATAGCGTCAAGCGCGTCTAATAAGTACCTCGCGGAGTCATTCCAAAGGTGAGAATAGTATTCGACGCAGAGGCAAATCTGCGTCTTGTACAGTAAACATCTCTGATGTGGCGTGAAATACCGTCTCACCTTATTCAGGATTCCTAGTTTCCGCGAAGCCATCCCAATACAGCTCTCTATGTAGTTTTTGTGATTGAGCTCACGCCGGACGTCTATACCGAGGATCTCCAGGTTGTCCTGTAGTGGAACTTTTTGACATTTTAATTCTTTTCACACTAAACTAAATATAAATATAGACGGCATGTCGAAGATGCCTGGTATTGCATCGCATATAAGGGAGATTATAAGATGGAACTGTTAACACTAAGAGTTATTTTCTTTTTATGTAAATATCCATTAGTCAGTATAATTAACATTACTAAGGACGTAGTTTTGTTACTATAAGATTTTTCTTAATATTCATTTTTATTTACATAAATGGATAAGTATTCAAAAAAGATACTCATCACCTTCACCAAGGAGGGCAAAGTAGCTGCTTCCACATCTCAAATAATTTCTACGTCTGAAAAAGCGGCAGTAAAAGAAGAAAATAAGTTTCGACTTAAGGTTGGAGTACATGGGAGAAAAAGCCTTAGTATGGTCACACGAAAAGCAGCGAAGCCAACTTCACGGCTAGAGGTAAGTTAACTATGAACGGCCTATACTTAGTCCCATTTTACTTTCACATTTTAATCTATTAAACACCAATGGGTTTATAGGCTTTCTGGGTTCAGAGCCTGATTTACCCATAAGCTAACTAAGCTGAAGCTTAGGGCGCCAGGATCAAGGGGGCGCCTGGCGTTGGGCTCGGCGCAGGGCTGTGACTTACGGTGCTCCATAAAGGAGCACACAAAACATCTAGCAATTTCAAACAGATTGTAACAACTCCTAACAACGTGTTTAAAATTGTTAGTTAACATTTTGTTACACCAAAGTACATAATGATATTTGGTAATTTAGTGAAAATACATATACGTGCGTTAAAATTAATTTCCTGCGCCCATCTCCCTGGTAGCGTGGTAGTAAATACGACTCCACCCGTGTCGCGTTCAAGGCACCCAGGAACCAAAGTGAATGGGTGTCCAGCTTTTTGGCCGGTAGAAGCATAGGTTCTGAATGCATGGCCATAAACGCTGGAGTACCACAAGGCTCAGTGTTGTCCCCCACTCTGTGTCTGTTGCATATCAATGAGATGTTATCTATTGACGGCATTCATTGCTATGCGGACGACAGTACGGGCGACACTTGTTACACGGGCCGCACCGGTATCTCTCGGGCTGCAGTGGAAGAAAGCTGTGAACAACTTGTGTTTGAAATCGAGACAAATCGCAATTGAGTGTCTGATTGGGAATAACAAAATCTTGTTCAATTCAACCCTACTAAGACAGTTTGTGTATTCACCGCAAAGAAAACCCAATTTACTGTAGCGCCATAATTTCAGGGCACAACTCTCTCCTACTCTGACAGTATAGGTATCCTTGGTGTTGACATCTCTAGTGACGTTCAGTTCCGAAGTGATTTGGAGAATAAGTCCAAGCTGGCGTCCAAGCCGCTCGGTGTGCTCAACAGGGCGCGGCGGTACTTACTGCGTCGCAAACACTGCTTTTGTTTAAGTCGCAAATGCGGCCGCACATGGATTACAGATGCCACTGCTGGGTGGGAGTACCAGAATATCAGAATGAATTGACTGAATTCTTCCGTTCGACTCGGTGAAGAGGTGAACCATGAAGTGGTCAACGATCCCATGCTTGCAGGTGGTGTGGAACCTCTTCGCGATAGGAGAGACTGCCTCCTTGTGCGTGACCACCGGTACATCTGGTGGGCCGTATGCTTGTCTGCCACTTTGGTGTTATAAAAAAAGTGTGAGACGGTGCTGTTTAGACGGTGAAACCGGTCATGGAGGAGTGGCTGGAAAGGCACCATCGCACCAATATTACCTACTGACGATTTAATTAACCCCGAAAAACGAGAAGTCTGTCTGTGGCATCGTAGCAGCCCAACAGATGAGCCAATTTTGCGGTTTTCTATGCTCGAAAGCCAATGTGCCGGGGCCATCCCCAGCATATCGGCTTTCGAACCGTTCTTAGCTATAAATTTTGCACTTCCTGAGTTATGAAGGGATTTCACTAAGATTCACTGGTTCGTTTTATCGGAAACTGGATGTACCGAGGTACTGTTAGGTACTTTGATGGTATTTTTATATCGCTTTTTACTGGCTGATGCATCAAGTCATAACTTTATAAGAAGTCTCAGAATCGGGTTTTATTTTATTTTCAAATTAACAAAGAATAACGATTAGGAACTTAGGATCAGCTTACGTAGTCTCTTTTGTAGGTTAAATTAGTTGCAGCTGGGGGCGCATATTCATAGCTAGCCTAGGGCGCGCGGAACCCTAAATCAGGCCCTGTCTGGGTTTCAGAGTATGTCAAAATCAAGTAGTTACAATATTTTAAGTCGAAATTTTTAAAAAAATTATATCTTTTTCACATTAAAGTTAAAAACACATTTTGTTTTTATATTTTCGGTGTACCGTCACAATACCAGAAATTATAATGCCTTTACTCAAAATATCGTACCCGAAATCGAAATATCAATATTCAAAAGGCAAATATTTATAATATAAATAATTTAAAATGCCTTACGGTCGAATAACCAAAACCCAAAAAATAAATTTATGAAATACCTTATCCTAAAATGTTCAAACACAAAATACCTTTTTCTTAACATGATTTAAATCCTACATGGATGCTATATATCTGTGAATGGTTAACACCCCGACTCAGAGTATCCCGGCTCGGATAGGTTAGGTTAGAAGACTAAGGTGGGAGCGAAGCGAAGCGGAGCTCCCGCATTAGCCTTCGTGGCTATTTTTTTTTTATTTTTCTTTGGCCCACTGTAGTACTTTTGTAACTCTGAATCAAAGTGTTTTAACATGAGGTAAATCCTACATGGATACTATGCCGGACTCCTACCGACTAAAAACCACACGTATCCTACATAACAGCCTTCAGTTGGGAGCCCCGGGTAAGCCCTCAAAAGGATACCCAAGGACCAACAGACCTACGGCTACAACTGCGGCTTCACTTAGGTGGATGTAAATAAGTTAAAGCCAAATAAACAAAACGTGTGAGTGACAGTGACACATTGTATTCTATTTTCGGTATTTTAAATTAAGTATATGAAAATTTGTATTTTGAATTCTGATATAATAATTATTTGTATTTTAAATTTAGACATTTTACGGTAAGGTGTACTGAAATAAGGTATTTTGAATGTTAAGGTATTTCTGTTGGCAACATCGCGTCACCGGCCTATAAAAGAGCGGAGCACAAGCGAAGCGGACTCACTTTTCATTTATCGTCGATCCGACAAGAAGAAATTATTATTTGAGTATCAATATATCTACAGTCTAATTGAAGTAGTTGTATTTTATTCCATAATTCTCCTAATATCAGAAGTGACAAGTAACTTTCACGCGCCATGGGTAAAACAAAATCTAGCAAGAAGCGTTCCAGACGCAAACGTAGTAGTTCTACCTCCTCTTCAAGCAGTACCAGAACACCGTCTCCGCCGCCAAGGCGAAAGGATAAGGTATATCGTAAATATACCGACACTGTGAGTAATTCAAATTCTATAACTTTAAACAACTTTATACCGGATTTTGACCCGATAAAGGATGATATAGATACCTGGCTTAACATTATTCAGTCTTATGCAAACACTTTTTCGTGGTCTGACAGAATGATTCGCTATCAGGCTTTGAATAAACTGAAAGGTTCTGCTAAAGTGTGGTATGACTCGTTGTTACGTACGGAAAATCATTGGCCTACGTGGAAATGGAACGATTGGAAGGCAAAATTGTCTGCTAGTTTTCAGATTCGTAGGAACATGTTTGATCTCTTGAAAGATATTTTAGATAAAAAGCCCATCGAAAATCAATCCCTTTATGAATTTTATTTTGAGCAAAAATGTAAAATAGATCGATTATGCCTAAATTTTTCCGAACAAGATATTATTTCTATTATAGTAGGAAATATTGGGGATTCTAGTATAGGGGCATCGATAGATGCAAGTAATTTCAGAAACACAGATGATTTAGCCAGTTATTTACATAGTCGAGTATACAAAAGAAGTACGAAATCAGAAAATACACGTGAATCAGCTAAATCGGGGACGCATAGTCATTCAACGCCCATAAATCGATTTCTTACCTCTATCAACGCACCCAGTTCCAGCCAAGTTTCATCAAACATTAGCCAAGAATCTGTTCGTAAAATAATCAAATGCTATAATTGTGGGGGTAATCATAAAAGAAATCAATGTGAAATGAATAAATGCGACTATTGTGGGAAAAGAGGACATATAGAATCAGTTTGTTACCAAAAGAAAAATTCTATGAAGCCTATAGTGAAACCTGAACAACAAGAGACTAAATTTATCTCAACAAATTCACGGAATAAACTTATTAAAACAGTTTACATAAATGGTCACTGTCAGGAAGCATTTATTGATACGGGTAGTAGCTGTTCATTAATATCGGAGTGCTTAGTAAATGACTTGTTTTTATCATGTATCGAATTACCCTCACCCGTTGTTTTACAAGGATTTTCTAGAGAAAATTATAAATTCGTAAATAAAAAGGTTACAGTTAAACTTTCTTTTGATGATGTTACTTTAGAAGACATAGATATGTACATTTTGGAGGATATGGTAGGATGTGACATACTAATTGGAAGGAACATTACCGAACGATCTGATTTAGTCTATTCTCGTATAGGTGACAAACTTCAATTTCAGTATGCAAGTGCGCTTACAGAAACCTGCAGTACCATTTCTGATATAGATTTAAACACAAATACGCATAAAAGTGAACTGTTGGAATTGTTTACGGTATATAGGGATTGTATTGCTTTAAATATAAAAGAACTAGGAAAAGTTAATAATTATGAAATGTCAATCAATTTATCCAGTTCACAACCTGTTCAATATAGACCCTTTAGAACTTCTCATTCTAACCGGCAGATAATACGAGAAATGGTAAAAGAACTACTCGAAAATAATATTATACGTAATAGTAATTCTCCATATGCTAGTCCAGCCTTGTTAGTGGAAAAAAAAAATGGTGAGAAAAGACTTTGCATTGATTACCGGGCATTGAACAAAATTACCATTAAAGATAAATACCCTATGCCTCGAATTGAAGATTTAATAGATAGGCTTCAGGGTCATAATTGTTTTACCAGTTTAGATTTAAAAAGTGGGTACTATCAAATTGCTTTGGATAGAGAGTCTATAGAAAAGACTGCATTCATTACAGAAGATGGACATTATGATTTTTTGAGGGTTTCATTCGGTTTGGTCAATGGTCCAAATTGTTTTCAACAAATGATGAATAAAGTCCTTGGTAATTTGAGATTTAGCAATGTTATCGTGTACTTAGATGACGTATATCTTGTTACAAAAAACCATTACGGAAAATATCGCGTTACTGGAACAGGTATTGCAAATATTTAGAACTAACGGTTTAACTCTAAATCTAAAAAAAGTGCCATTTTTTTAAAAGTAACATTGAATTTCTGGGATATAAAATTAAACCTGGTTTTGTTATGCCGAGTGATACGAAGGTAGATGCCGTTAAGAATTACCCAACACCCAAAACCGTTCACCAGCTTCGACAATTTTTAGGGCTGATTAGTTATTTCCGTTAATTTATACGAAATTGCGCAGTCTTATCTTCTCCACTTACGAAGTTATTAAAGAAGGATGCTGTCTGGACATGGTCTGACGTGCAAGAACAAGCATTTCGTGTTTTGAGAGACAAATTAACTTCGGAAAGTATATTAGCTATTTTTGATCCAAGTAAAGATAAGATATTATATACCGATGCTAGTAGGGACGGTATTGCCGGTATACTAACCCAGGTTGACAGTGATGGGGAAAAGGTCGTGCACTATTATAGTAGACAGACTAAGGAAGAGGAAAAGAAATACCACTCCTTTGAACTGGAATTACTGGCTGTAGTTTGTTCTCTTCAAAAATTTCGGTTGTACTTATTAGATAAACCGTTCAAAATAATCACTGACTGTAGTGCAGTTAGGTATGCGCTATCCAAACGGGATATCATTCCACGTATAGCTCGTTGGGTCTTATCAACTCAAGAATATTCGTTCGAAATCATTCATAGAGAGGGATCTCGGATGCAGCACGTGGATGCTTTGAGTCGTAATCCCGTGACGACCGGTGAGAAATCAGAATCGAAAATAATTTTGTCAATTACGGAGGCGGACTGGTTGCTATCAGTACAATTACAGGATTCGGAGATAGTGAAAATAAAAGATATTTTATCATCAGGAGAGGCCGATGGTTATAAAGACATTTTTAACAATTACGAACTTTTAGGCGGAAAGGTTTACAGAAGAACTACCTATGGTCGTAGGTGGGTTGTTCCAAAACTATGTATTTGGCAAATTATTAAATGCAACCACGACGATTTAGGTCATTTTTCTGTGGACAAATGTGTTGAACGTATAAGTACACCTACACGTTATTGGTTCCCGCGAATGCGTAATAGCGTGAAAAAGTATATTAAAAATTGTTTGAACTGCATATGTTTTAAGAATAAAGGAGGGCCAAAAGAAGGGCATCTTCATCCCTTACCAAAGTATGCACAACCCTTTCATACCCTCCATCTAGACCATTTGGGGCCATTTGTAATGACTAAAGATAAAAACAAGTATTTATTAGTGATTGTTGATTCGTTTACAAAATTTGTATTTATATCTGCTGTACGAAAAACTAACGCAACTGGTGTGATTAAAGAATTACAATATTTATCCAAAATATTTGGTAATCCCAAACGAATAATAAGTGATTCAGGCTCGTGTTTCACATCTAACCAATTCACTCAGTATTGTGTGAACAAAAATATTAGATTACATATTATAGCGACTGGTGTACCTCGCGGTAACGGGCAGGTAGAACGTTTTAATAGGACTATTTTAGAAGCATTAAAAATTTTGGGCGCTGATACTAATGACGATAGGTGGGACCAGTGTATCCATACGTTACAACAAGGTCTAAATAGCACTATACATAAAACTATACAAGCCGTTCCTAGCGAAGTCATGTTCGGTTATAGACTACGAGCAGACTGCGATAGTCTAGCTCCAGATAGCAGCGAGGAACTGATAGACGTATCTAGGTTACGAAAAGTGGTAGACGAAAATGTTAAAGCCAGTGCCGTCAAACAGAAGCAAAGATTTGACCAATCTAGAGTCAAAGCCACACAATACATGGAAGGGGACTTAGTGATGGCAAAAATTAATAGTCACAGTAATGACGGTCAGAGCCAAAAATTACTACCCACATTTAAAGGCCCTTTCCAAGTCAGTAAAGTTTTACCTAATGATCGATACGAAATATCTGACATAAGAGGCAGCCAAAGAACATGTAAAAAGTATAACGGAGTAGCAGCTGCGGAAAATATTAAGCCATGGATCAATATTGGTAATTGGAGCATGGAATAAAAACATAGTACCTACATGAAGAACATAAATAAATCAAACCCGTGTTGGCAAGGTACTTGTAATTATTGTTTTATTACTTAATTTAATTTTGTAGGTTGTACAATTGTTTTACTTGGCGAGCCAAGATAGAATACTGTGTATAATTATGTTGAATATATATTGCCTTAGTGAAGAGTGAGTATATTTTGACTGCCTCTGTGACGTGGTTGGTAGTGATATCGCCTCGCCTGCGGCGCTGTAGGTCCTGGGTTCGATTCCCGGGTCGGGCCAAATATTTGTTTGAACCACAAATGTTTGTTTCACAGTTTGGGTGTTTTCTATGTATAATATGTATGTATTTAGAAATATAAATAAGTATATATACCAGTTGTCTAGATCCCATAGCACAAGCTTATATTAGCTTAATTTGGGCTAAATGAAGTTGTGTGAGATTGTCCACAAATATTTATTTTATTTATTGTGGTGTTGTATGTATGATACAATTATGTGGAAATGTAATGGCGGTGTAAACAGAACCAATTTGGTACGCTTAAGTGAGTGAAATACTCTTTAAGTGCAGATGGTTCTAGGGTTATAAACCTGGTTACCTAAGTGTGGCAATGTCCCTTTGGGTGCAGGATATGACATTGCATTTCATGTAAGAAATATATGCAATACTTCTTGCCCTCTCAGTTCTGCCGTGTGACTATACCTAAACACATAATTTGAATGTACCTTTGTATTCTTTTCAGTATTCTACCCAGACTTGTGGGGTGCCTGGGGCAGGCACCATGCAGCATGTCCGTGTTGGCAACATCGCGTCACCGGCCTATAAAAGAGCGGAGCACAAGCGAAGCGGACTCACTTTTCATTTATCGTCGATCCGACAAGAAGAAATTATTATTTGAGTATCAATATATCTACAGTCTAATTGAAGTAGTTGTATTTTATTCCATAATTCTCCTAATATTTCGAATTCGGGTATTTTGGTCTAATGCATTTTAAGTAAAGGCATTTTGATTTCTGGTATTTTAATATATAACCATATTTTCATGGGTCATTATCAGGCGGCTCATTATTTAGTTGACTTCGGTGTACAATTTTTTTTTTCAACTAAGGTTTTACTTACATAAAATATCAATCTAGTGTTAATTTAAAACATTTCAGTAGTTGAGGGAACTGTATAGACTGAATGGTTATGAAGGGATTTCACTTTTTTATAATGGTGTCCACCGAAATCAAAATGGATCGAAATCATTATGGATCACACAGATATTTGACTCTGGTGGGAATCGAACCCAAGACCTCGTTATTCGCAGTCGTACATTTTTACCTCCAGACCAACGAGGCAGTTGAAAAATGCAAAAAAATAAATTATTGATTGATTTCGGTGCTTCTAAATATTGATCTCCGTGCAAGTATTTCCACTAAAAAACACCGGAATCAAGGGCGCTGAAATCAAAATATTTAGCAAAATCCTATATATTTTTAAAAGTAATCTGTATTATAAATACTTATGTTTTTTACTGAAATCTTATACATAAAAGACACACTTTTAATATAGCATTACATCATTTGTTCAAATAATTGAGGATAAAATGGATGCACCGAAATCAATTTTAGGTACCTATATACCAAGCCACCGAAAATGATTACGAACCTTAACAAAACAGTGGGGCGATGACACACCGACGTCTAGTCCTTACTTAGACCATATATCACGGGACTAGTCTTTTGTGAATCACCGCATACAAAAATATTCTGCTAGTCATAGCGGGTGTAGGGTGAAACACAAACACATATAAAATTTCATTATACAACATGAAATTTTGTATAGCGCAAACCTGAAAACACTTTGATCAGAATCAGTAACATTATCCAATGGACCCGATTTCAACCTATGTTAATTTTTTTCAAAACTTCACGAAAAAATTTAACGCATTGAACACTCTAATAACGTAAAGTATGTATAAGTAGGTATCATAAAATAACATCACTACGCGTGATCAAAAGCAATCCGCCACCAGCCGATCCCGTGCCCTCGACCAGCCACCCCGGCCGCGCCCCTGCGCCCGCGCCACCCGGGCCGGCCACCAGCACAGAGTACATTTGTATATTATGAGATAGAGACGTCACTCGACTAAGTGACGACACCAGCGGTGCCAAGCAGCTATTGCAAGAAACTTTCTGACTGCGCGGCCATGAAATAAAAATCGAGTGTAACAAATATATTTAAGTAAACTTCAATCTTTTAGTTTTTAATCTTTTGAAGCGCTCGTGGCCCCGCGGACTCAGTGTTCTGTAAACGATCACTGCAGTAAGCAACTTTCACTATGGCCGGTCCATGGATGGGTGACCATTCATGTGATCACTTTGTGACATTTATTTGAGCGCTTCCGTGCTTCGGAAGGCACGTTAAGCCCAACGGTCCCTGCAGGACCAACGGGTCCCGGTTGCCAGTAAAATGGCAGTCGTTAAGCTAAGTTGAAGGCTTTATTTCAACAGCAGGCAGTCACAACCTGCGCCTGTCCATTTAAACACGGCAATACGGCTCACCACCTATTACGTGGGACAAATTATACGAAGGTGAAATGTGGGCATATGATATGCCTCTGCCTACCCCTTCGGGGATGGGGGCGTGACCGTATGTAATCTTTTAGAAAAAATAGTTTTAAGATCGTAAAAAGTAATAATAAACTACCTTAGGCAGAAAAGTAGTCTAACTTATATGACCCTATGTAACGAAACCATACCGCGATTTAAAAAAAGGCACAGCGCCATCTAGTTGTGAATTTTTAACTAAAATAATAGATTTTTTAATATTGCATACAGCGCCAACTACCACGTGTTTCTGGAAACTCTTACGTTATAATGAAACGAAATTAAATATCATGACAAGTCTCAATGTAACTGCAACGTTGAGAACCTACGTAAGTTGGTTACATTATAATTAGTGTCCGACCGAAACTGGTTTTCCGGCCGAAACCGAAACCGAAACCGAACTTTCGGCCCCAGGGTCAGTTTCGGCCGAAACCGAAACCGAAACCGAAACTCACGTGTTCATATTGAAAAAAAAAAATACCAGCCAAGTGCGAGTCGGATTCCGCACAGAGGTACAAAAATTACGTTTGTTGTATGTTTTATTTTTCTGATTTTAGTAGGTTTTTTTTGTTATCGGCATCAGAACAGAGTGAGGTAGTGGTGGCAGTGTATCTTGACATCGCCAACACTTTCAGCACCTTGCCCTGGAGCTGCGTTTGGGAGGCGCTTATTTACCATGGAATGACTTCATACCTCCGTCGAATTGTCGGGGCCTATCTTTTCGAGAGGGCCATAACTTACCCGAGCTGGCTAGGGCTGAGTCCGCGAGATGTGTCGTTCGGTGTTTCATAGGGATCGGTCTTAGGACCGCTTCTGTGGATCATCGGTTACGATTGGGTGCTGCGTGGTCCGTTGCTCAGAGCGTGTTACGACGAGGCGTTACGTGTTACGACGACACCCTCATTACAGCGCGAGGAGCAACGCACCGAGACGCAGCCCTGAGGCCACCTGCGGGATCCAGCTTACATATAGGGGGCGTCAGCATCGGCATCGAGCTCTCGATGACGTATCTGGGGCTCGTACTCGATAGCCGAAGGAACTTCGGATACCACTTCCGAAGTTTGGTCCCATAGCTGAGGGAGGGGCATCAGCCACACTCTCGCGGTTGTTGCCCAATATCAGGAGACCCAACGGTCCCTGCAGGAGACTGTACCTTGGGATCGTGCGGAGCATGGCCATATACGGGGCCCTCGTACGGGCGGAGATCCTGATGGCCAGCAATGCGGCTAGATTGCTCAGCCCGCAGAAGGCGACGGCTGTCAGGGTGATAAGGAGATACCACACGATTTCACTTGAGGCGGCATGTCTTCTAGCCGGGACCCTTCTATCGGACTTAGAAGCGAGGGCCCTTGCGTCATTGTGGCGCTGGAGCGATGCCATAGGCCTCTTCCTGTGAGCAGGTCATGCTCGTAAAAGAGACGGCGGGGACTAAGCGGGAGAGAACTCTGTCACCCGAGTTCCACAGTCTGCGGCAGCGCCCCATACTATCAGCCTCCATGACCGGGGGCTTGAGGACGGGTGGGGGGGCTGCTTACCATCTTTACAGAAGCAGGCCTTAGACGATAGCATGACGTGAGAGATTCATCCACGCCCCGCTCAAGAAGCGGGATATCAACTGAACAACCCCCCAAAGACGCGGCCGCATATGCATCATTCCGAGGGCATACTCGGGGCTCCCAACCGTAGGTTGTTAGGTAGGATACGCGTGGTTTTTAGTCGGTAGGACTACTGTACAGTGAAATTTTGATGCGTATATCTGGCACGGTTCCAGCGATACAACCTCGTGACTAATAGACAGACGGACGGCTAGGCCTCATGTCTCGTTAATAGGCTTTAACCCCTCCGTGTGTGAGTTAGACTCGCACTTGGCCGTTTATTTTTTCAATAGGTGCAGCAATTTCCACAAAGTGCCATCAATCAAGGGTATAAATCTTCTCAAGTGTTCATTTTAAAAAAAATTGCGTGTACTTAGTGTACACACGTAAGAAGTGAAACTTCTTCATAAACTTAATTTTCACCTCACCTTAAATTAAGTCAAAAAGTACAAAAGTACAAAAGTCCAAAAGTCCAAAAGTCCAAAAGTCCAAAAGTCCAAAAGTCCAAAAGTCCAAAAGTCCAAAAGTCCAAAAGTCCAAAAGTCCAAAAGTCCAAAAGTCCAAAAGTCCAAAAGTCCAAAAGTCCAAAAGTCCAAAAGTCCAAAAGTCCAAAAGTCCAAAAGTCCAAAAGTCCAAAAGTCCAAAAGTCCAAAAGTCCAAAAGTCCCAAAGTCCCAAAGTCCCAAAGTCCGAAAGTCCAAAAGTCCAAAAGTCCAAAAGTCCCAAAGACCCAAAGTACCAAGGTCCCATCCAAAAGTCCAAAAGTCCAAAAGTCCCATAGTCCCAAAGTCCCAAAGTCCCAAAGTCCCAAAGTCCCAAAGTCCCAAAGTTCCAAAGTCCCAAAGACCCAAAGTACCAAGGTCCCATCCAAAAGTCCAAAAGTCCAAAAGTCCAAAAGTTCAAAAGTTCAAAAGTTCAAAAGTCCCAAAGTCTCAAAGTTCCAAAGTCCCAAAGACCCAAAGTACCAATGTCCCATCCAAAAGTCCAAAAGTCCAAAAGTCCAAAAGCCCAAAAGTCCAAAAACCCTTAAATGACATGCTATCCCTGGATAAAGTACTCTTAATTCGAAACCACCGTGGTGGGGAACAGAACAAAGATGGCGCGTAACCAAAAATCGTGACGTGACGTGACGCAAATTTTTTTCCAACGCCGTTAAAGAAGTTTCACTTCAAAAATATCTCCACCTAAAGATGAGTTCCTTTCTTTTACGTGTGGAATTACTCATAGATGCTATTGCGAACTCCTACCGACTAAAACCACACGGTGCCCTGCTACTGGGTATACTACGCCAAATCGAATGGCAAATAATCGAACGTTCAAAATATCGAACGTTCAATATATCGAACGATCAAAATATCGAAGATTACAATAACAATGTTCGATATATTAAACGATCGATATTTTGAACGTTCGAGAATTTGGATGTTCGATTATTTGGCATTCGATTTGGCGTAGTATACCCGTGCTAGTGGCTCTTGGTTGGTTTAAGTTACATTCAAGAAGTATATAACTAAAACTGGACAGCAGTGATCCGGACTAGCGCACGTAGGGTTCTGTACAAGAAAATCAGCAAAAATCACGTATGTTGTATGGGAGGCCCCCTTTAATATCATTAATTTATCTATTTTTATTATATGTAGCTATAGCGGCAACAGAAATACATCATCCATAAAAATTTTAACTGTCAAACTATCACGGTGTATGAGTCTGCTGACAGACAGACAGACGACCAACGAAGTCGACGGAACCGACAACAAAGGGGTAGGGTTATGTAAATGTCCTAGATCACCTTTTTAGGATTCCGTAAAAATTGTATTATTATAACTATTGATTGGAAGTCCTTTGTAAATCTGTAAATCTTCGGTTAGTAACATATTAACTGGTTGGGCTGACCCTAACCACGTCACAAGCAGAGCTAATCACTCAAAATTCATAAACACGTGAGTTTCGGCTCGGCCGAAAGTTTCGGCCCATTTTGGCCGAAACCGAAACTGCGGCCGAAACTCCATTTTTTGGCCGAAACTGGCCGAAACTGAAACCGAAACCGAAACTTCGGTCGGTCACTAATTATAATTCAATGCTCAGTTCTATGGTGATAACACCATGGCCACCAGTCCAGTTAGTGACCGATAACACGAGCGCGACGTCATACGTGTGGCCGTTTCTCCCGTGTCGCTGTGCAAAATACGCGATCGTGTAACAACATGTCTTTTATTATACTTTTTTATACTACTAAGGTGACAGAAAAGCTTACAGCATACTTGATCGTCGCTAACCTTAGCTTATGGACGTTTGGAACACCAGAGGCACGACACACGGGCTGCGATACCAATACCTATCGAAAGGTAGAAGGAATTACCGAAGGTGACAAAGTGCAACGGGTGAACTTTAGTGAGTGGTGTCTAAAAAAATAACAGTGTGTTTTGTGTACTTTTACGCGTAGATGATTACATGATACTGATAATGCAGCCTATTGGCGCCATACTAATCCTCATTTACCCCGTCAGAACTCCTTCCGACACCGCTTGTCCATTAATGTGTATGCAGGCATTATGAATAGTCACGTAATCGTATTGACTACTATTCGTTAATGCCAGTATGTACATACTTGCAGTTCTAGGGTTCCGTAATCAATTGGTAACAGCTAGAAAGAAAGATTTTTTTTATTCAGCCCTTGAACACATAGGTACCTACTTTCATAGGCTTTACAGCCTGATCCTTTTACTAAGACTCTAATGCTAGTGAACCTTACCATCGGAGAGGGTAAAAATGGGACCTTATTACTAAGACTCCACTGTCCCTCTGTCACCTAACTGTATCTCACTAACCATTATTATAGCTAGACAGTTGAAAATTTCACAGACAGTGTATTTCTGTTGCCGCTATAATAATAAATACCGGCCAAATGCGAAACGGACTCACGCACAGACGGTTCCGTACTAAAAAATCGTGTGTGCCGTATGGGAATCCCGTTTAATCGCCCCCTTTTACCTGATTTTAGTATCTGTAACTAGCTCTAACTATCGCGGTTCTGATAGAGTCTTGTTACGGACAGACAGACGGAAAACGAAGTCTTATGAACAGGGTCCTGTTTTTACCCTTTGGGTACAGGAACCCTAAAAACAGATCAAAATAACATTTAAGTGGGCTCTCATACAATAAACGTGAGTTTTGCCGTATTTTGGTACAGAACCCTACATGCGCGAGTCCGACTCGCACTTGGCCGGTTTCCGTCTTAAACACAGTTCCATAATTGCCACTTATGAAAATGGTTTGTTAATGTTATTATCAATACCACACGAATAGTGACTAACTGCCTTGCGTATAATACCTACACCTACGCTGTTCGCGGAAAAAATAGTGCAATTGTAAACAAAGGCTTATAACTTGGTCAGTTTTCGTCAGTTTAATTTAATTTTTTTTATACGGTATTTTGAAGCGAAACTCTAGTTGGGGTGTCTGAGGTTTCCGCTATACAAAAGTTCACGTTGTATATATTAAAAATGCATAATCGACAAACGCGTAATGGCTGTTGTGTGTTAATTTTTATTGTACAGTCAACTACAATGAAATGTACTTGTTTCGGCGAACGGTCGGCTATCGGGAGAGTTCGTCACTCGGCTGGCTATTCCCCCCCCCCCGCACCCGCCCCGCGCTGCCTCGCCAGGCGGGCGGCCACTCATCGACCGTTCAGTCAAATCTCGGACGCGGTTCGGACATCTTGTGTGTGCGCCTGTGGTGGATTGCCGGCAACCCATCCACACGTCAGCGCCTCGGTCGACACGGCAACTCGAAAACAACCTCAAGCGAATATCAAGGCCTCGGAGCAACCCTAAGGAAGAGCGGGAAAGAATCCAGGTAAGTGGCGAATCATTCTTGGTGGCGGTCCGATTTTCGAACTTCCTGTGTCGTCTTATGTGCCTGCAGGAACTACCAGAAAGACAGTCCACTAACTACACTGAGTTATCGAACAGTACTAGTTTAATCATATAAAATGATATACTGATGTACAGTGCTTTTTATAAAGCCAATAGACCAAATGGTCTATTGGCTTGGCAGAAAGGAATGCTTAAGTAAGGCGCATCCTGTGGTTAGATGATCTAAGAGTCCTTTCCACCGGTTCGGTGTAACTGACAGTTTGTATTACTCGAACAACTATTCTTGCAGTCGTTAGAGATACAGAGTAATGAACGAATCGGTGCGCGCCACTGAAGTCAATTCTGAACGTCGGACGTAAACACAACCAGTTGTAACTTGTCTAGTAATGCCGATAATGGCTTAGTAATGTTATAAATAGAGTAAATAGTTATCAAGTTATTTGTGAATATATGCACATTTAACACCTATATTGGAGAAAAAAAGATAAAAAATAATTTTCGCTGCAATACGGGACCGGACGCGACACCGAGGTCAATATTTTCGTAGTTTTAATTTTTTTAAACTAACTTTTACTTAATTAATCTAAAAAAAACTACAGGCCCCCCATACTATTTTTGACAGTACAATTTGTAGAAAAAAAAATCATATTGATAAGTAACCTACAGGTATTGGTTTTGGACGCGGACTCGCCTATTTGAGCCGGCTGAGAATGACCGTCATGTTCAAATTCCGCATGCCACTTCGAACAGACTAAGGTTGGAGACCTTGTTACCTTGTCTTAACTCAAAATATTTTATTTTTAAATTAATTACTTCCAAAAATTTGCTTTGGCTTCAGCTCAGCCCAGTGTTTAACATAGTAAAGCGGTAAAAACAGTGCTATTTTGAAATTTTAGGGTAATAACAAATTTAAATGAAATTCCTAATTCTTTTTCTGATACTCTCAGGTACTCTTTAAAAGAATAACTTCATTCATGTAGGTAATTTATTTTTTAGCTGGTAAGTACCTACCTACATTGAGTTGCATTGTGGCAACACAAGAATGTAATTGGTAATTGTTAGTTTACCAACATTATTATTGATTATACAACATCCAACTACCTCTATTTAGGTGTTTATTTTACAATTTACCAACAAAGATGAATAATTACCTTGTACAAAGAGATCAATTTTGTTTGCTCCACTTTGTAAATAGTAAACGAATTGAACGCTTAATAGAGAATTGATTTAAAGCAATAATTCAATATTATGTTATTAAAATGTTAATTAAAATTCACATTTTCTTTGAAGTAGGTATTAGATAACATAACGTTGGAAACGGCTTTCTAGTCTAACTGCGATGCGCTGAACTACGATATTTTCTGTGAAATGACTGCCATCTGACCTCAACACTGCTGGAGTATGAATTGTTTCATGACGTCTCCGACCCCAAGCTTATTTTATAATAGAAAGGGGTGCAAAAAGAACACAACTGCTGTGATGGCATTTCAACTAACTTGTTGTAATGCCATCACCACAGGCTAGAGCATATCTCCAAACTCCAAACATAATATCTGCTGTCGAAGCTGCTAACGTATTTTAAAATTCTTATCAACTTTCTCTTACTTGTAGAATTCGGGACTTCACGCGAAATATTTTATACTTACACGCACCGAAGTTTTGCACACGTTACAGCGCCCGCGGTCGCGGTTGGACTATTTTATTCAATATACTGTGTGGTTTGGAATAAAACGAGGATCGACAAAAACCATGAAGATACTTCTTGTCGTACCGGCCACCGTTATAATTACGAAGACGAAGAATAAGGCCAGCGACACACCACACTCACTACGTCACTTTTTAATTGGTACAAACTGACGTAGTGAGTGTGGTGTGTGTCAAGTCCCAAATCTTATAAGTATGAGAAAAAAAAACCGCGATATAAACGAAAATAACTATTCAACTGTATCTTTCAAATTCTATCGGTATTGCCCAATAAGTGCAATTTTATCTATCTTATGACCGCTTCCTTTCATTTTACGTAACGAGTAGGTAGGTAGGTATATTATATGCAGATTATGACACTTAGATGCATAGAGATGCAATCTTTGATAGATTATTGTTTTTGCTTTGTTAAAGATCTAATTCACTATAATATTGAATAATGTTAGAAGTGTACCTTCCTGTAGCCACAAGTTGCTGAAACCTGGTTATCTGCCTTCCATGTTTAAAAAGTAGGTACAAAAAAATATTATGATGAGCCGGCACGGGACGCCTGGCAGATCCGAAATATCGAAACCAGTTTGTAAAAATCCAAAATCCTTTAGGGGGTGGCGCACTCCATTGCCTGGGTAGGCGACTGGTAAGCGACTATCGCAGAACTAAATATTATGCATCGAAGTCGGAACTCTGAATTAGGATATATAATAATAAATAATAATAAATATATGCGGTAAGATCCCAGGAGATTCTTTCGCGCACGCTTAGATTGTGGGATGAGCTACCTACTTCGAATTTCCCAAACGCCTACAGTATGGGATTCTTTAACTCCTTAAAGAATACAAAAAAATATTATGATGAGCCGGCACGGGACGCCTGGCAGATCCGAAATATCGAAACCAGTTTGTAAAAATCCAAAATCCTTTAGGGGGTGGCGCACTCCATTGCCTGGGTAGGCGACTGGTAAGCGACTATCGCAGAACTAAATATTATGCATCGAAGTCGGAACTCTGAATTAGGATATATAATAATAAATAATAATAAATATATGCGGTAAGATCCCAGGAGATTCTTTCGCGCACGCTTAGATTGTGGGATAAGCTACCTACTTCGAATTTCCCAAACGCCTACAGTATGGGATTCTTTAACTCCTTAAAGAATCCCATCTTCAAAGGTTTTCACATGATCCGCAGCCTTGGTGTTGCGCCTCTGATGTTCAAAAAGTCCATAGCCTACGGTAACGACTGGTCTGCCACAGTCAGAGTGCACTGTTAGATCCAGAAACGAATCTGGGTCTTGTACAGCAGACAATGCTGGTGCGGCGTGAAGAATCATCTTAGTGTATTCACAACTCCTTACGCCTATTAATATGGAGTTGTACAGCTTGGAAAAATAATTGGAAATACTTTTAATTTTCCAAATAGTCTAGAGATATTGATTGTAAAACATTAATTATCTCCAGTTGCTATCGCAGACTGAGCACGAACGGAGAAATTTCCAAAAAACCAAGGTCACCATGTTTTTTTCAATATGGCGGCGCTAGTGAACAGCACATCAAAGTTTATAATACCTATTACTAATTTTCAAAGAAAACTACCTAATGACAATAATAATTGCATTATTTCATTTATTACCTATCTGACAGGTTTTTGAAAAGCATTTTCTCACGCAAAATATTAGTTCTGTTTCTAGATTGTTTTGCTGAGTTGTTGATTGTGGTAGCGAAACTTAAACACATGGTCAACATTATGTTTATCTTTTTAGACGTGTCTTACTAAACACATGCTAGACCAGTGTTTAAATTATTTTATGTAGTAAGACGGTAAATGTTAAACAACATTATTGTGTTGTGGAACGACCCATTTGGGTATACCGTCACAATACCAGAAATTATAATGCCTTAACTCAAAATATCGTAGCCCAAAATACCCGAAATCAAAATATCAATATTCAAAAGGCAAATATCCTACTATCCTACTAATATTATAAATGTGAAAGTTTGTGAAGATGTTTGGATGTTTAGATGTTTGGATGTTTGTTACTCAATCACGCTGTAACGGCTGAACGGATCGGGCTGAAATTTGGTACAGAGATAGCTTATAGTCTGGAATAACACATAGGCTACTTTGCATCCCGGGAATATGTTCCCACGGGAAGCGGGAACGGGTACCGAATTTCACGCGGGCGAAGCCGCGCGCATCAGCTAGTTTATAATATAAACTAGATGACGTGCGCGGCTTCGCCCGCGTGTATTTCGGTACCCGTTCCCGCTTCCCGTGGGAACATATTCCCGGGATGAAAAGTAGCCTATGTGTTATTCCAGACTATAAGCTATCTCTGAACCAAATTTTAGCCCAATCCGTTCAGCCGTTAGAGCGTGATTGAGTAACAAACATCCAAACATCTAAACATCCAAACATCTTCACAAACTTTCACATTTATAATATTAGTAGGAAGTAGGATAATTTAAAATGCCTTACGGTCGAATAACCGAAACCCAAAAAATAAATTTATCAAATACCTTATCTTAAAATGTTCAAACGCAAAATACCTTTTTTTTAAAATGATTTAAATCCTACAAGGATGCTATATATCTGTGAATGGTTAACACCCCGACTCAGAGTATCCCGACTCGGATAGGTTAGGTTAGAAGACTAAGGCGGGAGCGAAGCGAAGCGGAGCTCCCGCCTTAGCCTTCGTGGTTATTTTTTTTTTATTTTTCGTTAGCCCACTGTAGTACTTTTGTAACTCTGAATCAAAGTGTTTTAACATGAGGTAAATCCTACATGGATACTATGCCGGACTACTACCGACTAAAAACCACACGTATCCTACATAACAGCCTACAGTTGGGAGCCCCGGGTAAGCCTTCAGAAGGATACCCAAGGACCAACAGACCTACGGCTACAACTGCGGCTTGACTTAGGTGGGGAGGGGGGGTGTAAATAAGTTAAAGCCGAATAACAAAACGTGTGAGTGACAGTGACACATTGTATTCTATTTTCGGTATTTTAAATTAAGGATATTTGAAAATTTGTATTTTGAATTCTGATATAATGATTATTTGTATTTTAAATTTAGACATTTTGCGGTAAGGTGTACTGAAATAAGGTATTTTGAATGTTAAGGTATTTCGAATTCGGGTATTTTGGTCTAATGCATTTTAAGTAAAGGCATTTTGATTTCTGGTATTTTAATATATAACCCCCATTTGTGTGTTTATGTATTATTTTATATTTCCAGTGTTTACGATCAATAGTTTCAATTTTAAACATCCATTCAATTTGTTCAACAGCAAACAGATAAGTACCTAATTAAATTCTAAGAATAAATTATTACCTACAGAAAAATTTGCTGGAAGATTTATTACTTACCTACCTCTTTGAAATCTGTAAACTGTCTTAATTATTTAAGGCAATGTATCTCTCCTGGGACATCCTTCCGAGGGCTTACCCGGGGCTCCCAACCATAGACTGTTGGGCGCAACGTAAGGTTTTTTAGTCGGTAGGAGTCCGGCATAGCATCCCTGATGAATTTTCCTCACGTTAAAGAAAAGGCAATGTATATCTTTGCGCCTTCACAATTGAGTATTCCTGTCATCCCTATCCGTTCTCTCTCTGATTCAATAACTTTTTCTCTCAAAAGACATTTATTACCTACATAGAAAAAAATGACAATTGTTTATAGAAACATGACATTCCCAATGTTAACATTTTCTACGCGCCAATAGGAAAAAAAAAGTGGCAGAAATAAATGACAAGGCAATCTGATAGTGACAGGAGCCATTGCTCCTTTCCAGATATGAACAAATTAAAATTGGTAAAGAAAATCCGGACTGAGGTCTTGATGTATTTTGGACTCTTGCCTTGGTTGGTAGAATCACGACTGTTTTGATGATTGTATAAAAGTTTTAAAAAATTCAAGACATAGTATGTACAACTCTACCATATTGAACTTGTTCGTTTTTAAAATAAGATGCTCTGTTCTGCTTATTTCCTTACAGACATAATTATTATAAGAACTTTATCCAAAATCTTTTTAAAGTATTTAGACATGAACGTATAGAATAAGTTTTATTTGATTTATTTTGTATTAATTCTATTTTATTGATGTATGTGCATTTAAGTACATATATGAGCTGATGAACGAATTCTATGGACACTATTTTTATTTTTATTACTAGCTGATGCCCGCAGTTTCGCCCGCGTAAAATTTGTTCCTGCGGGAACTTATTCCCGGGATAAAAGTAGCCTATGTGTTATTTCAGACTATAATGTATCTCTATACAAAATCTCATCCCGATTCGTTCATCGGTTTGAGCGTGAAAGAGTAACAAACATCCACACTCACAAACTTTCGCATTTATAATATTAGTAAAAGTAAATAGTAAAACGTAAAATTATTTTATAAGTCGGAGACCAAAAACGAAAGTAGTTGATATTGAAAACGAAAAGTAAATAGGTAGTCACATCTTACATAATCAAGGGCCGATGCTCGCGTCGCTATAGTCAATAGGCCAGGGCGTGCGCTCACGGAAGCCCTAGCTGAGATAACTGTGTCATCGGGAAAAGGCACTACGCAAAGACTTCTATATAAACTGAGGTAGACATGCCCTACGCACCGATTTTTGAAACCTATAAACTGAGCTAATTAGCAGCGTTGCTCGCACTGTAGTGAGTCAAAACTTCGAAAGTACGTACTTGGCTTGCAATCGGGGTCAATACGCCTTCTCTTTTACTCTTGTTCTATTCGTATATTGCTATTGTGTGTGGTGACAATTACGTAAAAAATATTTATTAGTGAGTGTAGTCTCAGCAATGTGTGTGTTTGAGGATTGCTTTTGAAATCTCGTTTGTTAGAGTACGGCGCGTCTACCTCAGTTTATATAGAAGTCTTTGGCACTACGTCGATTGTGTATGAAGGGAAGACCACATTTTCTTTATTGTAGTGGTAAGAAGTTAGAATGACAGTACGAGTATTAAATGGCAGTTGCATTGTTTGATTGCAGAACTAGGCTAGGTGTTTGTAATACTTTCAGAGAAGACGTACCTAGTTAAATTACGCCTTTGTAGAATTACAAGTACGGTCAGCGGCATACGAATTCGCATGATAATTATATTTAAGATTTTTTGAGAAAATTCAATCGCGGCAGAGAAAAGTACCTATACAGGGTGGTCCTGTAAAGATTGAATGTTCTTAAAAAAAAATATTTTCATGAGAGTTTTGTATAGATACGGAATTACACTAATTGAATAACCATAGCAAATTGCATAAAGGTAGAAGAAAGATTTGTAGAAAAATCTAATCTTACAGGGCGGCCCTGTATCCTTTTCTCTGCAGCTGACTGTACCTTTATTTTTGTTTTTCTCTGTCCTTGAACAACTCCTTCGATATTATCATCGTCAGATCGGTCTACTACAGATGTGATCTCAGCTTATCATGGGTGAAGCTTAAAGGAGCCGAAGTCCGTGCGTATGTAATATTAAAAAGTTATTGGTCTCTTCCTGACACTTTCATCAAAGATAATATAATAGTATTACATACAGATCGGCAACTCCCTGCCTCCCACCGAGTAAGCTTCCCCTTCCCCCCACCAAAATTTAAGTGTCGTTTGCCGTGTCAGTACTTGAGAGAGTGTCACTGCGTTGCATTACGTATTACTACCTACTGCTCGTTCGCTCTAACTTTGCCGTTTGGCTCTATACTAAAGTCGAATTTTTGATTAGACGAAGTAAATTGATAGCAACTAATGTCACTTCTTCTTGTAGTGTTGCGTATTTTCTATGACGAAGTGACATTAGCTACTGTCAATTTACTTCGTATAATTAACAATTCGGATATACGCCTCTACGCCAGCGGCAAAGTTAGAGCGAACGGGTAGTACGTACTTTGTGCTAATTGCTTTGGTTTAATTTGTGGTTAGCCGAGGGTAGACTTGAAAAAAAAGTACCTACATACATGAGATTGCGTTCTGTTCCTTATTATTTAATTTCCATACACACACACATTCAAGCTTGATTCAAGCATTCACATTACGTGTATATTAGTGTGGGTGAAAACGAACATTTTTGTATGGAGTTTCCACCCTGTGCTTTCATGTCATGGTGTATGGCGCCAAATCAAAAAGATTTTATTCTCTGTGCTGCTACAGTTGTTGAAAAAGGGGGCGCCAAACTTGCAGACTGTGGATTCTTAAACATAAAGGTTCGACAACGTGCACAAGTATTGGAAAGTGATATAGCGCAGTGATACCCGACTTTTTAGGTTTATCGACAAATTCCACAACAAGCTCTAGTAAAGTACCACCGCTTTACTAGAGTAGAACTTAGTCCAACCCAAGAAACTTATTTAGAAATATAGGTTCCTTGGTCCAACCTTGGACATACTCGAATCCGCTGTTGATAATATATGGAATCTAGATTTGGCAAATGGTCTAAGTAACCAAAGCCAGTATAAATTAATAAAAAAAAATGGTTAAAAAACATTTTTATTTGTAAAAGTTTAAGATCAATGTCGTACCTAATAGCGCGATAATCTGTCCGTTTTTACAGCCATATTTTTAATTCACACTGCATTTCACTGCATACCTATGAAACTGTATTGCAATAAATTCCATTGTGCAAAAGTGAGCTGCAGAAGTTTCACTTTACTTTGAACATAACTTTGATCAGACTAATCTGCAGCTGAACGTAAGTTTGACTTGAACCTCGTATTTCTTTTATATTTTTCCTTGACCTCTTCTTATGAATCTATAATGATTTGTTTTTAAATTTTATTTTACACTAAGCGGCGGCGGCGCCGCGCCCGGGTACGGATACGGGTAGCAATACAATTAAATGGGCGGGGCGGTCTGATCGCTAAAAGCGATCTCAACCAGGCAACGTTTTTGAATAGTAATAGGAACCATCCATGGTTACGGGTATAAGTAAATCAGCATACGTTTTTAATGTTTCTTACTTAGGTAAACTTAAAAGATAGTAATAACCAACACTACCAAATTTTGAGGTTTGTAGAATGTCAACATTAACTTGATAACTTTTATACTTCTGGTGAGGTTAAATTGCTTGTCGATAATATTAGGAGCAGTAAAATAAAATATGAATGACTATTTCATACCAATAACATTTTATGTTAGTGCGTACTACATAGCAAACTAAGTATGATGTCAGTAGCACACATACTCTCTCTACATTGAAATTAAAGTAATCATAAAATGTTCTAAGAATCGTTCAAGCAACTTCTAATACTTTGTGCGTAACTAAAAACGGCTAAATGCGAGTCGGCTTCGCGCTCAGGGTTCTGTACCAAAAAAATAAATGAATCCATATGTTGTAAGTATGGTAAGCCCCTTCATTTTTTTCTAATTTTATTACTTAGGTACTTACTTGAAAATTTAAGCTTTCTAGCTACCACGGTTCATGAGATACAGCCTCGTGATAGATAGACAGACGGACGGTGGAGTCTCAGTACCTAATAAGGTCTCGTTTTAACCCTTGAGGTACGAAACACAAAAAAATTACATTTAGGCAATGATATAAAAACTATAGATACATTATAGACACTTGAAAATGGCAACACGTAAAGTAGGTAATTACCTGAAAATCTGTGACGCGGCTGTAGGGTTAGCGAAAGTTCTATTAGCACTGTTTTAAACTCTGTTAGTAAAGAAAACTCGAAAAAACATGCCTTCATGTATCTTCACATGATACACAAGCTACACAGCAACTGTTCAATATAAAAACGTGTCATTTCATGCGTAAGTACAATAGAAATAATAATATTATTTCATTTTCTCGGATCGATAAAATGGCGGCAAGCATAATAAGGAAATTGTACTCTATAGTCTGTGGTTTGGCGCCCGCGACCCGTAAGGGGATGTCGGGGAGATTTTGTACTAATGTTTTAATTTGCTATTTGAATATTTTTTTTTATTAAGGTAATTTTATTTCTTTAAAAAAATAATGAAACATAATAATAATATACTAAGATTATTAAAATGATTTAAATTACAAATATTTGGATTACTTACTAGGTACTAAATTATTACTTATTAAATAAATGTTTCTGTATGATATTGTTATATTTTTATTTTGTGATTTAAATTACGTTAATAATTACTAATCCGATAAACATCATAAAAATTTTATAAATTTGAATATTACGTAATTACCCGTAAATACATTAATCATATTATGTCTGAATAAGTGAAATTCAAGTTTCCCTTTTTCCCCACATTCCTCTGATATTGACTTCATGCATGCTACCACAGATAATTTATAGAATTCTTTTTTCAAATTTATAAAAGTTTAGCTGTTTTTGAAAGCCGCAATGTTCGTGTATAACGTGTTTATGTATGATACGTCTTTGCATTTAGGTATTTATTTATTTAAATACGTTGTCTTTACAGAAAACATCCAATACAACAACAGCATCAAATCTCTTAATATTATCAATTATCATAATACCAATACAAATGCATGTAATAGGTAGTACAAACGGCTTACAGGTATTATGCTTTTTGAAGTGTCACCCTTTTTAAATTCCTCCAATATACATATAAATACACATACTATTGTACAAATACAGATACTATTGTATCTAGTTTAGGCACCAGTCTCAAAATTATCTAATGTGAATAAATTGTATAAACGCCTAATTAAGAAACTTTAAGAAGTATGTAGCTACCCTTGTAATATTTTTTTGAGAAAATAATGAATTTATTATATTATTATATTATACCCTTAAGCCCTACACCTATTTTGCCAACCGGTTTTCCTACAGGGGGTGCTGGAGTACCCCAAATTGAAATTTCTGTAATTGTTGAAAAATGCATCAATTATTAAATAGTATGTTTTAATAATATTAATTAGGAACATAAGATATCAAATTAGTCTTAATATATGAAATCAGTCTTAATTTGAGCACTTTGTGGCAACTTTGATCTGATGCTCTAAGAAAATTAGTATTTTGCACCTAAGGCACAAAGTCCTGATTTTTGGGTCCTTAAAGCTTGGACAAAGGGCACAATGCCCTTGGCTTGAAGGTGCAGTAGTAGGATCTGAAGATTCTTGAGATTTTTTGAGGATAGCTCCAATAGACTTTTTCAGATCCCGCCTCTATCTGGAAGTACGGTATACAACTCTGGGGCTGTACTAAACCAACCAACGTAGACATAATACAGCGATATCAAAACAAAATACTAAGGGCAATCGTCAATGCGCCTTGGTACGTACGAAATGACGACCTCCACCGTGATCTCAACGTGGATACTGTCTACCAAACCATACAGAAGTCTGCTGCAGCCCACGAACGCAGACTCCTACACCATGTGAATATCGAAGCGATCCAATTGCTTGATACCACGGACATAGTGAGACGATTAAAATGAACTAAGCCTTTTGAATTAGTGTAGTGAACAAATATTAGTGATAGTGCTATAATATAGAACACGTGAACAAAGTGTTTTCATACTTAACAGACTCTAAGAAAGTGCAATGAACATTAATCTTAGTTTAAAAACAGTATACGTAGTAAATTAAGTTAGTTGTAAATTACTTATTAGCCATAAACTTATATAACGGCTAGATTGTAATTAATTATTAAGAACGTTGTTCTTAATAAAAAAAAAAAAAAAAAAAAAAAAAATCCCGCCTCAAAGATGGTACCCGGTAACGCTTTTGCAAATGTTCACAATTGAGCCTAATTGTTTTAGAAATGTACGTCTGAACTTTGTATTTCCTGTTGCAAAACTGTTGGGTACTTAATGAATACCCACAAGTTAATTCCAGCAACAAATTTAGTAACTGGTGAAATAAACACAGTGGCCAATGTCTGTTTTCTCTTTCGACGGAACATTTTTTTGCCAAAGCATTAAAAACATCTAAATCACCTTTAGTTTAAATGTAAAAATGAATTATTGCTGTCAATTGCACTTATATACATACATACAATATATATACATGCGTGTATACAAATACTTCAACAAAACCAAAACAAGTAGTGAATAAAAATACTACCTACACTTATTGTCTATTTTCCTACACTGGGTGCAGACGCACCCCACAGCACTTGTACAGGCGACCATACTATACGACTGTCGTCGCGGCGTTGATTAATCGCAAGCACTAATCACCAAACTAAAGTACTGTAACGCGCAAATCTGTGGTTAGTAAGGTAACTGAGATATTCACAAAACAAATCGGTCTGGGGTTCACCAGCACCCCATGTAGGGTTCCAGGGTTAATATGTCAACAACGGACAGCTCTGCCGACACTCTGTTCAAATGTTTAGTGCCCGCCCAAGCGGGGCAAACTTCAACAAGTTAGTCCGAGCTACCGGGACTTCAAATTCATACACATTCAACATCATTCATAGTCCCTAGAGTTGTACTTATAGTTTATTACTTAAACACTCATGAGAATAATGTAGTTTTTTTATATTTTATGGTTGTAGCTGCTTAATAAATATTGATAACATTCCATTTAAATTCATGATGCGTTCACTTTTTCACTCATTAATTTTATATAACAAGTCAAGGTTGTATAAAAGTTGACGCGGTTGGCTATGCTCCTTGCATACATCCTCGTTTGCAACTAAACATACCCGACCGCACGTGATATACATAATATAAGCAGTATACAGCCTTAGTAAATCATAACCTTCTACATTCATCATCGTTTTCTCAAGTATATTGGTAGGATTATGTCAGCACGCATGCAGCGATTACTAATACATATCATAAATACGTAGTTTGTGTTTCACAATATCAGTTAAAGTTCTTATTAGCTTTTAATTCTCATTCATAGCGGTTAAAGTGTTTCACAAACGATAATTGCAATATTATTTATAACGTCGAAGAGGTTTCTGTGACATCCTTCCGAGGGCTTCCCCGGGGCTCCCAACCACATGTAGTTGGGCGTAACGTGAGGTTTTTTAGTCGGTAGGAGTCATAACATCCATGAGGATTTTCCCTCACGTTAAACAAAAAAAAAAAGAAAACGTCGAAGAGGCAAAGATGCATACGAGGCTGATGGAAAGTGGATTGAAACGAAAAGTTGATCGGAAATGGTTGGAAAATCACACAGCTTGTTACGCGTCACTTTCAGAAGATTAAGATGTAAGAAGTGACTTATCAGTAGAGTAATATTGAGAGTTCTAACTCACTCCGCTCGTTAAAACTCTCAATATTACTGATCTATAACTCAATCAATATTACAGGTGGTGGTGCAATATAATAACTCTTTGTAAAATCATTTACCTAAGCCAACGTTCGACATTTTAATGCTGTTCAATACACTACCGTTCAATCGGCTCTCTGCGATCCCCTGCGTCGTAATTGTGAAGAAAGATGCTCTGTTAGTTAGCGATAGAGTTATTTCATAAACAGTACAATCTTACGTTTACCTATTGTGTTGTCTGTAAGCAGTTTTGGTATACCTATTTACGGTTATAAATACATAATGTCATAATTACATCTGTTCATAACCAGCCCGTCAGCATTGCATCAAACATGAAATTCATTAAACAAGCACAATCGTTACAGATTAGTATAATCTGTAATGATTTACCAAAAATCGAGTTACGCCATGGAGAATTATTGCCGAATACAGTACGTTGTATCATTTGCGGACCATCAAATTGTGGAAAAACCAATTTGTTAATTGGTCTCCTTTTGCACGAAAATGGATTGACATTTCATAATGTTTATGTATATTCTAAAACTCTATATCAACCAAAGTACATTTTTTTAGAAAAGGTTTTACGAGGAGTACCAGGAGTCAGTTTTCAGAAATATCAGGCAAATGATGACGTTATGAAAGTTTCAGATGCAAAACCTAATTCAGTGATTATTTTTGACGATGTAGCATGTGAAAATCAAAGTAATATGCGTGATTATTTTGCCATGGGAAGACATAAATTGATTGACAGTTTTTATTTAAATCAAACTTATAGCAAAATACCTAAACAACTAATAAGAGATAACGCTAACTTAATTGTGCTTTTTAAGCAAGATGAAATTAATTTGAAACATGTTTATGAAGAACATGTTAACACTGACATGACGTGGTTGGAATTTCGTAACATGTGTTCTCAAATATGGAAAGAGCCTTATGACTATGTTGTGATTAATAAAGACTGTCCTAAAAACAACGGGTGCTATAGAAAAAAGTTTGACACTTTTGTAGAATTAGATAAAATTTGAATATTTAAATAGACAGCTTTCAGTTTCTTGTTATTCTTTAATCGGCTCTTATTGGATTACCATCTATTTCACATAATGGAAAAATCATTGAAAAAACAAATTGTAGATGCAACACAAGCTGTAAGGAAAAAAATACGTACCATGAAGGATTTTGAAGAAAATAACAGACAAGTGCTTGATACAGTTTTTAAGCCTGTTACAGAATCTCTCAATTTAATAGCCAACACTAATAACCACTTAGCTCTAACAAAAAAGGAGGAAAAAATAGAACCCCAAGAACCACAAGACCAAGATATGAAAGAAACAGATGATAGCAGTATTGCTAGTAACGAATCGGAACCCTCATCGGACTCTTCATTTCAGTCATTAGTCGGTACTAATCCAGATGCATCATCTTGGTCGTTATCTTCACAAGTACTATTAGATGTACCATTTGGTATAAGAAAAGAACGTGGAAAGTTAATGTTAGGTTCTGCTAACATAACAATTGGGGATAAAGTTATTACTGTAGCCGGACACAAGTACGAAAGTACACCTGGGTTGCGAGAGTTACTGTTAAAAAAAGACATTGATCTGAGCTTGGTTAATGACCATGACAAACAAAATTATAAGGCAATGTTACTTGTAACGAATGCACATCGTCGTGATTTCGATTCAAAAAAACCAATTAAAAGTAATAAAGGACAAAAATATTTGCAAGTTATTAAACCACTTTTCGATCAAGAAAGTAGAAGTCCCAGCTGTAGACAGAAAGTAGGAAAAGGATTACCCTTAACAAAAATGTGGAAAAAAAATACAGATTTTGTATATTGGGATGATCCCAATGAATTGGTTGATAGATTAAAGTTATTAATTGCTTCTCGAGATGCTGGTAACACGGGACTAGACAATGAAATAATATCTATCATTGAAGAACTGCGTGAAAGCAAAATCATTAAATAAATAAATCTACTAATATTATATGTGTGTCATTTTACTATATACCGTTCAACATAATACACCTATAATATGAATGTAGACAAATTTGGTCATTATATTCATAAGCGAATGCGTATATCGGAAATACTTGATTTTAATGATAACGCATTAATAAAATCTGATAATGGAGATTATGACTTGAAGACATCAAGGTTAAAAGGCGTCAAACCTCCTCAAGACGCAGATGATGCAGTAAATAAAGCTTATGTAGATGAATTGAAAGGTGTACTAATGAATGACTTACAAAAATTACAAAGTTCTATTCCAAATAGTGTTCAAAACCACATTGAGAAAGCTTTAAAAACAATAATGTCTGAGATAATGACTCATTTGGAAAATACATTTTATACAAGAAAAGCAGTTGATAGACTAATTCAAGACGCAATTCAATCTATATTAAAAGATCGAAAAATATAGGCCTTAAAGTTTGTTAAAATGACGAAACAACAAATCGTTAATGAAATACATAAAGCAGCACGAAAAAATTTTCCTCGAAGATCTGTAATTTTAAAAGGTGTTGATGATTTGTGGCAAGCAGATTTAGTTGATATGCAAAATCTAAAAACCTTTAATAAAGGATATAATTATATTTTAATTGTTATTGACTGCTTCTCAAAGTACGTTTGGGTGGAACCGTTAAAAACTAAATCCAAACATGATGTCTCTCATGCATTTGAAAAATTACTTTTTACTAATCACAGGAAACCAACTCATCTGCAAACTGATATGGGTACTGAGTTCTATAATTCTACATTTCAAAAGCTTTTACAGAACTATAATATTAATCACTATTCTACATTTTCAACCAAAAAGGCTTCAATTGTAGAACGAGTTATTAAAACAATTAAAAATAAATTGTACAAATACTTTAGCTTGAACGGTCACTATAAGTGGATAGATGGTGGCTTGAACGGTGTTGTGAAGACATATAACAACACAAAACATCGTACTATTAAATTGGCACCTGTTAATGTCAATAAGTTTAATGAAACGGACATTAAAAATAATATTATGAACTCCGTGATAAAGGTAACCCGAAAATGTCGTCCAAAGTTTATAATTGGTGATAAAGTTCGAATTAGTAAGTACAAACATATATTTGAGAAAGGATACACTCCTAACTGGTCAACAGAATTATTTTCTATAAAAAAGATAAATAACACTGTACCAATAACATATCACATTGAAGATAATCAAAAACAACTCATATTGGGAACTTTTTACGAACAAGAGCTTCAAAAGTCGTCCTGCCCTGGTGTCTATTTGATAGAAAAGGTATTAAAAAAGAAAGGAAACAAACTGTTTGTAAAATGGTTGGGTTTAAATAACAAAGAGAACAGTTGGATTGATAAGACTGCAATAGTGGAATAAGTTAATTATATAAGTGATACATAATTTTAAAGTATATTCATTAGTCTTTGGACGATGCAAGGTGGTGGACTAATAAACAGTATCATTAATCATTTACCATTCGAACTACACATACCCGGTTATAACTATTGTGGACCAGGAACAAAGCTTTCAAAACGATTACTACGTGGTGATAAAGGTGTAAACAAGTTAGACGAAGCTTGTATGCATCACGATATCGCATACGCAAACTACACGGACCTACCTAACCGTCAAAAAGCTGACTTACGTCTTATAGATATGGCTAAACAAAGACTTAAAGCAAAAGATGCTCGAACAGGGGAAAAGATTAGTTCGTGGATAGTAAACAAAGTTATGAAAGCTAAATTGAAGTCTGGTGCTGGTGTTAAGACCTTTAATAACTTTGTTAAAAAAATAAAAAGAAAAATCAAAAAACTCTCACCTAAAGATGATAAGTCATTAATAAATATGGCTTATATGGTTGCTCGAAAATTAGTTCCATGCCTTCCAAAAGTTCGAGTACCTCGAATGATACCTATACCAAAAACTGGAGGCATTCTACCTTTGATCCCAATTTTTGCTGGTTTGTCTGCTTTAGGAGCATTAGCCGGTGGTGCAGCTGGTATTGCAAAAACAGTGAATGATTATAAACACGGTCAGAAAAAATTGCAAGAAACTGAACGTCATAATAAAACTATGGAGGCTATAGCAATAGGCAAAGGTTTATACATTAAACCACATAAGCAAGGTCAGGGATTGTTTATAAATCCTTTAAAAAACTAATTGATCAGCTACCTAATCGCGCTTTAACTAATATCGATATTCAGAAGTTTGACTATTGTATTCCCCACTTTCGAGGAGTTTATATGAGGGATCAGTTACCAAAAACCCCAAAACGAATTGAATGTGCTATAGTTAACCTAGATAATTCGAGAAATGATGGAACGCATTGGGTAGCTTATGTTAAAATAAACAATTATTGTGAATATTTTGATAGCTATGGTGATTTAAAACCGCCAAGAGAATTAATGCTATATTTTAAGAACTGTGATGTTCATTATAACTATGATAGATATCAACAATTTAACACAATAGTTTGTGGACATATGTGTTTAAGTTATTTGCAAACTTTTTGGATTAAATACTATAAATCTTTATTATAATTATAATACTTTAAATAAAAATACTATAAATCTTATATCACTCTTTCATTTCCATCATTTGCAAGATGTCACTCACCTTATCGATAACTGGAAACTCATCGGTATTATCTACCTATTATCCAAACACGTTGCCATTAGTTGGGGAGTATGAATGTGCATTATTACATTTCTCTACGTATAATTCTATTCCAAATTTTGATAATACAAACAATAAATTATACTATGGTTCTAAAAATGTTATTGAGATACCTGAAGGAACTTATGAATTACAAGATATTGGTGACTATTTAAAAACTGAGATAAAAGATGCATCCATAAAACTCCATTGTAATAACAACACCTTAAAAACTATTTTATTTTGTACATCAACTATAGATTTTACTAAAGAAGGTACATTTGGAAGTTTATTGGGATTTAAAAAACAGATCTTAGAAGCAAATAAATATCATGTATCAGAGTTTCCAGTTAACATTTTACCTACGACTGTCATAAGGATTGAATGTGACATAGTTAGCGGTTCTTATATAAACGGTCAATCCAGTCACATCTTGCACGAATTTGCACTTAATGTTCCACCTGGATACAGGATTATAGAAATTCCGAAAAACGCAATCTACTTTCCAATAAACCAAACCAATATAAGCTGCATACAGATAAGGCTGTTAGATATAAATAATAACTTAATAAATTTGCGAGGTGAAGAAGTGCAGTTGTATCTACATATCAGAAGAAAACAATGATAGATTATAATAAATATGTGGTTCGTCCAACTAAAAATAACAGTCCTACTAAAACTATCAAACCAATAAGAGCTCGCTCCAAAAAGGTCATAAAATTGAATAACAATAATAAAGCATTTCTTAAAGCGATTGGTTTGTTAAAATGAATATACTAGATGTTTTATCCGCTCCTGTATACAACAACTCTGTGGAAGGAATTGAATTTCACTCTTACAAGCCTTACGTAACAAGTTTCAATAGAAGCGATGAAATCAGGATACCTATTAATCAACAAGACTTGTATATATTACCATCAGCAAGCACTTTGTTTTTGGAAGGAACTGTTGTTGTAAACAAGGGTGGAAATTCGAAAGAGAGAGTCAGTAGCGTTCATTTCACAAACAATAGTTTACTTTACTTGTTTCAAGATATAAGGTATGAGATAAATGGAGTGGAAATAGATAAAATAAAAAACGCTGGTATAACTACCACAATGAAATCATTAATATCAATGAACGAAAACGAGGCTAAAGTATCTAATGCTTGGGGTTGGAATATCGATGGCATAAATAGCACAAATGGGGGTAGCTTTTCTGCTTCTATACCCCTCTGTAACATTCTTGGTTTTGCAGAAGATTTCAAGAAAGTAGTGATAAACAGCAAACATGAATTAATATTGTTGCGAAGTAATACTAATCTGAACGCCCTAAAACTTAACGATGGTGAAACGGTAGAAGATATTATTATAAATAAAATAATATGGCGCGTACCACATGTCAAAGTATCCGATAGAGAAAAAATAAATATGTTAAAACTGCTAGAAAAAGATCGACCACTCCAGATGATATTCAGGAATTGGGATTTATATGAATATCCGGCTCTACCAAAAACTACTAAACATACTTGGTCCATAAAAACATCATCGCAAATAGAGAAACCAAGATTTGTTATTATTGGTCTGCAAACAAATAGAAAAAATAATTCAAAATTGGATATGTCTCGGTTTGATCACTGTGACGTTCGTGATGTTAGAGTATACCTAAATTCAACCTACTTCCCTTACGAAAATTTAAATTCAAGTTTCTCGAATAGCAGAATTGCTTTAATATATGAACAATACACCAGATTCCAACACTCATATTACGGAGGTCTTCGCGGTGAACCGTTATTAAGTGAGAAACAATTTAAAAATATTGCTCCGTTATTTGTCGTAGATTGTTCTAGACAACCAGATAATCTTAAATCAGGTCCTGTTGTGGATGTTAGAGTGGAAATTGAAAGTGATATTGATATACCAGATCAAACTTCCGCATATTGTCTTATATTGAACGATTGTATAATCGAGTATAAGCCGTTAAGTAGCACCGTGAGAAAGATATCATGAACAAAAATACTATTATAGTAGATGTTCAGGGTTTTAAAGACACTTGTAATAACTTTATAGTCAAAGAATTAGCTCTGGCCACCTGTGTTTATACCCAAACATTCTTAATAAAGCCCCCATACTTATTTAAATACTTAACTACGAATGAAAAAAAACAAGTTACGTGGTTGGAGAGAAACAGAGGGATTTACTGGAATGAAGGTTATATCGACTATAGAGAATTTCGACGCATAATTGTTCCTTATCTAGAAAATAAAGAAATTTTTGTAAAGGGCTTAGAAAAAGTTAAGTGGATTCAAGATCTTTGTATGAATTGTATTTGTATAGATCTTGGTGAAGACAAGTGCCCAAATTTATCACTGTTGCATAACAAATATTCAAATAATGAGACAAGTTTTAATTGTATTAATCATACTAAACAATGTGCACTTAAAAATGTTTTATGTATAAAGAACTATTTAATAGAGCAAGAAAGGTAATTTGTCTTCCTATACACAGTTTTAATAAATAAAACAATTTTTTAAAGTAAATGGTTTTTATTTTTAACCCACATTTTAAATACCTATCTATAATTATTTAACACATTATTTTCACAGTACACACAATAAAATTTTAATAAAATATAAATATGACATCAGCAATTGAAATTTGTATAAAAAATGGTATAATGATAATCATCAAGCTGTATACAGCCTAGACTCAACCATTTTTGTGTGGCTCGAGTCTAAAAGACAGCCCGAAATGCGGCAATGGTCTCACCATCTATTACGTAGGGCTCAAATATTCGGTGAAACGTGGGTGTTTACTCATCTCTGCCTAACCCTCCGGGGATAAAGGCGTGATTATATGTATGTATGTACATTTTACTGATAAATATTTCAATAAAACAAACTTTAAATCTTCATTAATTTTTATTTCTTAATATAACTTTTAATGCATATTATCATTTTTACACTAAATAATAATAAAACATAAATTATTTATGAAATATTAATTTCAATACAAATGACGAACACATTTATTTACAAACTTACACAAAATTAATCTAGTAAGGAATATTTTAAAACAAGAACTATTATTAATAAATGTTAGGGAAAGAATAGCCGCATATTTTTTTTGATATATTATGTATTAAATTTTCGGCTTGATCAGAAATTTCATCAACTGGATCTTTGACAATATATTGTGCCTTTATTATCTCCTCTTCACTCTCACTTGATCCGCCCAGGTCCGTAATCTCAATTTTGATCAAACGCCGTCCTTTTGTTGATTCACAGTTTATGATGTATGAAGGTTGTCTATGTTTCTTTAATATTTTACTCACTATTTTTGATTCTGACTTGCGCGTGGATTTCTTTCTCTCGGTGTTTTTTTTAGGCGTTTCACGGTGTGTACTTTGAGCTGCGATCCATAATCGTTCAGTTTCTTCGTCAAATGCATATGGATCTTGCGCATTTGGAAGCGATTCTGGTGAATACAATCCATTTGGCAAACCGTTTCTTTCTTCAGTGTCTTCTGTGGTTTCTATCGTGAATATATTCTTATTTGTGTTCTGAAAATAAAAAAAACGTTAGTATGTTATCTACGTTACGTGACGTGTTACCTTTTCTATAAACACAATATTATATAAGTTTATCAAATAAAATATCTTACCATGTTGTATGTCGATTTGTAAACTAATATATAAATTTAAAGTTGCTCGTATAATGTATGTCCTCGTCGTTAGTGGTAAATTCAGAATGAAACAATGAACTTATAAAATTAACCACGGGATTATATACCCACAGTTTCTGAAATATGATACTATTTCTAATACATATTTCTTTAAACAACAAAATACTTACGACGTACAAGTTGAAACATGAAAGTCCTATCATGTAAAAACACGTATTGTGCTTAGCAAAGCAAAAGAAATAATTCTATGACGTGTTACCTCACTACTGCAATAATTATTATATAGATGGTTGTGCGGATGTTGATGCCCCTTCGTTTCAAGAACAGGTTGAGACATGAAAATTTTAACAAACCTGATTCGGGTACAGTTTACCCTTTACTTATGTGTGTCGCAAAAGTATTCTATAATGTATGTCACTAGTTGAGAATGAAGTAAAATAAAACGAAAATATGATTACAACATTATGTAGGCATTTATTTATAAATAAGAGTAAAAGACATAGGTAGGTAGGTATATTCTTATGAGATAAAAACTTAAAGTACTTAAATACATTTTTAAACATCACAATGTCATACTTATGAAAAACTAAAACCCATCATAAATTTCAATTAAACGTCCTAAAATTCAACCTAAAATTGAGCAATTACCCCAGGAAACAGTGTGAATGTTGTCCTTTAATATATACCGCTTATCATCATTGGATGATAATACAACTTTGTTGACACTACGGGTTACTAACTCGTGTTTCAAGGATTTAAATAATAAATTTTGTTTACGAGTTATTTCATTATTGGTTAACGTTTTTTTATAATCTGCTTTTACTAAGTCTCTCACTACGCATTTCTTAACACCTTTAGCTTTTTTTAAAGTACATTGCTCAGATTGAATACAATATAATTTGGGACGTAGACCAATGAATTCCCTGATTATTTTACCTCCCATTTCGTCTTTAAATAGACCTGGCACCTTTTTATTCAAAATCGGTAAACTAAACGGATTACTTTTACTATAATTACTAGTATCAAAATAACTAATAAAGTAGTTTTTCATATCATTGTAAAAGTCGTTAGTTTCAATTTTATAAATAAAACTGTCTGTATCCGTATAGCATAACTTGATAAGTTCTCTATAATGTGGGCGCATAATAGAATAGTGAAAATCGTACATATGTTTTTTTGATAGTTCTAATACAGAGAAACCTATGTATAGGGGTTTATCCATAACAATTTTTTCGGGTTTCATTTGAATCGCAACCAAATTCTCAGAAAATATAGAAGCACTATGGAAGTTAGGTCTGGCAACCAAGGTATCTGCACTTAATCTCTTTTTTGTTTTATTATCGCTATCACTCCACTGATTTACTAAATGAACTTTTACACGATTTTCATTATTTTCTAGCGTTTTACCGAATATACTGTTATTAAGCAATTTAAAAAAGTCTTGTTCAAATTCGGTCACTGCTTTTTGTCTAAGCTCGGTATTGAGGTCTATATATTGTTTTAAAAAAGCTTTCTGCCTAAAAGTTATAACGCGATGCACTTTGTTTAATATTAATCCATGCTTAATACAATTTTTCAAATGTACGTAATGTATTACGTATTTATATTTATCATATAAAGTTGTGACAAGTTTAGAAATTTTACCTCCAGGAGGCACACATTTCTCAGGACAAAATGGCAAGTCATTATGCAAACGGTGTAAATATTTAGGATAAAGTAAATCTACCTCTAATATGAACCCATAATCTGCATCATCTTTTATATTCTCGATGTTTAGATTTTCTATCTCATTTTTATCAAGAAACCTGAAGTTTGATAAAGGTAAAGGTTGGCACATAGCATACCCATATAAATTATTGCAATCTAAGTATACAATAAATATATCATCTTGTTGAGGGTCATAATCTTCCATATATTTATTATTACTTTTTACATAACGATGGGAACTCATACAAAGACCTCCTCTTATACCCTCTTGTATTAACCTTATTATTGCTAAATCATCAATAAGTTCTAACTTAATTCCCGTTTTGAGAAGCATCGCGTCCCATGATAAGCTAGGAGCTGTTACATAAAAAGCTGGATCTAATTGGTAAAATCGCTTAGAAGTATTTCTAAAGTTTTCAAAAACGTCAGTCAACAAAAGTACGTCAGTTTTGAGGTAAAGGTCAGTATAATCACCTAGATTTTTTATTTTAAATTCAGACCATACCAATTTAGCATGCTGGTAATCTGCTAATGAAATATGTTGATTATTTAGGGAATTATAAAAATAACATTTTTCAGGCAGAACTGTCTCCTTATAACGATTTATGTTGATCATATAATCATAAGGATATACACCTTTTCGCGTAAGTAATTTAAATTGTTTTGGACAAGAGAAATTGTTTTTTAAGTGTATAAACTGTTCTGGTTTCAAACTTTTTACTAATTTGTCTAAACTAGTAGATAAAAATTTAAAGGAGTCCACAAACCGAAGTTGTACATATTCATCTCTAGAAACTTGTATAAATTTTGTAAAAGAAATATATGACTCTTTATTTTTAGCTATGATTTTAAGTGAACCGCGAGCTTCTCCTAATTTTTTAATAAAAAAATGGCAATCGTAACCTGAAAGATTATGAAAGAAAATTGGTATAAATTTTGGAAGTTTATACATCAAATTACAGTAGTTATGTGCGGCTCCTCGATATTGACCTGTCATATGACAGTGATCTCTTACTCGGTCTGTGATTAGTAAGTTTTGACAAATATGACAACGAGTGCTTTCATTGAATTTAACAGAATCTTCGTTGTTAAATATAATTGGTACACTATTCGACAGATTGTTGTTAATCAATTGAACATCCCTGTAAATATTCTCAACAAATTTATCTACACAATCTTCCCCACGATAAGATACAAAACGATTTCTACTTTCATCAAACGAACAAACTATATAATAAGCGAATGCTATAGGTATATGTACCTGACATACTGAGGTACTCGCAACAGAGGGATCCTGGTTGCACCCTTGCACTGGAACCAACATGGCTTCAAAATCTGCGTAAATTACATATGGCACATTTTGTTTCCTTTCGTAGTTTTTAAACTCAATCACTGAACCTTTTTGCGGTAGCTGAGTCATTACACCGGCACATACATGAGAATCAATTTCCATACTTGATCTAAAAAATAGCAAACACTCGTCACAAAAAAATAATTTCCCGTTATGGTTAGTTATTTGTTTTCTCACCAAACGCGATAAATCTTTGATCAGACAGTAATGTGAATATCTGCTCTTTTCTAATAATAGTAAATTAACCGTTTTTTTGTTATCGTTATTAAACCCAGATTTGTATAAAGGTCCTATGATCTGTCTATTATTTTCTAAGCCATATACATTTATTCGTAATCTTGGATTATTTTTTTCAAACATTTGTATATCGGTAAAAGTTACTGGAAATGACATTCCTTTAATGTTAAACAGATTGAAAAAATTAGGATATGAAGAAACTCTCTGAATGTTCCTATTTGCTGGGTAAAGAGCTGCCGTGACCGACCACAGGAAACAATATACATCATTGTTACGAATATTTACACATGCCTTTTTATTTTTAATGATCGGAGGTAAATCAATAAATCTTGAACCACGGAGCGGTTGATACCTATTTATATTTACCTCCATGTAACAGTTATTAAGGAAAGTCCAACCAGAATCCCGCTCTTCAAATTCGTCTATCTTTTTCAGTAATTGATTAGCAACATCTGTAAAGAGCTTTGTAAAATCATAGTTCATACATATAATAATATTTTTGGTTTCAAATGATTTAACTTCTGGTATGTTATGTTTAAGTAGTACAAACTTTGAGTATATATGAAAGTTAACCTTAAGGGAAGTGTGAGCTGCAAGAGATTGATCAATTAAAGATTTGACCCTACTGTGAAGGTGTCTGAAGAAAACAGGTAAAGATGTCTGTTCGTTCGTGTCAAGAGTATGTAATCTATATGTTGCTAATCGATTTTTAAAAGCAGAGTTCACTTTCTCCACGCCATGATCTAAAGTAATTACGTTATCTGACTTTCGGTGTATTTTACTCCTTAAATGTCCTATCCATTTCTTACCATTTACCTCAACACCACAGCTATCACAGAACGGCATATTAATTGGTGAAACACACAGACAGATTAGGATGGAATTTTTAATTGAAATTTATGATGGTCAATGAATTAATCAAATTTATTTAACATTTTTATGTATAACATACAAATAGACAATTATATTAAGTTTAGTAGGTACGGACTTATTTAAAATTAATTTTATTAGAAAAGAAAGTGGCTTCAGAATCTGCGAACAACTCGCTGGCTTGCCTAACAAATTTTTGTAGATGAGCCCAGTGAGGAGATTCCTCGTCAGTCCGAAGCTTCAACCACAGCAGAGATTTTTTCCAAAGGTCGTCGCCACCTTCTTGGACGTCAACCGAGTTGTACACCTTCAACTCAATGTGGAAGGGACCCTCGGTAGACACCGTACGCCTCGTTTGACCGTTAGCCACCCGATTGTAAAGCACCGATGTGGATGGAGCTCTGCCGGTGTTGACGGTGGGAGTTTTACTGTCAAGGTGGAAGATGTCGTATCCCTTTTGCGCAGCCTTTTTCTTTGAAGCTCTGAAACAGGGAAATTTTCTATATTATAATATTGTACCTTAGTATAATGTTCATTACATAAATAATAAATGATCATTATGAATTGGATGTTATGAATCGTTATGTTATGATAAGATTGTTATGAACTGGACAACATCAGTTTTGCTTCAGTTAGGAATATTACGTGAACAGATTAATAGATGATTGTCATGAACGACACACAAAGTTTGATACTAATGGAACTCGAACCCTAGACTTCTGGATTTGCAACTACGGTCACTCATTACTACTTAGCCAGAAAAATAAATAAATTGCTCATAATAATATTATATTAATAAAAATAGCAAAACTACCATTATTTAGCACGTAACCTCGCTCACTCATATATTGCGTAATGTAATTGATTATACGTATTTTAATTGGTAGTATTTGGTATGTTATCATCACTTTACATCAGCTGGGTATAAGAGTATCTACTAATGAGTAATAATTACCTTGAATATTCGCTTGAGGTACTTCTAGCAGATGACTTGCGTTTGACGGGAGCCTTTTTCAACGTCCCAGCCTCGCTCCTTACCACTTTGTCACAATCGAACTCTTGGTCCGCTCTGAAAACATAATACCTATTATAAGTTACAAATAGTAAATAAATACACAGAAACCTACTCAGAAAACTATCACATTATCTTCACAAAAACTTCCTCATCGTAAAAAACTATTTTTAACAACACTAGATTTTTTACTCGTAAATTATAATATAACCAGCTTTTGCCCGCGGCTACGTCCGTGAGGATGTCGACATAGCTTTAGTCTTTCACATGGTCTGATCTACCCCACATCCAATTTCATCAATAGGTAAAGCGGTTTAGGAGGCGTAAAAGCGTTGTTACGCTTTACCTTGTTACAGACAGACAGAAAGTGTTACTTTCGCATATTTTATGATATTAGTATAGATAAGTAATGAACATGTACGTACTGGTACATACGGACGTACCTTATATGATCGCTTGCAACGCTTTTGACAGCTGGTGACGATTTGCGCTTTCCACCCCCCTTAGCTGCCTTCGAATTTGACTTGGCGGCGTCGATCGACGTCGCACTGTTGCCACTATCGTACTCTGAATCCGACCTGTAAATATTATGAACAGAATAGTTATTAATTGCGACTAGTAACTCAGAAAACGAAGTGTTTAGTCCGTCAATTGCAACAATTCGGTAGTCACTCAAACTAATAAAATTTGACAAGACTAATACGCTATCACTAGTTAGTATCACTCATCGTCACCGTGCACAAAATAACGATAGGTTTAGTTCTGGCAAATTTGTTTAAAGGTTAAAAAGATTTCTCACTTAAAAACAATAGAACATGGGATAGAATATTTTATAACTTAGGAACTCACATTTTTAGGTAGGTACAATGACGATTAAACTCACAAAAATCTGGAGCCAGGTGTTTAGTCTTCAAGGTGAAAGGTCTTGGTCTTCAAGGTGGAAGGTCTTCAAGATGGTGGTTGCTCCAATGGATTCGTTCAACGGTATAACGAAGTCAGAATGAAGCACTGACTGAATGATTCCGGATTTTATAAGAAAATTAATGATAATTTAGCAAAATACGTTAGGGTTGTCACTACGCTTAGGAAAAAATATCTCGTCACGTTACGTAATGGAAATAATCAAATTAAGATAAAAGTAATGTAAATTCTTCATGAAAGTATTAATAAGTTATACATATCTAATAATAATGTAAATATTTATGAAAATATTTTGTATGACGTAAAGTTTACTTAATATTTACATTTCCCTATTATGTTTGTATACAGTAAATACAGGAAATGGAAATAAAAATTAAACTTAACATTATACATATAAAAAATTGTCTTTCTTATAATTTCATTATTTAATAATAACTCAAATTGTAATCGCTCCATAGCTCAGCTGGCTGAGCATTCCCTGTAAGGGAAAGGTCATGGTTTCGAGTCCTACTTGAGCATTTCATTTTTTTCGATGTATTTGAAATAAAAAATTGCATTAATAAATGCTGTCAGTATTAATAAAAAATATAAACTTTTAATTTATTTTATTTTTAGATATAAAATGTGATCAGAAATGAGGTAAGTATTTGATTAAAAAACTAAATTATCTGGATTATAATATTCAAATATTCATTATGTTCAAAGAGTAGGTAATCTCGATTAATTATTTGACACCAGTGTAAATACCTATTAAATCCTTCATACAATATTTTATTGTATCGAAAAATAAAATGTATTAATTTTAATTTATTGATTATTAACTAATAGTGGCAGCCCTAATGTAATTCGTGTAAGCATTTTCGACCCACATAACTTCAAAGAATCACATTGAGTAAATTTACATACTCCACGTGTAAAAATCCTACAACTTGTACAATCCTGTCATTATCATCCGAGCCAATTCCCAACATTTTTTTTAGTTGGGGTCGGCTTTCTAGTCGTAACTATGATGCGGCTGAAATTCGGTATTTTTCCGTGGAGCGACTACCATCTGACCTCCACAACCAAATTGACGATATCGAAGTTCTATAGTTAGACTAGTTGGACTTTTGAGGGCTCCAACTAACCGTAACGACTGCCATAGATGTTAGTATGGCAACCGGGACCGACGGCTTAACGTGCTCTCCGAGGCACCCAGACTCCGAAACAAACATTTGTGATTGATCACACAAAGTATTTGGTCCGACCCGGGATTCGAACCCGAGACCATCTGCGCGTCAGTCGGTTACACTTCCGACCGCGCCACAGAGGCAGTCGCAAACTTGTACAATCCTGTATTAATATAAATTTGTATTATTATTATTATTATTATAATTTTAACGAATAACTTAATTTTTGATCCCACTAATTATTATATTTAAACATAAAAGTTTTTTAAAGATATTCTTCTTAATATGTAGGTGTGTAGCTAAACGGATCTGGCTAAAATTTGTTCAAGGAAAATGTCAGCCTCCATGGCGTGATGGATTCGATTCCCGCACGGTGCAATAATTTGTTTGCATGAATATGACTATTTGCATTGGTCTGGGTGTTTATATGTATAATAATTATACATGCATACATACATACATACATATGGTCACGCCTTTATCCCCGAAGGGGTAGGCAGAGGCATAATATGCCCACATTTCACCTTTTTTTGTATAATTTGTCCCACGTAATATGTGGTGAGCCGTATTGCCGTGTTTAAATGGACAGGCGCAGGTTGTGACTGCCTGCTGTTGAAATAAAGCCTTCAACTTTGCTTAACGACTGCCATTTTACTGGCAACCGGGACCAACGGCTTATCGTGCCTTCCGAAGCACGGAAACGCTCAAATAAATGTCACAAAGTGATCACATGAATGGTCACCCATCCATGGACCGGCCATAGTGAAAGTTGCTTACTGCAGTGATCGTTTACAGAACACTGAGTCCGCGGGGCCACGAGCGCTTCACGATCGTTCAATATCTTACACGCGACCTACATCAACACCTTTGGACCTCAAGCCATCCGATCCTGCTAGGCAGTGCATCCGCTAAATAACAAGCTAGGGTTTAGTACAGGTTTTCGTTTCAAGGTAGAAAGTTGGGCAACAGTCGATCTCGATAAAGTCAAAGTGCTAATATATAATACGAATATAATACGGTCTTACAATATAGTTTTTATCTAACTACTAGCTGTTGCCCGCGACTTCGTACGCGTGAAAATTGTTACAATGCCAATTTGATTGCTCTCTGCTTAGCCCCTAGGATATGAAGCGTGATAATATGTAACCTATTTTAACACCCTACCCCTAGGTAATATTTGTGCAAAATTTGAATCAAATCTATTGAGTACTTTTCGAGATCCTTCCGGACAAAGCAAAGCAAACAGACAAACAGACAAACAGACAGACAAAAATTTTTCTAACTATATTTTCGGCTTCGGTATCTTATGTTGAACACCCAGCAAATATTTTTTTTTTTATTTTTTCCAATGTACAGTTTTGACTTTTCTATCATTTTATTATATGTATAGATTTACTTAAAGTAAGTAGATATCTATTATAAAAATATGTTTTTATGTAAAATTGATCGTAGATAAAATATTAAATAGTGAAGTCGTAGGTAAAACTAGTCAAGTAATTTCATTCATGGAATATTATTAGCGATCAGTAGCAGGTGCATTTATGTATGAGAATTGTATACAATAACATTTCTCATACCTAAATATGCACCTGCATCATTATCATATTGCATTCGGCGAAGCTCGATAGCCGCGCGCGACGCGCGTAACGAGACCTCGCTGGGAGTGATGTGCCGACAAAGGCTTAGCGACGTGACGATCGTTTCATACGTGCTATGTAGGTTGCTATACTTAGGTTATGTAATATTTACTATATTGCACCACCACCTGTAATATTGATTGAGTTATAGATCAGTAATATTGAGAGTTTTAACGAGCGGAGTGAGTTAGAACTCTCAATATTACTCTACTCTTATCATGGATTCTAGTATGCAATGCAGTATAATAGTGCTAATTAAAAATTCTTCTTCTTAGGAAACTAGTTTTGTAGAAATAAGAATTATTCTTCGTACAACACTAGTCACTAAGCAACGGTTTCGTAGGCGGGCGAAGGGTGTAAATTCTACTAGGAGAGTATATTCTTTTTCTTAATCTTAGCGTCTTCATATGATAGCTATATATGAACAAAAAATGAAATGAGGTAATTTTGAGCAAAATACTTAAATATCTACAATGTAGATATTGATGAATGTGATGATGTAGATTCTACATCATCACATTTTCAAAACACCAGAACTACTGTCCTAATCAGTTGAATATAGTTTTAGCTTTTTCGATGTTTTTATAGGAGTGTAGAATATCTATATATATAAAAATCAATGCCACTTTTCGTTGTAATTTTATAACTCAAGAACGGGCTCACCTATCCAAACCAAATCTTTAGGCTTTGTTCGGACTATTTAGTAGATGGTTTATGTGAAGTTTGCACAAAATCGGTCGAGCGGTTCTTCATTTATCACGCAAACGAAGTTGCGCGGGTCAGCTAGTTTAGCATAAAGAACAAGGTTGTAATAAAAAATATATAATTTAAGTGCAAAAAAAACCAGCCAAGTGCGAGTTGGACTCACCCATGAAGGGTTCCGTAGCAGCAAGTAACATAATATAAAAGTTCTTGTAGTTCGTTGTAACTTTGATCGATGTTTTAACACGGTCGCAGTGGTAGTGATTTTTCTAGGCTAAAATTGCGGTTTATGACGTATTAAAAAGAAATTACCAACTCGATCTCGTTCAAACCAATTTTCGTTGGTAGTTTTTATAGCAATGTAGGTACATCATGTATTTTTTTTTGGATTTATCATTTTCTTAGTTTAGAAGTTAGAGGGGGGGGGGGGACATATTTTTCAACTTTGGAAGTGTCTCTTGAGCAAACTATTCACTTAAGAAAAAAATGATCTTAGGAATCTCCTAGAGTCTAGACCTATCTATAAATACCCCACACGTATGAGGTTGGTGAAAAAGAAATTTTTCAGTTTCAGTTCCGAGTATGGAGACCCCCAAAATTTACTGCTTTTTTTCTAGTTTTATATGAAAATCTTAATGCGGTTCACAGAATACACGTACTTACCAAGTTTCAATAGCATAGGCCTTATAGTTTCGGAGAAAAGTGGCTGTGACATACGGACGGACAGACAGACAGACAGACATGACGAATCTATATGGGTTCGGTTTTTGTGCATTTGGCTACGGAACCCAAAAAACGAAGATATATTACATTCCTACCTGCTACACAGCTACAATGTCTAATGTTCACCAGTACTATCAATTAAGAGTTTCAAACAAGCGCTACGTACATGTCTTAAATATTCATGTGTGAAATATGACTAGAATTTATAAATTCGTTTTACTTGCGTGGCTATTATTAAGTGCCTCATTAGTACTGCTCACGAGTCATAGTTATCACGTCAACTTTAGTGATATTTTATGATAAACGACTTTACTATGGAAAGAATATTACCTAAGTACTTACATAGAAAACTACAGCAAGATTCACGATGGCGCGACGATAAGGTTTCGTCCAGGCCTATCATCAGGGTTAGGATCTCTGGAAGGGCGGGTTCGCAGCAAAGACTTCTATAGGTATAATTATATAGAAGTCTTTGGTTCGCAGGGGTTTATAAAAGGTAAGGTAAAGTGCTCGACGTGGGTCTTCTTTTATTATTCGTACACTTAAAACACAGTGAGCTTATCTTCACAACATCCGCGTCCGTTAGTTTGCAGCCCGCCAGTTGTAGGTGAGGCTGGTTTAGAAATCGAAGTTCTCGGTAAGGTTAACTCAAACTGCCCGCGACAGACTTTTCTGGCCACTAACGGTTATCCATCTCAGAACCACCGTAGTGTAAGATGCTTTGTTGTGAGTGATGTTTTACAGAATACCGAACTTGTGTGAACCGTTTCAACAACCGAGTCTAACGTACTCGGTTCTTGAAACGTTGATGTTATCGTGCTCCAGTCAATCATAATATAATAGGCATAGACTGCCTTATAATTCTATGATAATGATAATAGGTATATGAAGGGTCTTACCAAGTCTATAATTATGATCTACACTGCGTTTGGTGGCCAAATTACTTCTTCCACCCAACATCTTATGAAAGATCATACACACAGGAGTAAATTTACATAGTTTTTATGTAATTGTACTCCTGTGTCGAAGCCTCTCGTACGCATAAAAGTGAGGTTAACTACGTCTACAGAGATTAAATCTCTTAAGTACAACCTATTAAAGTTTTGCAATTTATGAAGTCTATAGTTCGGCTGCTTATTCTGGTGGCTATTACTACATTCATAATAAACATTTGTAAACGGCATTGATATATATTTTTTAATCAACCTAATTACGCTTGCAAGTGAGCGTTAGTACACACATCGGTAGATTTCCTTGAAGTTTTAATTACTGAACCTTCATTGAGCTATCGAGTTACAATGTTTCGTACAATGTAAAAAAATAAACATTTATGAAACAAGTCCGTTCAGCTGTTCTATTTAATTATTATTTTAGCCTGTTCCTTAATGAAATCAGCCTATCTGTCCACCTCCATGGAACTATAATGAATCTAGCAGTCGTCACGCGGTTTCACCTGCGTAGCTCCCATTCCCGTGGGAATATGGGAATAAAATATAGCCTATGTTACTCAGGGTGAATATAGCTTTCCAATGGTGTAAGAATTTTTGAAATCGGCATAGTAGTTTTTGAGTTTATTGATTACAAACATACACATACAAACAAATACAAACTTTTCCTCTTTATAATAATAGTGTAGAGTGGAATGCTAATTGATTTACTATACCACGACCGCGGGTTTTTTTTTACTTAAGGAAAATTCTCAGAGAATGTTATGCCGGACTCTTACCGACTAAAAAACCTCACGTAACGCCCAACAGTCTGTGGTTGGGAGCCCCGGGCAAGCCCTCGGAAGGATGTCCCGGGACTCTCAACAGACCCACGGCCGCCATTGCGGCCTCGCCCAGGGGGTGGTTCAGGTGCTATCCCGCGTCTTTGGGGGGTTTCGTCTGGGAGGACGGCAGCGTGACGTGAATTGCTCACGTCACTCTGCCGTCATGGACGTCCGCGGGTACTGTACACAGTACAAGGACTCATTTCATTTCGAGTTCTCCTTTGTATTCTCCATAACCTCGTCCGTTATTCAACAGGTGCACCACTTGCAAGTGTGTCTGTTCTGGGGTACTGATCTCAGTAGGGCCTCATCTCACCTCTTACCTGGCGATTTAACCGTTATCCCCATAAATTTGTCATCAATTCATTAGAATGCCATTAAAGAAAAGGAAGATATTTTTCAATTTGTAAGCACCTACTCAATCGAGTTTTTTTTTCGATAGAAAGCTTACTGAAACAAGCTCTTAACTTTTTCAGTTTTTGTGCCACTATTTTTGTGCTGCGTCGGGAACCTATTTCGGTAAACGTCACCAGGGCCTGATTTAGGGTTCCGCGCGCCCTAGGCTAGCTATGAATATGCGCCCCCAGCTGCAACTAATTTAAGTGCTGCCTACAGAAGAGACTACGTAAGCTGATCCTAAGTTCCTAATCGTTATTCTTTGCTAATCTGAAAATAAAATAAAACCCGATTCTGAGACTTCTTAGGAAGTTATCACTTGATGCATCAGCCAGTAAAAAGCGAGATAAAAATACCATCAAAGTACCTAACAGTACCTCGGTACATCCTGTTTCCGAAAAATCGAACTAGTGAATCTTAGTAAAATCCCTTCATAACTCAGGAAGTGAGCTGATGAATGCATAATTTATAGCTAAGAACGGTTCGAAAGCCGATGTGCTGGGGTTGGCCCCGGCACATTGGCTTTCGAGCATAGAAAACCGCAAAATTGGCTCATCTGTTGGGCTGCTACGATGCCACAGACAGACACACACATACACAGTATTACACAGATACAGGTTAATTAAATCGTCAGTAATATTGGTGCGATGGTGCCTTTCCAGCCACTCCTCCAAGACCGGTTTCACCGTCTCAACAGCACCATCTCACACTTTTTTTATACCACCAAAGTGGCAGACAAGCATACGGCCCACCAGATGTACCGGTGGTCACGCACAAGGAGGCAAAGTCTCTCCTGTCGCGAAGAGGTTCCACACCACCTGCAAGCATGGGATCGTTGACCACTCTCATGACTCGCCTCTGCATCGAGTCGAACGGAAGAATTCAGTCAATTCATTCTGATATTCTGGTGCCCCCACCCAGCAGTGGCAGCTGTACTCCATGTGCGTCATATACTGTCAGAGTAGGAGAGAGTTGTGCCCTGAAATTATGGCGCTACAGTAAATTGGGTTTTCTTTGCGGTGAATACACAAACTTCTGTCTTAGTAGGGTTGAATTGAACAAGATTTTGTTTTTCCCAATCGGACACTATTGCGAGTTGTCTCGATTTCAAACACAAGTTGTTCACAGCTTTCTTCCACTGCAGCCCGAGAGATACCGGTGCGGCCCGTGTAACAAGTGTCGCCCGTACTGTCGTCTGCATAACAATGAATGCCGTCAATAGACAACATCTCATTGACATGCAGCATAAACAGAGTGGGGGACAACACTGAGCCTTGTGGTACTCCAACGTTTATGGCCATGCATTCAGAACCTATGCTTCTACCAGCCAAAAAGCTGGACACCCATTCACTTTGGTTCCTGGGTGTCTTGAACGCGACACGGGTGGAGCTGTCGTATTTACTACCACGCTGCCAGGGAGATTGGCGCAGGAATTTAATTTTAACGCACGTAGGTATTTGTATTTTCACTAAATTACCAAATATTATTATGTACTTTGGTGAAACAAAATGTTAACTAACAATTTTTAACATGTTGTTAGGAGTTGTTACAATCTGTTAAAAATTGCTAGATGTTTTGTGTGCTCCTTTTTGGGAGCACCGTAAGTCACAGCCCTGCGCCGAGCCCAACGCCAGGCGCCCCCTTGATCCTGGCGCCCTAAGCTTCAGCTTAGTTAGCTTATGGGTAAATCAGGCCCTGAACGTCACCGTCAAACGATCGGGGCTTTTTTGGGAAGGAGCGGATAAGCAGTCGTGAGAAACAACAGAAATTATAAAGATATCTGTGTGAGGAAAATACGCGACATCTGCGTAGAAAGTGAAAACACAATAACTGACAATATTGACAATATTAACTGAATATATTGACTGTCGTAAAATATTGTCATTATTTGTCGGTCATTATGTCCGGAATGGTGCTCAATTTCTCAACGGATACAGAGATTTATTATCGACTAGCTGACCCTCGCAACTTCGTTTACGTCACAAAATGTGCACGAAAAGAGAGGTAATTCTTCATCAGACTCGTCAAGCACCGTGTGAAACGGCCCTGTTTGCTTAATCATAAAAGAGCTTAAAGATTAAGGCTATTCTAAAACAAATCAGTCCACGCCTTCGGCGCGGACTAAATTATTTTACAACAGCATTAAGCTCTTTTATGATTAAGCCAACACGCCCGTTTAGATTTACCCTCTCATTCAAAGGAACCCTTGAATTCTAAGCTTGGCGAAAGTTGAGATGCCTCTAATTTCTGAACTACAAACCCCCCAATCTTGAAACTTGTGTCGAAAAATCCTTAAAGTACTCCCTTTCCAATACTAAAAAAACTTTTGAATTCGCATCACGCGTTGAGAAATAACAACTGAAAAACTATTTTATCTTTCATCCCCTCTCCCGCAGGAACCGCACAAAACTTCGGGATCAAAAGTATCCTAGAACCTTCCTCGGACTATAAGCTCAGAATTTACCAAGTATCATTCAATTCGGTTCAGTAGTTTCAGCGTGATACTTATTCGGGATACAGACAGACAGACAGACATGAAAAGTTTAAATTACATTTTCGGCTTCAGTATCGATTAGAGAACGCCCTCCAATTAAAATTTTCAAAATATCTTCCATGTACAGACTCTCGACCCTCTACAGTTTTATTATATGTATAGATGTTAGACAGCGACTCAGTATCCATAGTCATCTAACGAAAACGAGGGCCTAGCAAACTCGACGTTCATCTAGTCTCATTTTTTGTGGCGCGATTGTAACACTGCCAGTTTAGTCGGTTCTATTCTGACATAATCCCTTTAGCAAATCGTCGATCTTCAAGATTTCCACACGTACCAAAAAAGCCTGCAGTGATGAGGAAACTATCAGAAAGTAAACATTAATTGTAAAAAAATGACAACTCATACGGCCTTGCTCTTATTGATAGCTGTACTATCGTAACACGATGAATAGAACATTCTAGCAATATTAGAGTGAACTAATTTCAAACGAGCCTGCATGACGCAAGCATAATTTGCACAACTTTTAACTGGGCATTTTAATACATTGTTAGAAATTGACTCAATTTGTCTCCATCGACATCATAATTCGTTATTATGTTTACAAAATGTGTGAGTGACATCATTATACATTAGCGTCGGATATTGGCTTCAAGGTATAGCACATATTACTGACAAATTATAACAAGTTTCTGAGCAAATAAGAGTATTATCTGAGGTCGTCGATCTGTAAAGCCTTGACATTTACTCAGGTCTCCTTGTAGTCACGAGGCAGTACTAATGAATTCCTTTTCTACCTAAACAATAAACTTTTACAGACTCTAGTAGTGAGAATATTCTAATCTAGAAAAGAGACAGCCACATAATTTAAATAAAAAGGAAGAGAGGGATTTCCCTCTTCTATTTCGTTGTCTCTTCGCCCTTCTCCTATGATGAGTGTTCTATATTTCTTGTCTATTATTAATATTATATTAATATCATCATAATTAGATTTTTTGAATGCCCTCTTTTAGGAGCTAGAGGTATTAGTGTTTAGAGCGTAACTGCCGTCTGACTACCCAACCCGGGTGGGTATAACGTGACTGCCGTCTGATCACCCAACTCAACTGATCGGACCTCAGAGCTCCCGCAGTTGTCCAGCTCGAATGTAACACTTTAATTTCGTATTTTATTTGATAGGGTTTACCGCAAATAGGTGAGGTTAGCTTGGACCCCGAAAATCTTAGTGTGATCGCTTTTACTCCTAATTTCGTACTCATCAAGTAAAAAAAGGCTTTACAATCTATTATTGGACGCTCGTAGCTCTGCTTATTCAGTGTTCTCAAAACGATTACTGCAGTAAGCACGTCTCGCTCCGGTTGGTCGTTGGCGTCGTCGGTTGGTTACCAATTTTGGGCTTTGGAGGGCACCTTAAGGCTAGTATTTCCGAAATCGACCAAAATCGACCCATTTTGAAGCGATCTTTATACTAGGAAATATTCTTTGATTTGATCTGATAAAAATGTATTACTGTAGTTTAATAGATACTCTTGCTTCCTTTAATTTTTAAAACACGATTAATAAAACTTTATTCGATAAAAATCGTTCTCGAAAAACTGGAAATGTGCAAAAATTTTAAAGATGAATGTTGTTATTGCTCAAAATATACTTGTTTATTTTGTACTAGCTGTTACCCGCGACTTCGTCCGCGTGGAAATTATGTTATAAGCAAAGTTTGAACCGTATTCTATTTGAGCCTCTAGGATAAGTCGTAACCAAAATGTGGGAACAAATTTAGGACATCCTCCAACTTACCCGGGGAGTTATGCGCTAGATGGTTTTTTTTAACGTGAGGAAAATCCCACATGAATGTACTATGACTCCCACTGACTAAAAACCACACGTATCCTACCTAACAGCCTACAATTGGGAGCCCCGGGTAAGCCCTCTAAAGGATACCCTAGGACTGCGCTAGATGGATAGGAAGAGACCTCATGGTTTTAGTGGGTCCAAGGCCGGTATGACGTACGTGTTTATTATTTAGCCCCTTTAATAATGAATAAAAGAGTAAGTAGTATGGTGAAGCGCGAATACGAAACGTTTGTTAGATTAGGGCCACAGACTGAAAACTTTACGCATAATCGGAAGAGTTGAGACGATAACACTAACGCTAACGGTAGCCAGTAAATGGCAGTCGTTAAACCAAGTTGAAGACCTTATAGATTGCATAATTTTCAAAAGTAGGCAGTACTAACGCCTGTCCATTTCAACACGGCAATGCGGCTCACCACCTATTACGTTACGTGGGACAAATTAAAAAAAGGTAAACATATAATATGCCTCGATACCCCTTTGGGGATAAAGGCGTGACCGTATGCATGTACTTATTATGTTTAAGATGATTTAATTTATGTAGGTACCTACCCATGTCACTGTAGCCAAAGCTCATCATTTTTAAGTAAAGTTGTTTTAAGAATGTTCATTATAAACAACGTTTGTGTGGCGTGATGGCTTAATCATAAAAGAGCTGCTTAATGGTTATGGCTATTGTAAAATAATTCAGTCCGCGCCGAAAGCGTGGACTGAATTGCTTTAGAATAGACTTAATCTTTAAGCTCTTTTTTGACTAAGCAAACAGGGCAGTTTCACACGCTAGATGAGTCTGATGAAGAAATACCTCTCCTTTCATAGATCTTATGTGACGTAAACGAAGTTGCGAGGGTTAGCTAGTCTATACATAAAGTAAAACTGTTGAGGGTCGAGAGTCTACTGAAGCCGAAAATGAAATTACATTTTTCATGTGTGTCTGTCTGTCTGTATTCCGAATAAGTATCACGCCGAAGTTACTGAATGGATTTGAATGAAACTTTACTAAGTTTCGTTCAAATCCATTCAGTAAACCAATCAGAGCTTATAATCCGAGGAAGGTTCTAGGATACTTTTGATCTCGATATTTTGTGCAGTTCCTTTGGGAGAAGGGATGAAAGACAAAACGGTTTTTTAGTTGTTACTTCTCAATGCGTTTTCGGATTCCAAATTTTTTTTTAGTGTTATAAAGGGAATACTGTAAGGAATGTTTCACACAAGTTTCCATGTTAAAGGTTTTCTAGTTCAGGAATTAGAGACAAGGATCCCTTTGAATGTGAGGGTAAATCTAAACTGGCGTGTTGGCTTAATGATAAAAGAGCTTAATGATTAAGGCTATTGTAAAATAATTCAGTCCGCGCCGAAGGCGTTCACTCACGCCCCCCCCTTAAAAGCGTGATCGCACCCGAAACCCCCAAAGACACGGCATAGCACCCGAACCACCTCCTAGGCGAGGACGCAGTGGCGGCCGTGGGTCTGCTGGGAGTCCTGGGACATCCTTCCGAGGGCTTACCCGGGGCTCCCAACCATAGGCTGTTAGGCTTTACGTGATGTTTTTTAATTGGTAGGAGTCCGGCATAGCATCCACGATGGATTTTCCTTCACGTTATAAAAAAATATACAACATATAAATGGCTTGTACAATACCTAGTATAGCGTAGCCTGAAATTTGATTTATATTAGTGTGAGCTATGAGATCTAGAAAACTGATAAACTTACTTATTATGTTATATACTAAATGCATATTTAAAAACAAACACGTACTCTAATGAATTTGATTATTGTTCTTTATCAAGCCTATAAATTACTACTACTAATCTTTACAGTTAGGTACTTTTGATTGTTGCCCGTAAATACATAAACAAATATATTTTGTGTCTGTCAAGCCGTTAGAATAATTATATGAAAGAATATGAAATATAATTTCATTGACTGCCTCTGTGGCGTAGTCGGTGTAGTGATACCGTCTGTCGCGCCGGAGGGCTTGGTTCGATTTCTGGGTTGTTCCAATTAGTTGTGTGATCCACAAATATTTGTTTCGGAGTTTGGGTGTTTTCTATGTATAATATGTATGTATTTAGAAATATATAAGTATGTATATCAGTCGTCTGGATATCGTAGCAAACACAGAATTTAATTTTTTTCTATCGGGCCTCCAAGATACTTAGCGTGATAATATGTAACCGGTGTGTAAAACCGATCTCTTACTAATATTCCTGCAACGTTTTAGTTTAATCAATCCACATACTTACATATTTCATTACCCTCTGCCTAGTCCCTAGGATATGTAGCGTGATAATATATAGCCTATTTAAAGATCCTATCTCTACATTGCTATTCAAATAAAAGATTAATTAAAATTATTCAGTCGTTTCTCTATTTTGCAAAAATATACAAAAAGATTTTCATTGTTCTCTGCCGAGCTCCTAAAATATTTAGCATAATAATATGTTGTCTGAGTGTAAAACCTAACTCTTACTAATATTCCTGCTACGTTTTAGTTAAATCAATCCACCGGTTAACACATTTCATTGCTCTCTGCTTAGCCCCTAGGATATGTAGCGTGATAATATATAGCCTATTTTAAGACCCCACCCCTAAGTGATATTTGTGCAAAATTTGAACCAAATCTGTTCAGTACTTTTCGAGATCCTTCCGGACAAAGCAAAGCAAACAGACAAACAGACAAATAGACAAACAGACAAAAATTTTTCTGACTATATTTTTGGGTTCGGTATCTTGCGTAGAACACCTAGCGAGTATTTTTTTCTTAATATTTCCAATGTACAGTTTTGGCTTTTCTATCATTTTATTATATTGTATAGATAAACACATGTCTATATTAAAGATATTGATCTTATGAACAATATTCGAGATATTATTTATTTTTTAAACACCTCAGATTTTAAAACAATGATAAAAAGTGTAGAATCTAGAACAATTAGGCATTTAGCGTACACTTCAATCACTTCATACGCCTGACAGGGCTGTTCTGGGTTGGACCTGTGTCGCTATGTCATCCGTTCGCGCGAATCGATCGTTTTAATTAGAAGTAGTTGCAGAAATCTGTAAATATTATTTTGTTTTTATTTGTAAATATTAGGATAAGTACGTTATTGTGTATAAATAAATAAATATCGTGTAATATAGTGATTAGTGACTAGGTACTCAGTGAATATGGGTAAAAAAAAGCCAAGAGAAATAAAATGCCCAGATGTCAATTGCGGCTACTACGACGGCAAGTATGGTAAGTTCCTACAAGTATTGTTTTATCTTTATTATATTTATAAAAATACACAACCAAATAATTCACTGACGGGCATGATGAAATTATAAGGTTGATGCTGAGCGAAGCGACTGATGCCAACAGCTGCCATTATTTTGCTACCTGATGAAGAGGCAGTACAGTAGCTTAACGTACTCATATAGGCTTAGAGATCTCCCATTCCAGTCCTCTTCTACGTAGGTACAGGTAGGTGTCATTTAGCAAAGGCCCAGTAAGTTAGATCACGGCTGTTTTTGATAATGAATGACTATGAGAAATGAACTCGGTGCCCCAAAGTTGCTTGGGACCTTACGATAAGAAGAGGGTTAGTATTTACCTAAACCACAGTAACTACTAGGTATAAAATATTCTTTTTTTACTATGCCTGAACAATCAACGTATTGCCCGTTCGCTCTAAGTTTGCCTTTCGCCTCCCTTATTACGCCTGTAGACCATCCTGTCCGCCAGCGGCAATCTTAGCGCGAACGGGTAGTAAATAATATAATGTTTGACGCTTAGAGTATAATAGTAGGTTCACGTTTTTATTGCTACACTGTATAAATTATAACAGTAGTACCTACCCACTACCGACATAAAAGAATAAACGTGGAGTTTTATTTTTCGTTGTAGTCTAGCCGTTTCGTTGTAGTGTACCCTCAAAGTCTTTTTTTTTTCAGCTCATCGATACCGAGATTGAACGGTGGTTCATTTGCAAAAAAAGATACACGTGAATCGTAAGTACCTAGTACTCGTAGGTACTTTCATACTTTAATTTTGGGTGTAATAATCGTTACTTTCTTAGTAAATATGAATGTATGAAAAAGTGGATAATTTTTAGGGTTCCGTAGGTACCCAAAGGTAAAAAAACGGGACCCTATTCATGAGACTTCGCTGTCCGTCTGTCTGTCTATCGGTCAGTCTGTCTGTCGGTCAGTCTTTCTGTTTGTCTGTCCGTCTGTCTATCTTTCTGTCTTTCCTTCACGAGGCTGTAGCTCATGAATGGACATAGCTAGAGATCTGAAATTTTCACAGATAATGTGTTTCTGTTGCCGCCATGACAACAAATATTGAATTTTGCATGCCAATATTTCTATCAATAAGCTGATTCACCGAATTGACATACGAGAGCGAGACTTTGAGGACATGTCCCTTTTTCATTCAACTTTGTAACAGCTTTATTTTTTGTAAGCAAGGGTTATAAACCCTTTTTTTTTTTCGTTTTAACGTGAGAGAAAATCCTCATGGATGCTATGCCGGACTCTTACCGACTAAAAACCTCACGTTACGCTCAACAGCCTATGGTTGGGAGCCCAGGGTAAGCCCTCGGAAGGATGTCCTGGGACTCCCAACAGACCCACGGCCGCCACTGCGGCCTCGCCTAGGGGTAGGTTCGGGTGTAATCCTGCGTCTTTGGGTGTTTCGGATGTGATCCCGCTTCTGAAGGGGGTATGCATAAATCCCTCACGTCACGCTGCCGTCATGGGCCTGCTTCTGTAAGGACGGTGAGCAGCCCCCTCACCGTCTTGAGGCCCCTGGTTATGGAGACCGATAGTCTTGGGCGAAGACACGTCTGCGGCGTTCATTTCAAGTGTGTACTTGTTGCCGTTTTTAATAAAAAAAGGCAAAAAAAAATCACGTTTGTTGTATGGAAGTCCCCCATAAATATTTATTATTTTTCTGGTTTAAGTACTCAATTCAATCCTTTATTTTTGCAAACAAGGGTTTATATCCCTTGTGCTTCCACGGACCTCGGAAGGGGCCACCTGCGGGATCCAGCCTGCGGGAGACTAAGAATAGGTTTTTTGAAAACTTTCTAGGCAACCTAAGTTCCTAGTCTATATGTATACATATAATAAAAAGATCTAAAGTCAAAACTGTACATTAAACATATTTAAAAAAATACTCGCGGGGGGTTCTACACAGGATACCAAAGTCGAAAATGTAGTTAGAATTTTTTTGTCTGTTTGTCGTCTGTTTGTCTGTTAATTTTGCTTTGTCCGGAAGGATCTCGAAAAGTACTCAATACTTTTGATTAAAATTTTGCACAAATATTAACTAGGGGTAGGGTCTTCAAATAGACTTAAAATTGACTTCAAATTGACTTCAAATTGACTATGTTGGTGTAAGCGCCATCTATCATTGGTTGTATTTTGTAACACAGGTCTAAGCTGACATGCGGCGTGCGTGTTATTTGTCTTATTCATATTATAATGTACATACATACATATGGTCACGCCTTTATCCCCGAAGGGGTAGGCAGAGGCATATTATATGCCCACATTTCACCTTTGTATAATTTGTCCCACGTAATAGGTGGTGAGCCGTATTGCCGTGTTTAAGTGGACAGGCGCAGGTTGTGACTGCCTGCTGTTGAAATAAAGCCTTCAACTTAGCTTAACGACTGCCATTTTACTGGCAACCGGGACCAACGGCTTAACGTGCCTTCCGAAGCACGGAAACGCTCAAATAAATGTCACAAAGTGATCACATGGACGGTCACCCATCCAGTGAAAGTTGCTTACTGCAGTGATCGTTTACAGAACACTGAGTCCGCAGGGCCACGAGCGCTTCATTATAATGTAAAATAAATAAACGCATTATTTTACTCACAAGATGCATTCTATTATTTTTTGCTACTTATGTTATACCTATGCTTACCTCTTCGAAGACTGCTCGAATTGATTTCATAAATTATTGACGGATTTTTTTCTTATTATCTTTTCTCGGCTCGTCTCACAATTAAAATGATGATAAAAAAAAAAGTAGTAAAAAATAGAACCGACTTCAAGCAAATCCTGAAAAATTAAATTAACTTGGCACAAAGATAAATGTATTTTGATTTTTCATATTTTATTCAATATCATATTGAAGTCGGCGCCAAGTAAACCCATAGGTTTTTTTTTTTTTTTTTGTTACGCGGGGAACGCCTTTACGCGCCTTCATCCCAGCTGGGATGGTGTGTGGGACTCCCGGCCCGGTCCGGAATGGACCGTCCTACCCACTAAACCCCGCGGTGTTCCTCCTCACCCTTTAGCCGGGCCGAGGGATATCAAAAGATTGTTCACGTCGACCCGGCTAGGGGCGCCCCGTATATTCGAGGCTCTCCTCGGGGGAGCCAGATGGGCGGCTCCCCAAAGCTCCCTAAGGAGCTGAAGACCACGCCTGCACCGCTCTCGAGCGCCCCTCTGTAAAAGAGGAGACAGAGAGCGGCTGGCGCAGGCGTGCGCTAATGGGCACCCCCGGAACACGGGGAAGGTGCCCACCGCCATGTGACCGTTGGTGGGCGGGGTCCCCCGACCTTACGCCCACGGTCAAGAAACAATCGGAGGCGCGCAGTGACTCCTCACCGCGGCGCCCCCGAACTGCACGGCAAAGCGGGAGTATTATCCGTTACTCCCGCTACCCCGCACAGTGCACCTCCCGCTTTGCCGCCATCACCTCGTCAACTGGCGAGGTGACAGCGGCCCAACACTGTTGCCGCCGGTCGCGCCGTTATTCACGGCCGGCAGCCCGAACTGCATGGCAGGGCGGGAGCATTTACCCAAACTCCCGCCCCCCACGCAGTGCCTCTCCCACTTTGCCGCCATCGTCTCGCCAGCAAAGGTGGCGAAGCGACGGCGATCCAGCATTGCTGCTGCCGGCCGTGAATAACGGCGCGGCCGGCAGCAACACACACCACCGAGCAAACCCACAGGTGGGTTACTCCCGCCTCGGCCGGAATTAGCCAGAGTAGCACAACTCCCCCACAGAGGAAGGGGAGTGGTCGCTACTCCGTTGCCCAGGATGCACCACGAGGAGGATCCGACCCATTGGGGTCCTTAAGATGTTAGTAGGACTCCGCATCCCAGAAAACCCATAGATTGAGGTAGGTATTATTAATGGCACCAACTTCAATATCATATTGAATACAATCTGATAAATCAAAATACATATTATTACTTTGTGCTATGTAAATTTTATTTTTCAGGATTTTTTTGAAGTCAGCTCTATTTATTACTAAAAAATTTTTGATCATCATTTTAAGTGACGGGTGGACCGAAAAGTATATCTATCTAGATGTAAAGTTCTTATCAATACAAATCAATCAAGCCCAAACACAAGGTACGTGCTGTAAATCGTTAAGGAATTCCCTCGACTGTCTTTCGGTTCCATCATCAGATCGACTCCTGACCTTCATTAAATTGTAGTACATTAACAGTGGGCGCACACTAGGCGTCTTGTCACGGCGACAAGCTGTGGGCGCCAAATTACATACATTTTGTTCTAAGCTCCGCACACTAGGCGACATGTCGCCGCGACTCCGAGACAAGCAAGGGGAGTCTTCGCGTCTGTCGCGCTATTGTCGCGGCGACACGGCGACAGTCGCCCAGCGACAGCTTTGGACAACGTGTTCCTTGCACAACGTCTGTCACGGCGTCAAGTCGCCCGATGCAGGCGCACACTGCGCGACAAGTCGCCGCGACATGTCGCCGCGACTGTCGCCTAGTGTGCGCCCACTGTAAAGCACTTCATTAAAAAGTTACCAAACGCACTAGTTGTCCCTACAATTTTCGGTGGTTGCCCTCGATTTCTCCTGGATCCCATCATCAGATCCTGACCTGGTAAAAATGGGACTACCTCAGAAGTAAACCCTATTGAAGAAAAGTAAAAAGAATTTAACCGTCTATAATTCACGGAAATATCAGTGAACATACATAAAAACATACAGACGAATGTAGAACCTCCTCCTTTTTTGAAGTCGGTTAAAAATAAGGAAAGGTTTCTTACAACCCCATTTTGAATATACCTGCTAACAGGCACTTACTAAATAAAATGTCTTATAAAGGTTTGATAAACTTATACTTCTGTTGTAATTTATTTGGTGGTACAAAAAGTGCGGCATGAAATACACGCTGCACCAACTGTCAACGTCCAATTGCACCAACTGGCAACGTCCAAACAAAGTGCTTGGGGTCAAATGAGTTCATGTCGATCGCATGCTACGGGGGTATCGCCCGCGGTGAGGTGAGGTGGTAAAAATACCTAATGCGCTCTGGCATTCGGCCCTTAAGCTGTTTCAGTTGTCAGTAACATGGCAGTTGTTAAGCCAAGTCGAAGGCCTATAGTTGGCTACGAAAATACTCATCAGCGGGTAGTCACAGCCTCCGCCTGTCTATTTCAACACCGCAATAGGCTCACCATTTATTATGTGGGATGAAAACTAATGTAATGTAAGCGTATATACTATGCCTCAGCCTTTTGGAGACAAAGTCGTAACGGTATTTATTATTTAGGTAGGTACTTGTGTCCTGAGCCGTAGTGCGTTAGAAATAATGGATGGATCATGGATCGAATGCGTGAGTGCTGAATTCCTCTTCCTTCTTTCCTTTACCATCTTTCTACAATGGGTTTCCACTCAATCCTGGGGATATCCTTCCAAGAGCTTACCCGGAGCTCCCAACCGTAGGCAGGAAGTAGAGAACGTGTTGGTTTTATGTTGATAAGTCCGGCATAGCATCCATGACGGAGATTCGAGCTCTACACGTAAAAAAATAAATTTTCACTGTCCACTATGTAACGCCTGCTTAGAGTGCTTAGTGCTTCTATTAGTATTTATTATATTATATTCGTAGTGCAAATGAATGTAGTTATAAAAAGGAAATTAATCTCAGTAAAGACAAAATTCAAGAGAACATCATTAAAATACTTATCCATAATTTTCTAAAGCAGCCTGCCTTTACGTGCTACTTACTATAAAAATTGTAGCCATTATGAAACGTAATGTAATGAGAATGACACAAGCTGTAGCTATTACATAATGTGTTAATGTTTCCCGAGTCAGGTTACTTAGATGCTGCTTATTATATGTTAGCAAATTCGAGTACCTCGTGTAGTTTAGAATGAACATGCAGTTTTATCAGCTTGGTTTTTAACAGTATTGTATAGGTAGGTACGTTATCCAAGAATGCTTAAACAAGTATGATTTAACGGATTTGGTTTTGACACTCTGCAATTTTCCAATCTTTATCACAATGTATAAAATTTGCTAAACGATATTATAGTGTCACCCGTTTTTTTAGATCATCAGCTCACTTACTGAGTGAGTGGATTTCAACACAATTCATTCATCGGATACATCGAAAATTCGATAGAACTACGTACTTTCTGTTATTTAGATTGTCCATAAAATGGTCACTTGGAAAGAATTCGTTAGTCTACGGGATCTTGTAATTTTCTAAGGAGTCCTTATCCTCCCTCACAAAATTGGGGATTTTGAAAATTTTCAAATTAACTCTTGTGCCCCACGTTGTAGCTGGTGAGACTATTGCCGTGTTGAAACAGACAGGGTCCATCTGAGGCGTAATTTCTGTTGTTGATTTTTTTATTGATTGCTATGTTAGGCTAAAACCAATCTATGCCATTAGGATGACGTGCCGTCCGATAGAAAAAGAATAAGCAGTAACCATGCACTACGCCAGATTGACTTTTGTCATAATGTTATTGCTTGACATTGGATCTCCGGCTTTTGGCACAAACCAACATTGCATAATTACATGACTAAAATATTTGTATTTATCCTAAATTATCACATCTATAATCTATTGTACAATTTGTACATAGTTAAGGACTATAACATTATGTAATAGAGAGAAAAAAAAAAATTATAACATTTTATTTCCTAAAAAAACTCCTCAAAGTCTAGACCCAGAAATAAATAGTTTAGTTAAAACAGAAGCAACATACGTAGTACATTTTTTTGAACAAGTTATAATGAGTTTCATTAATATTATTCAACAGTAGTTACGAGTATAATGTGGTGCCATATTAACATTTTATTACATTTTCGAGTTTACTTAGGGGCCGCACACACTGGCGCGCTGTCAGTATTCTGGTGATCGCGAATTAGCGCGAAGTAAACACTACACTCACTTCTGCAGTGACCGCAGAACTTATTATGCAGTCACTGTATATCGATTTTATCCACAGCATCATCATTGGAATCACCAGCGCTAATTCTGGTTACGTTGAAAACCATCGCTTCGGAGCCCAAGGCCCGCATTCAAACTCTTCCCGCTTCAGCAGTTGCAGTTCCAGGTTGTAGTGAAGCCAACAACGCGTATGTTATTCAAAGCATGCCCCCGATTTTTTGGATTTGTCTCTCTTACTATGACCCGAAGGAGGTGGAATGGAAAGACACTTATACCCCTCGTAACCGGGTGGATTTTTAAACTTGGCCGTAATAGCGAGATGAATCTCTGGCAGCTGGTCTGCAGTATGACGGACATGAAGGCAACCCTGTCGCAATAGACGTTTCTAGGCTCGTGCAGTACCAATTCACGTATTCTACTCTGCTCGTGGACAATATAATTGGCATTAGGTACATTCGGGAGCCAGAGTCCTCAAAGTTACAGATGAAGTTCCTACACAGCAGTTGTAGTAGTACCATTTTCAATGCAGTATCATTACAACCCTTGGCAATTTAAAAATTGAATCGAGATGTTTTGCTTTTGACTGACTAAACGGTTGTACTCAACTACATATTATAACATACTAGTTAGCAGATAACATACTAGTTTCAGATCAAATACGGTCCTGCGCGACTTCAGCGACAAAAGATAGCTTGAGCGCTTGAACACACTGACTTGCGGTCAAACGTTTCGCAATTGCGATATGAGTTCCGCGATCACCGACGGTCAATATTCATTCATTTTTCATTGCCTAGGTCATGATTCTAGAAACTAGTAATGAAATTCTTGATGGTCAATGATTACGGAACTCATAGTACGACTGCGAACTGCTTTGCTACTACCGCCAGTGTGTTCGGCCTTATGTCGTCGGAGTCGCTGATGTTTTGGGTTGATTCACGGCCAAGCAAGCACATACTTCCGTTTATTTTTATTGTACTGCTAGTCGCAATAGTAATAGCTACTGTCGTTTTCTTTTGTCCACTAGTTTGATCTTGTTTAGCGTCCGCGGTTGTGTTACATAGTGTCTCAATACTTTACCGATCTGAATAATCACTCAGATTGGTCTGAAGCGTAGGTACAGTGTGTGTAAAATAGACAAAGTGTTTTCTGTTTTTTTTTTTTATACAGTGCTTCAAACATCGTGCTTATTGAATTCTGTATAAACTGCAAAAAGACCATTTTCATAACTACAGGAGGTAAGAATTTAATCATCATTTTACTAACGAAACGTAGTTTAACCTACCACCCGAAGGTAACCTACTTGAGTCAAAATCATCGAAGTACTACCATGTAATACTATTATATTATCTTTGGTACTACAAAGTTTTTAAATGATGACTGAAAATTTATAGCTTTGATTGTAGAATTGTATAGAAATAATAGAAATGTATGTATGTATAGAATATAGAAATGAACAGAAGTGGTTTATATATCCATTCATAACGTTTACCTAATTTCGGGTTTTGCGGAGTGTAACATAAAACTACACAACTGAAATATGAATATAAATAGATAGGTATACCTCAATTTGACAGACGGAGTTAAAAATATAATTAATCTAAAACTAGACTACACAAAACCATGATATACTTACCTGATACCTAATCAAACATTTTGACGATGACGATCACAATCACAGATAGGTATAAATCAGACCTTTAGAACATGATGCATTACGATTGGTGCTTCTAGATAAAAAACTCATGTATATTTTGATTCCCCTGAGAGTATCCTAATATATACCTAGGTATGTACTTTGCCACATAAATGATCAAATCTAGTCAAAGTTGCGCAGCGAGCTACGGAACAGGGTATGCTTAAAGAATCTTTGAGGGATAAACTCCGAAATGAGGTTATTGGCAGAGAACTAGAGTGGTCGACAGGGTCGTAAGCTGGGACTGGATGCAAAAGGCGCAAGACTGACTATTGTGGCGTAAATTGAGAGAGTCCTACGTCCAGCTGTGCACTGCCATAGGCTGATTTGACTCTAAGATTATTTTTGAAAAGTAATTAGTATGATAACTGATCATAAATTTTAAATATGGAAAAAGAATTGGTTTCGAGCAGGATTCGCACCTGCGTCTTCTGCAAACCGTGCAGACGCCTTTTCTGCTCGGCCACTGAAACCTACTTAGAACCAAACAAGCAGAAGACGTAGGTTCGAATCCTACTCGAAAACAATTCTTTTTCCGTATTTAAAATTTATGATTTGAATCCTTAGACCATATATCACGGGACTAGTCTTTTGTGACCCACCGCATAGGCACAAAAATATTCTGCTAGTCATAGCGGGTGAAGGGGGAAACACAAACACATATAAAATTTCATTATTCATATAAAAAAAATGTATTAATCGACAAACGCGTAATGGCTGTTGTGTGTTAATTTTTATTGTACAGTCAACTACAATGAAATGTACTAGTTTAATCATATAAAATGATGTGCTGATGTACAGTGCTTTTTATAAAGCCAATAGACCAAATGGTCTATTGGCTTGGCAGAAAGGAATGCTTAAGTAAGGTGCATCCTGTGGTTAGATGATTTAAGTTTGAATCTAGTCCAAAAGAAAGAAAGAAGTCTAGTCATTTCTAAGTTCTTTTCTTTTACATGTGGCAATCCTCATGGACTCCTTCTGGCTAAAACCACATGTATGTTGCCCATCGATCTGCCTACGGCTGAGAGCACTGGGTATGCCCTCGAAAGGCAAACCCCTGAACTCCTGAAAATTCCAACGGTAGGTACTAACCGAATGAAAAATTATTAGAAGAAGGTAAATGCATTATTACTTGACTACTTGGAGATATTTCTAAGTACCTACTTAATACATCTATGTACCTAGTCAAGTAATTACATTGAAATGTTTTTTCATTCATTGGGTACTGTTGAAACTCTTCCGGTAAACCTTTCGTTCCTTTTCATTATTATCAAGGACCTACGAATATGTGAATAGTTTCTCGTCATAAACCGTATGGCCTTTATAACATTAAGAAAATACCTGTTACCTAGTTTTAGACATGGAAAAACATTTGTAAGCAGTTGGTAACAGCGGCATTGCGCGCTCCAAGTGTAAATTTTTTTCGATAGGTACCTACCTGTATCATCTGCTCGCGAAATTTCCTTAAAATTGGGAGCCTGAGAACGGCAAGGTTAAAGAGCAGTAGGCCCAAGACGGTGGCGTGAGGTGAAAGCTTCAAGCACCGCTCACGCCCCAAAGAGCGGGATAGCCCTGACCCAAACCCCTAGGCGGGGTCGCGGTGGTAGTCAAAGTCTGCTGGGTCATCCTTCCAAAGAGTTACTCGAGGTCCTCGGTCCTGAATGGATAGGTAAGGGGACCGTGATTAACAATAACAATAATATGCAATATTGTACACCAAGGACATAGTAAAAATATAATAAATCTTAAAGTAGACATAACAAATATTAAGCAGACTGATTATGCGGTGAATGTGATTTTGTTCGGTTCAAATCTGGCCTAATGTTCGTGTGGCTGGCTTTCCACATGTAAGATTATAGATTACTAGCTGATGCCCGCAGCTTCGCCTGCGTAATATTTGTTACCGTTCCCGCTTCCTGTGAAACTTATTCCCGGGATAAAAAGTAGCCTATGTTTCATTCCAGGCTATAATGTATATATGTACCAAATTTCAGCCCGATACGTTCAGCCGTTTGAGCGTGAAAGAGTAACAAACATCCACACTCACAAACTTTTGCATTAATAATATCAGTAAGATTGGAACTTCCATCAAAAAAATCGAAGTGGCACCACCAACAAAATGACCATTTGAAGTTCAGAATGCCAATTCAGTATTTCGCTGGTTCATCGCTCACGATGAAACCTCTTGCACAGGAACATTAATTGAATAGTAGATACCTGCCTACGTATTTCATTAAGATTAGAATAAAAACTTGTACTTACCTGCTTACGACACGTGGTGGTAGTAGAGATCATCTGGGTCGTGGAATCTGTTAGTAAGTTCAACTCATCTGTGCGCGCGGCACTATGTGTGGGTAAGCCTCGTCTGAACACAGTGACTTCGTGTGCGTGACATGAGGTACAGTGAAGTAATACAAAAACACTTGTTTAACTAAAATAAAAACTTAATGGGTGAAATGTATGTTATACATATTAATATGTTTCGCTGTTTGAAGAATAAAATTGAGGAATTTCAGGATTCGCTGCTCTCTCCAAGGTTAATTATAAATTCAATCAAAATGTCGACAGTATTCTTCTTCTTTGGCGTGTCGACAAGTACAACGCCACATCTCTTCATCAATTTGACTTAAACGTTCGTTAATAATTTCATTATTTCCATCACATTTTGTTGGATTTTATGCAAAGCACTATAATTTGTTTATATTCCCCATACATTTTCTATTGGGTTTAGTTCATGATGATACGGTGGTAGCCGAAGAACTTTTAAGCCATATGGCTGAAGTATGTCATTAATCTTATAACAAACTAGCTGACACATAAGGTGTGCGAAAAGCGTGTGAAACTGCCCTGCTCTCTCCCAAAGGAACCGCGCAATATATCGGGAACAAAAGTATCCTAGAACCTTCCTCGGATCATAAGCTCAGATTGTACCAAGTTTCATTTAAATCAATTCATAATCAGGATACAGACAGACAGACATGAAAATTTCTAATTACATTTTCAGCTTCAGTATCGATTCGAGAACGCCCTACAATTAAAAGTTTTAAATTATCTTCCAAGTACAGACTCTCTACCCTCAACAGTTTTTTTAGATGTTTAGATATGGTATTTTTTATTTTTCAAATCAAGTCATACAGTTCAATTTTTGTCATATTTGCAGTATAAGCAATGTTTTTTTTCCGTCGACCATCTCTGCATTTCTATTTTTTTATTAGAATTTAGAGCTCTATCATTTATGACTAGAGATGAAAATGACCAAAGTGACTGAATTTGACTGACTGTCATTTACGGTCAAATTGGTCAAAAACGGTCATTTACTGTCAAAAAGGGGTCATAAACAGTCACTTTGATCTTGAGTGCTTTTTGATATTTATTTTGAACTAGCTGACCCTCGAAACTTCGTTTACGCCACATAATGTGCACGAAAGGAGAGGTACCTAATTCTTCATCAGACTTGTCAAGCACCGTGTGAAACAGCCCTGTTTGCTTAATCGTAAAAGAGCTTAAAGACGAAGAGAAGATATTCTAAAACCATTCAGATATTAGAATTATTTTACAATAGCCTTAATCATTAAGCCTTTTTATGATTAAACCAACACGCCTGTTTAGATTTACCCTCTCATTCAAAGGAACCCTTGATATCTAGGTTCTACGAAAGTTGAGATGCCTCTAATTTCTGAACTACAAACCCCTCAATCTTGAAACTTGGGTCGAAAAATCCAGTAACGACTCCCTTTTCAATACTAAAAAAATATTTAAAATCGCATCACGTGTTGAGAAATTACAACTGAAAAACCATTTTATCTTTAATTCCCTCTCGCGCAGGAACCGCGCAATACAAGGTTCTTAGGATACTTTTGATCCCGAATCAAAAGTATCCTAGAACATTTCTCGGGATATAAGCTCAAAATGTACTAAGTATCATTCAAATCGGTTCAGTAGTTTCGGCGTGATACTTATTCGGGATGCAGACAGACAGACAGACATGAAACGTTTAAATTACATTTTCGGCTTCAGTATCGATTAGAGAACGCCCTCCAATTAAAATTTTCAAAACATCTTCCATGTACAGACTCCCGACCCTCTACAGTTTTATTATATGTATAGACTAGCTGACCCTCGCAACTTCGTTTACGTCACATAAGGTTTGCTAATGGAGCTAATGCTTCTTTATCAGACTCATCAAGCAGCGTGTGAAACGGCCCTGATTGCTTAATCATAAAAGAGCCCAAAGACTAAGTCTATTCTAAAACAATTCAGTCCCCGCCTTCGGCGCGGACTGAATTGTTCCACAATAGCCTCAATCATTAAGCTCTTTTATGATTAAGCCAACACGCCCGTTAAGATTTACCCTCACATTCAACAAAACCCTTGAATTCTATGTTTTGCGAAAGTTGAGATGACTTTAATTCCTGAACTACAAAACCCTCAATATTGAAACTTGCGTGAAACAATCCTTAAAGTACTCTCTTGATAACACTGAAAAATATTTTGGAATTGGACCACGCATTGGAAACTTACAACGAAAAAAAACATTTTCTTTTTCATCCCCTCTCCCAAAGGAACCGCGCAAAATATCGGGATCAAAAGTATTCTAGAACCTTCCTCGGATTATAGGCTCTGATTGTACCAAGTTTCATTCAAATCGATTCAGTAGTTTCGGCGTGATACTTATTCGGGATACAGACAGACAGACAGACATGAAAAGTTTAAATTACATTTTCGGCTTCAGTATCGATTAGAGAATGCCTTACAATTAAAATTTTCAAAATATCTTCCATGTACAGACTCTTGACCCTCAACAGTTTTATATGTATAGATTATACTGAAATGGTGCCCCCTGTCGGGAAAAATTGGCATAATTAGTCACTTTAATAGTTAGAATTAATAGTAAGTATAAGTCAAATTGATTGAATTTGACAATAAATGACCGGTCAAATACGGTTTTTGACAATCGTGACCGGTCAGATTCAGTCATTTTACATCTCTATTTATGACTATTCTGTAGGCCTTTATAAGTTACACAATTCTACCGTACATTATTTTATTATGCCTCGAAGGGTTTAGGCAGCGTTTTCGTTAAAAGCTCCCAGACACCTTATTTTTTTCGACATCTCCAACTAATTTATCATTATATTTTAGTCAATGTATACAAAAACTCAACAAATTATATACGTTAACCTTTCTCAAGAATCATTGGTGATCTCAGCATGAAAATCCATGCAGTAGTTTTTAACTTTATCGTGAACAGACCGACGCGGCGACGCGGCGGGGACTTTGTTTTATTATATGTAGTGATAACAAATATTAATTCCATCGAATTGACACATAAAAAATATTTACCTGACTTCTTAAACATTTTCTTCGTAAAGAATTAGACATTTTCTTTAACGACTGTACCCATGGTATTATCACTAAGAACACTATGTAATGAATTATAATGTGACCAAGTTACACAGGATCTCAACGTTGCAGTTACATTGAGACTTGTCATGATATTTGATTTCGTTTCATTATAACGTAAGAGTTGCCTGCAAACGTGGTAGATGGCGCTGTATGCTTTTTGTATAAATATGACGTTTATTTCGCGGCCACGCAGAGCGTTTCCTGCAAAGACTGCTTGGCACCGCTGGTGTCGTCAATAAGTCGAGTTACGTCTCTACCTCATAATATAAAAATGTACTCTGTGAAGACGGCCGCGTCACTGCCACACAAATTAAAGCTGTATAATTACTAGCGCACGCACACATAGCGCCGCGCGCACTGATGAGTTGAATTGTCTTATTTTTTGCATTGATTAGTCAGCAAAAAATAATCACAAAGTATTTAGGTAAGTAGGTAAGTTATTTCATTCGCTCCCATATCTATGGTAAGCACCACAGTTTATAAAAACTAATTGCAATAAAAACTTCATAGACTTAGTAAGTTCATGTTTCAAATTCAAATTTATTCGTTGCGAAAATGGGATAATTATCTGCTGACACATGGTTTATTTAACGATTTGCAAGAAATTACTATTGTAGGTACTATCAAGTGCTATCCAGAAATGGCCTAAGGGTAAAAGTTAGTGATTCTTAGTAGGTACTTTATGAAGACCAAAGATCTATTAGGTATAGCAGCTTTAAAGAAGATTATTTGTGCGCTATTAGAGTGGTAGAACCCGGTACGGGTACGATGCATTATGTTTCCTAGAGGACTGACGGACTGGCTGACGTGCTGAAGTCGCTCTAAAATTCTGGTAGAATTCTTAGCGGGATTTCCTAGGTTTCTGGGTACACAGGTTGTAAGAAGACAACGTGTGTATTCCGACATGCCCATCTCGCCATTAGCTCGAGGTGCTATGAACCTTTTGGTAGTTTATGCCCATTTCCTGTTTTGTCTTCTTCTAGGAAAGACAATCCATGCGGATTTCATGCAATCCATGCAATTCATGCAATCCGTGCCGTGCCGTGTCCGTTAAAAAAAAGGTGCAATACCTCATCACTTGTTATGTTAGTAACAATTAGTATCTTATCTTTTAAATTGTTAAGATGATAAACATTTAAAAAGGACAAGAAACTGTTGCATTATAATTAATTATGCATTTCAAAAGTAATTTTTACTTACACGTAAGAAGTAATTTAACATTGTAATCATTTGTAGAAATAAGAAATTTTGCAAATAATTCTATACGGAAAATCAGTTAAGTAGGTACCTTTTTTTTAAAATCTGAGGAAAATCTAATATGGATGCTATGCCGGACTCCTATCGACTAAAAACCACACGTTCCCTACCCAATACCTACGGTTGGGAGCCCTGGGTAAGTGCGCTTTTATTGTCATGCGTGTTGCCGCACGCATGCTGGCCGGGCGGCCATGTTTTCATTAAAATGCACGCCTCAAGGACACGGAACGCGGGTGAGACTGTACAGTGATGCGGGCCGGGCCAGCATGCGCGCGAAACCACACATGACAATAAAAGTGCACTAAGCCCTCGGAAGGATGACTCCAGGATTCCCAACAGACCTACCGCTACCACTGCGGCCTCACCTAAGAGTTCGGGTGCTATCCTGCGTCTTTGGGATGGTTGTTCGGGTGTTGTCCAGCTTCTTGTTGCGTGTGGCGTGCGCGAAACTATCAGGACACACTGTCGTCTGGGGCCTGCTTCTGTAAGGACGGTGAGCAGCCCTCCCACCGTCCTCAGGCTAAGTAAGTACGCTGCAGTTTTACAATTGGCGAAGAAGTAATAGAAGGAGGAGGAGGTCTTTATGAGAGCAACAGAAGTCAAAAGCTTATGCTTATATTTGTATAAGCAGACTAGCTGACCCTCGCAACTTCGTTTACATTACATAAGGTCTTTGAAATGAGAGGTATTTCTTCATCAGACTCCTAGGAGCGTATGAAACTGCCCTGTTTGATTAATCATAAAAGAGCTTAAAGATTCAGTCTATTCTAGATCAATTCCTAAGCAAACGCCAGTTTAGAATTAATAAATGCTAAACCTACAAAGAGTTCCTTACATTCAAAGGAACCCTTGAATTGAAGGTTTTGCGAAAGTTGAGATGTCTCTAATTTCTGAACTAAAAACCCTTGCTATTGAAACTTGTGTGGAACCCTTTCTGCTTTTAAAAAATATTTGAATTCGGACCACGCGGTGAGAAGTTACAACTGAAAAATCATTTTGTCTTTCATCTCCTCTCCCACTGGAACCGCGCAAAATATTGGAATCAAAAGTATCCAAGAACCTTCCTCGGATCATTAGCTCAGATTGTGCCAAGTATCATTCAAATTAATTCAGTAATTTCGGTGTGATACATATTCGGGATACAGACAGACAAAGACTTTTTTCTTTAGTTCAGCGGCTAACCGCGTGACGTCCGCTAGTTTACAATATTATTATTTACTAGCTGACCCTCGCAACTTCGTTTACGTCACATAATGTGCACGAAAGGAGAGTTATTCTTCATCAGACTCGTCAGCAATCTTGAAACTTCGTTCGAAAAATCCTCAAAGTACTCCCTTTTCAATACTAAAAAAAATTTGAAATCGCATCACGCGTTGAGAAATTACAACTGAAAAACCATTTTATATTTCATCCCCTCTCCCGCAGGAACCGCGCAAAACTTTGGGATCAAAAGTATCCTAGAACCTTCCTCGGATTATAAGCTCAGAATGTACCAAGTATCATTCAAATCGGTTCAGTAGTTTCGGCGTGATATTTATTCGGGATACAGACAGACAAACAGACAGACATGAAAAGTTTAAATTACATTTTCGGCTTCAGTATCGATTAGAGAACACCCTCCAATTAAAATTTTTAAAATATCTTCCTTGTACAGACTCTCGACCCTCAACAGTTTTATTATAAGTATAGATTATTATTTATTAGTGGACGTCACGCGGCTTCACCCACTTAGCACCCGTTCCCGTGGGAATACGGGAATAAATATAACCTATGTTCACCGGGAAGAGTGTAGCTTCCAAACAGTGAAAGAATTTTTCAAATCGGTCGAGTAGTTCCGGAGCCTATTCGATGCAAACAAACAAACAATTTTTTTTTTCTTTTTATAATATTAGTATAGAGTATAGAAAAGGATTTGATTGTTTGTTTGTTTGTTTGCATCGAATAGTCTCCGAAACTACTGGACCAATTTGAAAAATTCTTTCACTGTTTGGAAGCTACACTTTTTTTTAACGTGGGTTTAAGGTAAATCCTTCATGGACGCTATGCCGGTCTCCTACCTACTAAAAGACCTCACGTAACTCCCAACAGCCTACGGTTGGGAGCCCCGGGTAAGCCTTTCGGAAGGATGTCCCAGGACTCCTTATCGACATAGGTTATATTTTATTCCCGTATTCCCTTGGGAACGGGTGCTACGCGGGTAAAACCGCGTGATGTTCTCTAGTAAATAGTAATTATGTTTGTAGGTACGAATAAAATTACAGTGACTTCATTTTGTTTTAACCTTTATGATGTACACACGACAGCAGATAATAAAAGCAAGCTGCTACCACTCTGCTTACTAATATTATTTCCTAGTTCCACAGCACATGGCACTCGCGACTCCGTTCTCAATTGAATTCAGTTCCCGTTCCCACCTCCTATGGGAACATATTCCGGGGATAAATTAACCTATGCGCTATTCCAAACTATAATCTGTCCCTGTATCAAATTTTAGCCAGATTCGTTCAGCCACTAAAATCTTGGAAATTGAAATAAAATTGAAAAATCTTGAGATTTTTCAGCCGACCATGGAAATACACTTGGTGAAGAATTCTGTCAGTAGCCTTACTTGGCTATGAAATTGGTCTTAGACTGCGAATGCTGCCAGGGCTTTTCAATTTCCATTGACCAGACAAATATAATAAAAACGTTTTATAAGTTCTGGCCTGCTTTCTAGATCTTTCTGCTATGAGACATTTCATAGGAACCTTTTTATTTTTTTTACTTAGTTAACATTAACATGCTAGTGAAGTACCTAAACTACCTCTATCATGAGTTTTACCCACGTTTACTCGTTAAGACAAGTGAGTTTATCGATCACGTAGATATATTTGTATGACTGAAATAAATAATGAAATTTTCTACGTAGAAAATGTCGATGGTATTGTAATACAATAATGTTTTAGGTGATCACTAACCTCGCTAGCGAAAACGTGAGTAGACCTCATGGTTCAGGCACAGGTTGGTCAATGCACTTGTGCTAACGTAATTTCCTCAACTCGACCATGCGTGACAAATTTGCGTAGATCCACGTAAAAGGAAATGTAAATTATAATTTACTCAGATACCACCTACATTTTGAAGGGCTGTTTCGAATTAATACTAATATACTTAGGTATACATACGTATTTACAATACTTGAAAGAATTGGCGTTGCGACCTTCAACAAACATCAAATAATTCGGTAAAATCTCAATATTTATGAGTTTCCAAGAATTTAGTGCCTAACTACTTAGCTACCATTCCGACTTAACCTTTAGCTGGTGTATCTGCTAATCTACAAAGAAGGCTGATTATAGCTAAAAGTGAATGGATTGGAAAGTCATGGACGGCGTTCATTCCCAACAAAGTAAAAAATAGTGATATCTTTTTTTAACGTGAGTAAAATCCTACATTGATGTTATCAATGTAGGACGACTACCACAGACTTACAATAAGTAGCAGACAAAGCATTAGAGATTGAAACGTACGCCAAAACTAACACATATAAAAACCACACACACTAACGCAACTACAGGGAAGGAGTTAGCCGCCTAGTTCAATAAGATTTATTTTAATGAAATAAGAGTATCTTAAAATACCTCTTTTAAGGTTCCGTAGCCAAATGGCAAAAAACGGAACCCTTATAGATTCGTCATGTCTGTCTGTCTGTCCGTCCGAATGTCACAACCACTTTTCTCCGAAACTATAAGACCTATGCACTTGAAACTTGGTAAGTAGATGTATTCTGTGAACCGCATTAAGATTTTTAAATATAACTAAAAAAAGCAGTATATTTTGGGGGTCCCCATACTCAGAACTGAAACGAAAAGATTTTTTTTTCATTAAACCCATACGTGTGGGGTATCCATAGATAGGTCTTCAAAAATGCTATTGAGGCTAAAGCACCTTTAGAAAAAAATGATGTTACAAAACATCATTTTTTTCTAAAGGTGCTCCCTCACCGGGAGCATTCGCGCGTAATGTAATGTTACGAGTCAAAAATTTCAGCCAGTGTGGGAGGTGAACCGAGCATTGCAATGCGCACCTTGTAATGATACAAGACGAGGTTACAGCAGTGAGGCAGGTGATCCGAGCATTGCAATGCGCGCCTTGTAATGATACAATGTGTAACGTTTTGATCCAACTCGTAACATCAATGCGCTTTTTTTGTTGCGGCTGGCCGGCCGCACACTGGTCCGGATTATAAATAGGTGGACATACGATCTAAGATGTCAAACGCTTTTGGGAAAAAAATAGTAGTACGAGTACGAATTTCAGGTTAATTTTGCAATCCAATATGGCCGCCGCGCCACCATTGTAAAATTTCATGTTGGATATCGTTTATGGGGTTTTTTGGTATGCTGAGTACGAATTTCAGGTTAATTTTGCAATCCAATATGGCCACCGCGCCACCGTTGTAAAATTTCATGTTGCATATCATATGGGGGGTTTTTTGGTATGCTGAGTACGAATCACATGATAATTTTGCAATCCAATATGGCCGCCGCGCCGAAATCACAAAATTTCATGATAGGTATCGTCTAAGGGGTTTTTTGGTATGCTGAGTACGAATCTCATGATAATTTTGCAATCCAATATGGCCGCCGCGCCGAAATCACAAAATTTTCGTGATGGGTATCGTTTAAGGGGTTTTTTGGTATGCTGAGTACGAATCACATGATAATTTTGCAATCCAATATGGCGGCCGCGCCGAAATCACAAAATTTCATAATGGGTATCGTCTAAGGGTTTTTTTTGTATGCTGAGTACGAATCACATGATAGTTTTGAAATTCAATATGGCCGCCACGCCGAAATCACAAAATTTCATGATGGATATCGTATAAGGGGTTTTTTGGTATGCCGAGTACGAACTTTGGGTTAATTTAGCAATCCAAGATGGCTGTCGCGCCAGCGTTGCAAAATTCATGTTGCATATCGTAGAAGGGGGTTTTTGGTATGCTGAATACAAATTTTAGGTCAATTTTGCAATCCAAGATGGCCGCCGAACCACCGTTGTAAAATTTCATTTTGGATATCGTGAAAGGGGTTTTTTGGTATCAGTATTTCAGTATTTCAGTATTATTTATTTGCTTTTCCACAATGTAGGTAAGATCTTAAATTATAATAATACATAAAAGCTTCATTATGGACCCTGTTAGGGCACAGCAACATTATAAAATATAAGCCAACAAGAGCATACTGACAGAAATCTCGCAACAGTGGCGCGGTGGCCATATTGGATTACAAAATTATCATGAGATTCGTACTCAGGGTACCAAAATCCCCCTTAAACAATACCCATCATGAAATTTTGTGATTTCGGCGCAGCGGCCATAATTGATTACAAAATTATCATGTGATTCGTACCCAGCATACCAAAAAACCCCTTAGACGATACCCATCATGAAATTTTGTGATTTCGGCGCGGCGGCCAAATCAGATTGCAAAATTATCATGTGTATCGTACTCAGCATACCAAAAAACCCCTTAAACGATACCCATCATGAAATTTTGTGATTTCGGCGTGGCGGCCATATTGGATTGCAAAATTATCATGTGATTCGATCTCAGCACACAAAAAAACCCCTTAGACGATACCCATCATGAAATTTTGTGATTTCGGCGCGGCCGCCATATTGGATTGCAAAATTATCATGTGATTCGTACTCACCATACCAAAAAACCCCTTAAACGATACCCATCACGAAAATTTTGTGATTTCGGCGCGGCGCTCATATTGGATTGCAAAATTATCACGTGATTCGTACTCAGCATACCAAGAAACCCCTTAAGCAATACCCATCATGAAATTTTGTGATTTCGGCGCGGCGGCCATATTGGATTGCAAAATTATCATGAGATTCGTACTCAGCGTACCAAAATCCCCCTTAAACAATACCCATCATGAAATTTTGTGATTTCGGCGCGGCGGCCATATTTGATTGCAAAATTATCAAGTGATTCGTACTCAGCATACCAAAAACCCCCTTTAACGATACCCATCATGAAATTTTGTGATTTCAGCGCGGCGGCCAAATTGAATTGCAAAATTATCATGTGATTCGTACTCAGCGTACCAAAATCCCCCTTAAACGATACCCATCATGAAATTTTGTGATTTCGACGCGGCGGCCATATTGGATTGCAAAATTATCTCTTAGTCTTTCTGTTCCCGGTTTCCATTTCGGAGTTTCCAGTTCTATGATCCGATTCAAAATCGCAATAAAAACCATTTCTGCTTATAGTTTTGCATTAATTTTTTAAAAACCTTCTCCTGACAGAAACAAACACAACAAAAAAGAATTAGCAAAATCGGTCCAGCATTTCACGTGTGATGCCGTGACCACGGAAATCGGGCTTCATTTTTATATATTGTATACTCAATATCATCGAAGATTACAGGCATTATATTAAAATGCCATTCTGAACTAATTAAATGCTAAATCACAGTTTGCCACACTTATTTTTATGTTAGCATTAAATTTAATCTTGAAAAGAAGTGCCTGAGTTTGGCCCCTACATTAATGAGAGGTATCTAATACGTCAAACTGCAGCATCGGCAGCTTAAACCTTTCAAAAACCAGGCGGACGTCATTTTTTTTTAACATGTCATGCTATACGTGTAGAAACGAGATAGCAGCATTCACTAACCCCTTAGAGCGAGCGGAATGGAAAGACCAACGCACACAAACATAATTAATGTTTCGTCTGCTACTTATTGTAAGTCTGTGACGACTACCGACCAAAAACTACACGTATCCCACCCAACAGCCTACGGTTCGGAGCCCCGGGTAAGCCCTCGGAAGGATACCCCAGGACTCCCAAAATAGTGATGTCTTAAATTTTGGAAGAGCTCGTGACCCTGCTTTTTCAGTGTTATGTAAACGATCGCGGCTTAAATATTTTACACTAGTTTTGGCTAAGTTCTAAAATTGGTTACCTACTGTTTTTGGCACTACCATTTATGAACGGTCTGTCTGTCTCTACTGCCGGTAACACGGCAGTAGTCAAAAGGTCTTAAGAGTTGTTTCATAATTTCAACAGCAGTCCGTTTCAATACAGCAATAGACCCGCAACCTATTACAATAGGTATGTGGGACCGGAATACCAAGCACGACTTGTGAAATTTCTGATTATAAGTGTTTTTTAATACTTTTAAGGCAGCAGAGAAGCATACAGCCCACCTGATGGAAAGTGGTCAGCGTAGCCTATGGACGTTTGTTTGCAACACTAAAGGTGCTACATTAGTATGCTTATGCCTACCCCTGCAAGGTAAAACACGTGCTATAAATAACTTAGTTGCAATACTTACATCAATCACAAATTCCTTGAGTTGTTTTTTAGTGTAGGTACTTAGAAACATTAATTAAACCGAACCAGGGCCTGTAGCTAAGCTATGAGACACCATGCTGAGATGGTGACAATGTCGGAACTGTGTAGATGATTAATGCTACAATTTGTTAACATAATTTTATGATTTAAAAACGCTTTGGCTTCCATAGTATTGTGATGACATACATATAGTCACGCCTTTATCCCCGAAGTGGTAGGTAGAGGCATAGAATACGCCCACATTTCACCTTATAGTTTTATGTCCCACGGTGCTGAGATTATTGCCGTGTTGAAATGGACAGGCGCAGGTCGCCGCGACCCGTAGTTGAAATTTCAAGCCGCCCGCGCCCGCGCCTAAAAGGCCTTCAACTTGGCTTAATGATTGTCATTTTATTGACAACCGGGTTTCATTTCGAGTTTTCCTTCTCTACGCAATGGATCCTTTTGCTTTCCCTTAGTCGCCTCTTACGACACCCTCGGGATGTATTGGGGTGGCGACATTTTGTACTCTTACCCGTCACAACACAAGACCCCGTCGCCACACGGTGCGTTGAATGTGTGTTGTACTGTAATATCAACTTGAGCTCTTAATCTCACTCGGGGTGTATGGAATGTTAAGTCTTTCTAATTCTCGAATCATAAGGAGCCAGATAAGATGGACAGGTAGGTATTACTATTTTTATCCCATATTTTTCTCATTCAACTAAAATGTAGTACCTTCCTATCTATTGTAATATCTCTAATGTCCATTACAAGCCATACTTACTAAACATATTAGCTGTGCCCACGGCTCTCCAGGGGCCGAACGGCAAATTGGCAATGTCCGCTCTCTAATCAAATTGGTTACTTGCCATGAAAGTAGGTACCTACTCTATGTGTACATTGTAATGGAACATAGGTATTCAAAGGTCTTGAGATGAATGTAACAAACATTTACATTCGTGTATAAGTTTAGAATAACTCAAAAAATCATAAAAAGAAAACGAATTGTAGAAACAGTGTCGACTCACACTTGGTCGGTTTTAGTACTCCTTGTAATAGCGGCAACCCCAGAATTAGGTTACATCATCTGAGATACATCAGCTTCATTTACAAAATATTATATAGGTACAAACCTGATGATGCTCGCGGCTTCGCCCGCTTAAGGCCGCGTGGGTCAGATTTTGAGTTTTTTGAAACAATCCTATTCAAAAAGTAAAGGGTTTTTAAATCTGAAAAATATATATATAATAGTTAAGGATATAAGCTAAACATATTCCGAGCCCGTTACACGATCCAATAAATTTCACTAGATAGAAAAAAATCCCAAAGTTGACTCTCTCAGGAAAGTTTTTTCAATGCTGTGGCTAAACTATTAACATTTAATATTTTTTTTTTGCACTCAATTAAAGGTATTAAGTTTTTATACACATTTTCCGAGCGTTTTTCTATAAACAACTATTTACATAGTTATCATGTACGAATATCTACCAAACGCAATAGAATTGCGCCGCTGACGGCCGATCAGTCTCGCCCTGGCGCTTGTGGAGGCAGGACTGTGGCTAAACTATTAACATTTAATTTTTTTTTTTTTGCACTCAATTAAAGGTATTAAGTTTTTATACACATTTTCCGAGCGTTTTTCTATAAACAACTATTTACATAGTTATCATGTACGAATATCTACCAAACGCAATAGAATTGCGCCGCTGACGGCCGATCAGTCTCGCCCTGGCGCTTGTGGAGGCAGGACCTGTGTCAGTTTTTTTCGCAACTATTTCGTAATTATTATGCCAAATTACGTTGAAATCGCGCCACAGTATAAAAATATCAGTAATGGGCAAAATGTAATTAGATTAACCGTTACAAATACATACGCGACTCATGGTAAAAATGTGGTGATCTTTTACTTTTTAAGTGTTTTCACGACATGGTAACCAGCTACCTAATGCATTAAAATGTCTACGAATTACATGATAATTTCGCAATCCAACATGGCGGCCACGCCGTAATCACAAAATTTCATGATGGGTATCGTTTAAGGGGTTTTTTGGTATGCTGAGTACGAAGTACGTGATAATTTTGCAATCCAATATGGCCGCCGCGCCGTAATCACAAAATTTCATGATGGGTATCGTTTAAGGGGTTTTTTGGTATGCTGAGTACGAATCGCGTACTAATTTTGCAATACAAGATGGCCGCCGCGCCGTAATCACAAAATTTCATGATGGGTATCGTTTAAGGGGTTTTTTGGTATGCTGAGTACGAATCACGTGATAATTTTGCAATCCAATATGGCCGCCGTGCCATAATCACAAAATTTCATGATGGGTATCGTTTAAGGGGTTTCTTGGTATGCTGAGTACGAAGTACGTGATAATTTTGCAATCCAATATGGCCGCCGCGCCGTAATCACAAAATTTCACGATGGGTATCGTTTAAGGGGTTTTTTGGTATGCTGAGTACGAATCACGTGATAATTTTGCAATCGAATATAGCCGCCGCGCCGTAATCACAAAATTTCATGATGGGTATCGTTTAAGGGGTTTTTTGGTATGCTGAGTACGAATCGCGTACTAATTTTGCAATACAAGATGGCCGCCGCGCCGTAATCATAAAATTTCATGATGGGTATCGTTTAAGGGGTTTTTTGGTATGCTGAGTACGAATCACGTGATAATTTTGCAATCCAATATGGCCGCCGTGCCATAATCACAAAATTTCATGATGGGTATCGTTTAAGGGGTTTTTTGGTATGCAGAGTACGAATCACGTGATAATTTTGCAATCCAATATGCCCGCCGCACCGTAATCACAAAATTTTATGATTGGTATCGTAAATGGTAGTATCGTAAGTATGGTAGTATCGTAAATCATACGTAGCAGACTGTAGTGTAAAAGAGATAGAGACACATGTTCCATTCTTCGTTCTAACATTTGTGTGTGGTTGAATTGCATGGAACGACACAGACTAAAAAAACTTGTTCGGTTTACTGTGAGTTAGTTAACCGCGTGCCAATTTGCAACTGTGCAAGACGTGGTCAGAGTTAAGAAGTTATTTATTTAACTCAGAGCTTACTAACTCTATATTTATATATTTAACTCGACTCTCCGCGCAAGTGGGCCTAAATAGCTTAGGCGGCCAAATTGAATTCCAAAATGATCATGTTATTCGTACTCAGCATTCGAAAAAACCCATTAAACGATATTCATTACGAAATTATGTGATTACGGCGCGGTGGCCATTTTGGAATGCAAAATTATCATGTGATTCGTCCTCAGCATACCAAAAACCCCTTAAACGATAACCATCATGAAATTTTGTGATTACGGCGCGGTGGCCATATTGGATTGCAAAATTAGTACGTAATTCGTACTCAGCATACCAAAAAACCCTTTAAACGATACCCATCATGAATTTTTGTGATTACAACGCGGCCGCCATTTTGGATTGCAAAATTATCACGTGATTCGTACTCAGCATACCAAGAAACCCCTTAAACGACCCCCATCATGAAATTTTGTGATTACGGCGCGGCGCCCATATTGGATTGCAAAATTATCACGTGATTCGTACTCAGCATACCAAGAAACCCCTTAAACGATACCCATCATGACATTTTGTGATTACGGCGCGGCGTCCATATTGGATTGCAAAATTAGTACGTGATTCGTACTCAGCATACCAAAAAACCCTTTAAACGACACCCATCATGAAATTTTGTGATTACACCGCGGCGGCCATTTTGGATTGCACAATGATCCCGTGATTCATACTTAGCATACTAACTTTAGAAAACTTTAGAAATTTTTATGACCAGCTATTATGTAATTTACATTTTTTACGCAACTGTAACAAACGTACGCAACGGAAACTCTCAAAAGAAATGAAATATCCTAGTTGTCGAAAAATGTTTCGTTGCTGCTAAGCTCTTATTCGCCTTAGCGTGATGTTATATATTTTGGTATTTTTCAAAAATGGACATTCTGTTAAGAAACTCTTGAAATTCAACTAGCAGTCTCTTAGACTCTAGAGTTAGAACAACTAAACAAACAAACAAACTCTTTAGCTTAAAAATAATAGTATAATATACATAATTTATTTACGATTAACTCATTTATTTTTATTTACGAAACTAATAAATCACTACACTTAACAAAGTTAGATGCATTTACTACGTCAAACAAAGTTAGCATGCTGTTTCTTTCTACTATACTGTATACTGTGGCATGAGAGTGGACTGCCGCTGCCGGCGCGCGGTGTGGCTTGCGCCCGGGGCGAGGGGAGCGCCAAATGCCTACTTGTGCGGGTTAACCGCCCCTTAAATTCGGTACCCGCTCCTGCTTCCCGTGGGAACATATTCCCGGGATGAAAAATAGGAGGAATATTCCAGACTTGATACTATCTCTGTGCCAAATTTCAGTCCGATCCGTTCACCTGTTACAGCGTGATTGAGTAACAAAGATCCAAACATCTTCACAAACTTTCACATGATGTATAATAGGGATTAGTCCCTTCGGCCAGATTGGAAACCAAAGTTTGGAAACCGGTTTCGAAAAAAGAATTATTTTTCTTTTAACGAAACCTGGTTTCCAATAAAGAAAAGTAATTCTGTTTTCGAAACCGGTTACCAAAACAAAAAGTTGGATCTTCTTTCGTAACTCAAACAGAAAGTTCGATCTTCTTTCAAAACTCTTCTAGCTGTTTAAAATGTATGTGTACAGTTACAAAATATTCTATATTAATAATAATTAGAGATGCGCCGAATGTGGGTTTAACCCTTAGACCATAGTTTAACCGAATTCGAACATTCGGCCGAATATTCGGTAGAAAATGTACCGAACCGAATATTCGGCCAAACTATTCGGTTCAAATTAGCGCGGTAAACAGGTTAGTACACGTCAGTCGACGAGGCTGGCGACATTCTTACAGCTCTGGGCGCGCATTCGATTCTTAATCAAACTACTTGCAAACTTGAAGAAAATTTACAGCTGAAAGGTCTATTGTCTCACCTTTAGTCACACCTATTTCACCAGTAAATCACCTTCTACGCAGGGAATCGTCACTCTGTTGTTTGTTGTTATATTATAGTGGTTCGCTTAGGTCTACAGAATCATGTGCCGCACGCGCCGATAGAATAATGAGCGGGATATGGTGAGCTGAACGGGCTCATTTTTAATTAAATGTGTTTTGTTTTCTACCAACGAAGAGTTTTAAAATAGAAAACATTAAACTTTTATTATTAGTAAACTTTTCATTTCACAGAGAGTAAGTTTCAGTTGGAGTTTTGGACTGTGAAACTGAAATGACTGTGAAATCAGTGATGTGATAATGTCTTGTCGCTTAGGTCTACAGAATCATGTGCGGCCGCACGCGCCGATAAAATAATGAGCGGGATATGGTGAGCTGAACGGGCTCATCTTTAATGAAATATGTTTTGTTTTCTACCAACGAAGAGTTGTAAAATAGAAAACATTAAACTCTTAGTAAACTTTTCATTTCACAGAGAGTTAGTTTCAGTTGGAGTTTTGGACTGTGAAACTGAAATGACTGACATCAGTGATGTGATAATGTCTTGTGACACGAAATCAAGTGAAGTGCATATTGTACCTTAAAGAAGAACAGATAAAAACGGACTCCGCAATCACTCTGATCACTATCTAGAACTGAGCCAGCTCATTAACAACTATTTTTTGCCACTCAGTCCAATAATAAAATAAAAAATATTTTATAATTTCATCTCGACTAATTTTTGGTGGGAAAACAAGGACTTTGTGAGTTTACTGCAAATTAAACGGATTAAATAATGGGACTGCTCTGCTCGTGGTGAAAACCGAGCATTTTTTAGGAAAGCAACGTTGAGCACTTCCGAGCTTTTTGGACGCCAGATTGGCCTTATCACCTTAATGACTAAGTCTTTTTTTATACGGCCCACCAGATGTACCGGTGATCACCATAGCTTATGGACGTTTGCAACACCAGAGGCGCTACATTCGCGCTGCTGACCCTGTAAAAACCTTCTAATACCCCTCTCGAACCGAAATTTACAGGAAGATGCGGTGCATGATTGAATGTAGCCGGGGGCATCATATCAAACAATTCGTCAGACCACAAACCGTTGTACAGACGGTAGAACATGTATAAGGAGGCAAAGTCTCACCTTTCGCGAAGAGGTTCTACATCACCTGCAAGCATGGGATCGTTGACCACTCTTATAGCTCGCCTATGCACCGAGTCAATTGGACGAAGTTGATATTTATGTGCCCCCTCCAAGAGGTGACAGCGGTACTCCATATGCGGCCGCACTTGCGATTTATAGAAAAGTAGTTACTGTGTGACACCAGAGATCTCTGTACCATGACGTTAGTTATGGGAAAATCCCTACTTATTCAATAAATATTGATTTGTTAATAATAATTTCAACATTCGGTAATTATTCGGCAAATAAACCGAATATTCGGCCGAATACGAACTTTCCAAAACCTGCCGAATGTGCCGAATTCGAATATTCGGCCGAACATTCGGCGCATCTCTAATAATAATATTTCATACCAATAATAATAAATTTCACCTAAATTGGTAAGTTACACTTAGTAAAATCATATTAAGTTATACCTACCTATATTAGAAAAAGATTATGGAAAAAGAATTTCTATATAGTGTCCTACTGTAATCTTTCCTTCCTAGAGCAGTTTTATGGAAGCCTTGTTTTTGTTATCAATTTCTATGTAGCTTTTGCTTCTTATATTATTTGGTTTGGGCTGTCGACGGCCAATGTAGGTACCTATTTATTGTTGAAAGCCATCCCACAAGACGGTTTGTGGATGACGTCTTGTTTTTGTACATAATGATACTTGTAAGTGGCCCCGAAATTACATCTTCCCGAACAGAGTTTTAAAGTTATAGGTATTGGAAGAGTTTCAAAAGAAGATCCAACTTTCTGTTTTGGAAACCAGTTTCGAAAACAGAATTATTTTTCTTTATTGGAAACCAGGGTTCGTTAAAAGAAAAATAATTATTTTTTCAAAACCGGTTTCCAAACTTTGGTTTCCAATCTGGCCGAAGGGCACTGTGTCTATACGAAGTGATAAATAAGCAGAGGAAAAAAAATAAGTGACATAGTTCTATCGTGAAACTAGGCATAGGAACTACTTCGATACGACTTATACTGAGTGGAGCTAGAGCTACGAGTGCTTTCGGCATGATAAATTGCCCGATACGAATTTAAAATGTAAAGTATTTACAAAAGTATAATAAATAAATAAATATCAAACGTACGAAACAGATGGCCGGAATGTTGCAACGTGTTTTACGCACGAACGCGAATTCGGGCCAACTTGTCGGTGCAGTACCTACTACCAATACCAGTTGCATACAGGTGCTAAGTTAGTACTATGACTTGCGTACCTCGTGAACATGCCATGCCATTCATATTATAATCTTGACTGCCTCTGTGACCTGCCTGGTAAAGTGTATTTGTGTGAATGTGAGTTTCGGAGTTTGGGTGTTTTGTTTTCTGTATGTTATAAATACACTCGAGAGCAATGAATCCGGGTCACTTAAAGAATCCTAAAAATCTCGGAAACTAAAAATGCTAGGTTAATGCAATAAATTGTATTTAATAGACAATGTAATACTCCTTAAATGAAGGTATTAAAACTTCTTAGTTATTGTAAAGTTATATCATAAAAAAATCAAATTTGAAAAAGGGCCACTTTCGAAGATGGAACTACGAAATTACAGCATTTGGTGTTGCTTTTGTTTGTAATCTGTCATTTATGTGGGTACATAAACCATGTTGATAGTGCTCTATATTCATTAATCAAGCTGAAATTATGTCGCTTACGCCTGAAGAATGCACCAGAATACTTACAATGCTGGAAACCGGCCGGAGTCAGCGCCGGATACAGCCAGGACTGTCGGTGTGTCGCTGTCAACAGTACAAAGAGTTCTCCGACGTTACGAAGAAACTGGTTCTAACCTACGCAGACCAGGAACGGGCAGAACCAGGTGTACCACAGCACGAGAAGACCGATACTTGGTGAACACCATGCTTCGAAATCGCTTTCTCACAGGAACTGAACTCACCAATCAGTTTCGACGCCTCGGAGGAAGTAACCCAAGTGCATGGACAGTAAGACGTCGGCTTGCTGAATCTAACTTAAAACCCCTTAGACCTGCAAACGGCCCTAACCTGGAGCGTGGGCATCGTATTTCGAGACTAAGGTATGCCCAGAGCCACGTAAATTGGAGTATTGAAGATTGGCCAAAAGTTATGTTCTCCGACGAATCAAAATTTATGCTCTACAAGCACGATGGAAGACACAGAGTGTATCGAAGACCAGGGGAAAGATTCAAGCAAGCATGCATCGAAGAAAAAGTAGCCTACGGTGGTGGGTCTGTACTTGTGTGGGCCGGAATTTCTTCTGAAAGTCGCACAGAGCTGGTGATCATAGAAAACGGCTCTTTAACTAGCGTAAGATATGTGGAAGAAATCCTCAATGATCACGTTGGTCCATTTATGGTCAATTTAGGTGAGGATGCTATATTTATGCATGACAATGCCCGACCTCATACAGGTAGGATTGTGAATGACTACCTTCAAGAGATGAACATTACTCGTATGGAGTGGCCAGCGCGCAGCCCGGATATCAACCCGACCGAGCATGCTTGGGACGAGCTAGGCAGATGCGTAAAACAACGAAACCCTCCCCCAATCACGCTTCGTGAGCTCAAAATTGCTCTCACAGAGGAATGGGAGAATATTCCCCAAAATCGTATAAGGAACTTGGTGTACAGCATGCCAAACCGCGTAAACGCAGTAATGGAAGCACGAGGAGGCAATACGAAGTATTAAAATTCAAGAAAATCGTAATGAAGTTCAAAAATTTCATGTTTCCTATTTTTGTTTTAAGGAGAGATCAGCAGTTTTTTCTTTATGTAATTTTGTGTTAATAAAATGTATGGTGACTCATATTTTTTTTACTTTCATTTAAGGAGTATTACATTGTCTATTAAATACAATTTATTGCAATAACCTATCATTTTTAGTTTCCGAGATTTTTAACATTCTTTAAGTGACCCGGATTCATTGCTCTCGAGTGTATTTAGAAATATTTAAGCATGTTTATCAGTTGTTTAGAAACCCTAGAATAAACTTGTATTAGTTTAATTTGGGCTAGATGTCGTTGTGTGAAAATAAATAGAATTCTGATGAATAATTATTTTTAAGTAGATGAATGCGTTTGGGAATTTCCTGCCATACAAAGGGGAATGTAAGGTGGCTTTGTATGGAACAACCAATCTCTCATGACTTTTAGGCTATATTTTTATTAGCCATATTCACGAATTATCCGATAGCCAAAATGAATATTAACTAATACTTTCGTCCAAACTATATTTTTATAAAAAGGTGGAATGAGATCCTTACGGAAATCAGGATCCAAACCCACACGGACACCTGCAAATGGCGCACCTACTGCCTAACAACGTGTTAATGAGATGAGATTGAAAACTCGAAACAAAACCATGTACCAACCCGTCTACTTAGCGTGGTAGAGTTAGTTCAAACACCGCTCTACGTACCCTACACCGGAGGTTGTCTGTTTCCAATGTCTAGGTAGTTACTTACTGTCCTGGGACATCCTTCCGAGGGCTTACCCGGGGCTCCCAACCATAGGCTGTTGGGCGTTACGTGAGGTTTTTTAGTCGGCAGGAGTCCGGCATAGCATCGACGATGGATTTTCCATTATGTTAAAAAAAAGTAGTTACTACTACTAGGTATTTACTTACTACCTATGCTATGTTAAAACAGGGTTCTATTAAAGTTCTCTGCAAACAATTACAATTATTTATGTAGACATATCACGCAAAATGACTTATGATATGCAGAGGTGTAATACACTTCCAAACTTGGCCGATAGTTTTGTTAGCTCTACGTTGTGCCTTTACTTATTGCACTACAACCTATAATGCTCGCCTTCCACTGCGAGCGAGTCGGACCCATAACGGACTCCGCTATACTCGTAACGACGATTTTCATACATGTCCTTCCACCAAAGCGGACATGACATGTATCGAAAATCATCGTTACGAGTATAGCGGAGTCCGTAATGGGTCCGACTCGCTCGCAGTGGAAGGCGGGCATAATAGTTAAAACTCAAACCGAACACATTATATATTTAATTTCATATAAGTATTCTTATAGTATATACCTCAGTATTCTGTTATATAAGTAATTAGTCGTAGTTTTTTTTTTTTTTTTTTCTGTCAGGAGTCTGGCTTCAGGCTCTTCCGTCGCCCAACATAGGTTCTATGTTGGACGATATTACATTCAGAATTGCTGCCTGTCTTCGTTTAGGTGCTCCCTGCGTTTCTCCTCATTGTTGTCAATGTGGAGAAGCAGTCGACAGCCTTGGGCATCACGGTCTGTCTTGCAGCAGGAGTGCTGGTCGCAGGTCCCGCCATGCATACATCAATGATATTATCCGCCGGGCTCTTGTCACCGCCGGCGTTCCAGCCGTGCTAGAACCTAATGGTTTGGCTCGCGACGATGGCAAGAGGCCGGAAGGTATGTCATTGGTGCCTTGGAAGATGGGAAGGTCTTTAGTTTGGGACGCTACTTGTGTGGATACCCTGGCCCCTTCTCATCTTCCTAGCACGGCGGCCTGCGCCTGTGCTGCTGCTGCATCTGCCGAGACACTCAAACGGCGCAAATATAATAATTTGATAGGAAATTATATTTTTGAGCCGTTTGGGGTCGAGACATTGGGCTCGTGGGGTCCAAGTGCACATATGCTTTACAGAGACATCGCAAAGCGTTTGATCGACTCTTCTCGTGACCATAGGGCTGGCCTCTTTTTCGCTCAGCGAATAAGCATAGCTATACAACGCGGTAATGCGGCCAGCCTTATGGGAACCTTACCATTTGACGGTGATGGGGAGGAATTCTTCGACACCTAGACGGGGCATTGTCAGTTTTGTATAAATAAGTATTTTACCCTTTTTTTTATTTTGTTGTAGTTATTTTTCTTTTTTTCTGTTCTTTATTTTACTCTGTACATAGTTAATTTAATATTTAATAACCTAATAAATAATAAATAAATAAAAAAAAATAATAGTCGTAGTTATATACATTATGTTTATATACATAGATGAATGAGCTGTAAAATGATCGTAAAAAGATCATAACAGAATGCTCTGCCACGTCGAAAATAGAAACTCCATGTATGGTATTGATATTGTGACTGAATGAAGGTTGTACAAATGAACAATATATTATAGCAATTTCTAGGAAGAACTAGTATTACTTGCACGTAACAGTTATATATTTACTGTTATGACAAATTGTAATACTTATTTGAAAACCCAATAACATTCCGCACTAGTTCATTCTTGCGTGAAATACATATTTAGTCTTTTACAAACCAATAAACTGATCTTGAGTTAGACTTTTTGATTAGATAATTCTTCATCTTAGCGTTTTCTCATCTGATACCAAACCCTTCTTGAATTTAGAACGTCTCTTGTAACATTTATCTATATTTATAAAAATCAATGCCACTTTTCGTTGTAATTTTATAACTCAAGAACGGGCTCACCTATCCAAACCAAATTTTTAGGCTTTGTTCGGACTATTTAGTAGATGGTTTATGTGAAGTTTGCACAAAATCGGTCGAGCGGTTCTTCATTTATCACGCATACGAAGTTGCGCGGGTCAGCTAGTATTCTATATGTGGCAAGTCTGGTCTTGGGCTTGTCAATATATTTGTGCGTTTGAGAGCGCCATGATCGATTGATTGTTTTTTTGCTGTGGCAACAGCTGTCTCAAGAAAACGGTCTATAGTCTATGGGACATGACTAGAGTTTTTTTTGGGGAACTGACATCGGAGAGAAAAGGTTAATGAAAAATTAGAAGAGGTTTCTTGAGATTGGATGGCTTCGGTACTTTGATTCTCTGAGCTACTAAGTTTTATGTTAGTCACTCCAGTTGATGTTTTTTGTCAAAGTTCTTTTCTAATTTCTACCCAGATTCTGGTAAGTTTCAATTAACTATTTGCAAAGCGGGTTAATTTGTCGTTTCTTTCATGACAGGGTTTTTTAGTACGGGGAAAAGTCGAACAGCCACATTCGTAATACACCCAGTAACACGTGGACTACACGAGCGAGGTGACTTGAGAGGAACCTGCAGTCTTCACACACCTGGCATTACCATCAGCCACTGCCACTCGCTCACACTGCAGGCCAGTACTTGTCAGCTACTTATACGTGTAATCTAGCCGCCTAGGTTACTTCCTCACGCTGATATAGTGTAGTGCTGTACTAGTAGTACCTAAACCCGCAATATTCTTATGTATGTCTGTGCTTTCTGTATCTATGTAATCTCATTGTCTCTGTAGTGTACTGTGTACTATTTAAATATATGTGTGTACACCCTACCTGGCTGTTTTCGTGAGAGCCCTAGCCTACCTTTGCACGCACACTGGAATCTCTGTAGTAAGGCGCCCTGGGAAAGAGTTCTCTGCATAGCTACCTCGCGCTAGTTGGTGAGTAACACTGAACATCATTGTGTTATACTCTGTTAGAAGCAGCTATGATTTCTTTCCAAGTTGGCAGGCAGACAAGCACACCACGAAAATTTGCAACACTAGATGAGGTACGTTCGTAATTATTAAGTGACGACTACTATCGTGAGTCTATTGACTAGATGAGAGTTGCAAAAACTGGTACAAAAATACAGGGATATGGAGATATCATATAGTTATGATAATTTACAAGTATTACGGTCCTTGGATGGGTGACTACCACGTGAGCACTTTGTGACATTTATTTTGCTAGCGTTTCCGTCCTTTGGAAGGCATGCTAAGCCGTTGGTCCCGATTGCCAGTAAAACGGCCGTCGTTAAGCCGCTTGGCTTAACGACTCCCGCCTTAGGCGGCTTGAAAATTTTCAACAGCAGCAGTAACATCCTGCACCCGTCCAAATCAACACAAACAATACTGCTCACCATCTATAACGTGGAACAAAATCTAAAGGTGAAATGTGGGCATATAATATACCTCTGCCTAAAAAAGTTGCCTGTAGACCCCGGTTTCAGGTATGATGCTGAGAAGGTGCAGCCTCCAGTTTCAACATGTGCCGTAGAGGATTTTTCGAAATGCTATACATACTAATCTTCAGCTCTAATTTATTTATAATAGTCTCGACGTTTGAAATAGACATTATCTGAGTTCAATCGCCGCGAGGCGGATTCTGTTGCAACGGCGCCGGCGCGTGAGCACATGTTGGTGGTAGTGAAAGTAGTCGAGGAAAATCCTGGTATGTGCAAATTACTAAGAAACTTGTTCATTTTGTAGTCAGAAATCTTTCGTTGTAATACTTGTAATCTACCTGGCTTCTGTAGAAACTTTTCAACATACCGATTCTATTTAACATCATACGTCGTCATCCTTTTTTAATTCGGTAGTCGCCCTTGTAAGCCATAGCGAATCTTTTTTTTATTCCACTAAGAAGAACTGGTGGTCACCGCAGGCTATGAACGTTTGCAACACCAGAGATAATAACCTTCTAAGACCCCTTTAAGATTTCAGACGGCTTAACCGGGACTTCCGGCCATTGACTATTGTAAGTCACTGTGTGGTTTTAGTCGGTAGGAGTCCGGCATAGCATCCATGTAGGATTTCCACACATAAAAAAAAACGGGCCAAGTGTGAGTTGGACTCGCCCATGAAGGGTTCCGTAGCAGCAAGTAACATAATATAAAAGTTCTTGTAGTTCGTTGTAACTTTCATTGATGTTTTAACACGTTCGCAGTGGTAAAGATTTTTCTAGGCCAAAATTGCGGTTTCTAACGTACCTATTAAAAAGAAGCTAATAAAAGCGTGTTAAAAAACTACCAACCCAGTCTGGTTCAAACCAATTTTCGTTGGTAGATTTTATGGCAATGTACATCTTATATTTTTTTAGATTTATTGTTATCTTTGTTTAGAAGTTAGAGGGGGGGGGGGACACATTTTTTTCACTTTGGAAGTGTCTCTTGCTCAAACTATTCACTTAAGAAAACAATGATTTTAGAAACCTCAATAACTCAATAGCATTTTTGAAGATATCCCACACGTATGGGTTTGATTAAAAAAAATTTTGAGATTCAGTTTTGAGTATGGGGACCCCCAAAATTAACTGCTTTTATTCTAATTTTATATAAAAATCTTGATGCAGTTCACAGAATACATCTACTTACCAAGTTTCAACAGCATAGGCCTCATGGTTTGGGAGAAAAGTGGCTGTGACACACGGACGGACAGACAGACAGACATGACGAATCTATAAGGGTTCCGTTTTTGCCATTTGGCTACGGAACCCTAAAAAGACCCCTTTAAGATCTAGGGGAAGATTGGCTATAACGCGTTTACGTTACCAGCATCTGGCTGGCTCCCGCTATCTTTCGACTGTCATCAGTCCACCTTGTTTGGACTACAATAACAAATCACAAATGAAAGGGCTTGGCTAGTAGAATAGAGTTCAGTATGAAAAAAAAAATAGGTAATCCAGTATGGCTGGAAGAAACCGTTATCGTAAATTATAGTCAAAAACAGAGTGTCTAAATGTAGGTATGGTTAGTATCTACATAAATCTATTCTAATTAAACAATTTATACTCTACTTTTACAAAAAGCAACTCACATGCTATAATGAGGCAATATCTTATGATAAGCCTTCCAATCCATGTTTAAAACAAAACTCCTCGATGAAGTAACTAAAGAAATTTTAATGCTGTATTTACAAACTCGCAGACGGGTATCGAGGTTAGTTACGTCATTACTGTTTATATGAGTAAACGCTTTGCCGAGTGAGATTGGGACATCCTAAGTAAACACGTTCTCTGTTGTCTCTACTACTGAAATGTAGGAAAGAAATGTTCTGGTTTTACTATGGTAATGTGGTGATGTGTAGTAAATAGGTTTTGACATCTTAGTACCCTAGCCTTCAGCTACACTATGTCGCTCGTACTGCTCCTCGTGATGCTGCCGTGAATATTGTCCATTGCGAATACATCTTAGTATCCTAGCCTTCAGCCACACTATGTCGCTCGTACTGCTCCTCGTGATGCTGCCGTGAATATTGTCCATTGCGAATACAGCCACACACTCCCCTAGTAGCGATGTTCATCGTGTTGTTCCCTCGCTCATATTGCCGCTCTTTGACACGTGCTAAAAATCGACAAAATATGGATCGTCGGACAAGACGAGCGACATGACGAGTCAGCAATGTTACGTTTCTGCCTGGTCTCTCAATTATATTAGTATGTACACCAGTTTCCAACAGTGAATTTGCTTGAACGATGGTTAGAAAAGCTATCCAATCAGTCTATCGCAGTTACATTTATTTTGGTAGGGCGATTGATCTTACTGTACCTGGCTGGCTAGACGAATTAGCACAGGGTTTTGCTATCTATCTCTTCGCTATAACTTCTATCTGCAAGTGGTGCGCCTGTTAACTTACGAATGAGATCATGGCCAATGGAAGGAAAACACATATCTAAGACCTGTACCAACCCCCATCAGATCAACACCCCTGACCAAATGAGATTAAGAGATGCTCATCAGAGCTTAGTTCAGCGCACTGTGATAATGCTAATTTGGTTGAAGTTTTCTTAAAGGTCTAAATCCTGGGGTACCTACGGATAACCTACAAGACTTTTGCACAGGTGCTTTGGTTGCTTACGAAAATATCATACTTGATCCCACAAATAATTTCCTTTCATTAGCCGACAATCCAGAGCCCGCAGAGAGCGATGGCCGTCAGGGTGATAAGAGGATACCGCACGATCTCCGGTGAAGCGGCATGTCTCCTAGCCGGGACCCCTCCATGGGACCTGGAAGCGAGAGCCCTTGCGTCACTGTTCAGATGGCGCAAGGAGGCGCTGGAGCGGGGCCAAAGGCCTGCGACTCGAGAAATCGAGGCCCAGCGGTCCCTGCTCCACCAGGAAACCGTGGAGACATGGAAGGTGCGACTTGAGCAACCAAAGGGGGGATTAGCCACAATCGCGGCCGTCAGACCGGTCATGGACGAGTGGCTGGAGAGGAGACACGGTGCTCTCTCCTACCGGGTGACACAGATGCTTGCCGGGCACGGTAGCTTCGGTAGGTATCTGTGGCGAAAACACCGGGAAACCACGGCCGAGTGTCAGCACTGCGATGACAGCAGCGATGACACGGCGCTCTACACGCTGGTGGAGTGCACGGCGTGGGCGCAACAGCGCCAGGTCCTCGTTGTGGGTCTGGGCGTGGACACTCTCTCGCTCGAGACCATGGTGCGAGCCATGCTGGAGTAAGTGGGACTGCGCCGCCTCTTTCAGCGAGCAGGTCATGCTCGTGAAGGAGGCGGCGGGCCGGGTGCGGGTGAGAACTCTCCCACCCGAGTTCCGCAGTCGGCGGCCTGGACGCCGCCGACGTGTCTTCGCCGAGGACTATCGGCCTCCATGACTGGGGGTCTGAGGACGGTGAGAAGGTCGCTCGCCGTCTTTACAGAAGCAGGCCCATGACGGCAGCGTGACGTGAGCAACTCACGCATGCCCCGTTCAGAAGCGGGATAACACCCAAAACCCCCCAAAGACGCGGGATAGCACCCGAACCATCCCCTGGGCGAGGCCGCAATGGCGGCCGTAGGTCTGTTGTGAGTCCCGGGACATCCTTCCGAAGGCTTACCCGGGGCTCCCAACCACAAGCTGTTGGGCGTTACGTGAGGTTTTTTAGTCGGTAAGAGTCCGGCATAACATCCTATGAGGATTTTCCCTCACGTAAAAAAAGCCGACAATCCAAAACAACTGAAGGAATTGATTGCCTCTTTATGTAGGCTTTAAATGCAACAACAAGATATGAAAGTCGACATCATTCTTAGCAATCCATGGATTCACCTTGCGGGCGCCGGGTCCATAGCGTGGCACAGGGGGGAACACCCCGACGGCGGCGTTTGGGACTTGCGACCTACTTGAGTAGGTTTAGGGTGGTCACCTTTCTATGAGCATAAACGCTCACCTTCCACCTTCAGCAATGTTCCCTACCCTGCCCAATCAGATTTGATAAGATCCTATCAATGCCGTTTTGGATATTCGTTTTAGTAATGAGCTTACTGAAGCTCTTGGCAATCCAAGGCCTATAAATAAATTATACAGGGATTTAGCTGAAATTCCCCTTGCTCCTACTTCTACGGCATAGAGTTTAACCACATAGCCATTTTTTTAACTCATTGGTCAAGTCAAAGAAGATGATTACTCAAACGTAAAATTCTTAAACGAAAGACGAGTCTGGTGACCGCGACGTGACGTGCAGATTGACACAGAAACTTTTATGTAACCGATGGGCTGGGCATTTCACATCGACATGAACTTGACCGGAACGTGAGCATTTCGATGAAATCTGTTACCGAAATGTCTATTGAGGTCATGTTTACGTTCGACCATTAAATATGTGTTTTTCATATCATTTACCGTATAAATAAAATCATATGCATTTCTATACGTTTGTCTGAACTCTGAATGCGTTATTGTATTTTTATGGTTTTTGAGAGCTATAAGATTAAATTAATCAATATTTTTCCACGAAAGGCGCTGCCCTTATCTATACTAATATTATAAAGAAGTAAAGTTTGTGTGTTTGTTAAATTGTAAGGGGTAATCTCGGGATCTACTGAACCGATTTTAAAAATTCTTTCACCAATAGAAAGCTACGTTATTGTGGAGTGTCATAGGCAATATAGCATCACGCTACAACGAATAGGAGCGGAGCAGTAATAGTAAATGTTTCAAAAACGGGGGAAAAGTTATTCCTTTTGAGAGCTTCGTTGCGTGTGCTGCGTAAATATTTATAGTTAGATATGTAAAAAATATGTACCGTAACTTGGGCCTAATTTGCTCCTAGGGTGGTAACATTGCTCCGCTTATCGAAAAAAGAGTGAACATAATGTCACATACTCTTACTTTGGTTTTTAGTCTATTTCAATATTTTTGTTTGGTAACATATTTAATCAGCTAGCAACATTGTAGTTGAGAGATGTCAAACTCGGCCATTTTGATTTACTGTGCGTCAAAGAGCTGCAGCACTGCGTAAAGACATAATTAAAAGGTGAGCAAAATCTACTTAAATCTTCTAAATTTATTAATAAAATTGTAACAATCGCTATTTAATATGTATTGTATATTATAATCTAACTGAATCGACTAATATTTACACAGTAATCTCAGTCATTGTATGTTTGTTTTTTTTTTTAGCATGTGGGTAAACTTTGCGCCAATTTTTGAGGATACATTGCTCCTTCTTTCCGATCGGAAATCTAGTGCAAGTGGGTACAAGGATACAATTCTGCCTAAAGCCATTTTCCCACAAATGTTAAAACGTTTAATTGATACAATAACGCCAAATAGTGCATATAATCTGAAAGCTGGATTTGATAAATGCGGAATATACCCACTGGATATTACTCCTCTTCTAGAACGACTACGACATGCAGTTGACACTGAAGCAATCAATGATTCTTTTATACAAAGTCTAGAAATAAAAAGAAACGCATGGACACAAAATATTGTTACCAACAGGGGAAGAAAAAAACTTGGACGCAGAGAGTTTTCTAGTGTACCTGAACTGGACCAAATATGGGGCAAATAAGATCTTTTTGATACCATCTTTTTGTTACCTACTTATTATAATTTTGATTATCGTGTAGATTATTTGTAGACTTAGCACCTGTTCCTACTATGAGAGTTTTCGAAATGTTTTTACTGTAATATTATAATAATTAAGAAAAAAATGTTTCTACCATAAAGCAAATTCTGATTTTTAGATGATAAAAATAGAAATAAAGTTGATTATGTAGCATCTTTTGTTTTCTGTCTACTGGAGCAATGTAATAAAGTACAATTAAAACATAGCTCCATTGAAAAATATTCGAGAAACGTATAACAAATAATAAGGAGCAAAGATACCACCAAGGAAAGAACTACTTTGCTCCAAAAAAAAATTAATAAAAAAAAATGTTGTTCAACAAATATAATATTTTTCTATACACCAGGTTAAATTTCAATAACATACTTATACATACAAAACATCATTGTCATAATTTAGATTACATTTTAATTTTAGTGAAGTAAATAAAGCAGCTGGAGCAAATATTGGTGCAAAGTAGGACCAAATTACGGTACTCTTAAAAAGTTCTAAAAAAATTGCACGATAGCATGTGTCCATCTTTGGGTTGGTGCACAATAACCATTTTAATGGCTATCAATTTTTTTCTTCAATAATGCCACGGGATACCTCTTTCATAAACGAAATTGTTCTCAAAAATAATGCGACGGGAATACACGCGACGAGACGCTACGGGAGTAAACGCAACGCGACAGGAGTAAATGCGACGGGAACAGGTAATACTCTCTCTTATGTGGCGCAAACGAAGTTGCGCGGGTCAGCTAGTCTACTATAAAATGAACATAGGATTTACTGAACAGAACTTATTATAATTTTTTTATCGACAATTGACAACCAGCTTGCTTCAGGGAGTCCTGGGACATCCTTTTGAGGGTTTACCCGGGGCTCCCAACCGTAGGCCGTTGGGCAGGGTATGTGAGGTTTTTTAGTCGGTAGGAGTTCGGCATAAATAACATTCATGAGGATTTTACCTTACATCAAAAAAAATGTCGCATATTTTAATTTCTTCTCTCTTTCTAGCTATACACATTGCTGTGTGGTAGTTGTTAATAATAACAAAGATTTTTACGTTCTAATGAGGACTAATTTCAATTAGTCACCTACTAGTGATAATGGTGAAATTTCTTTTTAATTGGTTTTTGAGTTAGCGATAAATCTTTACTTCCTAATGGTCAATTAGTAGATGACGAATTCTGCGTTACGAGTAGCTCCTACACATGAAATCTAACCTGGAATAATTTACAATGTATTTCTACCAACCTCTTATGAAAAAGAGGCGTGTTATGTGCCAGACAAAAATATAAGCATTAGGCAGTTGTTCCAGCATAATGCCTCCTTTGCTCATCCAGAAGAAAAATACTTCAACCTCTTGGACAGTTCACACTGCTTTTTTTGGTACCCTTCATTTGCGGGTCCCACATACATTCGGCTGGTACTTTTTATTTTTCATTATTACCTTTGCGATCAGAAGGCAGTAGGACAGCGGCCCTACTGCCTTCCGACCTCAAAGTTCATTCATTCGTGTGGTACTCCCGATCCCGGAGAAGGGGGCTGTTCTACCTTCTAGGAAAGTTCACTGGAACCTGGTAAAGGGGAGCCACGTAATATTGGGCATTTCCTCAAGGAAAAAGATTTTTCTTCATACCTATTTCAAATTTGCCATGGAAAAAAGATTAGTGGATTATCCTTTTCTTTTACCAAAATGATGTAAGTAGAACTGCCATTTATTTGATTTTATATTCCAACATTTCATAATTCTTACAATGACTGTTGCCACAATACAGTACAAACATTTCTCCATTACATCGAACATAACCGTACCTTACAGTTCGCACAACATTGAATCACATGCCTGGTTGGCCTATCGTTCGCGCGCTTTTTCGTAATCTGTATTACATAAAGATGGCGCGCGGCTATCGTTCACGATGACAAAATGGCCGGTGACATAACGCCACCAAAAATATTGTAACCCACACGATTTTTTAAATGTTTAAACAATGGATGAGAATTTATTGATAGTAGTATTGAATGTTGCTACAAATAAATATTCCCTAGGCAGTCACAGATAAAACAATGGTAGTGTTCTCGTGAGACGAGAGTTAGATGTATGTAACTAAACATGCCTGCCTATTATATTTATATGCCTATCGAAATAAAGCAGTAGTTTGTTAGGCTCTGCCAACGTAAGTGGTTCCCGCTTTTTTTTTTTTTTTTTTTTAACGTGAGGGAAAATCCTCGTGGGATGTTATGCCGGACTCTTACCGACTAAAAAACCTCACGCCACGCCTAACAGCTTATGGTTGAGAGCCCCGGGTAAGCCCTCAGGAAGGATGTCCCGTGACTCCCAAACGTGGTTCCCGCTTCTTACAACCCCGAGTTCTTCAAGTGGAGAGTGAAGAGGCGCTTCATTTGGCTCTCAACTTAAGACCATTGTCAATAATGTGGTCGACTGTAAGAGTGGACCTCAATTCGCCTTAGGTTACCATGCTATACCATTTTCTTATTAAAATATTTTGTAATAAACAAAGACTGATGATAAAATATGAGCTGATTAATTAAATACGATGAAATTTGTGAAGCACGAATTTGCAAAATTACCTTACCATTTCGCAAATGAATCATGATGAGAAACCATGTGTCCATAAACACCTGATGTCATGTACCTAGCTAAAGTATCTCTGCAAAATATTGCCTGTAACCAAGATCTGTGGGACAGCCTAATGTCCGTCTAATGGGTACTTACTCAATAACCACCTGAAGCAAAAAGTCAACGGGTTAGAAAACATACCTACATAGCCTATTGAAGTAGGTTAAATGTAGATATTTTTTTTTATACTACTTAGGTGGCAGACAAGCTTACGGCCCACCGGAAGGTTGGTAACCGTAGCCTATAGACATTTGCCACACCAGAGGCGCTACACACGCGCTGCCGACCCGGGCGCAGGTTGTGACGACCCACAGTTGAAATTTTTCAAGCCGCCCGTAAGGCCTCCAACTTGGCTTAACGACTGTCATTTTACCGACAACCGGGACCAACGGCTTATCGTGCCTTCCGAAGCATAAATAAATGTCACAAAGTGGTCCACGTGGTGGTCACCCATCCATGTCCGGCCATAGTAAATGTTGCTTACTGCAGTGATCGTTTACAGAACACTGAGTCCGCGGGGCCACGAGCGCTTCAAGAAGAGATTAAACAGGACTTTTCAATTTTTGGGATCAATGCTCTTAAATTTATATATCCGCAAATGAAATCGATTTACCATACCTACTTGGATATTTTATGAAGAGATGACTGCGAAGTTTACTCAATTATTATTATATACGAGTACAAGTAATTGCGTATACGAATATAATTGAGCGGTCAATTCGTGCCTCTCTGTCAAAAAATGTCTATTTATTCTCACGGTATTGTTATTTCAAGTAAATGTGCTGAAATTCTCGAGCGTATACGAATCCTACGCGTATTTTCATGGCGTGTGACAAAGACAGTCGCTGATGCTCAAGGATCTTTATCAGCTCAGAATCAAAATAAATTCTGTAATTTGACCGGAGTCCGCTATCCGAAAGGAAATTCTGAGAACAGACATTTTTAGGGTTCCGTTCTCAAAAGGTATAAACGGGACCCTATTCATGAGACTTCGTCGTCCATCCGTGATAGCTCAGGAACCGTGATAGCCAGAGAGCTGAAATTTTCAAAAATGATCTATTTCTTTTGCCGTTATAATCTGAAAAATAATTATATTTAAGGGGGCAAAAAAAAATACAAAACACGTAAGTTTTTGCCGATTTTTTAGCACGGAAACCTTTGTGTGCGAGTCCGACTCGTACTTGGCTGGTTTTTAGGGTTTCGTAGCCAAATGGCAAAAACGGAACCCTTATAGATTCCTCATGTCTGTCTGTCTGTCTGTCTGTCTGTCTGTCTGTCTGTCTGTCCGTCCGTGTGTCACAGCCACTTTTCTCCGAAACTATAAGGCCTATGCCATTGAAACTTGGTAACTAGATGTATTCTGTGAACCGCATTAAGATTCTTATAAAAAACTAAAAAAAAGCAATAAATTTTGGGGATCCCCATACTCAGAACTGAAACTCAAAATTTTTTTTTTTCATTAAATCCATACGTGTGGGGTATCTATAGACAGGTCTTAAAAAATGTTATTGAGGTTCCTAAAATCATTTTTATCTTCAGTGAATAGTTTGCGCAAGAGACACTTCCAAAGTGGAAAAATATGTGTCCCCCCCCCCCCTCTAACTTCTAAACTAAGAGAATGATAAATCTAAAAAAAATGTATGATGTACATTGCCATATAAACTACCAACGAAAATTGGTTTGAACGAGATAAAGCTGGTAGTTTTTTTTAATACGTCATAAACCGCAATTTTCAGTTAGAAAAATCACTACCACTGCGAACGTGTTAAAACATCAATCCAAGTTACAACGAACAATAAGAACTTTTATATTATGTTACTTGCTGCTACGAAACCCTTCATGGGCGAGTCCAACTCGCACTTGGCCGGTTTATTTAATTCCCGTTTATCATCACATTCATCACGGATTTGTTTAGTAGCTTCACTGGGCCTAGTTAACTTTTCCCGTACCCGTTTCGCACAGGAACTTGTTTCAGTAGATTTTTCTCGTTATTACTGTAACTAACGCCAAAAATAGAGTAAAACACTTTTAAGAAAGTATTAAATACTATGGTATTACTTGCCAAATTTAAACTCAGTCAATGCAGAACTTTAGACTTTTAAAGCATAATCAAAGGTTCTTAATATTTTATTCATAGAGAGAGTAATTGGTAAAGAAAGGTGACATGCGACTAAACTGTCAGTATTTTGACCTCCTGTAGGGTCCAAAAAATTCTTTAGATAATATAATGACACCAATACGTAGAATGATGTAATCTTATAATGTGCGGTCTCTACCGGAAGCAAGTCATAAGCGAACAGCCACTTAATGAAGACGTCGATGACGCTACCGAGATTCCAATGTACCACAGACTTAGGTACTGTTGATTCCAGAACATTGGATGGAATAATTTAAGTGGGCTACACTAAGATCTTCGGGGAGATCTAACCCCAACTGTTCTAAAGGCTGTAAAGTGTTGACCAGCTTTTTTGTTGCCGGGCCTGGTGTAGCCACAATCGGCGCTGGTTGCTTACCACCGTCCTTAACCCAGCAATCAGCCGCAAAGAGATTGAAAGCATTTCTGCTTTCTATTGAACCATGTGTCACCATTGTGTTGCCACAACCAATGATGGCGATGGATTGCTTGTCACTGTCCTCTACCCAGGAATTAGCTGTCATTATTGCAGTTGTTCACGTGGGAACAACTGCAACAATTCCAGACCAGTTGCGATTCCATCGTGATCTACTCAACTGTATCTACTGAGCACGTGCGGGACTCTGGCATACGTGCCTCTATGAGATGTGAAGGCAGTCCTTTACGATTTTGAGCTGCACCTTAATAGTATTCGCCACATGTGGAGGTGCTACCTAAACTTTGAAACAATTGTCATGGAATTTTTTTTATCTTTAGATACTTCCCTAACGTTGCTGCCACTTTTATTAAGTGACGTTTTAGATTCAGCATCGTTAGGAGCTACTGCCATCTGACTTCCCAATCACGTAATGGAGACTGCGTCGTAGCCTCGAACGTTTGTCCTGCTTAGGTTTTCTATCTATATCTTATTATCTCCTCAAATCACACCTACTTATATAACATCCATTAGTGGACTGCGATTGGCCAATTCGATACCTTTGTCATAACAATTTCCTTAGGCAATGTAATAAAAATAATTTCCATAAAGCCCTTTGTATTCAGAGCAGAACGAGTCTGTTCTGGAGGCTGCACATTCATCATGACATGTATATTTGCGTTGCTAAAAGATTTTAATAACATTTCACTTAGATGAGAACCACGACAATGTTAATAGGAACGGGATTTCAACACGGTCTAAAAATTTTCTGGAGCAACACTTCACTTCATAAAATGTACAGAACCATGTCATAAAAAGTGAACTTGATATAATTAGCTGCGAAATATGTTATTGTTTATTTTATAAATAATTTATATTTTATTCAAATGGGATTCGGTCGCCTTGATCTTAGCTGTCTAAGGCCAGTAGAAGAAGGTCATTAATGCAAAAGCTAATAAAATTGTGGATCTCAGTCATGATGGCCGCGAGACTCCCGCCCAATTCAAATGTAAAGCATTACGCAAGAGGAAATAATTAAATAGAAAACAAAAAATTCTAAGGCTTGGTACAGTATACATTGCTTTTTTTGGAATCTAGACGACTGATGAATATTCGTACTTCCCTGCAAATAATATATTATTTGGTACAAAGCTAGAATTAGGTTAAATAATAAATAGGCGCTACAATGTTCTTTCGATGGCACTGGCGAAGCCGGCAAGCAGCGCTAGTATATAGGTATCTATGGACCTATTTTATTACAACGTAAATACAATCCTGTAAAAGTGACAGCTGTATGCTTTTCTCGTTCTGTGTTTGTGTCAAGCGCAAGTTTACGGTCACACCAACGCTAATAGAGTAGAAGACGTCGTTCAAAACATTTTGCACAATTTGTTTTTAGAAAAATTTATTGCTTACAACAATATATCTTATCCTATCGTTGCATCATTTAGGTATATTAAAGCCGTTTTAGTAGAAAAGCTGTGAACAACTTTTGGAAGCCTGACGTAGAAACTGATCATACTAATGAAGCAAACTCACTGAACATAGGCCAGAAGCTAATGAGTATCACCATTGCAAGGTCTGTTTCAACTACACAGCGCAGTGACTAAAAATATCAGAAACAGAATTCTGATTTCTGTGGCAGTGACGCAGAGATGACCCAAAACGAAAATAGAAATTGAACTCTAATTTTGATACAGGCTCTATAGGTTGAAGAGGCCAGAGTAAAGTGGTTAAGATCCAAATGGATAGTAAAATTTCAAGCCTAGCCATGTCGCCCACTGGTAGCGTTAGATAAAATTTAAAGATGGCCTTGATTACACAACAAGCAGCTCTTCAGACAAAGGTTGAAGATTCTTGTCTTCTGCAATTCCACCAAGTGATAAGGCCATCATTAATTTTCAGTAACTGTCAAGCATTTACTGAGATCAAGATTATTTGACAGACATAAAATTCCTTAGCGACAAAGGAAACACTTCGTTGTATTAAGACGATATACACGTAGTATTTAAATTTACGACTTGTCAGAAATTCCGTATTTAAGATGCTTAACTACACTCGAGAGCAATGAATCCGGGTCACTTAAAGAATGTTAAAAATCTCGGAAACTAAAAATGATAGGTTAATGCAATAAATTGTATTTAATAGACAATGTAATACTCCTTAAATGAAAGTAAAAAAAATATGAGTCACCATACATTTTATTAACACAAAATTACATAAAGAAAAAACTGCTGATCTCTCCTTAAAACAAAAATAGGAAACATGAAATTTTTGAACTTTATTACGATTTTCTTGAATTTTAATACTTCGTATTGCCTCCTCGTGCTTCCATTACTGCGTTTACGCGGTTTGGCATGCTGTACACCAAGTTCCTTATACGATTTTGGGGAATATTCTCCCATTCCTCTGTGAGAGCAATTTTGAGCTCACGAAGCGTGATTGGGGGAGGGTTTCGTTGTTTTACGCATCTGCCTAGCTCGTCCCAAGCATGCTCGATCGGGTTGATATCCGGGCTGCGCGCTGGCCACTCCATACGAGTAATGTTCATCTCTTGAAGGTAGTCATTCACAATCCTACCTGTATGAGGTCGGGCATTGTCATGCATAAATATAGCATCCTCACCTAAATTGACCATAAATGGACCAACGTGATCATTGAGGATTTCTTCCACATATCTTACGCTAGTTAAAGAGCCGTTTTCTATGATCACCAGCTCTGTGCGACTTTCAGAAGAAATTCCGGCCCACACAAGTACAGACCCACCACCGTAGGCTACTTTTTCTTCGATGCATGCTTGCTTGAATCTTTCCCCTGGTCTTCGATACACTCTGTGTCTTCCATCGTGCTTGTAGAGCATAAATTTTGATTCGTCGGAGAACATAACTTTTGACCAATCTTCAATACTCCAATTTACGTGGCTCTGGGCATACCTTAGTCTCGAAATACGATGCCCACGCTCCAGTTTAGGGCCGTTTGCAGGTCTAAGGGGTTTTAAGTTAGATTCAGCAAGCCGACGTCTTACTGTCCATGCACTTGGGTTACTTCCTCCGAGGCGTCGAAACTGATTGGTGAGTTCAGTTCCTGTGAGAAAGCGATTTCGAAGCATGGTGTTCACCAAGTATCGGTCTTCTCGTGCTGTGGTACACCTGGTTCTGCCCGTTCCTGGTCTGCGTAGGTTAGAACCAGTTTCTTCGTAACGTCGGAGAACTCTTTGTACTGTTGACAGCGACACACCGACAGTCCTGGCTGTATCGCGCTGACTCCGGCCGGTTTCCAGCATTGTAAGTATTCTGGTGCATTCTTCAGGCGTAAGCGACATAATTTCAGCTTGATTAATGAATATAGAGCACTATCAACATGGTTTATGTACCCACATAAATGACAGATTACAAACAAAAGCAACACCAAATGCTGTAATTTCGTAGTTCCATCTTCGAAAGTGGCCCTTTTTCAAATTTGATTTTTTTATGATATAACTTTACAATAATATATAAATATAACTAAGAAGTTTTAATACCTTCATTTAAGGAGTATTACATTGTCTATTAAATACAATTTATTGCATTAACCTAGCATTTTTAGTTTCCGAGATTTTTAGGATTCTTTAAGTGACCCGGATTCATTGCTCTCGAGTGTAGTTTCTGTTTTTCGTACCCAAAAGGTAAAAGCAGTGAGATACTGACACTTCGTTGTCTGTCCGTTTGTCTGTCACCCGGCTATATGTCATGTGTCGTAATAGCTAGAATGCTGAAATATCACGGATTATTGTACTTCTGTTGCAGTCATAACAACAAATACTAATACCGTATTTCTAAAAAAATACTAAAATCAGAAAAAAAATATGTTGGGTTTCCATATAACAAACGTGATTTTTTTTGCACTGTTTTTTTGATACGGAGCCCTACGTGCACAAGTTCCACTCGTACTTGGCCGGTTTTCTACCCAATAGTGAACTACCTCATGTTACATCATTGAATCTATTTCACTTTCCCTTCATTAAAATCCCATTTGACTGCTTTGATGCCACAGTGACAGTTTATGTCGTAGGTCTTGGATTTGACAAGATCTAAGTATACTGTTATTATAAAGAGTAAAAATTTGATTGTTGGTTTGTATGCATTGATTAGACTCCGAAACTACCGACCGGATTCAAAGAAATCTGTTACTGCAGTTAGGAAGCTACACTATACTGCTCGTTCGCTCTAACTTTGCCGTTCGGCTCCATACTAAAGTCGAATTTTTAATTAGACGAAGTAAATTGACAGCAACTAATGTCACTTCTTCATACAATGTTGCGTATTTTCTATGACGAAGTGACATTAGCTACTGTAAATTTACTTCGTCTAATTAACAATTCGGGTATACGCCGCTACGCCAGCGGCAAAGTTAGAGCGAACGGGTAGTACCCGGGAATAGTGAAGCTACGTAACCGCAGTAGGAGAATATTTAGCCGATTTTTTTGAAGTAAGAGAAGTTGGAATAAAATATAGCCTATCTACTTCAACTAGACGAGTGAAAACACTTGTGACATCGGCTAGTGTAGAATAAATAGATGCACGTTCAGTGTTTTGTAAACGATTATGAAGGATAAAATACAAGTGGCGAAATTTGAGAATATATTATAATTTAATGATATAATTAAAGGGGTAGGTAGAGCCTACCCCTTTAATTATATCATTAAATTTATAATTACATCAAGATTATTTTTTGAAGAGCAATTAGTAGGTAGGTATGCTAACTGATCATAAATTTTAAATATGAACAAAAAATTGCCGATTCGACGTCGCCCCAAGACGTATAATTAGGTGGAAAATTTGGTTGGTTCCGAGTAGGTTTCGGTAGCCGAGTGGATAAGGCGTCTGCACGGTTTGCAGAAGACGCAGGTTCGAATTCTGCCGAAACCAATTCTTTTTCCATATTTAAAATTTATCATTACATCACTCACAAAGATCTAATATTTAGTCATGAACTCATTGCTATAACCTTCAAAATCTTTAAATTACAGCTATTCTTTATACTTATAATCATAACTGGTTAATTTATTAGTTGTAACTTATTATCAGAACTGATGAATCTGGTCTTCTCGAATTTGTAATTAAACAGGAAGTGAACGGGAGTATGCAGTTAATTTGCCACGAGATTGTTTATATCAGGAAATAACTTTTGATGGGTGTTAACTTATAAATGTTAAACAATTAAGTTAAACGACGTCATAATAATACACCAGTTTTATTTCTTTAACTACTATCTACTTTTATTGCTGAATATGGAAGTCAATTTCCATATTCGACTAAGCTCACTATATACCAAACAACTCTCCTAAAAAAAAGTTACCATTGGGATAAGTCCCGATCGGTGGTGAACAGATTTTGTGAATTTAATTGATTGATACCGTCGCCGTCGTGACATACGACCCCGCCAGGGGACTCCAAAATTCATACTACAGGACCCTCGTTTAGTGCCAAGAGTCAAGTGACTCCTGGGACCATTTAGTCATCTAGCTGATGATGAAAGTACGTACAGCATCTGAAGCGTGGCTCCTGTAGTGTGGCTTTGACTAATGCATCATCTCTTACAAAAGTTCAAACACTGCGTTTGCGTAGAGTTTGAGCTTAAAACGTATGAAAAGGTAATAGGATTAATAAAAATAAATAAAATAATTAACTGGATTTCGCCCAGTAACCCCGTAAAAACAGACACGAAGAAAATATGAGCACGAGGCACGAGTGTTGTCAAATTATCTTTCTGAAATACGGCAGATTATCGATTTTTCAATTCATAGTAATGAAGATAATATTTTTGACGACTGTGAATTTTAAATTCTGTTTAAGTTTTTGGTAAATCACATTACGTTTATGGTTATGCTTTTAACACATTTTTACATAGGTACTTTATGCTTACGTTGTTTTTTCTATTTCAGCTACTGAACCGAGTATCAGCAAGCTTTCCTGTGCGCTATGGAAATGAGGCAGCTCAATTGACGTTTGTCACCTGGAACGCTTCGCGGAGATAAAACAAGAATTTTTTAAGGTAACACCAATTCTCCTCATCATCTCATACTCGTAGATTTTTGATGCATAACTAGATAAATAATAATTAATAAAATATACATTTGTAGACATTCTCACACGACATCATTTAGACCAAATTAAGCTAATATAAAATAATTCACGAGTAGTTCAAATTTACTTTGCTGTTGTGGAACGACCCCTTTATTTTCATTGAAAGCATATCTTGCTCTAAATCTGTGCGATCCTAAAAAAAATACTTAATAGTATTTTTTTTAGGATCCCCCCCGAACTTCGACCTAGTAATAGTATAGACCGGCCCATCCATACATTAGTTTTGAAGTGAGCGCATTCGCTCACTTGGTCGTAGTTGGTGTTATTGTTCCGAAGGTAAAACACGTCAAGATAATGGGCTCCCGACACGGGTCAATATATTAAGTCAAGTCTGATATTTATGAATGGAAGTTGTTTCAGTGTGCGTGATTTCTTTGCATGTGTGTGTGCATCGACGTATATGTACACATGATATTGACGAGTCATGACAATTGCCAATTGATCGTGTCGGGACCCCTTAAGACATTTTACGCAATATGCCTTCCTGTGCGTTCCCGAAGTGTAAAAACACTGCCCTAAAATCTAAAAAAGAATGTATGTGTGCATGTCGTGTCGTTGCTACAATATCTTTGTGTGTGAACTAGTCTCACTTTTTGAGTTCGTAATGAATGACGTGGGGCCGTCTATACTATTACTTGGTCGAAGCCCCGAACAAAAAAAGTATGGATGTCGCATACTTATTATTGGTGAAAGAAGGTGAAGAATAAGCCGACAAGTGTGTGGACGATTGACAAAAATAGGTGTTATGTTCCCCTGACACTTTCACGCGATCAAACTGACACGGATTTGCTAAACAGTGCGGGTGCAGTTGTTGTATGACAAATAACAAAATAGTGACTAAGTTACAGATTCGGGTCTTAACAGTGGTTCATTTAGTCTCCATCTCATTTCTTTTAGGTCCGTATAACCCTGGGGATATCCTTTCGAGAGCTTACCCAGGGTTCCTAACCTCCCCCGGGCGAGGCCGCAGTGGCGGTCGTAGGTCTGTTGTGAGTCCCAGGACATCCTTCCGAGGGCTTACCCGGGACTCCCAACCACAGGCTGTTAGGCGTTACGTGAGGTTTTTTAGTCGGCAAGAGTCCGGCATAACATCCTCTGAGGATTTTCCCTCAAATAAAAAAAAAGGGCTCCTAACCATAGGCAGTAAGTAGGGAACGTGTTGGTTTTTAGTCGGTAAGGGTCTCAGCAGAGAGTCTCGAAGTCGGTAACGCATCTAAGACGAATTTTTCACACATAAAAAAAATACGGCTTAAATCTTAAAAAATGTATTCACAACTATTTAGGTTGTATTCTTAATATGTACTCGGCTTATGTACTTTCCTGTTTATGTCCTAGAAAAGCTCGCGTATTTCTAAAAAGTCTGGTTCTGACGAAATGAAAACCACTGATAATTTAAGTAGAAACTAGCTTGCCTTGCTTAGTTTGCGCTCGTGTGACGTAGATCAGTAGATATTTATTTAGATCGATATGGTTCAATTAGTCGATAGATTCTATGTAATCGATTAGGCAACACGAATTTGAATAAAAACCATTACCGAACTCTATTTATAGCGTATTTTGTGTGCACAAATGTTATAAAATAATTTTCTAACATTTGCTCAACTATCAAACAGGATCAGTTATCTTAATTAAAGCCTCTGGAATAATAACTATTTACCTACTTCTGACTTTGTTGTAGATTTAATGTTGGCCGAAGACAAAAAGGATTTTCAGCCTGAGCTGATGAATTCACGCTATTTCGGATTTTCACACTACGAATAGTTTCGCCAAATCCATCCGTCTGGTCATCTGTCTGTCTACAGATTATTACAGAGACCCTCTCAATACTATAGTTCATGAATTTTAGCCCCTCTCTATAAAATAGAGTGCAGAGGGGCTTATGGCGAGACTTTGTCTGTAGCTGTGACTCTGTCGCATTAAACTACGTCACTAGGTCACGTGGATCATCTGTTCAAAGTTTGAAATAAAACAAAAATGATAACGTCAATCGGATTAAACTTTCACTTTCACAATAAACGTGATAGAGAGGGGTAGTCTGGTGAGAACGATCTCACGGCTTTCTTGTTAAGATTGTTGAGATATCCCATATCTCCGAAATATTGCTATTCATTCACAATGCAATACCTAAGTCCAAAACTAAAGGTTTGTTACCGAACTATAAAATTGTAATAGGGAGGTATATAAATTTTAATTTCAGTAATATTATAAATTTTAGTAGGCAGGTACTTGTGGTAAGTACTGAAATTTTGAAAGAAGAGAAAAAATTCGCAAGATGCAGCAGAACACTGAAACTTGAGAGGCTTTTTTGTTTTACGTGAGGGTACAATCCTCATGGATGTTATGTGCGGACTCCTACCGACTAAAAAAACCTCACGTGTCCTGCTAACAGCCTACGGTTGAGAGCCCCGGGTAAGCCCTCGGAAGGATAGGTACCCCAGAACAGCCAGAGGGGCTATGAGTGTTTCACATTGTATTTTTATTGAATTTAATAATAGTATGCACGTGTTTATCTGCAGGCACTCATAAACCACCCACATTGTACTTTAAAACCTTTTGTCTATGCGCACTAAAGGAAGCAAGTGATTAAGCGCAGATCACGTTACCATTATAGCGAGTCTGTTGATCACGTCCTGGTACCGTTAGATGTATATATATTGTAATTCATCCACTTGGGAATAAAAAAAATCAGTTTAAATTAACACTTAAGGTGAGAGTAGCCCCCAATCTCTAGTCTAGATGCACCACGGCTGTCCATCAGGCTGGCGACGTCAATTCGGCGAGCCCAATATAAAAAAATAAAAAAACGTATGCTATGTTAACCTCCTTGATACTTTACTGATGACTATCTATTTATTGTCGTTGAAAGAACACACCTACTCAATTATATACAATTAGGGAAAAACATTATACTTAATAGTCACACGGATTAATCCCAGTTTGGATCAGGGATGCTTAAGACCAATTAATAAATAAGCACAAATCTCAGACAAGAAGGTTTAAAATGCACGGTTGATGATAATATATTAAGGTCAATGCAAGAAAATACTCAGATATTTTCTAAAGAAAATGCTTCTACCAGATCAACTGTGAATTAATAGTGAGCTATAAGGATATGTCCTTTGATTCCTTTCCTATTGGGTTTTTGTGTGTCCGTCACTTAATCGTCACGTGGACCGTGTGCTTGAGGTTTTCTACTTCATAAAAAATCCCAACTTTATTTTTATAACAAAACTTATCTTTATTGTTTACAATAAAATTTATTGGGACGACTGTCGTCTTATTTGTTCTTAATGGAAATTAAATAGGTATTTCAGATTGCTGCATTGTGTGAAGCTTTACCATGCTATTTGTATCACATTAATACGTTGTCGTCTATAATGGGATGATTACCTATTTTCAAAAGTCTGTCTGTGAGAGTATCACTTTAGATAGACGCAGAATGAAATATTGATTTCCATGTCATTGTATCTACCCAACGAGAAACCTTTTAAGCGTAGAGCAATATTAAGATAATAATAGAGAGAACTTTTGTAAATCATCAACATAATGGACCAGTGGAACAGGTAACATCGTAATGCGTTTCGGAGAAATGCTCAGAATTCCACAGACAATGATAGGACAAAAAATTGTGTGACGAAGTTCATAGACTCCTCTCACGTTTCATAAAGGATTCGGGCCCCCGCAGTGGGAAGCGATAAGTGGTCTCGTGGGCTTGGTCCTTATCTGAGACTGTTTCAACAACACTGGCGACAGCGTAGTGGGGTACAAACTCTGCTAGTTCAGCCCTGCCACCACTTCGCATTCTACCGCGACTCAAGACAGCCGCGCTCGCGCAACGAACGCTACTTTCAAACGAGTCAATTCGATTTTTGAGATTTTAAAATGTATTCGAATCAAGTGAGGTGATTTTTTTTAAATACTGTTCAGTGTATACTGTGAATCGAAACTAGTGTTGTACAAATTTTGTGAAGGATTTTTTTTTACTTTGCGGAACAACCCTCTAAAAAGTCAAGGTAATTTTCTCTACCTATTTTGTTTATTTGCTGTTTGTCCAATCGTGTGTTACTGCTAAATGGTGTCGAGGCGACTTATTGCAAGTGCGGTATCGTTCTTTGGCTACCTATTTACAACATACGACGTCGAAACGTCCGGTTGCACTCACTTTCTCGCGGGTTGTTTTATGTATATTTTACACTTAATATAATTTGTTAAATATTATATGCGTTGATTTCTCTGACATTGAGCTAGTTGTGTACCTAGATCAATAACATATCCGAGCTGTGGTCTCTTTTATATTTATTATTTATTTTGGTTATAGCGACCTGTTTCCCAACTCAATTATGGCTCAATTACCTGATTCCCACCCGACACTCAGGTAGTGGCGCCACCGTCAAAAACAATAGAAGCTTAAATCCTGAAATTTCGGGCGGGACGGTTACACCATAAGTTATTGCTCTTTGGCAATTAAAGAGGGAGTAAAAAAACTTTTTTTTATAGTTTATTCGCAACACTTAAGTAACGTAGCACTTATCTAACTGTATGTTATTATTGTTTCTTAATCGCGAATACATTACGTGTATTACAGAATAACTTATTTGGTAATACACATGTAATACTAAGTTATTTATAAGTAAGTACAATATGATTAATAAATAAGAAGTTATTTATATTTTCATTTATGATAATAATGACTACATACTTAGTAAGTATCTACCTACCTAATCTTCCTATTATAAAAATCAGGTGCCTATTTAGGCATTTTTACTTATTTGGTTATTCTTCTAATACTTTTTTTTAAATATTCATAATTAGTTTAATATGTTCTGATTTAAAGTTCAATTCAAATTGAATTCCTTCAAGAATCCGGTAGTATTTTCTACATCATTATTGAATCTGAAACCTGAAGTCCTGTGTCGTCCAATAAGATAAATCGTGGGTAACGGAAAAAATATTTTTGTCATGGGTTATTCGTTCAACACCATCCTTCAGACATATGACGTCATATACGTATAACTGAAACATATAAAATGCGATAAGAAAAGTACAGTTGTGAAACTTTCTAGACACAAACGGTCACTCTAGTAATGAAATGCACTCAAAATTGTGAAAATTACCTGAACTAAAATATAGTTTTGTGTAATGTAATATTACGTATGTAATATAATACATTTTATAAGAGATGTGACGCCATTTTAGCTTGATATTTAACTAAAAAATTATAAAACACAATACCGGGGGACTCAGGTAGTGAAACACACCTGTGCGTTTCAATGTTGTTGGGTTGAGATCCTTTACCACCGTCTATGGCTATTGTTAGAGCTATTTGTAAACGCAACCCGTATTTATGAAATTCCATGGTATTTTCTAAAGCAAATCCGTAATCAAATAAATTTTTCGACTGGATACATAGTATTTTTAAAGCAAATCCGTGATGAAAAGAACGTAGTTTTGTCGAAAAGTTACAAATGAATTATTGACATCACTAAACAATTAATGTAACTCGTGACTAATAATACCTAACTATAATAATTCTCATTAAAGTCACGAATACCGCGCACGTGCTTTGCTTTCAACCCCATGTCATGGCAATTGTAATATTATATTATATTGAATACACTAGCTGTTTCCCGCGACTTCGTACGCGTGAAAATTATGTAATAATGCCAATTTGATTGCTTTCTGCTTAGCCCCTAGGATATGTAGCGTGATAATATATGGCCTATTGGAAGACCCTATCCCTAGTTAATATTTGTGCAAAATTTGAATCAAATCTATTGAGTACTTTTCGAGATCCTTCCGGCTGAAGCAAAGCAAACAGACAAAAAAAAATCTAACTATATTTTCGGCTACGGTATCTTATGTTGAACACCCAGCGAGTATTTTTTTTAATATTTCCAATTTTGACTTTTCTATCATTATATTATAAGTATGTATAGATTACCGTGCCAGGGTTCTTGTGAAGGAGAGTCATCAACTTATGGGCGACTTTCAAACGTCATAACGACTGAAAAATAGTCCCTAAATTTTTAATGTCACCATTTCTCTCTAACAACGGATGGTGCCATTTTGGCAAGCTAAATGATTATGAAAAGGGCTATAAATATTCCAACTATGAAAGAAGCTCTCATCTCTGGACGCGACGTCCATGTTTTCTGTTTGTTTCTATGAATCAAATTAACTTATGACAGGCCACTAACAGCTCTGGAGAGGAGACACGGTGCTCTCTCCTACCGGTTGTCACAGATACTTACCGGGCACGGTAGCTTCGATAGGTATCTGTGAGGTTTTTTAGTCGGTAGGAATCCGGCATAGCATCCATGAGGATTTTCCCTCACGTTAAAAAAAAAGACCACTAACAGCTAAAGGCGTCATCAAATTTTTGCCATTTGTGGATTGTTTGCCCTTGCTACACTACACCACGCTGGCCGTACGGGTTGGTATTGTTTCGAGATTCTTTTATCTTCGCCTTGACGTCATCCGTTAGGCAGCAGGTGCATCACTAGACTGTAAGGTTAGCTTGGACCCCTAAGATCTGGGTATGGTCCTATCGCACCCTAGTCGAGTGCATAATATTCCACTTTCCTCACTAAAGATGTTCCCGTGTCTTCAGACCTTAGGCAATGGTATTAGTCGGTAAAGACTGGCATATCATCTATGATAATTTCCACACTTAAAAAAATACCTATATGTTTTGATGAGCTAAACGTAAAAAAAACTGTAACAAAATCAAGTCTCTGAACTTCTTGAGGTTACAAGTATCGGTAAATATGCTCCACAAAATTAAATTAACTAATAAACATCTTGCGAAAAAAACGACTGAAAAAGAAACTAGTTTTAATTATGCTTTCCGATACCAGTTAACCTCACGAAGTTCAAAGACTTGGATTTTTTAGTTATATAGTTTTCTGTTTAGTAAGAAGATGATCACTACCAACATCACCAAAGATTTGAGAATAGTTTTTTTTTCTAGAAGTCAGGCTTTTACACATTATTCGCCATTGCACAATTCTTTTTACGTGTGGAAACTTGTATGGATATTATGCCGGAATCCTACCAGCTAAAACCCCATGGTGCCCTACCATCTGCCTAGGACTGGGACTCCTAGATGCTCCTTCGGAAGGATAACCACATGGGTAGGTATGCTCGTGCTCCAACACCCTATAATTAAAATTTATGATCCTTGTTTTAATTTAAATATCGAAAATAAGAACATTATTTTTTTAAAACACAAGTATCAAGTATGTACGCAAGTTCTACGTTCAATTTGAACATTAAATTTATGATCAACGCATTATTTTTTTTTATATGACCTGGTTCTTTTTTGTAATTACTTTGTTTTTTGCTAGTATGACTTTGATATTGAAAAATAAGATAGCGTTACTTTTTTAAAAGTCCGTTTGTACCAAATAAACCAGATTCACAGGATCGACGTTTTGATTATTGCCGACTTAGTTTAATAGTACTTAATATTTTATTACTATGCAATAAATGGAAGTGTATAGTTATTTCTTTTTCATATCATTTTCTATAGCAATTTGTAACGGTTATGTGAATGTTAATATTTTTTTGTAGTTATTTTATAAAGTTTCTGTTTTTGACCTCGAATTCAGTATGGAAACTGGGTTACAATATAAAGCTGTACGATTTAGTAATTACAAGAGTTCTTTCGAAGTTAATTTTAATGAGCAGTTTTCTAGTAACTGGATTTAATTACATTTATTGATAACTCTATAGCCGTAAATTATACAATGATACGAATTTCGAAGCGCCACTAAATAATTTCATTAAGTAATACTTAGAACTTGAACTTTCTATTCGCGGTAATTAATATAACATTTTAACAATAAACTAAATTAAAAATGTATAAAGTTGCAAATATATTTGTAAATTAACTTATTTATATTGACATTCATTGCTCGCCACCGCATCGGTTTACATGTAAATGGTTTATATTCAAAAACCGGCCAAGTGCGAATCGGACTCGCCCATGAAGGGTTCCGTAGCAGCAAGTACCTACCTAACATAAAATAAAAGTTCTTGTAGTTCGTTGTAACTTTGATTGATGTTTTAACACGTTCGCTGTGGTAGTGATTTTTCTAGGATAAAATTGCGGTTTATGACGTATTATAAAGAAACCAATTTTCGTTAGAAGCTTTTATGGCAATGTACATTAAATATGTTTTTTTAGATTTATCATTCTCTTAGTTTAGAAGTTAGAGGGGGGGGGGGCACACATTTTTCCACTTTGGAAGTGTCTCTTGCGCAAACTCTTCACTTTAGAAAAATATGATGTTAGAAACCTCAATAGCATTTTTGAAGACCTATATATAGATTCCACACACGTATGGGTTTGATGAAAAAAAAATTTGAGTTTTAGTTCTGAGTATGGGGATCCCCAAAATTTGCTGCTTTTTTTCTAGTTTTATGTAAAAATCTTGATGCGGTTCTCATAATACATCTACTTACTAAGTTTCAACAGCATAGGCCTTATAGTTTCGGAGAAAAGTGGTTGTGGCATACGGACAGGCAGACAGACGGACACATAGACAGACATGACGAATCTATAAGTGTTCCGTTTTTTGCTATTTGGTTACGGAACCCTAAAAATGTGACTATTATATTAATCTTTAATCAGTTTATTATCAAAGGTAACCTATTTATTGAATTGTTTATAGAATTTTTAAGAGGACAATTTTACTTAAGATATTATTAAGGGTACCTACCTACTTATTGATTTTTATGAACAAAACTTCAAAAGTCTCATAATACTTTTAAATTTTAACCTAATTATTTCCTAAATCGCACCATTTAAATAAGAAACAAAGAAAGGAAATGAAAATGAGATTCTTTGCCATAAAATGCACACACACAAAAGCAACAATTGACTTACTTTTTTCATTACGAACACTTTATATTCATGCTTATGAATACCATAAACAGAAATATGTTATTGTCCTATTGTTTTTAATACCAACTTATTTATTAGACTTCATTAGAATGGAATAGCTAACCGTAAAAATTCAGAGTTGTTTGTATATTTACATTTTTATACAACTATGGTGCCACCTGGTCGAAAGTTGGTCCCAGGTTTGCAACAGGTGTTACGCTCGCGTAGACGGCTATTATCATGTTGAAATGGGCAGATACAGAATAAAATATTATAGTTTCACACTATACAATTATAGAACACACACTATACAATTATAAAACACTATACAATTTAGTCAAATATACGTTTCTGTACCGCCTCGGTGGCTGTACGTCTGTGATTGCCATGGAGGGATTTGGGTTCGAATAAGCGTCAGATAAAACATTTGTGTGTTCCGATAATTGTTTCAAAAGTTGGCGGGCAGAGGCATATAAACGTTCATATTTTACCAGTTATATTTAGGCCCCACGTACCTAATGGATTAAATTCAATTTCATTTATTCTTTCAGATAATTCTATCCATTAGTGTCAGTATTTTCGTATGCTAGGTTAGTGGATTAATAATTATATTATCTATTTAAATTATGTCCCATTTCTGGTCGGAAATTATGATTACGTATGTATTCAAGCGCTCACATCCAAAGCGTGATACTTCTCAGGGGTCACATTCTATTAGACGAAGCGTTCAATTGTCAATACAATTTGTAAACACAATCATTGTGACCGTTGAGTGACTGTGAGTTCCTGTTGCAGGGTTCCATCTCACCAGATTTTCTCATTGCCTCTACCTTTATTATGATGAGAATAAGAATCTTCGTACCTTATCAGTAAAACTGCGGAAGAGACCTTCAATAAAAATCCCACATTATTATCTGAATGGAGCGGCCATTGAATATTTCCCTGATTTCCCGTGGCGTTGATATGTATTGTATACACATCAGTTACTAGGTATGCTGCTTATAATGTTTGGATTTCCTTTTGCTGTGTGATAATAATATTTGACCATTGATTATTAGGCTGATTTTGTGTATACGATTATTATAAAGAGGATAGATTTTATTTTGTTTGTAGCATGGAATAGGCTGAACTAAACCAATTTGAAAAAATCTTTTACTGATGGGAAGCTACGTTATTCCCGGTGAACATAGGTTATATTTAATTGCCGTTTACCCACAGGAACAGGAACTATGCTGGTGAAAAGGTGACGTCCGTTAGTTTGTAAATATAGAGACAACGTTTCACGGGAGGGTTGAGATCATCAAGAGAATGCTAAATGTGATGACGTATGTCCACTGCCAGAATCTTCTTACGATATTTTTACGGCTCATTATGGGCATTATACCTTTTTTTTACGTGTGGAAATCCTACATGGATGCTATGCCGTACTCCTACCGACTAAAACCACAAGATGCTCTACAACTGTCTACGGCCGGCATTATACCTGCTACTAACTATTGTTTTGTTATTTTTTTTTATTTTCCAGGACATTCTAACACAACTTCATTTAGCCGAAATTAAGCTAAATAAGCTTATCCTTTAAGCTTATATTCATATAAAAAATACTATGAAACCCAATTCAAAACACATAATAACACATAGTCTGATACCCATAACACAAGCAGGTTATTCCTAGCTTGCTTTGGGATCAGATAGCGTTGTGTGAAATGTCCGTGAATATTTATATTTTATTTATAGAAAATGTGGCCGCTATTTTCCGACCCTAAATTTTGTTATTTTACCATGCCTTTCGTTCGTTATTTTTATAGCTGTTCTCATCCGAGTTAAAAACTAATTTGAACTAATTTGTTTAGCAAGTATACCTACTACTTAGATATTACTCTGAATTTGACTTTCTGTATGATGAAGACATATTTCCAACTAGCTGTAGCCCGCGACTTCGTACGCTGCATTATCTTTAGATTGACATAACTTTTTTATTTATGAACCGATTGACATGAAACAAACACTAAATGTTAAGTGGAGTAAACCGCAACGCAATAAAGAAAACCGCATCGCAATCGGTTGAGCGGTTGCTGAGATTATCGTGCACAAATGTACAGACAAACAGACAAATATTCTAAAAACCATTGTTTTGCGTCCATAAAGTCCCCCTATAAACTTTTTTCTTATATATCTTCAATGTACAGACAGCGACCTGTTACGATTTTATTATATGTATTGATGATCGTTCAGTAACTCTAAAATCTCTATTGTATTGTGCCAATAATATCATTTAAGATATGAATCTCGGATTATGGTTTTATTTTATCATTAGATCATAGTGAAAGTGGGTGACTGCGCTGTGGCCGTGAGAAAACGTATTAATTAAAAAAATAAAGCCATAGTTCTATAAATAGGTACATAAACAATTTCTGAACTATGTGGAATTTAAAAGTAGACTGGTGAAAAGAGGTCGTTCGTGGCCTCTAGGTTCTTTATGGTTCACAGTTTCACACACATGAAGAAAACTTGTAAGCTACACACCTTTTCTGTAAATAACATTTATTGTTAAAAATTACAGTGAAACATAATTACATATATATTTACATAATTACTATCTAAACTAAACCTAAATAAGGCCCCCGTGACAATGTCCCAAAAGACTAGCAGCATTCCCCCTTTGAATAGCAATACCTATTCGCTGAGAGATAAAACCGCCAGCCCTTGGGTCACCAGTCGACTCTACTGAACGCCCAAAAGACACACACACCTTTAAATTCTTCTTTTATATCTACTAACAATAAAGCGGGAAGATCTATTTGTTTGTATATCGGTAAACATTATAAATGGGACAGATATTTATTTGTACCTGGGTATCTGAGACACTGAGTAAGTGAAATACCTCTTTATGTGAAATAAAGAACATTGCAGGTCCCTTTATGTCTAACTTAATTTCCACACATACTTGTAAATACGGGCATGTTATATACATGTCCGTATTCGGTTCAAATGGTAGCTTAGGGGTTCGTATTAAGTCACAAGCGAAGCCGTATGTCAGAAATTGCTTTACAGCGATAAGGTCGCCCTTTGTACAACATTTTGTAGACTTGTTTTAAACTTGGTGTACAAAAAAGTTTATTCTATTCTATTCTAAAAGGTTTCTTCAAAGTTATATTTTTACTTTCAAGGACTACCCGGGTGGATAGAAAAAAATCTTAACCCGGCAATGATTGTTCGGCTTATATAGTACTAGCTGACCCGCGCAACTTCGTTTGCGTCACATGGGAGTGAGAAAGAAAGAAGTGTAGTATAAATATTCAGTGATATAATATTTCCCGTCGCATTTACTCCGTCGCTTATGTTCATTAGAGCTGACACACACAACTTCGCTTGCGTCACATGAGAGTGAGAAGGAGAGAGGCGTGTTATTAATATGTAAGTAAAGTGATATGATGTTTCCCGTCGCATCTACTTCCGCCCGTCCTTTTATGGTACGGATCCGACTCGCACTTGACCGGTTTTTATCGTTCACTTGACTGGCTACCACTGCAGACCACGATTACTAAGAGGGTTATTGTAAGCGAACCGTAAAAGATAGGCATATGCGGTTAAGGACTTTTTTTTAAAACTTTTTAACAATTTTATAGTACACTACTTTTACGTAACTTTAACCATTTGCACAGTGTACGCAATGGAAGCTCTGAAAAGAAAGAAATTTTCCCCGATCTCAAAACATTATTCATGGCTGCTCCGCCCCTATTCGTCTTAGCGTGATGTTATACTGTCATTAACCGTCCTCAATAAATTGACTATTAAACTGTAAAATAATTTTGAAATGCAACCAGTAGTTTCTGAGATCGTAGCACAAACAAACTCTTCGGTTTTAAAATATTGTGAGCGGACCTTAAGAGATAGACAAATTAGGTTATTGTGGGCGAACCTTAAAAGATAGACATATGCTGTCCCAAACTTTTTTTTAGAACTTTTTAAGAGGAACGATTTTGTAATACACAATTTTTACGTAACTTTAACCATTTACGCAGCGTACGCTTCGGAAGCTCTCAGACGGTAAAAAATATTCCCCGTTTTCGAAACATTCTTGATTGCTGCTCCGCTCCTATTTGCCTTAGCGTGATGTTATATAGCCTAAAGCCATCCTCAATAGATGGACTATCAAACTGTAAAAGAACTTCCGAAATCCAACCAGTAGTTCCTGAGATCCTAGCGTTCAAACAAACAAACAAACAAACAAACTCTTCAGCTTTATAATATTAGTATGGATATGGATTTAATATAATATATTCTCCTAAAATAATTTAGTGCTAAAAACATTTTCAAATTCTGCAAAGTCAAATTAAAATTAAACGATATTAATTATTTTGTTTTGGATCTGGATGGAACTTACAAGATAGACTTCTTTGTATACATTTTTTTTTTTTTTTTTTAACGTGAGGGAAAATCCTCGTAGGATGCTATGCCGGACTCTTACCGACTAAAAAACCTCACGTACCGCCCAACAGCCTATGGTTGAGAGCCCCGGGTAAGCCCTCAGGAAGGATGTCCCGTGACTCCCAACAGACCTACGGCCGCCAATGCGGCCTCGCCCAGGGGGTGGTTCGGGTGCAATCCCGCGTCTATGGGGGATTTCGGGTGTGACCCCGCTTCTAAGGGGGGGGCGTGCGTGAGTGCTCACGTCACGCTGCCGTCATGGTCTTTGTATACATAAGTTAAGACTATAATTTAAGTAGATACTTATAAATTGTAATTTTTGTGCCAATGACCTTTATAAATTATAGCCTACAAGTTATTAGCTTCAAAATAATTAAAATTCTTTCAGAAGGTACTTTTGTAATTCAATGACTTTTTTCTTGAAAGAATAACAGACATCCGCACAATGAGTAGGGTTTTTAAAATTTTAAACGGATGTTTCTAAAGAGTTTCATAAATAAATTAGCATTTTTGCTGGCTAAATTGTAGAAGCAACACAAAATAATTGTTTTGCTCAATATACTGTAGTGTCACAGCGTCATAGTAACTGTTGCCACAATAACTTTTTTATAACTTGAGTCGACATTTCGTTTCTAAGTTATAAAAACTATTATCAACTTTCTGAGGCAATAAAAATAATAATCAATTTTATCTTAATATTTCGATTGAACATTTTTGTCTATACGTTGAAAGGAATGTTGATTAACCATTTAATAGTAACTGTTATGACCTACTCATCTATTAATTTGATAGAATAAATATTCACCTAGTACTTAGGTACCTCTTACAGAACCTTCTAAAGTATTTTATACTAGCGAACGTCACGTGGTTTCACCCGCGTAGTTCCCGTTCCCGTGGGAATACGTAATTCCCAACAGTAAAAGAATATTTCAAATCGGCACAGTAGTTCCGGAGCCTATTCGAAGCAAGCAAACAAACAAGCAAACATACAAACAAAAATCTTTCCTCTTTATAATATTACTAGCTGTTGCCCGCGACTTCGTACGCGTGAAAATTATATAATAATGCCAATTTGATTGCTCTCTGCTTAGCCCCTAAGATATGTAGCGTGATAATTTATAGCCTATTCTAAGACCCTACCCCTAGCTTATATTTGTGCAAAATTTGAATCAAATCTATTGAGTACTTTCGAGATCCTTCCGGACAAAGCAAAGCAAACAGACAAACAGACAAAAATTTTTCTAACTATATTTTCGGCTTTGGTATCTTATTTGAACACCCTGCGAATATTTTTTATAAAATATTTCCAATACTCTATAAAAAATATACAATTTTGACTTTCCTATCATTTTATTATATGTAGATACTTATAGATTGCCCTCGTTACTTACGTTACCCAAATTATGATAAATATTTCAAAATCACGACATAACTAAGTCAATAAGTAGGTAAGTATTCATTAACAATCGAATTATTTATTTATATCTATTTTATATATTTTCATTTATTTATAAGGAATTTAGATAATAATCTGTTTTTTATAAATTTTTTCGTTAATACAGCGATACTGAGGCTCGATTTAACAATAGTTATTGTAGCGTGTCGATAATTTAAGACAAGGTCGTCTCAAGAACTGTATTCAACAGACAAAATAAAACTAGTCTGCGCATAAAGCGAGTACTTACAATTTTTCAGAAACACCACGAACCAGCACATAAAACTGTGTACTGGTGCCAGCCTTTAGGCTCTATACAAGCAGTAAAAATCATGATCAAAATTTAACATTCACATTCAAGGTATGTGCATAATATAATCATAGACAAAATATTTAAAAAAATCTAGATCTAGTCACTCCTTTATCCCCGAAGGGGTAAGCAGAGGCATAGTATGCGCCCACATTTCACCTTACAGTTTTATGTCCCACGTAATAGGTCGTGAGCCTATTGCCGTAAAAAAATCGAGTGGCAAGGAATTTAAAGTTTTGTGCTAATGCAACTTCAAGAACTTTTGAGTAACTCTTGGAGTATACATAAGCAAGATTTCTATGCTTATGAATACTCTAAAGGGGTATCTAAATAAGGCTTGGGCAGTGTACACTATGTACGAATTGATTTTTAACACGCTTCTATTAGCTTCACTTGTAACTATGTATGTAAGAAAATCTTGGAATGTTAATTTGACCCACTTCATCAGGCTAAAATTTTGCACACGCTCTGAGTTCTGATGACAATACCTACATGACTAGCTAAAAAACGTAATTACAAATCCAATATGGCGGCCTCCCCAAAATGGCGGACTGGCTGTTTGAAATCCACCCCCATGATATGGATATCGAATGAAAGGGTTTGTTGTCAGGAATACGAAAAAAATAGTCACGTGACTTAAATTCAATATGGCGGACGTCCAAGATGGCGGACAGGCTATTTGAAATGCATCTCCATGATATGGGTATCAAATGAAAGGGTTTGCTGTTAGGAATACGAAAAAAATTGTCACGTGATTTAAATCCAACATGGCGGACATCCAAGATGGCAGATTGGCTATTTGAAATGCACCCCCATGATATGGGTATTAAATAAAAGGGTTTGAAGCGTGTTTTTTAGTTTTTTAAACTATTTTACAATTATTACTTAAAAAGTCACACTTTGTTATGATATAATTATAGTCATTTAGATAAGATAAGAATAAACCTTATTTGTACACCATGTTAGAAAACAAGTTTACAATAATTTTAACAAAATTTTGTACAAAGCGCGGCCTTATCGCTATATAGCAATTTCTGACAGGCAAACTTGATTTAGATAGAGGCGGCGCTGGTAGTTTTTCTGAATCTTAGCACATGTTCGCGATCACGTGTTGTTTTTAATTATTTTAATTTTCTTTCGAGAATAAGATTTATTTTTCGAAGATACGTTTTTATTACATCTAACGAGTTGTAGCATAATTGTTTAATTCACTCATCAATCAGGATCACAGATTTGATTACAAAATCTACACGTATCTTTACTAGGCATCAAGCATTTGTCACGCCAAAGTCTTGGCCGTATAGGATAGTAAATAGTAACCTATCTTATCGTTGTTTTAATTTTTTTTTTATACCACTAAGGTGGCAGACAAGCAGAAGGACTGGTGGCCACCGCAGCCTATGAACGTTTGCAACACCAGAGGCGCCACACTCGCGCCGCCGACCCTGTAAAAACCTTCTTGGACCCCTTTTGAAGAACCCCATAGGTTCTGTAGGCGTTTGGGAAAACCGAGGCAGGAAGATCAATTATAAGAAAGTATATCGCATGCGTGATAGGTGACAGTAAACTGCCCATCGAAAGTATATGTAAAAGTATCTATTGAGGCCATAATTCGTGGTACAAAATAGTAATAACCTTTTGACAGAATTGAAAAGCATTTTAGTTTTCTTTCATGCAATTTAATAGGTACTTGTAAAATTTGGTTTAAGCTTCTCTCATTTACTTATCACAATTTGAGTAAAAAATTTACATAACGCTAGTCCGTTACCAAACTTTTTTATTACAATATCATTGCCTGTACCTGCCTTCACTTCAGTTTAGTTAGTTTCTCCAGGTGCAATCTGTGAGGCAGGTTAAAGTTTCGGACACTTTGTTTCCTCCGAGAGGATCTCTTTTTAAAAAAGGATCGATGGTATTTGTGGTAAAAATCTATCTGCAAGTATCTACCTGAGGAACAAAGAAAGATTTATAGAAAGAGATAATAATGGCAACTGGGCCTATCTGCCTTCAATGTCGTTTCCTAATTTTTTTTTTCTTTTTTATAAATTGAAATGCAACTTGGACGTGTTCTTGGCTGATATAGATAAGTTAATCAAATTTCTTTAAAAGGTTTCACCAATCTCAATAGGTTCTTAGACAAAGCACGGAGAGCGCGAAAATATGGCATTATTCAAGGGTAACGTTCAACCTACTAGTTTACACGTTTAGGGTAGAATTTCAATCAATCTTGTAACAAAGTGTTCTTTTATTTTTAATAAACAGAGTTATGGAGTGACGACCGCGACTTGGTAAACGTAGGGTAGGACGACCTGCCAGATGGACCGACGACCTCAAGAAGGTTGCAGGGATTGACTAGATGCGCAAAGCGCAGTACCGTGTGTTGTGGCAAAATTTGGGAGAGGCCATGCCCAGCAGTAAACTGCTATTGGTGTAATTGATTGATTGATTGATTGAGCAGTTATACGATTATAGATTAGATGTTGCTATCTTTAAAAATGAAGAAGTTCCTATAAAAACTTCCTTGCTAGATACGGCGACATCAAGCGATTGGAGGCCAGCCTCACAGTCTGTAAGACTTCTGACAGTGGTCCTCAAGTTGGCGACCCTGTGATGTGAGATGTGCCTTTTTGCTTCGCGCGGCGTAAATTTGGTGAAGATAAGATAATAAAAAAACCGGCCAAGTGCGAGTTGGAATCGCCCATGAAGGGTTTCGTAGCAGCAAGTAACATAATATAAAAGTTCTTATAGTTCGTTGTAACTTTGACTGAGGTTTTAACACGTTCGCAGTGGTAGTGATTTTACTAACCGGAAATTGCGGTTTATGACGTATTAAAAAAAACTACCAGCTCTATCTCGTTCAAACTAATTTTCGTTGGTAGTTTTCATGGCAATGTACATCATATATTTTTTTTAGATTTATCATTCTCTTAGTTTAGAAGTTAGAGGGGGGGGGGGGGACACACATTTTTCCACTTTGGAAGTGTCTCTTGCGCAAACTATTCACTTTAGAAAAAGATGATGTTAGAAACCTCCATAGCATTTTTGAAGACCTATCTATAGATACCCCACACGTATGGGGCTGATGAAAAAAAAAATTTTGAGTTTCAGTTCTTAGTATGGGGACCCCCAAAATTTACTGCTTTTTTTCTAGTTTTATATAAGAATCTTAATGCGGTTCACAGAATACATCTAGCTACCAAGTTTCAATAGCATAGACCTTATAGTTTCGGAGAAAAGTGGCTGTGACACACGGACGGACAGACAGACGGACAGACAGACAGACAGACATGACGAATCTATAAGGGTTCCGTTTTTGCCATTTGGCTACGAAACCCTAAAAAACGAGAAAGCCGTGAGATCGTTCTTACCAGACTGCTCTTCTCTAACACGTTTATTGTGAAAGTTCAATCCGATTGACGTTGTCATTTTTGTTTTGTTTCAAACTTTGAGCTGATGATCCACGTGACCTAGAGACGTAGTTAAATGCAACAGAGTCATAGACTACAGACAAAGTCTCGACATAAGCCCCTCTGCACTCTATTTTATAGAGAGGGGCTAAAAAACTATATCATGGTAACACGTGACAGGAAGTCTCACAATGTGCTGTTACCGTGATAATCAATACAATCGATTTAATATGCTAATTTGTACAAAACTAATATTTGTGTAATGAGAAAATATCCGCGATTCCGGCAAAAATATGGAATGTTAAGTGTAATTTGGAATTCGTTTCAGAATTGACCGGTGGATTATGTGTACTTATTTTAATTATAGGTTCTATTTAGGGTTCCGCACCCAAAGGGTAACAACAGTAGGTACCCTATTACTGAGACATGTGTGTGTCCTGTTATACCCTTTATTGTAACCCTAAAAAGAACGAATAAAGTTTCTAGAACTTAGGTATTATTATGTCAAGCGCCCTTCTACGTTTTTCTCGTATATGAGAGATATGAGATAAACGTTCAACACCTTTTTATCCCCTTTCGAAATATTATGCTAAAGCAAAAGATTCTTTTCGAAAATTGATTATTTTGCCTACAATAAAAGGATTTTTGTCTAAATATACTCAAACTAGTAAAAACTTGTCTATCATGCTAATTGCAGAAACCATTTAACATTAATTGGATTGCAGATCTGTTGTAATTATATTTGAAGGTTATTTAAATTAATAAAATCAATATTTTCCGTCTAACAGGCATGTTTAAAGTGTGCGTGCATGTTAGTAATATAAATTTAAAACCGGCCAAGTGCGAGTCGGACTCACGCACAGAGGACTCCGTACCAAACAAGAAGCCGTGAGACGCTTTCACCCGACTGCCCCTCTCAAAACGTTTATTTTGAAAGTTCAATCCGATTTTACACTTCACTGACACTGACGTCGTTGCCGTAGATACGAAGCGGCGCCTTTATTTCAAACTCTGAACAGATGATCCACGTGACTTAGTGACGTAGTTTAATGCAGCAGAGTCACAGACTACAGACACAAGTCTCACCATAAGCCCCTCTGCAATCTATTTTATAGAGAGGGGCTAAAAGTGGGAAAAAATCACGTTTGTCGTATGAAAGTTCCCTAAATATGTATTTTTCAGGTTTTAGAAAGCATCGTCTGTGAAAATTTCAACTCTCTAGCTCTAGGTCAGCCTCGTAACGGATACACAGACAGTCAGACAGATGGACGGCGAAATCTCGTGAATAGTCCCATGTTTGCCTTTGGGTACGGAATCCTAAAACGCTTGAGAAACTTGTAAATACCTATTTGTGTGTAAACCACATTAAGGCTGTTGATTTACAACTGCAAAATAATTAAAGTCTCGACTTCTCACTGAAAAATGTTATTGTTATTAGTTTCACTAAACATTCCGACTGCATTATTATATTTATTATAATTACTATACCTACATTCGAACAGGCTCATTCGCGGTATTGCGTAGAGTTGCATTGTTTCAATAAAGCATTTTTTCTTAAAAAGTAAGTTTGAGAAAAGTGCTTTTAATTTACAGCGCTTTCAATTTACTTCTGATAATCTGTTAATAAAAAAGGGTGCTTCTCAAATCTGAAAGGGGAAGAGCCTTCTATGGTTAAAGAAGCCCTGGATTTGACCGTCCACTTCCTAATACATGTCTTAGGACTGTCTGTTGAACTATCGGCGGCGAAAGTGGTTGCAAGTTCAGATTTTTGTTTTGTAGGTTCAATACGATACAAATATAAACGAGACTTAAATTTTTCGAGACAATACCTACCTAGTTACCTCACGCGGTTTCACCCGCGTTGTTCCCGTTCCCGTGGGAATAAGATGATAAAATATTTTAAAGACTATGTCACTCGGATAGTGTAGCTTCGCAACAGTTTTTCAAATGGGCTCAGAGGTTTTGGAACCAATTCACTGCAACCAAACAAATAATAAAATATTTCCTCTTTATAATATTAGTATAGAGTAGTTTGAAAATTTTGATTATTATTTTACATCAGCCATTAAACAATATCCATTACTTACATAAGAAATATTGAGAAAGAGGGAACATACCTGACTCATTTTAAGAGGTGAACTGGACCTACGTATTACAGTTCCAAGTACGGCAACTAATGCTCTATAGAATTAATAGAACAATAACATATTAATGCCCAGGTCACGTCGAGTAACATATAATGTGATTGGTACTTGAGGAGTTACTGTAATCCCTGTGGATTTATTTCGCAAACATCAACTTCAAGGATCCAGAACAATTTTAAAGTTCAAATTAATTCTTACCTTTACGTCAGGGAAAATCCTCATGACTTAGAAGTCACTAGTCTAGACTAGTCAGCCGACAAAAAAACCAGACGTATCTTGCCTAACAGCCTACAGTTGGGAGCCCTGGATAAGCACTCGGTAGGATACCCCAGAACTTCACTGCGGTCTCACCCAGAGGGAAAATTCTTACCTAGTTTGGCAAGGGTCGCTGTCGCATATTTGATGTGTACCTACTTAATTTACTGTAGTTTTATGTTTAGCAATTTGTATCCTTATCCTTACCTTAATTTTTGGAAAAAAAAAAATTATTATTATTAAAAAAAAACAGAGCAACACGATTTATGACTTTTAGAGACTTTCCCCTCTGTGAAAGCTTACCTACTCCAAAAAGATTACGCTTATACACGTTTATGAGAAATGTATACCTATGTATGAGTCTGAACTTATGAGTGTATTGTTTTAAGTATTTTGTGTAAATTCCATAGTGACAGCCGTTTGTTGTAGAGCCCTCCTTCATTCCGCATATTTTCTGATTTGTTGTTATAGCGGCAACAGAAATGCATTATCTGTGAAAATTTCAGCTTATTAGCTATCATGGTTCTTGAGATACAGGCTCGTGATGGACAGACAGACAGACAAACAGACAGATAGACAGCGAAGTCACATGAATAGGGTTCCCGTTTTTACCGTTTGCGAACCGTACCCGAAAAAAAGATAAATTGCACATCGAACTAATATTACTAGTACTACGTATTTGCATGATATTGAGTTAGCAATACGAGTACTTATATAGTTTATAATGTTTAGTATTTCCTTTTAAATATATATTGTTATGTATTTTTTTAATAAATATAAAAAATGTGGTTACTCGTAACATTAAATTAATGTAATGCAAAAAGTTACGTACTTTATTATTGTTTTATTACACAATGATTTTGGATTAAATGACCTAGGTACATATTTTAATAAATCGTTGGGTTTTTTAGTTAAATGAAAAAAAATGCAATGTAAGTACAAAATAAATTTTATTTCCATATTTTTTCCAGAGTTAAGTATATTGTTAACATTCAGCTTACTAATTAAGCACCGATAGATGGGTAAACCATTATTACAACCATTTTTTTTGTATCTATTATGTTATTAGCATACGTTATTCAAAATTGATCTTTTATGCTAAGTTATGAACAACATTCTGAATATAATTACACACACCCTGTTAACATTGTCGCTTATTTTATTTTACACGAAAACCTTGCAACTAATAAAATTACAATATGTACCTAAGGCCGCGTGGGTCAGATTTTGGGTTTTTAAATCTGAAAAATATATATATAATAGTTAAGGATATAAGCTAAACATATTCCGAGCCCGTTACACGATGCAATAAATTTCACTAGATAGAAAAAAATCCCAAAGTTGACTCTCTCAGAAAAGTTTTTTCAATACTGTGGCTAAACTATTAACATTTTATATATTTTTTTGCACTCAATTAAAGGTATTAAGTTTTTATACACATTTTCCGAGCGTTTTTCTATAAACAACTATTTACATAGTTATCATGTACGAATATCTACCAAACGCAATAGAATTGCGCCGCTGACGGCCGATCACCGATCAGTCTCGCCCTGGCGCTTGTGGAGGCAGGACCTGTGTCAGTTTTTTTCGCAACTATTTCGTAATTATTATGCCAAATTACGTTGAAATCGCGCCACAGTATAAAAATATCAGTAATGGGCAAAATGTAATTAGATTAACCGTTACAAATACATACGCGACTCATGGTAAAAATGTGGTGATCTTTTACTTTTTAAGTGTTTTCACGACATGGTAACCAGCTACCTAATGCATTAAAATGTCTACGAATTACATGATAATTTCGCAATCCAACATGGCGGCCACGCCGTAATCACAAAATTTCATGATGGGTATCGTTTAAGGGGTTTTTTGGTATGCTGAGTACGAAGTACGTGATAATTTTGCAATCCAATATGGTCGCCGCGCCGTAATCACACAATTTCATGATGGGTATCGTTTAAGGGGTTTTTTGGTATGCTGAGTACGAATCACGTGATATTTTTGCAATCGAATATAGCCGCCGCGCCTTAATGACAAAATTTCATGATGGGTATCGTTTAAGGGGTTTTTTGGTATGCTGAGTACGAATCGCGTACTAATTTTGCAATACAAGATGGCCGCCGCGCCGTAATCACAAAATTTCATGATGGGTATCGTTTAAGGGGTTTTTTGGTATGCTGAGTACGAATCACGTGATAATTTTGCAATCCAATATGGCCGCCGTGCCATAATCACAAAATTTCATGATGGGTATCGTTTAAGGGGTTTTTTGGTATGCTGAGTACGAATCACGTGATAATTTTGCAATCCAATATGCCCGCCGCGCCGTAATCAGAAAATTTTATGATGGGTATCGTTTAAGGGGTTTTTTGGTATGCTGAGTACGAATCGCGTACTAATTTTGCAATACAAGATGGCCGCCGCGCCGTAATCACAAAATTTCATGATGGGTATCGTTTAAGGGGTTTTTTGGTATGCTGAGTACGAATCACGTGATAATTTTGCAATCCAATATGGCCGCCGTGCCATAATCACAAAATTTTATGATGGGTATCGTTTAAGGGGTTTTTTGGTATGCTGAGTACGAATCACGTGATAATTTTGCAATCCAATATGCCCGCCGCGCCGTAATCAGAAAATTTTATGATTGGTATCGTAAATGGTAGTATCGTAAATCATACGTAGCAGACTGTAGTGTAAAAGAGATAGAGACACATGTTCCATTCTTCGTTCTAACATTTGTGTGTGGTTGGATTGCATGGAACGACACAGACTAAAAAAACTTGTTCGGTTTACTGTGAGTTAGTTAACCGCGTGCCAATTTGCAATTGTGCAAGACGTGGTCAGAGTTAAGAAGTTATTTATTTAACTTAGAGCTTACTAACTCTATATTTATATATTTAACTCGACTTTTCGCGCAAGTGGGCCTAAATAGCTTAGGCGGCCAAATTGAATTCCAAAATGATCATGTTATTCGTACTCAGCATACCAAAAAACCCCTTAAACGATAACCATCATGGATTTTTGCAATTACGGCGCGGCGGCCATATTGAATTTCAAAATTATCACAGGATTCGTACTCATCATAGCAATACACCCCTTAAACGATACCCATCATGATATTTTGTGAATACGGCGCGGCGGCCATATTGTATTGCAAAATTATCACGTAATTCGTACTCAGCATACCAAAAACCCTTTAAACGATACCCATCATGAAATTTTGTGATTACGGCGCGGCGCCCATATTGGATTGCAAAATTATCATGTGATTCATACTTAGCATACCAAGAATTCCCTTCAACTATACCCATCATGAAATTGTGTGATTACGGCGCGGTGACCATATTGGATTGCAAAATTAGTACGTAATTCGTACTCAGCATACCAAAAAACCCTTTAAACGATACCCATCATGAATTATTGTGATTACACCGCGGCCGCCATTTTGGATTGCAAAATTATCACGTGATTCGTACTCAGCATACCAAGAAACCCCTTAAACGATACCCATCATGAAATTTTGTGATTACGGCGCGGCACCCATATTGGATTGCAAAATTATCACGTGATTCATACTCAGCATACCAAGAAACCCCTTAAACGATACCCATCATGACATTTTGTGATTACGGCGCGGCGTCCATATTGGATTGCAAAATTAGTACGTGATTCGTACTCAGCATACCAAAAAACCCTTTAAACGACACCCATCATGAAATTTTGTGATTACACCGCGGCGGCCATTTTGGATTGCACAATGATCCCGTGATTCATACTTAGCATACCAACTTTAGAAAACTTTAGATGTTTTTATGACCAGCTATTATGTAATTTACATTTTTTATGCAACTGTAGCAAACGTACGCAACGGAAACTCTCAAAAGAAATGAAATATCCTAGTTGTCGAAAAATGTTTCGTTGCTGCTAAGCTCTTATTCGCCTTAGCGTGATGTTATATATTTTGGTATTTTTCAAAAATGGACATTCTGTTAAGAAACTCTTGAAATTCACCTAGCAGTCTCTTAGACTCTAGAGTTAGAACAACTAAACAAACAAACAAACTCTTTAGCTTAAAAATAATAGTATAATATACATAATTTATTTACGATTAACTCATTTATTTTTATTTACGAAACTAATAAATCACTACACTTAATAAAGTTAGATGCATTTACTACGTCAAACAAAGTTAGCATGCTGTTTCTTTCTACTATACTGTATACTGTGGCATGAGAGTTGACTGCCGCTGCCGGCGCGCGGTGTGTCTTGCGCCCGGGGCGAGGGGAGCGCCAAATGCCTACTTGTGCGGGTTAACCGCCCCTTAATTTCTCCTACCAAGTAATAGTATAGACCGGCCCACGTCATACATGACGAACTCAACAAGTGAGACTAGTTCACACACAAAGATGTTGCACAACATCACAGAGCACGGAATCGCCGCGCGCCCGGTGATTCCGTGCTCTGTACACAACATGCACACATTCATTCTTTTAAATTGGCATGTATTTAAATCGATATCTGTATATTCCCTTTTTCTGAACTAAACATTTCAAAGTCAAACCAAAAATACTGACTTGCACACTAATTATGCACACTAAATAAATCAAATTCATTATACTGTTTAATGGTATTTGCAGAACTGTTTTACTGAACGAATAACTATTATCAAAATAGTTTAACTAATAATTCCTTAGTTCAACAGAAATATTAAAACTTTTTTAAGGAAAACCATCGCCTAATATACTTTTAGGAACATCGTTTATTCCAAGTAAACCCCCAATTTAATCAGTCACCTCTACAAAATTAAATTTTATTGATCAAAAAAATAAAAGTCTAACCTAACCTAACCCATTCCGTTATAAGATTGTTTATAGAATTTAGAGTGCAAGTTAGTATTTTTGATATACAATTCGTATTTCTGTTTTACAAATTATATATTCGACGTGCAAACCACATTTTTGGTGTGAATTCGATTTAAAAGGTCATTTCGTTCTGAGTAATATTTAAGGTTTTTAAGAAGGACATGTTTAGTTAAGCAATTGTTTTTTTTGCACAGTATTTAATTTTCAGGTTTGCTTTCAGTAAATTAGTGGAGTTACCTAGTGTGCAGAAAAATTAAACAGATGTGCGTTTAAAAATATCCCTTTTAAATTTATGTTAGTGTTTTTACACTTCGGGAACGCAGAGGAAGGCATCTTGCGTAAAATTTCTTATCTTGGCACGTGTTTCACCTTCGGAACAATAACACCTACTACTTTAACGCCTTCAAAACTAATGTATGTATGGGCCACTCTATATTATTCCTTGGTCGAAGCTTAAATTCACGCCTGCAGCTTCACCTGTGAGACCCGCGTGTAAAAGATTTTTTAATTTATAGTTTTTAATTCCCGCGGAATCGCATTCCCGGGATGAAAAGCAACTTAAGGCATAATCAAATGGGTCTAGACGTTTCAAAGATTAATTGGAACAAACAGAGAGACAACAATTTTAAAACTGCATTTTTACCCGAACTGCCGCAGAAAGTAGGGTAATGTTTTTCGAGACTATGTTTGTATGTATGTCCATTTCTTTGTCACGCCCTACAGCCTGAACGGCTTGACGGATTTTGATATTCGAGGTGTCATTTGATTTGTCGTGATTGTGTGAGTGACACCAGGTATATTAAAATTTATAAAAATTCAAAATGGCAGACTTTTGGCGCTAAAATGTAAACCTTAAACATTTTTCTTGGACGCTCTACAGCCTGAACGGCTTGACGAATTTTAAAATACAAGGTTTCATTTGATTCGTCGTGATTGTGTGAGTGACACCAGGTATAATAAAACTCCTAGAAAATAAAAATGGCGGATTTTTGACGTTTCAATTATTTGACTGCGATGGACGCAAAAACTACTGAACCGATTTTGATGCGGTATTATATGTTTATAAGGGCTTGGTCAGACTTAAAATCTTACATTTGTTTCATTGCCATCGGTTCAGTAGCATCGGAAATAATGACCAAAAATATAATAATTAAGGTTGAATTTTGGTGATGTCCCTTCACTACACGAAAATTAATGACTCCACTAGGTACTAACAGAACTAAAAAGTTTTAAATAAACTTAACTGTTAAGAAAACAAAAAAACCCAACTGCCGAGTAAACACACAACTGAAAAGGAAAAAACAAGCCCTACATTTTCTTTTGTGATTTTCTTTAGCTACTTACTGTTTTACCACAGTATAAATATATGTTGTTTAACCAGTATTGTAGCTCCCTACAAACGGACGAAGCGCAAGCTATACCTACGATTCTCGTTTTCGGCAGGCCTTTCAGCACGCAAGCAGCGTCCGCAGTCGCGATTGTGCCGAGTAGACGAATGGACGGTGTGTCGTTTTTTAAATAGTAACCGCGCGTGTTTTATTTACTAAAATATTCAATATGACAATGTTTTGGTTGCATGAATTCGTCAATAACGCACCCAGAGATAACGTTTTTTAGATTACCTGGAAACTCCGAAAGGTAAGACTATAAATTGATTTTACTTAAGTACTAATTGGTACTATACTACTAGTTGACTAAAGTTAAACAAAGTGATTGACACGAGTGAACTAGGTAGTTACATGAAGTAGGTATGTTTGTGTTTAAAACTAGACTTGTGCTTGCTCAGTCAGTGAACGGTGCAATCCAATATAGTACATTATCCAAAAAAAAAACTAGTTCAGAACTCTAGTACGTGTAGGTAGTACATTTAGTTCCGTTGTCAGTTCGTAGTTATTTAATTGAGAGCAATGATTTAGGTATGTTTCAAGAGTATTCATTTCTTTGTGGATGACCGATGTTACAGTACACTTAGCACCGTATGACTGCCTCTGTGGCGCGGTCGGTATTGATACCGCCTGCGGCGCTGGAGGTCGTGGGTTTGATTCCTACCCGAGACAAATATTTGTGTGACCCATAAATGTTTGTCTCAAGAGTCTGGTTGTTTCTATGTATAATATGTATGTATTTAAAAAGTATATTAGTATTAATATCCGTGGTCTAATACCCATAACACAAGCAGGTTATTCCTAGCTTACTTTGGGATCAGATAGCGTTGTGTGAAATGTCCGTGAATATTTATTTATTTATAAAAAAGAAAAAATTGACAGCATTTTTGTTACCTTTGATTTTTATTACACGCATAGAGACAAATATGAACTTCCAAAGTTTAACACAACTTGACAATGTACGAAAAGTATTAGTGTACTAGAGACTGACTAGTACTTTCAAATCTAAAAATAGTTTTAATTTTGTAAATCAAAAATTTAACGCAATGATTATAAATACTAGAATTCCGTGATTCTATCACTGACGAAACATGTGATGAGCCGATTATTAATATCGCTTACTCGTTTTCAAATTTCTACACCCGTCTCACTCAATCGTTAGTAGATAACGGGCGCTGCGCCGCCACGCCGCCGCCCCGCGCCGCCAGCCGTTGCGGGGATATTATATTATTACTCACAAAGTATTTTTTTGTTTAAATAAAAAAGGTACATATTTACTCGAAATGAAAGCCGGTTATCAGAAAAGCAACAATCCTTAATACAAATTGAAGGCCTTGTGGGCGGATTGAAAAAAATCAACGGCATTAGGCTCACTATCTATTACGCGTACGTAAAACTATAAGGTAAAATGTGGGCGTATACTATGCCTCTGCCTACACCTTCAGGGATAAAGGCGTGACTATATGAATGTATGTATGTACATATTTACAATCGCAATACTAAATAGAAAGTCAAAGTAGGCACATATTATTAAAATGCTGTAGGTGGGCAGCCCTATCGCATGCTTACGTACCGCGCGGCTGTAGGCATTTATTTCTAAAATCCAGCCGAGTCAAACTACAGTATACAGTGGTTTTACTTTGTCGGCAACATTTACGTAGCAGGTACGTTCAAATTTATTTTATCTAAATAGCAAACGTCATGCGGTTCCACCCGCATAGCTCCCGTTTCCGTGGGAATACGGGCATAAAATATAGCCTATGTTCACCGGGGATAGTGTAACTTCCCAACAGTGAAAAATTTTTGAAATCGGTTCAGTAGTTTCGGAGCCTATTCGATGCAAACAAACAAAAAATCAAATCTTTCCTCTGTATAATATTAGTACACCTAAATCAAGAAACATATACATATATCGTACATCATACGACACAATACAAATATCATACAACGTTACTCTATTGGTGTAGCCATGCCGATAGATACTACCTCAATGCGAAAATCTTCATCTTCATTAAACAATAAATAAATAAATATTGTTGGACATTCTCACACAACATCATCAAGCCTAAACTAAGCTATAAGCTTGTGCTATGGGATCTAGACAACTAATAGACATACTTATATATTTCCAAATACATACATGTCTTCATCTTCATTATAGTGTTGAAGCGCTCGTGGCCCCGCGGACTCAGTGTTCTGTAAACGATCACTGCAGTAAGCAACATTTACTATGGCCGGACATGGATGGGTGACCACCACGTGGACCACTTTGTGACATTTATTTACGAGCGTTTCCGTGCTTCGGAAGGCACGATAAGCCGTTGGTCCCGGTTGTCGGTAAAATGACAGTCGTTAAGCCAAGTTGAAGGCCTTACGGGCGGCTTGAAAAATTTCAACTGTGGGTCGTCACAACCTGCGCCCGGGTCGGCAGCGCGTGTGTAGCGCCTCTGGTGTTGCAAACGTCTATAGGCTTCGGTTACCAACCTTCCGGTGGGCCGTAAGCTTTTCTGCCACCTAAGTAGTATAAAAAAAATAAATAGTGAATCCTTGTTCTATACAACATGTAGATCTGCATTTGTGCAATACTTGCACACGTGACTCTACTGCCTACACTCGTTAATATTTTGTGATATTTTTTTGAAGTAAAATTTCTTTAGGCGCGACCTAGGGAGTAACTCAGATTTTTTTTTCTGACGGAAGTAACGCTATTTGAATTTTGAATAGCGGAAACGTAGTTTCCGCTATTCAAAGAGCGGTAGAGTCACGTGTGCATTCATTCGAATTTTCGATTTATCCAGGATCCCATAATCAGATCATAACCTGGTTAAAATGGGACCACCTCAGAAGTAAACCCTATTCAACAAAAAAAAAAACTAATTCCGTCTATAATTGACGGAAATATCGGTGAACATACATAAAACATTGAGAACTTTCTTTTTTTTTTAAGTCTGATCTATCAATCTAGGTGTAAAGTTCACATCAATACAAATCAATCAAGCCCAAACACAAGATAACTGCTGTAAATTGTTAAGGAATGCCCTCGACTGTCTTTCGACTCTATCATCAGATCGACGCCAGACCTTCATTAAAATGTAGAACATTAAAGCACTTAATTAAAAAGTTAACATGCGCACTAGTTGTCCCTACAATTTTCCGTGGTTGCCCTCGATTTCTCCTGGATCCCTTCATCAGATCCTGACCTGGTGAAAATGGGACCACCTCAGAAGTAACCCCTATTCAACAAAAATAACTTGAGAGGTGTCAAGGGACACCCGGATGGAACGAAGTTCCTTTCGATTAAAGTGAAGGAATTGTAATAAAATTTTATTTTAATTTTAAAATTTTTTTGTAAGCAAAAACAAAAACAGAAACAAAAACAAAAAGAAAACAAATATAAAAAAAAGTGAGTGCGTGTAACCTTTACGCGCGACTGAAACTGAACAGAGCGAAACTCCTATTTGCTTTGGTGTTGCTCGTAGAGTTCATGTTCATCCCCTGGCTAGCACTAGCACTACCACTATCACTACCACTATCACTACCACTACCACTATCATTACTACTATTACTAAATAAATAATAAAAAATTTCTATATTTTGTATAATCAATGCTTAGATGTAACATCTAATACAATGACGTTAAGATGTCCATTATTGTTGAGGGGAACACACTGTCTCCTGCAACACAGTTTTTATTAACTAGCGCAGAAGTCAGGGTATCCAACTAATATGATGTAACCTTATTATGTCAATAAAGATTATTGTATTGTATTGTAAAAAAAATAGAAAACGACACTAGATTCGTATTCGTGTGTATTACTACCACTATCACTACCACTATCACTACCACTATCACTACCACTATCACTACCACTATCACTACCACTATCACTACCACTACCACTATCACTACCACTACCACTATCACTACCACTATCACTACCACTATCAGTACCACTATCACTACCACTATCACTACCACTATCACTACCACTATCACTACCACTATCACTACCATTATCACTACCACTATCACTACCACTATCACTACCACTATCACTACCAAAAGTGTCGTTACAACTTTTCGTGAGAATTTTTTCCGTCTAGCCCCCTTTCACAACGCGCGATAAGGAACTTCGTTCCAAAAAAGATTTTTGAAATCCGTCTATAATTGACGGAAATATCGCTTAACATACATAAAAAAAATACATACAGACGAATTGAGAACCTCCTCCTTTTTTTGAAGTCGGTTAAAAACTATAGTAGATTATGCGTTACCAACACTGAAAACTGACTACAAAAAAGTCAGGCAATTGCCTTACTTTTCATACATGCTACTATAGACAATTTCATAGGATTTTTTTTATAAATGTATAAAAGATCTGCTGTTTTTGAAAGCCGTGATGTTCGTGCATGACGTGTCTAAATTATAATAGGTACGTCGTTGCTCCAAATTTGAAATTTTGAATTACGAACAGACTTAGGATTTTGAAGTAAGAACAGACGTAGGTACTTAATAAAAAGTTTGTAAATAATAAACCGTTTCTTTCCTAACAGTTGAATTGTGTGCATGGCATTTTGTTAACACTGAATTCATAATTGTCGTTTTTCTCCGGTTTTTGTTGACGAATTGTACCGTTATACCTGCACAATGTGGAGTAATAGTTAGGTAATACAAGACTTATGTAACACTATTGTTCAGAAGATCCCAAACAGGCTTTGGCATGCGCCCCATTCAGCATTGTATACTAAAAAGTTTATGCTCTATATTTTTATTTGTCATTTTACGACTACGAGTAGTTGAACATACGTTAGTTGCTACTTGAAAAAGTTACTCCTTATATCATCAGAATTATATGGAAATCCTAAATGAATGCTATGCCGAACTCTGACCGACTAAAAGCACACGATGTCCTACTAGTACCGGGAGCCCCGGGTAAACCCTCGGAATGATATCCCAGGATGGTATACTAGGTATACTTCACCAGTTTTATTCCGTCGCAATTAATAGGCGAAGAGCCTATCGTCTTTTTAATAAAAACAGTGACAGGTTAGTGCTGTGGAAAATATTCAAACCTGCACCCTTGTTTAGCGACTAACATAATACTGGCAGCCGAGATCCTATGAGCGTGGCACGGAAACGATCGCAGATTTACTAATCTATAGATGTAGGTACTCGTACAAATGTATAATCTGTTTGGTCCTACCTGTAAGACAAGTATATTTCATCTGCTTCGTATATGACACACAGGGCTGTCCAAAGGCCGCATGCGGCCCGCGACGTCAATTGTTGCGGCCCGCGGAATCTTTTTATCTTCTTTATTTAAATACATAATTGAGCAAATTATTTTGCCCGCGACGTAATTGAAATATTTTGGGTATGTATTCGATCAACCCGACGGCATTCCAGGTCGAGCGTGGGTCCTGGCTCTCAAGGAGCTTGGGCCTCGTCTTATAGGGCTCTTTAGCGCATGCCTCGTAAAAGGCTAGTTTCCCAAGGTCTGGAAGACAGGGAAACTGGTCTTGATCTGAAAGGCGGGTCGGCCGGCAAATTCCCCATCAGGGTACCGGCCGATCGTGTTGCTCGACGAGGTGTGCAAGCTCTTAGAGTGCATTATTGCACTACGCCTCGTCGGGCACTCACACGCGTGGAGCCTGATCTGGCGGATAGCCAGTTTGGCTTCCGTCAGGGGTGCTCCACCGTGGAGCGTCTCTCAGGGTGAGGTGGTGGTGGCGGTGTCTCTTGACATCGCCAACGCCTTCAACACCTTGCCCTGGGGCTGCGTTAGGGAGGCGCTTATTTACCATGGAGTGCCTCCCTACCTCCATCGAACTGTCGGGGCCTATCTCTCCGAGAGGGTCATAACTTACCCGAGCTGGCTAGGGCCGGGTCGGCGGGATGTGTCGTGCGGTGTTCCACAGCAATCGGTATTAGAGCCGCTCCTGTGGAACATCGGTTACGACTGGGTGCTGCGTAGTACGTTGCTCCGAGGGATTGGCGTAACGTGTTACGCCGACGACACCCTCGTTACGGCGCGGGAATCAACGCTCTGAGACGCAGCACTAAAGGCCACGGCAAGGATTTCTCAATTCGTGGGTCGGATACGGTGGCTGGGTTTCGAGGTCGCCCTTCTCAAATCCGAGGCTCTGTGCTTTCACGGACCTCGGATGGGGCCACCAGTGAGATCCAGCCTACATGTAGGGGGCGTCAGCATCGGAATCGAGCCCTCGATGAAGTATCTGGGGCTCGTACTCGGTGGCCGGTGGAACTTCGGACATCATTTCCGAAGTTTGGTCCCAAGTCAAAAAATTTGAGAGTGATATAGCACTCTTCACTCATCTCATAATGGTCGCAGTTGAGAGTGTGAAGATTGATTATCAACTGGAACTGTGTGGTATCAGACCCCATATACAAGGGCAGAAGAAATCGAATTTTTTAAGCTCCTTATTGAACATTTCCCGAAACTGACTAATTTCGGACTAAAAATGGGCTCGATGATGGGCAGTACCTAACTTTGTGAAAGTGCATATTTCAGCAATAAAGCTTATAAAATCGAAATACAGGTCTTCATTGACAGATACTTCACTTCAACATGCACTGCGTCTAGCTAAGTACTAAGTTTGAGGTTAATGTTGACAGAATTGTAAAAGACAAATCAATGAGAAAGTAGATAATAAAATAATGAAACCTATTATTAATGTATTTTACTTTGTTAAATATTTTGCGGCCCTTCATTGTATTTGGCCATTTTTGTTGGCCCTGGGTCCCATCTAGTTTGGACAGCCCTCCTGGCTTAGAAGAAACTACGCAAGTTTGAATCCATTCTACATTAAATTAGCTACCCATCCTGGGACATCCTTCCGAGGACTTACCTGGGGCTTCCGACCGTAGGCAATTTTAGTGCAAGTATGGTTTTTAAAGACGGTAAGAGTCCGGCATGGCCTCCATGAGGGTTTTCCACGCGATTAAAAAATTATAGCGACCTCTATTAGAAGCGATTACAAGTATGTCATCACTTTAAGTATACTACTCATTAGTCTCATTATGTATTATTATTATTATGTAGACATTATTATACTATTTATCTATGACCTAGGTTCGTAAACTAAAACGCAAAGTGCCTACGGTTAGGCAAAGAAAATTAAATAGACCACCACCTGAGCTGTTTGAAAGTATTTTTGGCATAAGGGGCTTTGTCTCGTTGTCGATTAAAAATTGTAAAAAAAACTTAGGAATGTACTACTTTTTTGCACATACCTACTTCCCATTTACTGACTTGCCACCAAAAACAAAAATTTTGGCAAGAAGGTCAGCTAAAATATTACAAAATTACTTTAATAATGTTGATAACTGGTTGTAAATATTTCGACACTCCGAAATGATGTACGATCACAAGTTTTTAATGCACTTTTATCATTTATCCGCATTTTATATGCCGAAAGGGGCAAGCTAAGTATAGGAAGGCTTGAACTGACTTGACACTTGAACTGAAGGTAAGCAAGAAACAACGGTTGCTATGAAGTTTAGCTGCCTATGGGGTCGTAATCATTGATGTACTATCTATAAGGAAGCTCGCATAATAGGAAGTAATTATCTCACTATACATTTTCATTAATAACACACGTATTTTCAAAATGAATGGTTAGTAACCAAGGCTAACAACTTTCAGTATGAGATGTCAACATTCGAAAAAGTATGTTGACAAAAGTTGCGTTTTTTTTTCTTGTGACATTTTGTTATAATATTATGACTAGTGTGTTCCGGCTTCGTAACATACTTCAAACTCCCGTTTCCGAAGTCGGAAATAACTTCCGCCCCTTAAGTTGTCAAATACTACCTTATCTTTATATCTAGTACTGTACCTAGTATCGGGAGTCATGGGCCCAGAGCTCCCGGCGTGGTGGTAGACGCATAAAAGGGCACCTGTGTTCCTTCCTCCAAAAGTGCATCCACGTGATTTCTACTCGTTACAAAAGGAAACCTGGCTAACCCTAAATATTTTAAGTTTCTAGGTGTAAGGTGGGAGTTAGGTTACCTACTAATTTTACTGATTAGATCTCATAGTTCGGTAATGTCACATGACTTGTTTCCAATGATTTAAAAAAACTTAATAAAAAAATATAAAGCAATTTACGTTAGGACACAAACTATGAGATTTTTTTTTTTTTTTTTTTTCTTCTTGTTCTTGGACTTTCTCGGTTTGAGAGTATGCCAAAGTCAAGTAAATTTCATTGTTGTGAAAATATAAATCATTTTCATGTTATGATTCTTCTTATGAGCAGCGTATTCATGTATGTCCAAATTTGGACTAAGTTCTACTCTAGTAAGGCGGTGGTACCTTACTAGGGCTTGATGTGGAATTCGTCGACAAACCTAAAAACTCGCGTTTCACTGCGCTTTATCACTTTCCAACACTTTTGCACGTTGTCGAACCTTTATGTTTAATAATCCACCATAAATTACACATAAACACTCAAAATTACACTAGTTTTGAAAAATTATTAAAACACAATTCAACGCTTGTCTGAAAGTTTCCCGCCGAATCAAAAAACTATGAGATTATGCTTTAGATTAGACCATTTAATGCTATTACTACTCTACAAGACGACGATATACAAACTCTTAATTTTACCATTTTCTACCACAACTCGGCAACAGGTGCTTACGCGTGTCTCACAGAGATAAAAAAAAAAAAAAAAAAAAAGAAACGCACAGCTGGTCTACCTGTCTACCCTATTTAGGCGCAAGTTGATTTGTAACCCAGAGAATAAAAACATCTTCTAGGGAATATTTTTATACATTGTAAGCATTTCAGATAGCTAGCTAACTGATTGTATACTCGTAAAATTGACACTTTCATATCACGCATGAAAGTGTCAATTTTATACAACATCAATCAGTTCAGATTCAGATCAACGCAGTATACCGCTGCACAAACATGTTTACTCCAAATTTTCGTCACCAATACTTCCGCATTATTTGGTTCGTCCGATATGTCCGACAACAAACGATATTCATATAAATGTATGGCGAATATAAATTGTTGTAATTTTCTGGTCAGTTGCTCTGCCAGCGATCGCTTTCCCGATTAGCATGCGAGCCAGTGATCCATACAATGAGATCTAATTTAGATAACAGACAACAATACATTTTCTGTGTACCACCGCAAAAACACATCATTGATACAATACTTATATCTACATATTCTAAATTTTTAGGTAGCTAAAAGTACAAAGAAAAAGTGCGACGCAAATTTTAAGTAAAAGCGACAGCTGTTTTGTTTACAAAGGCTGACTGCTTTTGAGCCCAAGTAACATGGTTGAACACATGATGTCAAGAATGCTGATGAGTGATGTCAATATCAATACTTGTTATTTCTAATGTGAATCTGAACAAACTGCCTACTTAGATTCCTTTCAGAAATCGCCACTTATTTGATTTAGTTTTACAGAAGTTGGCAAGGTTTGGGAACTCTTTTTTGAAGATGACTTTTACCATCAGCATTTCATAGGTACTGCCTAGTGTAAAAAATTTCTATCCGAATATTGCCTGAGATATAGGCATGTGTAACGGGAAACTCATGGAACTAAAGTCAGTTTTTCTGACTCGTAGTCAGAAAGGATGTCTTTTTCCATGACGTCACATACCTATTCAATGTTTATTAGACCTTGTGAACCTACTAGAACACACTGGAGTAGGTGTATGAATTCTTAAGATTATTCTTAAGTTTCCAAACTTATTAAACCACACCTATTTAATGTAGCGTTCAGTAAAAAGGTTACCTAGTAATTTTTGGTAGGGTATTGGTAGAATCCATGATGCATGCCACCGTGGGCAACCGTACTTAGATAACGACCTAGAAGTGACATGACACGTCAACACCTCCGCCCCTCTGGGTCCAACTTGCTGATCTTAATGCTACACGCCCGGAAAATTTTGCCAACATTCCAGCACTAGTACATCTACCGACTGATTCATAGGTGCCGTATGGGGAATCAATTCTGAATTTGAGATCTAAGGCCATTGCCTCAGGTGCCCTAAGAACGGGTCCCCAAGATGTCATGCATCAAATCCATTTGTACAATTCACGACCCTGCTGTGGGACAGTGTGGCGGCTTTGTGCTTGACTCTATGCCCTGGAGATAACCAGACTATTCACTTAATCTTTTATGTCATGGTTATTCCACCTCGCCTTCACGGAGTCTCAGGACAGATCAGAGGTTAAATCACTACGAACTAGAGACAGGTTACATGGTATCTTAAACCAGTTCAATAAAATTTGGTAATGATTTGGTATAAAGTAACATGGTTGCTAAATATTCAAACTTAAAGGATGCTACATTACCGCCTCAAGGTCTTCTTGGCAATCAAGATTGATTACAAGCCAGCTGGGTCAAAGAGACTATGTATATATCAACACCTGACATAATAAAAGCCATAAATTTTGTATAATACATACATTAAAAGTCGGGTTTCTTTTGAAAGGCTATTCAACTTTAGTTTTTTTAATAGATATAGGATCTGGATTGTAAAACAGGTGTTATATTTGTATTTTGTTACGTAACCGGTGAAGAAACATGTTTGAGGAGAGATGAAGGACTTCTGCGCAATCCAGCTCCTGCTAGATTGAGAGTCCTGGGACATTCTTCAGAGGGCTAACCCGGGGCTCCCAACCGTAGGCTGTTGGGAGCTACGTGAGGTTTTTTAGGCGGTAGGAGTCCGGCATAGCATCCATGAAGGATTTTCCTTCATCTTAAAAAAAATCTCCTGCTAGAACAGAACATAAAGCGAATTATAGAACCTTATAATGACAAGCTTACAGCTGTGCCCTTGACAATGAGAGTTCAAAGGTCAGCTGAACGTTCACAAACTGATGTTCAGATTCTGATCGCATTGACGACAACTAACATAAAACTAAAACATACGTAGGTACTTTATTTTTGATGATGTCCAAAACGCGGATGATATAAATATTTATATGCGCTCAGTGTTATGTCTTATAAAAGGACAATGATTGACCCCGAGGGATGACCTTTGGGGTTGCGAGTGAGTGACTAGGTTTATATTCAATCTATGTAAATTATTAGCCAATCCTCGCGACTCTGCCCACAAGGTGAGGTTATCCTAAATCCGTTTCCTACAAGAAATAGTTTTCTTTCTCTAACTCTGTTCTGTCTCTGTACCAAATTTTGTTAGCATCGATCCAGTGGTTCAGGCGTGAAAGCGTAACAAAAGACATTTAGTATGAAAATCAAGTATGAAAATTATAACTTCAATATGTTGTTGGAGTTCTTGGTGCCTTTTCTGAGAGCAAGCAGACTTAAAGAGACATTTTAGAGTTATATAGCTTCATACATTAAGTGTTAATGGTGAAGAATAGATATGTTGAATACTGAACATATTACTTTTATTAAAATGGTGACCTTCAGAATATCGATTCGAAAAACTATTGCAGACATCGACGTCCCACTTCGGACACGTATGATTGAAATTCACCTCGAACGACTTCTAACGATTATAACGCGAACAAGACGGTTACGAACATTATGTAACCAGTGATTTCGAATACAAGATTTAGTTATACTGCTGACCCTACAATCACTTTGTATTTCACTTTTCTACATTAATTTATGTTTAAATTAAGGCCACCGTGTTGAGTGAATGGCATGGCATGAACATAAAATGCCTCAATATCATTCGATACAATTTAGCGTGTAATATTGCTTGCATACTTTGCAAACGTGTTAAGTTTTTCCTTAAAATTGCTATAATAGGCAATAGCCTATAGTAAATTATTGTAATGCACGCTAGCCCAGTGTTATTAGATCGTTTACGGCGCGTACACATAGAACGTCCGATTTTACGGATCCGTTTTAACTGATCCGTCGCTACTGGAGGTAATATTGACACAGCATTTACATGACCGATTTAACGGATGCGTTGCTACGCCAAGCCACTAAACCTCGCGCGGTTTCAATCCGATAAAACGGATCAGTATTATCGTTTTTTTACTGGATCCGGAATACTGCATTCGGTGTGAACTCGCTCACCCAACTACATACGCTAATAACATTTATGCTTAAACGGACCGATAAAACGGACGTTCTGTGGGAACGCACTCTTACACGGTGAAGGATGATTTATATATGGACGAGAAGGCTTCATGTACTATGTATAACCTTGTGGATAATAAAGGATATACCAGCGAGGTGCTTGGTACGTACATTACGCACATAATCACGTATTTTCCCTCGAAAGGAAGGTACTTACCTACCTAACCTACCTGTTGTTAAAAAGGGATATTAGATGGTTCTTGGAGGGTCGACAGCGCGAGTGTAGTACCTCTGGTGTTGCAAAAGTTCATAGGCTACGCTGACCAAATGGGTCTAAACCTTAGTGGTATATGAATAGTTGGATATTGAGTAAAGGACAGAAAATATCTCCAAGAATTTGTATGGTCTAAATATTGAATATTAGACGTCACGCGGTTTCACCCACGTAGCTCCCGTTCCCGTGGGAATACGGGAATAAAATATAGCCTATGTTCACCGGAAAGAGTGTAGCTTCCCAACAGTGAAAGAATTTTTCAAATCGGTCCAGTAGTTTCGGAGCATATTCGATGCAAACAAACAATCAAATCTTTCCTCTTTATAATATTAGTATAGAAGTATAGATATAGGCAATACGTTCCTACTTTCATACATGAACTATCAAACTCCACGAGAGTTGGATTATTAGCGACAAAGCCAGTCTTGGTTACGTCACGATGACGACGCTGCGGCGCCGGCGTTAGCAGATAGATTGGCTTGGAACACTACACTACTTATTGACCCCTTTGAAAATATCTTCCTAGATTATTTCTATACTAGCTGATGCGCGCGTTTTCACCCGCGTTAAATTTGGTCCCCGTTCCCGCTTCCCGTGGGAACATTTTCCCGGGATAAAAAGTAGCATATGTGTTATTCCGGACTATACTCTATCCCTGTACCAAATTGCAGCCAGATCCATTCAGTCGTTAGAGCGTGATTGAGTAACAAACATCCAAACATCTTCACAAACTTTCACATTTATAATATTAGTAGGATAATTACTAAGTAACTTATTAATTCAAATCGGCCATAGCATTTAAAAATGCATAGGCTTCGAAAGGTAAATAATACAGGAATAATTTTTGCTACCATAAAGTTCCTTTATTTTGGCATTTTCTTTAAAAATAAATTGTTTTTAATACACAACAAATCACGTTAGTCGTCTTACATGCACCTATCTCGGAAATTACATTCTCATACAGTGTGATCATTATACCAGACACTATGCGATCTCTGCGATTCCTGATGTAGAGCTAGATAAGATACTTAATAACAGAGTAACTCAATCATGCCAACGAAAGTGATTTCAAATTTCACTTTCATTCAACTAAGCATAACAAGAAAATAAACATGATCCACCAGTTCCATCGCCCTAATCCAGTTTAGGTACTATCAACTTGGTACTCGTAAGTACCGCAACGCTACGCCCGGCCCTAATAATATCTTGACGTAATTTTTTTAAAGCAATTAATATGCTAACTGATCATAAATTTTAAATATGGAAAAAGAATTGGTTTCGAGCAGGATTCTAGTGTTGCAAACGTTCATAGGCTGCGGTGACCACCGGTCCTTCTGGTGGGCCCTATGCTTGTCTGCCAACAAAGTGGTATAAAAAAAAATAAGGATACGAACCTGCGTCTTCTTGCATATCGTGCAGACGCCTTAACCACTTGCCACCTAAACCTACTCGGAGCCAACCAAATTTTCCACCTATACGTCTTGGGGCGACGTAAGTTTAAAAAAAATTTGTAAGTTTAAAAAAAATCACCGCAAAACTAGTGCCGATATTTTAGAATAGAATGTTCGTTACATTAGCAATGGTGCTGTTTCTTATGTAATTCTATTATCAATACTATCGCCCAAAGAGACTCGACTTTAGATTTGTGATCTTTAAATCTGAAACAATAAGACCTCACGATTGAATAAGTTATTTGAAGATTTTATAGTTTCCGTGATCAGTACCCATACTCAACTACCTACATATTTTTTTGTCTCTGAAACAAGAAGGAAGTTGTTAAAAGTATAATTGATATCATGAAAAATGTTCGTTGTTTTAAGCGAGGAACTTATATAGGCGTAATACTATATTTATAACTTTAAGTACACCACATTATCATATAAAAAGAAACATTGAATATAGAGAGATTTAAGATCAGATAATATTCTATCAGTAATCAAGAACAACAACAATCTACCTCGTTGGTCTAGAGGTCGAAATGTGCGACTGCGGATCACAAGGTCGTGGGTTCGATTCCCACCGGAGACAAAAATTTGAGTGACCCTTAAATGTTTGTCTCAAGTGTCTGGGTGCTTCTCTGTATGATAGGTATGTATTTAAAGGTATATAAGTATTTATCCGTGGTCTGATACCCATAACATAAGCAGGTTATTCCTAGCTTACTTTGGGCTTAGATAGCGTTGTGTAAAATGTCCGTGAATATTTATTTATTTATCTAACAACTAATCTGTAAGAGGAAAGAATTAGAAGTCAGGTAAACTGCCTATGGATACATCAACATTATAAACAAGAAATCGTCTCATTGTAATATTCTTTCACTCGCATACAAGCAACTACGCACTCTCTACGTCATTTCAAGTCTCCAGCCTAAATCATCGGTAGTAAACAATGCAGATGCGAAAATAAACACATTGGTTACACTACAGTGCTTATTTGTCACAAAATTAGAGTCGACTGGTTACAAAGCTTCTCTGTTGTCACAATAAAATACCAAGAAAGTAAGCCACGTATTGTTTTCAGGTGGTTTAACAATCTTGGCAAATGTTTCTTGTGAAATGTCACTTGTTGGTGAAAAACTGAGTTTGTAAGCAGCTGGAGGTACGATGACTCGGTCTCTGTGTTAATACTAAAAGGCAGGTTAATAACCTTGTCGCTGAATACTTATTTCGACCTCAATGACTCATAAGCGCCAAACAGGTGTATACCTATGCATTTCATTACAAAGTGACTGATAGAGCATTCACTGATTGAAAAAGTTGCTTTTTTTTCATTGATGTTGTGCATTCCATTGTGCTTCAGTAGGAATGCAGCCTGACTTCAGACTTGCAGGCTGATGTCTATATGATCTGATATACCTAGTATACGGACTTAGAACTCTAATAGCACCGATAACAGCTGTATTGTTCTTGGTATCGCGAATGACGTATTCGTGTTACTTACACACACTGTGATGGTAGCGTTTAATGGTTTTACTTTTAATGCCGAAGGAGTAACTGGAAGTCGAATCATGAGATCTACCGCCGCATATACTGACAGAATACAGAATATAGATGTAACTGTATTTACATCTGGAACAACTGATGTTACACCAATGATGGTTAGATCCAGAAAAAAAAAATAGGTCAGTTAAGCTGGTTTTCGTTCTCTGGCAACCCTAGGTTCTTTGAGCATGGCATGCTGAGGGACCTATATTTCTAGGATGTCAACTTGAGGACCATTGCTAATTGCCTTTTACGTTACAATAGTGGATAGTGCTGTCGAACTGTCCATCAAACGCCATGTCCTTTAACAAGTTAAATATTTAAAAACATATTATACCAATGACGTCATATCGCTGTATAGTAAATCCAATTCTATACAAGTAAAGTGAATCTCTGCGTGCCAAATAGTTGCGGAAATATGGCGAGTAAGAGCCATTTCTTGAGGAATTAATGCACAATATAACGATGTATCATTGGACAACATCTTCAGGTGGTTATGCAAATGTTATGTTTCCGATTATATTATGTTCGATGTTTTTGAAGATTTGGAGATATTTCTTTCCCACAATCATACAGGTACATTATTTTTTAGTCTTGGGTACGACTGCAAATTGATCTCACAACATTTAACTTTTCCTGTTGTCGTAACACTTTTTTTTTGTTGAATCCGTTATTGGTCAATATTTTTTATAATGGTCGGACCCGCTGATCGCCAGAGTACCTATGCTAAAATAATACTGCTTTCGTCAATTTAACGGTCAATTTGGCGTGCTGAATATTAAAAAAAAAATTAGCCTTTGTCTGCATATATGAACTTAAATGGGTATAAGTACTATTTTATCAGAGTTCAAAGCTTGCTCATAGACTAATCTATAGGTATCTATACCAAACATAAAACAACAAATCCATCTAGGATATACTAATCTTTGATATTTAACCAATTAAATCAGACTACAATGCAACGTAGGCATCCCCCAAACGTATTTAAAAGGGTGATACAGGGTTTTGTTTCGAGATTTCCCTTCCCTTCTCCATAACAAAGTTTTGCAGGTGAGGCTGGCTTTGGTCTCAGCAGAAGAAGAACCCTAATGCACCTTTCTCCGCTAATACTCTGGGAAGGAAGACTATTAGTTATGAAACTAGAGTATTATTCTTGTTAGTTCCGTACCTACAGAGATTTGAAGTCGGATATTTTTCTAAAAAAAACAAAAATTCTTAGTAATTCTAAGCAGTGAATGGAGAATCCAAGGAGATAATAAGCGGAAAGGTTGGGTGTATCAAACGTGGTGTAACAAGTGTGGTTGCAACACTATTGCAGTCGTCGACACACATAACCACTGCCGGTAAGCTTCTACACCGCTCATCATGTAATGAAAGACAATCCGCATCGGACACTACTTTGGTATTACAGTGATTGGCGACCAGTGACAAGTATTTTTTGATTGCACTTAGGTTAACAAACATGCGGCTTAACTGGGCCTCTCAATTCTAGTCATTGTTAACGTAAGCCACTGTGTGTACTTACCTACATTGTCTTAAAAGAATACTTATCCTTTGAGTAACAAAAATACTTGGATTCAATTTGCATGTTTTTTATGAAATTGTAATTAATTTGAGAATTCTGATTGAATCACAAAGTCAATAGAATTTTTTAGAGTCTACTAAGCCCTCTGATCTGATCGAAAGATAGCCTACACTCAAACAACAAGTTGTAGAGTCATACAGCAGTTTTGTAAGTATTATTTCCCTTTATTTTTTTTTAATGTGTGGAAGTACTCCTTGGATGCTATGCATGATTCTTACCGACTATAACCACGCGGTGTCCTACCCTTGGCCTACAGTCGGAAGTTCTGGATACGCCGTCGAAAGGAAAGGTCTCACCCCTCTCTGTTCTCTCTTCATAACAAATACATCTTTCACCTTTTACTGTTTGTAGTAGTAGTGTTTGTATAACCGTGCTCTATTCATGCGTAGATTGTTAACTAGAACATACATAATAACATCACGCCTGTCTCCCAACGGGGTAGGCAGAGACTATGACTTTCCACTTGCTACGATTCTGGCAAACAACTTTCGCTTCTTCAACTTTCATAAGTGTCTTCATACATGCTCTTCGGTTAAGGGTACTCTTGACCTGGCCTTTTTTCAGAAGATTATCGATTTGATCGATATGAGTATGCCGAGGTCGACCCCTACCAGTTTGCTCATTCACTCTCGCTTCATAAATCTGTTTTGTCAGCCTATTTCCATCCATTCTCTCCACATGTCCAAACCATCTGAGCATCCCTTTCTCTATCTTAGTCACTACATCTTCTGTCATACCGCAATGTTCCCTTATCACACTATTCTTTACTTTATCCCTCAATGTCACTCCAGCTATACTTCGCAAACTTCTCATTTCCACTGCATTAATTTTACTTTCATGCTTCTCCTGCCACACCCAACTTTCACTACCATGCATAAGTGTAGGGACAAGCACTCCTCTATGTACAGCCATCCTTGCCTTTTTAGACACGTTCTGACTGCTCATAAAGGTGTGAATGGCTCCATTCACTTGATTTCCTGCCAAAACTCTTCTTTCAATATCATTGTCACACTTTCCATCTCTTGCAAATTTTGAACCCAAATATACAAACTCTTTCACCTGTTCTACGCTCTTTCCTTCGATCGATATCGAGCAATCAGTCATACATTTCTCTCTTTCAAAAACCATTACTTTTGTCTTGCTTACATTAACATTCATTCCTTTACTTTTAAGCGCATCGTTCATTATATTAACCATCAATTGCAACTCATCCGCCGATGATGCCAGTATTACCTGATCATCAGCATAAAGGAGGCATTTGACGGTTAGCTCATTCATTTTTAATCCATACGCACACTCTTGTAGTTCTTTCAAGCAACTGTCCATGTATAGGTTGAACAGCCATGGTGACGCTACACAGCCTTGTCTCACACCTTTTTCGATGGGAAAAAAGTCTGTGCAAGCTCCATTGATCCTGACAGATAGAGATTTCAAGGCTCGTATCAAGTTGCTGTTCACTCCATACATAGACAGTGTTGACCACAGTTCATTCCTCACCACTCTGTCATAGGCCTTTTCCAAGTCCACGAAGATGCAATAGACTTTTTGACGTTTTGCCAAAAACTTTTCAACTAGGCGTCTTAATGAAAAGACCTGATCCGTGCATCCCCTTCCTTTCATAAATCCTGCTTGTACATCCCACATTTTTCCTTCAGTTTCATTCATCACTCTTTTAATCAAAACTTTCGCATACAATTTGCCTACGACACTGAGCAAGCTTATGCCGCGGTAGTTTTTGCACTCTTGCTGTGACCCTTTACCTTTGTACAGCGGCACTATGACAGATTTGCACCATTCTTCTGGTACTCTGCCATTTGTTAACTAGACCGCAAAAAATATTGGCCTCAAATAGTCACGGAATTTATTAAATAAACAACCAAATTTGCACAGCCCTAACTTTATTCCGAGTCCTAATGGCGTCCAAATTTTTCAATTTGGTGACCAGTTTCCGCTTGTAAAATCGTATTATTTAGTTGAAGCTTTTATGTCGTCTCTTTTATTCACTAAATATATGTATGCTATTTCTAAAAGCTCGTTTCCATAGTAAACAGACAGGTGGACAGAAACTTGACGAGTTCCTATGGTGTCATCATGTACGTCCTCTCTCTCTCCGCAACTAGCCTAAAGACTAAAGTTACTAAAGGTTACTAAAGGTAGTACCAACAATACTAATTTGCAATTGCAAGCGCTTTCAGTACATGTTAGCATTCGACCTCCTTGGTGAATGCACGCATCACATTGCCTCAGATGTTCTGTTCCAATTTCAAAACTCATTACTGCACTTTGAGAATGAATCTTTCAGAAAACAACCTATTTTGTCCGCGCTAGTGGGCGAACCATTTACTCTTTTTAATCTTACTTCTTACTAATTTTATAAATGCGAAAGTTTGTGAGCGTCAATGTGTAAATGTGTGGATGTTTATTAATCTTTTACGCTGTAACGGCTGAACGGATCTGGCTAAAATTTGAATAGGTACTTTTTTATTCCGGGAATAAGTTCTCAGGAAAAGAGAAGCAGGAACGAAAACAAAGTTTTACGCGAGCGAAACGGCGGCCATCAGCTAGAAATTCATGAAGTCATTCAGATATATACCTACTTGTAACTAATCAATCTAAGTTCTCCGCATTTTCGTCCTAATCTATAATTTAAGTATAATAAATATTCTATACTCATTACAAAACTGTAGAATGGTACTGTAATGTGAGCTTATAATTTGAGGAAGGCTTAGAATACTTTGATCCTGATATTCTGAGCGGTTCCTTTGGGAGAGGGGAGGACGTACAAAATGGTTTGTCAGTTGTAATTTCTCAACACGTGGTTTGATTTCAATAATTTTTTGATATTGGAAAGGGAGTGCTTTATGGATTTTTCCTTTATGGTTTGAATATTGTAGATGTAGTTCACTGAGTTATTAATATAATAATAACTCAATGATGTAGTTCAGAAATTGAGACGTCTCAATTTTCGCTATGTTTATCTAGAATTCAAGAGTTTATTTGAATGTTAGACGGTGTGGTGTACACAATCTACGCCTGCCCATTTTAACAAAAGAAAATGGTGAAATATGCCTTCCCATCTCCTCGGGGATGAGAGCACTAATACGTACCTATGTATAAAAAACTGTGTTCATGTTTCAAACATTCAACTCGCTTCTTTACATTGCTTGTGCTATAATTGAAGCATGCAACGTACAATAAGTAGGCCGCATAAGATGGTTTCACTTTCATTCCTCTACACTCATTCACTTTTTGAGCTTAATCACTTTGTGATAGATAACATTCTAACGTAACTGGGGTCGAAGTAACTATGTTTATTTGTGTACGTGTAATCGTTGTGTCATTACTATTATGTAGAGAATGGATAACATCCATGACTCTAGGAACCTTGTCAAACCTAAAGTTGTAAACCAATATCTAACCCTGGGACATCCTTCCGAGGGCTTACCCGGGACTCCCGAATATAGACTGTTGTAAGGTTTCAGTTGGTAGGAGTCCGGCATAGCATCCATGTAGGATTACCACACAATGAAAACTAAAAATAAAAAATCTACTCCGCAAACCGGTGCACCTTCAAATGGCGATGGTTTTGATTTGAGGGTTTGTGAATTAAGGTCGCGTTGTGGACGTTTTACAAGCGCATCTGTAGGTATACCTATTGCCTCCTAAAATGCAGGAATAAAGTCATGCACGTACTCCAGCAGGTATTGCAAGACTACAAGATATTGTATGTGATATACCGGATATGCATATAATTTACTCTAAACAAAAATCTAACGATTTTTTTGAACATTGCCCTATAATACGCTTGTGATTACTTACACGTAATCGAATAATATTAGTTGATGATAATATCATTGCGCCTGATATAACTCTCGATTAAAGGCCGATCGATGCCTTACCAGTCTATATCTAAGCAGTTAGTCGATAGAAAGCGACTCGTGCGCATGCATGCGATGACGTCGATCGCTACTACCGACACGCGACGAGGCGCAGCTAGCCAGGTACTCGCTACTACACAGTATGAGTAATTGATGTGTACATTACAAAGAACAATAATGGCATGTCTACAAAAAGCAAGCGAATCTCATAAGATTTGTTTAAATGCTTTGACTGGTGCAGTACCGTAGTAAAGACCAAAGTAATCTTCTCCTGTAAGTTGAGTGCCTGCTGACTAAAGGCCATCTGGAACAGAAGGATATCTCGAAATATATTTGTAAGTTACATGTCTAAGTGCCGAATCCGATAGGTGACACCTCAAGACATTCACGAGGCGGATAAATTTTGTCAGTTTCGAGTCCCGTTAGTTAAGTATGGGATATTTTTAAATGCACATCTGTATATTTTTTTAGCACACTAGGTAACTTCACGAATTAACTGAATGCATACTAGAAAACTCAATGCTATGCAATAAAACCAATTGATTAACTAAACATGCACTACTTTAAAAAGCAAAAAATTCAGAAAGACCTTTTTTATCGAATTCACACCAAAATGTGGTTCGAACACCGGTTATATGATTTATTAAACAAAAATACGAATTATTTATTAAAAATACTAATTTGCACTCTAAATATTGTACAATATTATAATGGAATAGGTTAGGGTACGTTAGGTTTTTATTCTTTCATTAATAAAATTTAATTTTGTAAAGATAACTGATTTAATTGGGTTTTTAATTAAAATAAACGATGTTTCTACAAGCAAAATAGGCGATGGTTTTCTTAAAAATGTTTTAATATGTTGGTTGAACCAAGGAATTGTTAGGTTTATCTACTATTTTGTTAGTAGTGTTTCGTTCTGTAAAACAGTTCTGCAAATACCATTAAACAGTACTTACCTATATTGAATTTGATTTATGTGAAAATGAAAAAATGAAAAATGAAAAAATGTTTTATTTGTATCACAATTTACAGTGAGTTGTTCAATGGACGTCTTCTTTTAGGCATAACAATGCCTGTAATAGAAAACGTCGCTCCATCCACATACTACAAACTATGTTAACATCAGGAATTATTTAATAGACCAGAAAGAAAGCTCAGGCTTGGTAGGCCCAGCAATGGCTGTACCAGAGTAAATTATTAGCTAATAACTTGTACAACATACTAGACAAACTAGCCACTTAGAGAAGGTAATATCTTACTAAATTAGGAACAATGTTTACACAAATAGGATTTTCAAAATAGGTACAATGTGTAAAAGTAGTTACATCGTGAACAATTTTAACTGTCACGGCATATAGGCTAGAAGCCCAGCAATGCCTGTGCCGTATACAATATTAAACATACTTTACGAACAAGGTAATCGTTTACTATGCTCAAATCTTTCTATCTTTCTACACATACAAAATAAAGTAGATACTTAGGGAAGGTATCTCTTACTAAAATAGGAATGTTTAGATACTTAAACAGGGAAATTACTAAAATAGGAACAATGTTTAATTATCACATTAACAAGCAGTTTGAGTGTGTTTGTGTGAGTGAGTGTGTCGATGTGATCGTGCGTGTGTATGTGTGTGTGTGTATGAGTGTGTGTGTGCATTGAATGTGTGTGTAAGTATTTTCACATTAAGTATAAGTATTGTGACAGTCAGCATGATGGATGTACCCTAACAAGAAAGATGGAATTTCTAGTCCTATGATAGGCCCAGCAATGGCTGTACCAGAGTAAATTACGAGATAATAACTTGTATACATACTAGACAAACTAGCTACTTAGAGAAGGTAACATCTTACTAAATTAGGAACAATGTTTACACAAACAGGATTTTCAAAATAGGTAGGTACAATGTGTAAAAGTAGTTACATCACAAAAATTTTTAACGGTCACGGCATACAGGCTAAAATCCCAGCAATGCCTGTGCCATATACATACTTTACGAACAAGGTTCATAGAGAAGGTAATCTTTTACTAAGCTCAGGTAAATTTTTATATAAACTAGGAAATTACTAGATAAAGAACAATGTAATGTCAATACATCAAAACGCTTAACAGTCTCGGTGTATTTGCTTGACCAATTAGGCCAAAAAGCTTAGGCCTAATTGGTCAAGCAATCCCCGTACCAGAGTGAATACTATAGGTGCCCACCAGACAAAAGTTTGTATACATACAAGACAAAGTAGATACAGAGAAGGTAATCTCTTACTAAAATAGGAACAGTGTTTAGATACTTAAACAGGGAAATTACTAAAATAGGAACAATGTTTAAATATCACCTTTAACAAGTACCTTGAGTGTGTGGGTGTGAGTGTGTGTGTGGGAGCATGTGTGCATTGAATGCGCGTGCACATATTGTAACATTAAGTATAAGTATTGTGACAGCTAGCATTATGGATGTACCCAAACAAGAAGTATGGAATTCCTAGCCCTACGACTACGTCTTGGGTTCGGATCATTGCTTGCACATGTCCACTAGGTCCACCTTCCGGCAATAGAATACATCTTGTATACGAATTCTCATAAATGTCATCTAGATTACATATTTTGTCATTAAGATTTCGCTTTTGTATATCCTAATTAGAGCAATCTTAGAGCCTAGAGTTAGGCCTTAATTTAGGTGTCACACATGATAAGACTCTCCATTTCTTCATAAGATAACTTCACTATCCATCTTGACAGAATACTTTTGCACTCATAAAATGACTTAGAGTATAGACATGTTTGTCTATTTATTTTGTTATATAAAAAAGAAGAGCGCTTTTCGCACTGGGATCTTGCAAATGCGGTTCTCACTCTAGGTGTATGAGTAACTGCCTGTCTGTTACGTCTGTTGGCAATGTTAGGATCAAATTGCATGGATTTATGCTTGCGTAAAACTATATGTGTGACGTATAACTGTCGGACTGTTAACAAATTTGAGATCTCATATAGGGTGTTGGTTGGGAAAGTCCTTTTTTTAAAGTACATTATTTTTAGTAATGATCTTTGACCCCGTTCCACTTCAATGAAACGTGTTTTGTGTGTACCCCCCCAGATGGAAATACAATATGCTATAACAGATTGCACTAACGACGCATACACTCTATTTAGGAGTTTTTTATCTGGTATTATATGCCGCAACGTTTTGAATAACCAGTTGAATTTTCTAATTCTAGCAGTTATATGTTCAATTTGTGGGTACCAGGAAAGATTTTGATCCACCATTACCCCTAGATATTTAACATGATTTAATTTCTCAATCACTGAGCAAGTGCAGTCCGTATCCGTTGTTCCTGTACATTCGTGGATTTTTATGTTAAAATCGTGTTTAGGTTGAGTAGTGTTATATATACTGAAGCAAATATAATTTGTTTTTTTGGTGTTGATTGTGAGGAGATTATTTTTAAGCCATGTAGCAACTGTCCTCATACCCCTCTCTGCGTTAGCCTTGGCCTCAGTCCATGTTGTACCAGTAAAAGAGATTGCTGTGTCATCTGCATACGTGAAGATTTTAGCATTTTTAAGAGACATATTACACAAGTCGTTTATATAAATCAAAAATAAAGTGGGGCCCAACACGCTTCCTTGTGGAACACCATATGTTACTTTTATATCATCACTAGTAAAATCATTCAGTCTAACTTTTTGTAATCTATTTGCCAAGTAATCCTTAAATATGGACAATTGAATGTCTCTGATACCTATTCTTTCCATCTTTTGAACAAGAATTTCATGGGAAACCGTGTCGAAGGCCTTTTTTAGATCGATAAATACCGTTAGGCACTTCGAACCATTGTCAAGTTTCTTCGTTATAAGTGTAGTTAGTGACTCAATAGCATCCTCTGTGGAAACACCATGTCTGAAGCCATACTGAGATGGTGATAAAATGTCTTTAGACACGAGATACTTCAATAGTCTTGAATTTAGCAGTTTCTCCAAGATCTTTGCAATGGCAGGAAGGACAGAAATAGGCCTATAGTTCGAAATTTCTAATGCATCTCCACCTTTATAGACAGGTGTAATTATCGACTTTTTAAGAAGAGTAGGAAAAATGCCTCTTTGGAAACAAGTATTTGCTAGATGCGTAATAATAGGGATTAGCTCTTCTTTCGCATGTTTTATAAATCTTGTGGAGACATTGTCCCAAGCTGCTGCGCTATCTGATTTTAGACTATTTATCGTGGAGTTAACTTCGATAGGATCTGTGTCCAATAGAACAAATGAATGAGGGTGCCTTGGCAGGCTTCTCAGATACTTCCCTATATCTTGATTGGTCATGGTAGACTGCACGGTATCAGCTAGCTGTTTTCCTATGTTAGCAAAATAGTGGTTTACAAAATTTGCTGAATCAATTGGGGACGTTTTTAGGTTCGTGAGTTCAAAGTTAGAATTTTTAGATTTTTTATTGTAGGTGATAGCCTTCAAATTTTTCCAAAGCGTTCTACTGTTCTTCATTGAATTTTCTATAAGTGTTGTATTATATTTTCTCTTTAGTTTTTTGATTAATTTGTTACAGAACTTTCTATAGCGTATGTAGATAGCCTTTTTTGTTTCGTTTTGGGGATCATCTCGGGATTGTTTCTGGAGTTTATCACGATTCTTTATGCATCTTAGTATACCATCTGTGATCCATGGTTTGATTATTCGTCTACTTCTAGGAATATTAACAATAGTAGTACTATTTTTCAGGGATTCAGTGAGTATTTGTAGTAGATTAACGGTTATATAGTTTGGGTCATCTGAAAGGAGCAAGGTGGATGGATTTTTTTTCTTTAAGGCTTTTTAAGGCGCCAGCAAAGTCAGTTTTGGTAACCGTTGCAGCTTTTGCTTGTGTTTTCCTTACTTTGGATATTAATAATAGTGTGGTAAAGTGGTCAGTAATTGTAGTGTGTAGGACAGCTATACAGGCAGAGTGCCTCCCTCCATCTATCTTCAGCATAAAATGGTCCAGGCAGTTTGCATCTCTTGTACTTAAGGTATGACCAGGCAGAATGCCATGACTAGACAACATATCAAGATAGGCGACTCTATTTTGCCTTTCGTGTGAGAGTTCAGATTCCTTCAATTTGATATTTATATTTATATCACCAGCGACTATAATGTTTGTTCCTTGTGTGTTTTGATTAAGACTACTTAAGTGAGTGGACAGTGAGTTTATGAAGTATTCAGCATTTTGATTTGATGGTGACCGATAGATAGCTAGGATGATATGATTCAAAACAGACACTTTGAGACAGGATGCATGAGTTAAATTTAGTTCCACAATATTTGGTTGTAGATGCTCCCTAATGAATATGACCACTCCGTCGTTTTGATTTAATTTACGAGTGGTAGCAAAGGAGCGGTAATTTGGAAGAATAGGGATAGGTTTATTAGGGTCTAGTCGGCATTCTGTTAATATTATGATGTCTATTTCAAACTTTAAACAAGACATGTTTAAAGTTTGAAATAGACATCATAATATTAACAGAAACATGTTTGTATTAACAGAAAGAACTTATGCAATGTTTCTGGTTAGATTTACTAACATTCAAAAACATCTGCATGTACCAATATATCAGATATTTTCTTCCATTTGTCTGTATTATACTGCAATAACTAAATGAGTATATCATGTTAAGAGTGTGCCTGACCGAAGACTGAAAATCATGGTATAGTGGAGTCTGTCCAGTACATCCACACAATTTTGAGTGTAGTTGTAAATAATATAGTGTTAATACCATATCCATCCAGCACTCAGTCAAGCACTTGTTGCACTCAGCAGCTCCTTTCAAATTACATGACCAAGCAAACACCTGCGATTCCGTAATGTAATTCCTATTGTGACACATATAAGATACACGAGACAAGCCTTTTAGTCTTACATAATGTAACAAAGTTAGGTGAGGTAACATAACCTTGCATATTTTGCATATTTTACAGGCCAATAGGCATCCATAGTGAGGCATATACAAGATTCTCAATAGTATTATCAATTTAACAGGGATAATTAGCCAAAAAATATAACTTATACAGTGCAACACACTCTTCACCTCTGTGGAGATATTTAGTCCCGCCAAGACTAGAACCGCACCACACACAGGAACCCCCACAGCACTAGAGAACGCCACACACTCACACATTGTGTTTGGAGTGCCTGACACTCCATAGCATGGCAAAAACTTTCCCGCATGTTTGCACACTCTTAGATATGATTGAAAATAATAATAATACTGTGCATGCACTATACCCATATTACTGTCAGTAGTCCCGCATTGGGCCAAAGATGTGCATTGAGCAGGTCTCAGTAATTTACTTGACCCAGTAAGTACCCCTGTACCCGCTACATAGTTTACATTGCAATATGAATAGCATACAAGAAACAGGATCTTTATAATAGTAGTATATAATATTATTTGGTTAGGCCACACAACTTTGAGGATAGACAAGAAATGGGTTATTGATAACAATTCATCATAAGATTCATACAGTACTCTCAGGAATATTATCATATTGACAGGGATTGCCAACCAAGCACTACAACATGAATATGAATAGCATACAAGAAACAGGTTCTTTATAATAGTAGTATAAAGTATTATTTGGTTAGGCCATACAATTTTGTGGATAGACAAGAAATGGGTTATTGATAACAATTTATCATAAGATTCATACAGTACTCTCAGGATTATTATCATATTGACAGCGATTGCTAACCAAGCACTACAACATGAATAGTGTAATACACCCATCCCGACATGAGGGAACATCCCACTCAGTGGAATGTTATGTTCATTTACTGTAATAAAAGAAAAGAATTTTACTAGAGATTATAGATCAAAAAACAAGCCCAGATACTATTTATAGAGCAGGTAATTAACTTATTGTAACTTACTTAGCGCCTCATGATCACGAATAAGTATCATTTCTGAGGTTTCATTTCTTCTTATGTAGATACGACCTCCACGCACCCACACAAACTTGTAATCAAGTTGCTTGGCGCGTCTACGGGTTGTGGCATGGAGGATTTTATTTTCCGGTGACAGGTTCTCCACCACATAGACTGGAGTCTTGTTCTGTCCACCAAAACCCAGATCACTAGCGTTCAGTTTTTCCTCAGCATGGTTCTTGTTATAATTTATAACAGCAGCCAGCAACAAATCTCTGTTTCTTGGAGAATTAAGTTTCACAAGGATAGATCTTGGTCTAGTACTTGAAGGATTCATCTTAGCTGTGCGGGCACAGTGATAGATTTGATCATCATTTATATTATAATCTATCAAATGACAGAGTTTTTTCACAATGCTCAGGATGTTCTCAGACTTTTCTTCAGGGACACATAAAATTTCGAAATTTGTAGCTCGGGTTATTTGATCCAGTTGTGCCAATTTGTGTGATTGTGCCATACATTCTGCTCGTAGATTTTCATTCTGCTTTTTAACCTGTTTCAAGGCGGCAGTGCATTCTTCATAATTTTTGTACAGATTATCATACTGGTCACTAAGAAACTGCACAGTATCTTTGAAAGTGACAATTTGCTCTTGTAATTCTCGAAGTTTGGCGTCCAACATGGAACTTATTTCGCCAATGGATTCTTTCACAGCACTACGCATTTCCTCGCGTAGGAGTTCTTTCAGCTCCAATCGTGTTACACAATCCGGTGGCATGGTTCGGGTTTCTTGTTTTTGAAGGCCTTTACGTTTAGTCACATTAAAAGTGACCTCTGCCATAGAAGTTGGAGTCGAAGGGCGGATTGGGAGATCAGCGTTTCCACCCTTTGGTTGCTTGCTAAGGCATTGCGGACAAATCCACTTAGATTTGTCATCGGCCGATAATGACTTCACTTTTTTTGGAGATAGATTTATGCAGCTAAAATGGTATTTGTCTTTACAGCGTACGCATTCAATATGGCTGTCATTACGTAGCTTTTCGGTGCATTCGGCGGCACAACGCATAGTGTAATATCGATGATGTTTAGCATAAAAACCAATCCGTGCATAAGAATTAGATAAGGATGGCAATTATGGGCTGCTGTCTCTTACCCTAGGGGTGAGGTGCGAGTCCCCCCGCACGTTGCCGGCGCTCTGTTAAGTTACCGCTTTTTTTGTGACAACAATAAAATTTACTTTATTGCACTATGCAAAAAACACCCTTAGGATACTTGATATACCGCTTAATTTCACTTTATTTTTATTTAATGTTCCGGAGAAAAAACGACACACGTCCTACTCACAATGCAGTGCAAATGGAAGAGGAAAGTAAGGAAACTATTTTGTTAGTAGTGTTTCGTTCTGTAAAACAGTTCTGCAAATACCATTAAACAGTACTTACCTATATTGAATTTGATTTATGTAGTGCGCAAGTATTTTTGGTTTAACTTGGAAATATTTTATTTTATTTTATTTTATTTTTTATTTTATTTTATTTTATTAAAAAGGGTACAAAAACAGACAACAGGATATAAAAAAATAATAAAGTGTTACAGTTGCTTATCATTCTAAACCCGAAGTCCAATAACTTAAGTACCACAACTTTTTCGAGACATTCGGTTTTTGTTCTTAGACCTAAGTTTTACCTACTAATTACATCAAATATATTTGACCAACATCAACAAAGAAGAATAAACAAGGAAACATATTACTAATATATTTAACCCTCTTCACTGATAATTCTTTTAAATTGAAGAAGATTATTAAAGAAAACATCTACACGAGAGCACACGGAATTATACTGCTTACACATTCTAAAGAGCGGACTATTTGCCGAAACTTTGTTGTTGCAGCTAGATACGACAAACAACTGTGGGATGCGTACTGATCGCGTCGGTATCTTAAAGGCTAATTTACCCACAAGGTAACCATCCAGACCACCATTCGCAATTTTATACAAAATGCACAGGTCACCAATCCACCTCCTCCTCTCAAGGCTCACCATCCGAAAGTGATTGAGTCTATCCTCATACTTCCCCAATGTTCTCCTAAGTCCATTTCGTGTACACAGGGTTCTAACAAAACGCTTCTGTATAGATTCCAAACTGTCCGCATGGATGTGATATATGGGGGCCCAGACGGCTGAGCAGTACTCTAATATAGTCCTTACTAGGGAGTTGTACAAGATGATCAGTGAATCTGCTCTCCTAAATGGTTTGGAGATTCTAAGGATAACAGATAACATACGGTTAGCTTTACTATGTATGTTATCGTAGTGAGGTCTAAATGACAAGGCGGTGTCAAAAATTACACCCAGGTCCCGAATCGTTTCAACTCTATCCATGGTTACATTACGTATATTATAATCAAACATAATGGGGTTCCTTTTCTTTGTGAATGTTATAACCTGGCACTTTTTTATATTCAGCACCATGGAGTTTTTATCGCACCAATCAGAAATGGTGTTAATGTCTGATTGCAGGGCCTCGCAGTCGTGTATAGTTGATATACGACGAAAGATTTTAATATCATCTGCATAGGCTAAGCATTCGCTGTTAATCATGCCCATCAGGTCATTCACAAACAACAGAAACAACAGAGGACCTAAATTTGAGCCTTGTGGTACGCCCGACGTTGCCACAAATGGAACAGACTCATACCCACCAAGTGCCACTAGTTGCGTGCGGTTTAATAGATAAGACGCTAGCCACCTGTACTCCCGTGTATTCCCACATGCAGAGCCTTCATGAGCAATGTAAAATGATCGACGCGATCAAAAGCCTTTGAGAAATCAGTGTACATTGAGTCCACTTGGTGTTTACAGTTAAATGATTCACATAAGTATGTAGTGTAGTGCAGTAGGTTAGAGTTGGTTGATCTACCCACGATAAATCCATGCTGTCTTGGGCTCAAAACATGTTGAAGATGACTGTACATATGCTCGTAAATAAAGCCTTCAAAGATTTTAGCAAACCAGTTAAGAATGCAGATAGGCCTGTAATTAGAAACATCGCACTTCTTTCCAGACTTAAACACCGGTGTAACTTTGGCTATCTTCCACAAGTCGGGGAACACGCCCTCTCGTAATGACTTTTCAAATATCAACAACAGAGGCGTCACCAAAGAAGTAGCACATAACTTAATAAAGATAGGAGGGACTCCATCAAACTTTGTTCGGATAAAGGGAATAAACATATCGATTTAAATAAATGTCGTTAAGTATAGGAATAGAATACAGACGTATACTAGAAGAACAGTTCTTAAGCATTTTTATGCCAATTTTGTTGGGGGCATGCCCCCAGCTCATGTAGTTCCCATTTGGCGGCGCTGTCGTCGGATTACGCTATCGCAGTTGTCAAAAACTAGTAGTGCCCCCGGCTCATGTAGTTCCCATTTGGCGGCGCTGTCGTCGCATTTCACTATCGCAGTTAATAGTCAAAAACTAGAAGGCACATTTTCACATTTTTAATCGACTTAATTCAGGGATTTATTTAAAAAAAATATTTCACGTCTTTTAAATCAAGTCATACCTAATATATTTATATTATTTACAATGATTGATTTTATACTTTTGCTTCAAAAATTAAAAAAGGCTGCAGCGGCAGTTTGTGTCACAGTAAGTTTGTCTTCAGAGCAGCCTAAGAAACTATTCTTCTATATAAACGTCTGTATTCATTGGTATAGGTTAAGTGGCTCTCCCAGCTAGATCAAAGTTGGGGGTGTTCGAGTCGAAAAAGTTTTCTTTTTAATTTTATGTTTAAGTCAGCATTTTGAAAAGCAATTACATAGCAATAATGCTACAAATTGCTTAACAAAATTATTCCATACATTTGCCCTTGTATACATTGACTCGTGTAGTCAACGTGGCAAGTTCAAGCATCCTCCCAAAAAAATTACCTCTATGTCAAGTATGGAACTGCGATACGCTGGTTGAAGTATTTATTTAAATTTCTGCACCAAATTCAAAAATCCTTCACCTTCAGAATGTTTGTTTTATTTTTATGTTGTTGAGTTTTATTTTATTTGTATGTTAATTAATATAATATATTCTATCAAATTATCAATCTATCTACCCGAGTGAGGTCACAGGGTGCTAACGATGTGTCATGATTTTATAACTGTGGTTAAGTCATAGTTCTTTTTTTAATTATTCAATTGTTACACGCAAATTAGAAGAAAAAGAAAATGACAGAAACATTTGTACAAGGCACTCCTTATTTTTACAGAAATCCTTTTCAGTAAACTTAGCCAGTCGTACGGCCGAACTGTCAAATGTCACTGGCCGCCGACGCCCAACACCTTCGCGAGCGTTGGCGGGAACAGCGGTTGCGCGCCGAGCTTCACAAAATTAATTCTTATTTCTTTTATAGGAGTCGCACTACAGAAATACTTACTGTTTCATCATGCTGGATAACTGACGAAAATAACTAAACTAAATCCGAGGATATCCGATGTGTAATGGATTAATGAAATGTCGCTGAAAATTACGATGGTTAAAATGAAGTAGTATTCTTATGTTTTACCATGTAATTCAAAATAAAACCAGTTTTAAGTCTTATATTTTTTTATTTACCAAATATACACACAAACACGTTACCCAAAAATAAAAAAAAAGAATTTGTAGATACAAAATCTCCGAAAATAAATTATCAATATTTAGCGTATTTTCATTGCCAAAAATTGTCATCTTCACATGCTATTATAATTAATTTTACCTCGATTTGGGACGGAAATATTTATAACAGCTGTTGAACAACACCTTTTAAATGCAAAACAAGAATAATTAAAGCAAAATAAACAAAAATATTATTAAATAAAAGTATTAAAGTTATACATTTTTTGCGTATTTACATTGGCCAATAAAAAAAACTATTAATAAATATACACTGAAATAAATAAGTATATATTATAAAATAATATATCATTCAATGTAAAAAATAAAACCATAAATAAAAGCCGAATAAACTAAAATATTTAATACTTACCCCGTAACTAATTGGAACGCTAATGGCGGCTCAACAGAAAAATTTATCACAATCAACTCGAAGTTTCTGATGTTTTTTCTTTTAATGTTACTCTGCACGCTATGTTAATCATTATTATAAACTCATCCTGCATTATTTCCGGCCTGGATGAAAGAGGATAACACCGGATATAAACGGATATAAACTGGCATTAAGATGACCGTGGGCGTCGGAGCCGATGACAGTTCTGTCACTATAGTGCACGTGGGCGCCATAGTGGTGAGAGCAGATGTTAAAGATAGTCAACGTGTATGATTTATGAACATTAAATAGATAGACCATACAAAGTAAAACAAGAAGCCGTGAGAATGGTCTCACCAGACTGCCCCTCGCTAACACGTCTTCTAAAAAACCACGTGACCTATTCTTTTGAAATTTTGTATACTCTCTCAAAATGACCAGCTATTACTGTCAACAAAATTTCAGTATTGTAAGTCACGTGGTTTTGAAGTTATGAGTTTAATGCAACAAACACACAGACTACAGACAAAATCTGGACTTAAGCCCCTCTGCACTCTATTTTATAGAGAGGGGCTAAAAGTAAAACGTAAGTACCATAGATATAAATATTTTTTTTATATCTGAGGTACCTATTCTTTTTATATTAATTGCTACCTTCTATCTCCATATTATACGTGCTTAGGCAACCAAAGGAATCCAAAGGGAAAATTAAAAAAAAACACACTCTATATAAGGAAACTTGAATATAGAACTAGAGTGGCTTAACAATCGTCAGCAATGGAGCGGAAGTGCAGTCCATAAGGAAAGCCCAATGCTGTGGAGTTGGGGCCGTGTAGCAACCTCGTGTGCTCGACTTTGCCTCGACGCAAACGAGCCTTGAGGGTGGCCTCGCTGGATTCTCGATTAGGCATTAGAAATTTAGACTTACAAACATGATTTATACAATATGTATTTCAAAGAAAAAAATTGTGGTATAATTAGCAGTGTATGCGATGATATCCTCAAAATGTTTGTTTCAGAATTCAACTGAATCAATGAACTAGCGATAAAAAGACAATTTGTAAATAATAAATAAATAAATATTCACGAACATCTCACACAACGCTATCTGATCCCAAAGTAAGCTAGGAGTAACCTGCTTGTGTTATGGGTATCAGACAGCGGATATTAATACAATACCTATGTATGTTAAAAGTTATATACTTTTAAATACATACATAGGTATTATATACAAAAACACCCAGACTCTTGAGACTGATTTAACTGCACATGCTCACCTCTAACTCTTCACACAGGGTGTTGTGTAGACTTTTGACTAAAATCTACACTCTCACACACAAGACTTTTAATTTTAATGTTAAAATATTTTTCAGAAATTGTATGACCATACATTTTATTTTATTTTCGTTTGTTTTACCGCAATATAAATGTTTTATTCGGCGTTATGTAAACACGACTTTATTTCTCGCTATATCTCTACTAGATTTCAAAACAGTTCAACTACAATTACTTCAAGTTCTTCGAATAATATACAAAAGTAATCATTCTGGGTTTTTCTACAGCAGTACTATTTCGTAGTACTTGCACGCAAATTAAACAATTACAATGTTTTGAAATCTAATAGATATATACGATTACGGTTATTTTATAATCACTCAATCTAAAATAAAGGAGTGCGTGTTTCGTAAATTAAACACACTTTCTACGTTCATAACACATTTGACCTTCTGCACATTATGACTATACTTTATTGTTATATTTTAAGTTAAGGTTGTATACTTGAGTATTGTACTCGTTATTAAAAATTACCACTGAGACAAGTAACAATAGCCTGTTCTATACTAATATTATATAGAGGATAGATTTGTTCGTTTGTAGGCGACGAAATTCGGGGGCCTGAGGACGGTGAGAGTGACGTGAGCAATTCACGCACGCCCCCCCCCCCCCCCCTCCCCCTTAAAAGCGGGATCACACCCGAAACCCCCCAAAGACGCGGGATAGCACCCGAACCACCCCCTGGGCGAGGCCGCAATGGCGGCCGTAGGTCTGTTGTGAGTCCCGGGACATCCTTCCGAGGGCTTACCCGGGGCTCCCAACCACAGGCTGTTGGGCGTTACAGGTTTTTTAGTCGGTAAGAGTCCGGCATAACATCCTATGAGGATTTTCCCTCACGTAAAAAAAAAGGCGACGAAATTTGAAGTTACTGAACGATTTTAAAAGTTTTTTCACCATTACGAAGCCAAATTGTGCTGAAGTAACATGGGCTTTTTTGATTATTATTTGCAATTGGAAGCATTTCCCTGGTTTAGGCAAAGGTAGCGGGGTTCAAATCCTGTCTGGGCCAAGTTGTCTTTTTCACTTTATAATAAAATATTATGAAAAAGTCAGCATACCTACTAATTGCTTTAAATATTTTATCTATGGGCTTTATATCAATAAGCTAACATGACATAGGCATATCATTATGTTCGTAAATATTTATTTATTTATATCAGCATTTCCTTACGTGACTATTTTTACTACAGCGCACTAGGTTCCAATAATCTTTAGGTTGGATATTTGCGTCTAACAGGTAGGTACATCATCATCATTCACTGCCTGTTTATATGAATACATAATAATATATTGCATGCACAGCATGTTTCCATTTTCAACAACTGGTGACGCCATGATAGAGGTTTGTCTTTTAGTTGATGCACTCCGTTGTATAATTTTTCCAAACTAGTATTTTAGTGTTTATGTGTAATTTAGGGTGGATTCTTATCCATAAAGGTTCTACAACGTGCACAAATGTTGTAAAGTGATATAGCGCAGTGAAACGCGACTTTTTAGGTTTGTCGACAAATTCCGCAGCAAGCCCTAATAAGGGGTATACTACGCCAAATCGAATGCCAAATAATCGAACAAACAAATACTCGAACGTTCAAAATATCGAACGTTTAATATATCGAACATTGATATTGTAATCTTCGATATTTTGAACGTTCGATATATTGAACGTTCGATATTTTGAACGTTCGATTATTTGGCATTCGATTTGGCGTAGTATACCCCTAATAAGGTACCACCGCTTTACAAGAGTAGAACTTAGTCCAACTCCAAACTGGACATACATGAATACGCTGCTGTTAAGAAGAATCTTAACGTGAAAATGATTCATATTTTCGCAATGCTTACTTGACTTTGGCATACCTTCTCTCAAGCCGAGAAAGTCCAAGAATAAAAAGAATAAAAACCATTTTATAGGTTTTAATCCACAGTTAGCGTAAGTAGGTAATGTAGCTTAGCTGCAGGGGTCAATAAAAAGGTAATATCAAAAAAGTAAGACTCTATTGGTGGATGCACAAAATGCAGGTGTTAATTATTAACCTTTTTCTTTATCTTTTTCAGGTAACGGACATCACAAAGACGTTGACCTTTCACATGATCTTTAAAACACAAAGTAAGATATTTATCAAATTTTATAATAACATTAAGCGATACCATAACCAATATCGGTGGTATGCTGCAACGATATACCAGCCAAATGCCAGCTAATATTTCACGTGGTGCTAAAGAAGTCAACTGACTTTTTGAGTTACCTAAAATCATATGCTAAGATAGTTAGAAATCCGAGGGCTTACCCGGGGCTCCCAACCATAGGCTGTTGGGCGTTACGTGAGGTTTTTTAGTCGGTAGGAGTCCAGCATAGCATCCATGATGGATTTTCCCTCACGTTAAAAGAAAAAAAAGGCACCGTATGGTTTTTGTCGGTAAGATTCCGGCATAACATCCATGAGGATTTCCACACAAAAATTAAGGAGTGAGGAAATAATATCTCCGGTTTCTTTGAAATCGTTTGCTTACAGAATTTGTTATTGATGCCAACTGTTTATTAACTACATGAAAAATATGTCCTTATTTATTGCGACATATAGAAAGGTCAAAGGACACATTATCCTCAATTACATTTTGATCAAAAGTTTATTGGTTAGTGTCAGCAGTTAGGAGAAAAATCATTCCAACCCCTTACTAAAAATAACACACAAATAAAGGATAGGAAGATACTGAGATGAAAATTGCAATATATTTTGCACGATTTGAGACTCAAATGAACACCGTTGTATCAAATCATCGAATTGGAGCCATAAAAAGCACAACTATCGCTAGATACGAAGAAAACAATCTACAAAAGAATTCGCTTTTCAAAATATATCTAACTGTTTCCAATTTATAATACATTTATAATTGCATTAGCTGACCCTCGCAACTTCGTTTAGGTCACATAGGTCTATAAAAGGAGAGGTATTTCTTCATCAGACTCCTAGGAGCGTGTGAAACGGCCCTGTTTGCTTAATCATAAAAGAGCTTAAAGATTAAGGCTATTCTAAAACAATTCAGTCCACGCTTTTATGCAGTAAGCTCTTTTATGATTAATCCAACACGCCCGTTTAGACTCACTTTCAAAAGAAACGTTGAATTCTAGATTTACCGAAAGTTGAGATGCCCCTAATTTCTGAACTACATAACCCTTTATATTGAAAATTGTGTGGAATAATGCTTAAAGTACTCCCTTTCAGACACCAAAAAAATATTTGAAATCGAACCACGCAGTGAGAAATTATAGCTAAAAACCTATTTTGCCTTTTATCCCCTCTCCTTAAGGAACCGCGCAAAATATCGGGATCAAAAGTATCTAAGAACCTTCCTCAGACAGACATGAAAATTTTAAATTACATTTTCGGCTTCAGCATCGATTAGAGAACGTCCTACACTTAAAATTTTTAAAATATCTTCCATGTACAGACTCCCGACCCTCTACAGTTTTATTATAAGTATAGATTTCAAACAATAATAGTTTGCGACACGCTTAGGCTGACTCAACCATGGACTAACACATTGTATATTGTCTGGAGCTTGAAAGCCATAGCGCAACGCGATCAGTACAAGGGGAAGACCTAGCATGTTTGTTAAATACTTATATGTCTGTCGTAATTATGTTGCGGGGGTAAAACGTATTCATATACCTACACCACTACACAAGCAATATACTGTCACTATGGAACTTACACAAAACAATACACTCATGATTTCAGAATATCACATATATTTATTTCATAAACTGTTTGGAGCCCGCTTTGACAGAGTGGAAAGTTTCAGTACGGGCGCCTCCCCTCCCAATAAACGTCATATATCTTGTTGCTCTATGCTCAAATCATTCTTCAAAAATGAGTGATATATTTGTCATTCATTAGAATTCTTCGTGAGTGCGCTACGGCCTACGGGTTACGATTTACGATTAGGACACTAGCTATATTGCGTACGCGTAACGGGTTTGCTAACTTTGCGTGCGTATAATTAGGAGCGTGCACATTGAGAACTCACACCCTTAGTCATTATGGTTATCAACTACAACGTGAAGATGACCTTATGACACTAATATTACATAATTCTCATAATCTTCCAATTAAATTGGATACCTCACTGTTTCTATATTACCAGCTAATATAGACAATTTTAGTAGTTAAGTTGCTAGTAGTAACAATTATGTGTAAATATGCCTACCTACTTGGGTAAATAACGATAAATAATGTGTGTAATTCTAATTATGCATGGGTAAATAGAAGTGTATTTGTGTGTTAAAGGTTAAATTTATTTATTTTACTTATTATCGGGCATCCTTGTTAAATATGAACTTGTTTAGATTATTATTATTATTGCCATCGCTCATCTACTAACAAGTTTTCTACGTTATTAAAACATAAACATAATCATGCTTATTGTGACTTATTAAAGAGGAATGTGGGCCTGAGTCCCGGGACATCCTTCCGAAGGTTTACCCGGGGCTCCCAACCACAGGCTGTTAGGCGTTACGTAAGGTTTTTTAGTCGGCAAGAGTCCGGCATAACATCCTCTGAGGATTTTCCCTCACGTAAAAAAAAAGGGATGTGGGCCTTCAATTTTAAAATATTATGTACTACATTCGCAGAAGGTAAATTGGAAATAATTCATTCAACAAAAATAACATCACGTCCTATTATAAATACGGGCTCATACACAGCAATGAGTGCAAAGTTATATAACTTCGCCTTCGGATTTACATCATTAATGAGCCCTACGTGCCATAAACCATAGACATAGAGCTTAACGACTTGTCATTGACATGTATGTCAATACTTATTAGGTACATCACAACCTCTTTTAATATGCTTCAGCATTTTGGGCGCGAATCCCTGACCTGTCACAAATGGATTTATGATTTCAGCCAGTGTCATTTTAAGACTATTTACAGTTTTTTAGAGAAAACTACTTTGATTAATTACTTGGCTACTAGTTAGAAGTCATTGTCAAACCATTTTGCCTTGACACCGGCTGATTGTAGCAGTTGTAAATGATATAGTCAAATCGGAGGCAATTTCGTAATAGCAAATTTCTCACGGATTGGCAAATAACTGTAAAAAGGCATAAACATGAATGCAGTTATGTTTTCATGTTGTGACACATTTGAAAACTGGCATTTAGCGTGTTGGCTCTAATGGAAGGTATTGACCTTGTTTGATCTTGATTCTATTGACTTTAATAATGGCATTTCTGTAATATTCTGTATAGTTGACATACTTGTTATTAAGGTTCAAGTTTAATTAATACGATATCATTGAAAATTAGTGTGATAACACAGAGTCTATTTTTAAAATGTTCCTGTATAAGTGTACCTACTCAGCTAACTTCAATGTGTTTTAGTTGACAATTTCATATTACTTGCCTTGGTGGTAATAAATCTTCTTTCGTACGATAGTTTTGAGTATTTTTTTTTGTTATTTCAAATAACAACGTCCTTTTCGGAGTCCTTTGTATACTAGCGCAACGGCAGATACAGATTTGTTAAAACGCGACGCAACGCGTGTTGAGTTCAATTTGTGTTGTTTTCTATGACCAGAGTCACACTATCAATATCCAATGCGCCACCATACGCAGTACATTCTATCTACACATACTCGCGTTGTGTTTTTAGTGTGTCGCGCACATTAAAAATCCCTGGCGACCATTTTAGGCATGGACTCTATTATTGGGGAATATAATATAATTTCTAATTGTAATAGACGGTGACCTTTTTGACCAATTGTACCAAATCATATCATATCATATCAGGTGTTCAAAATATCCCGGGAGATACCGTGCAATGCACATGGGTAGAAAATTTTAGGATTTCTTATCTAATTTCGACGTTTTGTGAAAAGAGACAGCTAGCAATATCTATTATAAAGACCTTTTTTTTTTAATTGAAAGAGCTATACAACGGCAGTGGACTGTATGAGTTAAGCTAAATATTACACTTGGATCCTTGTAAAAAGACCTAGTTGACGGACCTCTACTGGTCGAAGACAATACTAGCGGTTGCCGCATGGTTTTCCCTGCGTAGTCCCATTCCTGTGGAGATACGGGAACGTTACTCGGGGAGGGTGTGCCTTCGCAGTAGTGGAAGAGTTTTTCAAATTGATTCAGTGGTTTTGGAGACTATTCAACGCAAAGAAACAACCATACAGGCAATCGAATCTTTCCTTCTTATAATATTAATATAGATAATCCTGATTGAAACACTGAGGCACGGAATAACTTTTAGTAGTACGTACACAAGTTTTACTTCCTTGATCTTGATTAAAGCCAGTGCTAGAGAGTAATAACTATTTTGTGCTATCTTATAGGTATTTCTAAACACACCTACAAATCGCAAAAATATATATATATACAAAGAAATTTAAGTAAAGATAGAAACATTTTGCGTGCCGCCATACGCGGTTTAGAAGTCTCCGTTGGGGCGTTAATTATTGCTGTAGGTGTAGGCGAGTTTCAGAAGCCTGACCCAAGTGCATACGGTTGCAGTTCACCAGGGTTAGGTGGTATTCTCTGACTAGTTTAGTTTATCAGATTATACTAGTTGCGTATTTCAGTCGACAAACTACACTACAAGAACGCCCTGTAAACTGTTAAAAAAAAAGGGGCACGTAGGTGTCTATTAGGCCTTAATTTTACGCTGTACACCGGCTGTAACATACTTCGTACCAGCAGTCCTAATACTGTAGTACCACTATGACAAGGAGGGATTTAGTACCACAAATAGCGTCAGGTTGTTGATTTCTTTTAAGCCCGCTTCAACATGGACTAGTGTCCAGTCAAATGAGTATACTAAGACATAATGCCCTATAGGGATAATTTAGGACCAAGTAAACTAAGTATAATTCTGATGCTTATTATGGTTACCCTAGAACAGATTCAGTCTTACTGGTTTACTAATGCAATATTTATAATTCCGCTAAGACTGAAGAGAAGGTAAAACTGCCTTTTAACAGTATATTTATGCACTTAGACCACTTAGGGCCATTTTGTTAGAGGTAAAGGCTAGAATTAAATGTATATCCTATATTCTAACAAAAGTTGACTGGTTCGCAAAATGAAAAAAAAAAGAACCCTGAACAGCTTACGTTATCAGAGTTCCTTGTAGAATTTTATCAGATCGTGGGACTGCTGCCTAGAAAGTATTGTAGCATCTGACAGAATGAGACTTGCTACATATTTATTTACCAAAATAATCCAATGTAACATTATCTATTTACATTATAACTATCTAAACTAACCTAAATCTAAATAATGACATTGTACCCAAAGACTGGCAGCATTTCCCCTTTAAATAGTTATACCCATTGGTTTAGATAGATGACTGCAGTCTGCCAGTCGACTCTACTAGGAGTTTTCTTTTTCATATTTTTTAACAAATATCGTTAATATTCTTATTCTGATAAAAATGGAAAAAGAAAACCTTCCAAAGTCTTAAATTTACCGTGACTATTGTAACACATAGAAACCAATGCTTAACTAAATGGTCGAGAGTTGAAACTTGTGGGGTTAGCCGCTCCTAGTAGTTTATTTTAGATCATTTGATTCAATTTAAAACTAGCTAAAGGTTAAGTTCACCAGCTTTTGCTGTGCAAAAGATGAGGCATTAACAGATGTAGATGGAATTGTAAATTTGAGTTACTTTAACAGTGTATTCAAATTTAACCTGTATCCTCCTGCGGAGTACCTAATCTTGTATCTTACAAAATATCCATAAAAGCGGTATTCTATAATTTAGATTACGTCCAAGAGTCTCTCTGCAAAAAGAGTAGGTACATAACATTATGAGAATAAGAAATTCATCAGAATCTTGTGGCTGCACCACACAAGAAATATAGGTATCGTACCTTGCAGTTTCTTTTATTCAAATACCATTTCTAAAGTAATACCATACTATTTCTAAGTAAGTAGTAGTCTAATAATTATATGTCTAGTTTTTATCCTGTATTTGTGAAATAGGAATGTTTTACTAACCAAAAAGTTCCCAATAAATCTTGCGAATTTATAACATGTACATCAACCATAAAAAAAAAGTCTTTCTTGTTATCATAGTAGACTGCATAAGGTCAATGACACTTTATGGGTAGTTACCCAGTTAAACAGTGGTAGGTATACGCTCTTGCGACAGGCTACCAACCGAATTTGAAGGTATTGGTATGGTTAGATTAATCTGAGTATCTCAGTGATTGACTTAAGAATGCTTATACATTTTGCATTGACACATTGTATGCGCATACCATGATTATTTTATATTATTATTATTATTTGACATAATTCGTACCTACCTATTTCAGATTTATGTTTGCAAACGTTTGACACAATTTATTATAGTATGATATGAAATTATTAATTATTGAAATTATTACACGAATGAAACTATTATTACATTATATGACACCAATATTTTTGTTATTATCATCTGAGATTTTTATTAATATTTAAAATGATTATCTAAAGTCATTATTATTTGCATGACAATTTATTAAAGTTAGTTTACAGTATCGGAATTTAATCTATCGATGTATTTATGACCTAAGTTACAATTCATTGATTAAAATTGTCGGCAATAATAAACACATTGTAACATTATCGAATTAGGGAAACCTGTAAGGATAGATGTTGATATAAAAAAAAAAGTAACTTCGAGAATGCCACAAGAGCTGCCTTAAATACTATATTTATGTGTCCTTAGGGTTAAGGTATATAGGTATATTGTGGCTTCATCACGTTGCCTGAAACTAGACGATTATTAAGGTTAAAAGAACTCTATTTCTCATAAGGACAGTAGTTCGCTTAAAATGAGATTAACAATTTAATTTACAAATATTATTTAAGTAATATTATTATGATGGTAATATTAGATACCTAATGATTTTTTTATGAAAAATCACTCGCTTTTACTAGTTGTATTCCACTATTAAATATATTTTACACTAATTGCTGACACATGTAATGATTTATTTTGCTGGAAAAGGAAACCTGGAAGTGATCTGCAGACTCTGCTGGGTTTTAAAAAAAAGATCACTTTTTAGATTTTACATTTGTAAATAGTTTCAGCAGGCGGTCTGCTCTGTGAACTGGTTACTTGTTGCCTTTGTTTTGTATTCTTGACGTTTCGCCAGACTCAAGTTCTCACTTATAGTTTTACAAACTAAATAATGATTTAGTTAATATTATAAGCCTATAGACTATAGACAGAGTAGATAGAAGATATAGAGAAGGTTTAGGTTTAATTTAACTTTAAGATTTTGATTTAGCATATTATAAAAAGCCGCATAAAGGTATTATTGTTATGTACGTTATGTATAAAAATATGTGATTAGTTCAATATACAGGTCCGAATGTTGTGATTACTGCGTGCTCCGGAGATAGCACGCTGTCTGATGGCCGAATGTTGTGATTTTGCTAAAACCATTCAGTTTTAGGTAGTAATAAGTTATTTTTGTGATGTCAACACCGCCTCATAGTAGAATGATTAGCCTGTACATAAAACATTTATTGATTATTCGAAAATAGTGGGTAGTTGATTTAACATAAATGTTCAGTATGAGGTGGGATTTGTTGAGAGGCGAGAAAAAGTGAATATTCTGGAAAAAGGACACATTCTGTTTCCTGATCGAGTTCAGTAAAGTGCTAATTAGTTAAAGTATAATATTTGTATTAATTTAGTTAGTTGTGCAAGTATTAGATAAATTGTGAAAATAAAAATGTAACGAATCTACAATCATTGGATTGTTATTTATTTTATCAAACCATTAAGTGGAAATATAGGAGTAGTATCTATTATACGAAGAGCAGAAGAATAAATGGCTATGTACATCATTGGAGTATCATTTCTTCATCATACCCCTCTTCCACGGCAAAAGAGTCAATCCATCCGGTCTCTTCCCATCGGATCTGGACAGACCAGGGGGCTCAAGAGTGCAGGGCACATCTGCTGAGACCAGAGCCCTCCGTAAAATCAAACTATGTCTCTCGATTAGGGAATGCAATACCGGGATACCGGGATCCCGAAATACCGGGATCCCGCAGTATTTTTGCGGGACCAGTCCCGCACGTAAATCGTGCGGGATCCCGCGGGATCAGCGGGACTGTGCAAAGGTAAACGTCATGTGTTGTTCTGTTAGCGTAAGCGCGCAAACTGATTCGGTCTGAGTAAGTTTTTTGTAATTGTGACGTAATATGTAACCTATTAACGTACTTATTGGTTTTTAGTGATTTAATCAGGGAGAGTTGACTTTTCTTGTACTACAAACAGTTAGAAAAGTATTCAATTATCTCGTACATTGCTTGCTGGCTATCTGACATGTAAAGTTAGGAGTCTTTTGGCAGACAAGAATTTTGGCATGCCATGTTTTTTGAGCAGTTTTAAAGTAATGCCAAAACTACCCATTTTATCTGCTTCTGATAATTTGCAGTTGATATTTTATTACTTATACAAGTTGTAGATCTGCATTTGTGCAATACTTGCACAGGTGACTCTACTACCTACACTCGTTAATATTTCGTGATAAATAATTTTTTTTTTAGTCCTTTTTTTTAGCACAAATGCAGATCTACATGTTGTATGTATATCCGTTTAATAATCTCAGTACATAAGTAATATTCAATAATTTATTTTTCCTTGTGGCCCCGCGTACTCAGTGTTCTGTAAAAGATCACTGCAGTAAGTTACATTTAGTATGGCCGGTCCTTAGATGGGTGACCACTTTGTGACATTTATTTGAGCGTTGCCGTGCTTCGGAAGGCACGTTAAGACGTTGGTCCCGTTTGCCGGTAAAATGGGTTGAAGGCCCGGCTGAAAAATTCCAACAGCAAGCAGTCGCAACCTGTACCTGTTCATTTCAAGACTGCAATACGGCGCACCACATATTACGTGGTACGAGATCTTGAAAGGTGAAATGTGGGCTTATAATATGCCTCTGCCTACCCCTTAGGGGATTAAGGCGTGACTATTTTTCAGTTCTAGATGCATGTATGATACAGAATTCTATTCTTTTTTCAATGACTTTCAGAAATATGCGGGATCCCGCAAATACCAGGATCCCGCGGGACTGAGATCACTCAGTCCCGCAAATACCGGGATTACAATTGTGTTGCGGGATTGCATTCCCTACTCTCGATCCAATAATATCGTAATGAGCTGAAACGGAAACACTGCCTAGGCAGGCCAGTCCACAAACTAAGTCGTGCAAGAGGAAGAGTTGCTTTCTTTATTGAGGTTATCCATTAAAGAACCAACATAATCCATATAAAAGCTGACTAAAAGCGAAATTAAATAAAACTGTAAAAATTTAATTTGTCATTTGACTTACTACTATGTCAAGATAGTGGATCCCTGATTTAAATAGAGGAGATAAGAGAGAGCTTGTGAATAAAAGGATTCTAACAAATCTATCAAATCAAAGCGTCAAGTTTCATTTTGGGAGGCTGATGACCTTACTGTAGCCAGCGTGGCAAGGCGGGGCTCCCGGCTGTAGGCCTGGAAGGGCACCATGTGATTCGAGTTTTATTTTTCTCTTCGCCATGTTCTCGTCCGATACTCAGCAGCTGCACCGCTTGCATGTGAGGCAGTCTTGTGCAGAAGGTCGTCAGTCGAGCCTCATTGCACCCGAATTTCTGTAATAATGATCCAGTTAGACCAGACACGTAATATAATTGCACGTAACTAGCAAAAGTACATAATAATCAATCTATGTAAAACCTATTCACCTTCCATTGTGAGCCGATGCAAGTGTAACGACCTGTTAGTTCTTACATAAGGCTCTAAAACTACATTATTATTCTATTAAGCAAACAACCAGCCGTGTTCTCACAAAACTGTTCCTTTCAGAGTCAAGTTGATTCGACGCATTAACCGCAAAATTACTTATAATTACAGTAATTATGCATTTTTTGTATCCTAAACATTCACTCGGCTATGGGCCACCCGGATTTATGTGACTTTCTTGTATCATATTTAAGATGACCGGAAGAATTTCTTTCAAACATAAGCTAATAATAGGTATATTTATGCAGGAATCAACGAAGGCGAAAAATCTATTCGCCGCAAGTCATTAAAATATAGGTAAGTATGTAATAAGAAATGTGTGAGTTAGTGCTGCACACCCAATTCATAGGAAATGCTGAAGGTCGTTTTACTTTTTAATTGAATATTATTATAATATTTTAAACAGTAGATTTAGTATAAAATAACTGTATCTTACGCAAGTGAAAGGTTACTGTCCAACGGGTCAAGGAGGTCTGCTAGGATGTTCAGTACAACTTTACTGTACCCAACAATATTCCTTTTTATTGCCAAGTGCCAAGGCTCACTTATGAATATTTAATTTCATTCATTGCAACAGGCTTCTTATGAAACATATCGTGAAAATGCTGTACTTATTTTATGTCACAAATATAGGTATTTATACTTATGATATTCTGTTCGCGTGGTAAATATGTGTGAAATATAGATCCGGTCTCGTGTGCCACCAATACTTATTCTTCGACAAAAAATTTACCACTCGGAAAACTCCAGGAATGTGGAATAAGCTTAAATTTTTGACAGTGCTCCTCAAGTAGGCGGCTCTACGTGCATATTACCTATATCTTTTGACTCTCCTCTTGTAGAACCCACGATTGTAAGAAGATAAACACGTGCGCGGGCAGTCGTTCCAAGTTTTCATGGTCCGACTAAGAAACAATCTTTTGAATTGCTCGATTCTGGCGAATTATCTTATCTTCTGGTTTAGATGATACTCTTAATCACTACGTTCACGTTACTTCCTTCCTTTTTTATTTGTCTGAGGGCATAGAGCAATTGACCTCTAAAGTCATAGGTTGTTCTATGTCTGAGGGTCATTAGTCCTTTTCTAAAGCTAAATTTTTACGTACCCATCTATCAACTCAACCAGAACCGGTGTATTGTACACAATAAATATGACGTTATTGAGGAAATGAGTTACTGATTGAATAATGCCAAAATTACACGTTTCGCTAAATATGGCTACGGATGACATGAGCCGTGAAAAATTAAATATTTTCCGCTTGAACCGGCGACGACGGGTAGCTATATAAATATCTAACTATTCCAACATAAAAATACAAATTGGAAATGCACTTACCTTGAACTCTTGTTGGTAGGTAGGCGCTGCTCCCAGCTTTGCGTTCGGGGTCTTGATTCACGACCGCGAAATATGCACACAGGAGTTATAACCGTAACTCTCGAGACTGTGGCTGATGATAAGCGATGTAGCGCGATATGATGGGTAATCACAGCGGCCGATAGCGGAGCGGAGCGTTAAGAGACGGGTGCGTGCGTATCTTCCAATAGCTATGGCGGAATGTGAATGTAGGAAGCGGGCGGGATAGTGTTGCCATAGACAATACATAAAAGTAAGATGCGTTTAGTGCGTGAGTGTTGACATATAATAATTATAATAAATACCATTAAATACATAAACTAAAAAATATGTATGCGTCGGTACTGGCGCATCCAACTTCGGGGGGCTTAGAGGATTCTTCCTCTACATTGAATAAACAAAATAAAAAAATAAAAGGAATGAAAACTTATGAACTAAAAAATAATTCAAAAGCGTAGGAGTTATTGCGTGGGTAACGGGCAAAGCCGAGTTACAGGACGAATGTATTCACCAGAAGAAGTCTTAATTCTGACGACTCTAATTACACCATCCTTCCCGGGAAACACCTCTGATACAACCGCGAGTGGCCACGATAAAGGATGCGTATTGTCATCCTTAACAACAACTACAGTTCCTATCGTCACAGGTTTGGACGGCATATTCCACTTGTGTCTAAGTTGGAGAGAGGTAAGATATTCTTTGCTCCAACGTGTCCAGTAACTTTGAACAATTCTATTTAATAATTGATAGCGGGTGAGTCTGTTATCTGGTAATAGGGGTTCAATGTGTTCAGCGGGTAAATATTTAAGCGGAGTAACATTAAGAAAATGATTAGGCGTTAGGGGGGTTGGATCCGATGGATCCGAAGAAAGTATGCAAATCGGACGACTATTCAAAATGCCTTCAATTTGCACCAATATTGTACTGAATTCTTCATAGGTGAGTATTTGACTCCCGATAGCTTTAAATAAATGAGACTTAACACATTTGACATTAATTTCAGGCAACGAATTAAAATTGGGCCCGAAAGGTGGGCTGTGCTGAAACTGAATCTTATGTTGAGTTAGATATTTATTCAGATCATTTTTATAATTAGTGGACTGTATAAGCGTGTAAATTTCGTTCAATTTTCGTTTCGCACCTATGAAATTAGTGCCTCCATCGCTGTACAACACTGAAACAGGACCCCTGCGTGAGATAAAACGTTTAAAGGCAGCGAGAAATAAATCTGTACTAAGATCACTTACTAACTCTAAATGGAGCGCCTTTGTTGTGAGACAGACGAACAAGCAAATATACGCTTTATGACTTTTTACTCCACGACGTCTTATGTGAGTTACGTAAAAGGGTCCCGCGTAATCAACTGCGGTATGCACAAACGACTTTACTTGTGAAACTCTAATGGATGGAAGATCACCCATAGGTGGAGTTGTAGAACGAGGCCTAGCTTTAAAACATAAATTACATTTATGTACTCGTTGGCGAATCAAATTTCGTGCAGAAAGAATCCAATACTTTTGGCGAGTCAATGCTAACACTAGTCCAGGACCGGTGTGTAAATTGTCGGTGTGATAGTGGTCTACTAAGAGCGACACTATACGTCCTTTAGGTGATAGCAGTATTGGATATTTTGTATTGTAATTTAGTTGAGAATGAGTAAGTCGACCACCTACTCTAATTAACCCTTGTTCGTCAAGAAAAGGGTTGAGTTTTAAAATAGCCTGATTTGGACAAATTTTAGTAGCCTTAAGTGCTTGTAATTCTACCTGAAAATACTTAGACTGATCGAAGCGGACCGCATAATATTCTGCGTATTCTAAATCGTATACAGAAAGTATACCGCGGGATTTGAGAATCCTTGTGAAACGTAATACATAAACCAGTGAACGAATAAATTTTACCCAACTCGAGCAACGCTCGGCAAGTTCGTCTATCATGTGAACGTGATCGGAGACAGGTATGGTATGTGCATGGAGAGAAGCTATTTTAATTTCCGGTAATTCTGTCTTCTCGTTATGATTGATTTTATATTCCTTCACAGGCCATGCATTTATAGGTGCGGACAGCCATTTCGGCCCGTGAAACCAAAGATAGTTATTTATTAACCCTTTAGGTGTCACAGGGCGCGAGACTATATCGGCGGGATTTTCAACCCCACGAACGTGATACCAATGGGAAGCAGGCAGATATTCATTTACCTGAGCGATGCGATTAGCTACAAAAGTTTGAAACTTATGAGCGGGAGAGTGAATCCAGGTAAGGGTTACCGTAGAATCAGAGAATGCGAATATATTGTTTATTTGACACCGCTTATTAAAAACAGTGCGCACAGAATTAATTAATTTTGCGAGTAAGACCGCCGCGCAGAGTTCTAAACGCGCTAGCGTTTTATTAGAATCTGACACTTTGGATTTAGCGGTCAGTAGATTCACATTAAGAGCGTTTCCGTTCTCAGCCGTTTCTATTCGTACATAGATAACAGCACCATAACATTGCTGGCTGGCATCCGAGAAGCCTATTAGAGTAATTCGACGAGCGGATGTTAAACCTATATGTCTCGGTATTTTTATTTCAGATAAGCGCGACAACTCCCTATGAAAGTGTTTCCATTTAGACAGAATGCAACCCGGGACCGTCTCGTCCCAGTCCAGTTGTAATTTCCAACATTCTTGTATAAGCAACTTCATGTATGCGACCACTGGACTGATGATTCCAAGCGGATCGAACAAGCGCGCGGTTACGGAAAGGATCGAGCGTTTAGTGCATGTTAAAGGCATGTCGATCACTATTTTAAAGTTAAAGGTGTCATCGTTAGGTTGCCATTGCATACCCACGATCTTAGTGTCAACATGAGGATCCTCATCAAACTTGACAGCGAGACAGCTCTTATGAATTGACGGGATACGTGACAATAGGGTATTGTCATTAGAGATCCACTTAGTTAAGTTAAAACCTCCAGATTTAAACATAGCGACCATTTCCCTATAGGTGTCTTCAGCTAAATCTACATTCTCTATGGAACTAACGTAGTCGTCAACATACATGTGATTGTCAGCTTCGTACGCCGCCAGAGGATATAAAGCGCGACAGTCTGACGCGAGCTGGTTTACGACTCGCATTGCCAGGAAGGGTGAGCTGGAGACGCCAAAACAAACGCGGTTGAAATGATAGCTTTCAATAGGAGAATTGGAATCGAACCTAAATAATATTCTTTGATATGCATGATGATCTTGAGTAAGTTTCACTTGAAAATACATTTTTTCTATGTCCGCGGTTACAGCAACCGGGTACATACGCAAATTGAGAAGCAAATGAAAGATATTGTTCTGTAATATTGGTCCCGTATAAAGCAAATCGTTAAGCGATTTACCTGACGTGGTTTTACACCCAGCGTCTAAGACCACACGCGTTTTAGAGGTTTCTTTGTCAGGGCGATAAACGGCCCGATGCGGCATATAATAAACTTGAGAGTCTAGAAAGCTATTTGACACTTTAGTGAGATAACCTTGATCAATATATGTTTGAATAATGGCATTATAATCGTTGCGTAAGTTAGAAGCGTCTAACTTTTTTTCTAAATTTAAAAACCTGCGTTTGGCGATTGTGTACGAATGCCCTAGCTCACTGGGAGGGTATTTAAAGGGAAGACTAACCGTATATCTACCGGTATCGTCGCGTGAGTACGTAGACGAGAACAGCTTTTCACATGCTGCGTCGTCCGTGCTAATGTGCTTCTTATCTGGCACCTGTTCTATCTCCCAAAAGCGTTGCGTTAATTGTTCGAGAGACACATCTTGAGTGTGACATAAGAAGGCCTTGTCGGACACGGAGGAATGAGACATGCGATCGCGGGGATGCTTGTTTGCCACTAGCGAATAAGGTAAAGCATGCGCCTTTCCCATTGCGACGTATCCGAGCGTGGTTTCTATCGCGATTACTGATGAGGTTGGGGATGTAATTTTTTGCGACCCTAAAATCATGGGGAAGAGTTCATTACCTAACAAACAATCTATACCACCCGGAGTATAGTATCGTTCGTCAGCCATAGGTAAATTTTGTAAATGGGTTAATTCCGCTGTATCAATTTCCACGTTAGGCAAAAAATCTGTAATAGTGTCTATAACCCGTGCACTAACCGAATAAGAACAGCGGGCATCAAATCGCGAATATATTTTGAAATGCGTAATTCCATAAGATTGGCTTTCAAGTTGACCTATGCCTTTAATGACAGAAGGAGCGTTAAGTATGGTTAAGTGCAAACGCTCACAACAAGACTTCGTAATAAAGTTACTCATAGACCCTGAGTCCAAAAACAAACGTATACGATCCGATTTATAATTTGCATATACACAAGCAGTCGGCAACAAAACCGTGGTCGCGCTGCTTGAATTACGCGGCGGAGGGATCACAGCCGATAACGACGCGATATTGCCACTATGTGACCGCGCCTCCCGCGAGTGCGAGCGGGACGGATCATCTGCCGATGACGCATGAGTCGACATGGAATGCTCGGACGGCGCAGTAGACGCGTTTGCCTGCCTCGATGCGTTGCCGGCAGCATGATTTCTTGTTGAATTTGATGCGTTCAAATTATTTTTATAACACAGTAAACTATGATGAGACCGATTGCAAATCGAACACCTATTAACAGATCTGCAAGCACTCACGTGATGAAAACCTAAACAATTAACACAAAAGGAATGTTTACGAACTATTTCATTTCGCGTTTCAACAGTCTCTTGAATAAAATGTTGACATTTGAACAAAGGGTGAGCGGAATTATTGTTACATACGATACAATTTTTTATGTTAGAAGTATCGACTGATTTCAAATTAGTAGGGCGGGTTTGCGTAAAAAATGACTTAGGTTTATTTAAATGAGAGGCGGTTGAACTCCGCTGAGCGCGATAATCACCTTTTTGGGAATGTGATGGTGAGCGGAGCGTTTGGAGTTTGCTTTGTTCTGTCAAAAATGTTTTGACGTCACTATATGTAGGTACACTCAAATGTCTATGAGATTGTTCAAACAATTCAAGCATAGGTTTATCAAACTTGCTTAATGCTAAATGAGTTATTATGAAATCTGATAAATTTGTGATAGGTAGACGCTGCAGAGCTGCTTCAGCTGAACAAAAGTTCTCCAAGATCTGATCAGCCGATTGCCCTGGCTTCTGGTGTAACATTTGTTCTAAATAGCACGACGCCTGAACCCTGGTATCGTGGTATTTAGCCAGAAGGGCTTGCCAAATAACATCGTAATTTTGTGCGGTAGCAGCTATGCCTGAACAAACAGTAAGTGCCTTACCCGAAAGGCAACCTATCAAATATTGAACCTTTTCGGCGTTGGTGAGACGAGTATTCGTATGTATCACACTACAGAAATTTTCATAAAATATAGGCCACTTACCATAAGTACCATCGAAACCTGTGAGTTTAAGTGGGGGTAATTTGATATTAAAATTATCACTTTTCTTTTTATCGTCGAGTTCTTGTCTCAGAGTAGTTTCCGTTTGCTTTATGAAACAGTATAATTCATCAAATGTATTAAAAACACTATAACTCGGCTGTACCTGCGGATTATCTTTTAATTGTTCAATTAACAATTTATCGATAGTTTCGATGTAATCCGATCGGGTTTTATCGATAGATTGAACCCGAGCGAGAAACATCATGCGTACTGTTTCATCGGTAACCTTGAGACTTAAGTTGTACACTTCTTGAACTATGTGAAACAAACTTTGTTTTTTGTATTCTAAAAAATTTATCATGACCTGACTTTCGTCTGAACTTTTACTATGGGATTTGTCTTTAGAAGCCATGATAATATAATTGATACGAGATACGAGTATGTATATAAGTGGGTAGGTAATAGAAATATTCAGCGAAAAAGTATAAAATTCGAACAACGATCAGCTGTTAGCTTAAATCAGCTGTTTGCGGTAAAGTATTCAGAGAACAAACCCAATATGGAGTCTGCGTAACAATCAGCTGTTAATCGTTTGAATACCGTTATGTATCGGCTGCGTTGCCCAGTACCGTCACAATAAAATAAATATATGTGGGTATAAAATTAACGTATAAATATGAGTTTTATCTACGATTACAATTCGAAAGATAATATGAAATTGTAATGAAATTGGGGAAAACTACGTTAAATTTATGACGGTTGAGAAAATTGTTAATTTTGGATTGTCCGTTTTACTTTATGCCAAAACTCCTAATTACCAAAAAATATCAAAATGATTGCCTAGAATCGGACAACCGGACTAACATGGCCAGGATGGTCCAAGTCCTGGGTAGCGATAATTTCGGGGGGCGCTACCTGCCAGCGGGTTGATTATATATAGGTAAATATGATTATGATAAATAGCGTAAATGCGTTATAGAATATGAGTACTTATGAGTAATATAAAATATGCGGTGTGAAAAGATAATTAACTTTTCTAATGCGTGCGGGTGGCGTTAAATATAATATTTGCGTTGAGTATTTATGAGTAATATACTAAATATATATATGCGTATGCGTGAATTTAATAGGAAAAGAGGTAATTAATATTATTAGTAAAAAGAATGCGTTAGATGGAATATCCGGACGGAGGACCACCCTTGGAAATGCACTTACCTTGAACTCTTGTTGGTAGGTAGGCGCTGCTCCCAGCTTTGCGTTCGGGGTCTTGATTCACGACCGCGAAATATGCACACAGGAGTTATAACCGTAACTCTCGAGACTGTGGCTGATGATAAGCGATGTAGCGCGATATGATGGGTAATCACAGCGGCCGATAGCGGAGCGGAGCGTTAAGAGACGGGTGCGTGCGTATCTTCCAATAGCTATGGCGGAATGTGAATGTAGGAAGCGGGCGGGATAGTGTTGCCATAGACAATACATAAAAGTAAGATGCGTTTAGTGCGTGAGTGTTGACATATAATAATTATAATAAATACCATTAAATACATAAACTAAAAAATATGTATGCGTCGGTACTGGCGCATCCACAAATCAAAACACTAGAAACTATTACATTTGAAGATACATTTAAGAAATTGTAATATCTGTATAAGAATTTTTAACATTGGTGTGCAATAAAGTTTATTCTATTCTATTCTAGAAAACTCACTAGCATGCTTGCCTTGTCTTGTAACCAATTGCAATAAAATAAAGTTTTTTTTGAGCTTACGTTAATAAATTGTTTAACAAATTTTTGTCTTAATTATAATTACAATCCCAAACGCAAGAAACCTTATTTAATCGACTTCAATGAAGGTTCTACTAAAAAGGTACTCATTTGTGTTTTAATAAAAAAAAAAAAAGAAGTGTGGCACTCGGGGACTGCCGCGGTAAAGCTATTACATAGCATTTTTTACCAACTATGCTAGTATAATTATTTCTATATAAGAATACTAGCTGATGCCCGCAGCTTCGCCTGCGTAAAATTTGTTACCGCGGGAAGTTATTCCCGGGATAAAAGGTAGCCTATGTGTTATTCCAGACTATAATGTATCTCCGTACCAAATTTCAGCCCGATCCGTTCAGCGGTTTGAGCGTGAAAGAGTAATAAACATCCACACTCACAAACTGTCGCATTTATAATATTAGTAAGAAGTAAGATTTTAAGGCCTATGTTCAACAAAGTAAAGTACCAAGTGCCTACTTGACTGTGGACATTTGGGCTTTTGGAATTTTGTTTTAGAACTTTTTAAGAAGAACAATTATTTTGTAATAAATTATTTTTATGTAACTTCAACCATTTACGCAGAGGCGCAACGGATACTCTTATAACGATTAAATGTTTTCCGTTTTCGAAACATTCCTCATTGCTGCACCACTCCTATTAATCTTCGCATTATGTTATGTAGCCTATAGCCACTATCAAAAAATGTACCTACTTACTATCGAACAGTTTTTGACAGCCTACCAGTAGTTTCAGTAAGGCTTGCCTTGGTATGATGTGATTCATGGTCCCTTTGCAGCGTGTGTCCAATCCAGCGCAGCAGCTACACTTCCGACGTTTGATCTGTTGGGGTCTCACTGCAGCGTTCCAATAGTCTTACGTTCGTGATGTTCTCGGGCCCATATGTACCGAGGATCCATTGGAGGCAGCGTTTGACGAAGACTTATAGCTGGTAGCTGGTGCGAAATGTCTTTACTTTAGTGACCTTCCATGTCTCGCATCCGTATAGCAGTTAGCAGTACAGTTTTAACGTTTACTTTGTTTTGAGTTTCACTCTTCGTGTCTATTTTCGCAACTGCCTACGGGGCGCAGCTGTGTAAAGGTTATTCTGGCCTTGGCGAGACTCGAAATGATGTAGGGTACTCTTCTATTCCATCAGTTTCTGACACGACACTCCCGAGGTACGTGAATTCGTGCCTCCACCACATCTCTTGCGTCTGTCGATTTTAATTTCAGTCCAGCCATTCGCTGCCTCATCCTGCTCGTTGTCCTGCACGTTGTCCTGCAGACATGCATGACGGCGTGTGTGTGCCTCAGCAGGCACAGGACATCGGCATCATTAATATCCTCCAGGATATCAGTATAGGCCCCATTCTATGCCGCGCCGATTGTTCTTTGCGGTATTCAGCATTATACCATCTATTTTCTATGGATGGTTGTTAACTATCCTGTTATCTTCATAACGATCCTCTAAGGTACAGTATGTATTTTCAAAAGAGTTTGTGAACTCTATTTTTAATTTCTTTTTCAGAATATTGATGACATTTGATTGATGTCATTTTATACACGTTACGTCTACTACATTGATACATGTAATAAAATTCTAACACGCCGGTGTTTGTATGTAAATTGTTTATATTGAGGAAAATTCTATACTGAGGAATAGTTTTAACCATTAAGCTCTATTTTGATATAGCATACAGGACAGATTTACACGCTACTTGATGAGTATGATTAATAAATACCTCTAATTTCATAGACCTTGTGTGACGTAAACAAAGTTGCGAGGGTCAGCTAGTTAAAATATAAAACAATAGGTTTCTTCTTTCTACTTAAAAACTATTTTTACAAATTTTATGGTAATAATAGACATTCTTTGAAATATGCATGTATGGTATTGTTGTGACTTTTATGACACGTTTAAAGTACATAGGTATGGGATAGATGGCGCTCGCGGCTACGTCAGCGTGAAATTTTCTTCCCGCTTCCCATGGGAACGTACTCCCGGGTTTGGTTATCTTTATAGCAGTATTATATATAAATTAACAAAACAAAAAATGATACTGCATTGGTGATAATAATAATAAAATGTATGTATATAGAGTACTCACTCATTTTCTTTCACTATTTTTCGTGACTTTCTACATTAATAAATGCACTTTGTTTATTTATATTTAAAACACTTTTTACACAAATTATACGAGTACAGTTCACTGTTGTACATAGATGATGAATACCTATACACCTATAGTCGAATTTTTATTTAGACGAAGTAAATTGACAGCAACTAATGTAATTGACAGCATCGAAATTGTCATTTCACATTAAGAACTCTAAATTCGACCAACACTCCTAATTCAACTTTGGTCGAGTGGTTAAGACGCGGATCGGTACGCAGAAGGCGCAAGATCGATTCTGGGTACAAGCATCAATTTTTGGATTATTTGACATAATAATAATAATATATAACGACTGCAGAGTTGTTCATAATTGACGTAAACAAAAAAATTATGAATTGCTAGACTAGATACACGAACGTGGCCGAAGGTAGCTGAGAGTGTGACTCGTTTTCGTGACACAATTTCTGGATTCGGTCTCCACGCAAGGCCCGCGATAGAAGCTATGCAATAGCTTAAAAACTATTGCAATCATTACGAGTTGATATCGCAATAAGTCTGGCAAAGAAAGTGAGTGACCGTCAGATAGTTCGGGTGGCCTCCGCACTATAAATTATGCACGGTTTTTAGGCTGAATGCTTTGTTTTTTTTTTATTTTACCTTTTTGAACAGAAAATTATGTTCGTTCTATTTATTTTTAACTGATTTTATAACAGGAGGATATAATTAAGTCGAGCGAGAGACGGTGTCTCGATACTTTACCAACCACAATATAATAATAGAAGGTAGGTACTTACCTAATAAATTATACTCTACTAGCTGACCCGCGCAACTTCGTTTGCGTGATAAATGAAGAACCGCTCGACCGATTTTGTGCAAACTTCACATAAACCATCTACTAAATAGTCCGAACAAAGCCTAAACATTTGGTTTGAATAGGTGAGCCCGTTCTTGAGTTATAAAATTACAACGAAAAGTGGCATTGATTTTTATATATATAGATATATAGATAGATGTAAGTAGTCGGCAAAATACACAAAGGATATCGAGGACATACTAGCTACTCTCCACCTTGGCTACATTGAATTGGTGTTGTTTTCAATATTATTGTCCATATTTTGATGAAGATGAATATTGATAAACAACAGATCTCTTCAATACCTTACCAAGTTTCAGGGGGTGTAATATGATAGCGTTATTTGAAATATCTAGTTCAAATCATTTTTGCATACATTGCCCCCGCGACCGTGGCAGCAATATTTAGCGGTAGCAGGAGCCTCCTGCATGTTGGAGGGGAGACTCACAAGGTATCCTTATAAGCTAAGGCAGTTAATATACTTACCTAGTATAGGTAAATCAGATCAATGTAGATTTTTAAAATATACCTCGTTGATTTCAAGTTCAATGTGCAACTTCTAACAATCGTGAAGTGAATTAGACCCTTAAAGTATTTTAACCTACTTACAATAATCAGGTATTTAAAGTAAAGTGTTTCCAAAGGTCATTGCCCAACCTCTACATTTTTTACTTATCACTTGTACAGTTACACAACTTACTGCTATTAAATAGTAATTAGCTCTAAAAGTGAACTTTACGTTTGAACGTGTAAATCGTAAAAATAATATTAAAAAAGACAATAAAGTGTCATTTGTATTATCGATAAATTTTATTAACAAATTATATAATTGCCCGCCTCGGTTTCGCACTATCAGTCAATCAAATTAATTATCGCAGTCCATAAGGTACCTACTGGACGTAGGTCTCTCTCTTTACATCGCAATGGAAAATGAAACGATTTTTTTTCCTCTTTTGCACACAATTTGTCCTTACTATTCATTTTTTTCAAATATTGCCATTATTCTTGACCACCAACTAAGACATTATCAAAGAAAGGCTTTTCAGATATTGCCACTGGATTAACTAAACCTTGTACCTACCTACCTACTAATTATGTGCTACACTTTTAGATAAGTAGGTACCTACTTAATAAACACTAAGTTACCAAAAAACACGATAAAAATCGACTAATAGGTACCTAAGTACTGTTCATATTGGACAAATTATTTTACACATGAGAAACAGGTGAATGGCCACTGGCGAGGTTTTTACTAAGGTTAGAGGGATTGGTAGGTACAAAGAGTCGACGCCCCAAGATGATAAAAAACTTGCCAAATGCGAGTCAAACTCACGCACGAAGAGTTCCGTGCGGCAAAAATATCACGTTTGTAAGAGCCTCCGTAAATACATTATCCCTGAGCATAAACACGGAGGGATAAAACTACAACCCTCTATGCCTTCAAAGTAGGGAGAAATTTGTCTTATGCTTCCTCCACATTACTCGCGAAGTTGAACTAAGTTCGACGAGTACGAGAGTGTAGAGAGAGGCAACTCTGGCAAATTCGCCGACGAACTTCGTTTAACTTCGCGAGTAATGTAGAACAAGCTTTAGAGCAGATACCTGCCTCACATCGTACCTACCCTTAGTCATCCCCCATTAGTGAGATGCGGACTAGTGATGACGTAATAGAGTCCCGTTTTTAGATACCCTTTGGGTACGGAACCCTTAAAATGTTGGCAAATCATAAAATAAACAGTAGTGGACACCAGACTCCCAACTGAATACATTCAAACGAAAAAGAACTCAGCATGAGGCATAATCGAAACTGTTTTTGCAAGTCATAGGTTATGTAAAAAAGTTTGTCGAACAGTCAAACGTTTAAAAGTATCTAATTCAGTTAAGAGGTCAATGTACCCGAGGGTAAACTTGTGAATAAGATACATACTTCTTTGCAATATCTATTCTGGGCTTAAAATTAACTTAGATACGCCAAAACGAAAGACGGCCTGAGGACGGTGAGGGGACTGCTCACCGTCCTTACAGAAGCAGGCCCTAGATGACTACAGTGACGTGAGGAATTCACGCTCGCACCCCCAAGGGAAGTGGGATAACACCCGAACAACCCCCCAAAGACGCGGAATAGCACCCGAACCGCCACTCTAGGCCTGGGGTATTCTTCCGAGAGCTTACCCCGGGCTCCCAACCGTGGCTGTTAGGTAGGATACGTGTGGTTTTTAATCGGTAGGAGTATAGCATCCATGTAGGATTTTCCTCACGTTAAAAAAATGTCAAAGCGAAAGCCTTGTTATCGACTAATTGTGGTTCTTGGGACATCTTTCCGATGAGTTACAGTGGTTGGGGGACCGTGTTTTTAGTCGATTCGAGTACGTCATCACATCCGTGAGGATATCACAACAACGAGTAAAGCAACGTGATATTCTGTCTATGGGATTATTTTCTCACGTTCAGAAATCCTTCATGGATGCTATTATATTCTCTTATCGACAAAAACCATACGGTGACCAACCAGTGCCTATGGCCGCAAGGCTGGGGTTAGCCCTCGGAATGATGGCTCAGGAGCTGGTTATGGGATAATTGATTATATAGTTAACATAAGCTACTGTAAAAATAATACGCATACACCGATCGTCCCTAACGGATAAGCATATATACCTTACCCTACCATTCCAGTTTAAATGTTGTACTTGGGCCCCCAATATAAAGTGTAGGTGAGCGTATTGCCATGTGAAAACAGACAGGAGCCGGTCGTGGCTACGTGCTTTAAAAAAATTCAAGACGCCCATAAGGTTTTCAACTTAGTTTATAGTAGGTACCTTTGGAACTTAAATGCTCGTGAATAAAAAATCTGTAAACTATAGTCAGCCATTTGAGACCATGTGCAATGGATTCTAGAAACATCTAACTTCCAAACAATAGTGTTTTACCGAGGTTGGTTTGGCGCCAGAGAAGTCCTTCCAAAGGCATGCCTTCATGCTTCAGCTCCATGTAGACGTAACTGATTATAAGATAAAGTTACCTATAATTATCATCAGACTTATTTATTTCTACCTTCCTGGTATGAAGGGTTATACCGAGTGACTGACTGAAGAGATAGAAGTCTTGAACGTGCATGGTTTAATCTAGAAAATTCAAAACATAATACGAGCTACACAACCGTCTGTGGTTTCCCAAAACAATATCAAATTAATCTCTGCTATGAGTATCCTTCTCACAATACCGTACCATCTTTCAAGCTCATCGTAATACGAAGAACGAAACATCATACTTATACCGCTAATGTGTCAATTTTGCAAATAACATTGCCACAGTTATTAAACAGCAACTATGGAGCGACCGCAAAGAGTAACACCGTTACTTCTAATATATCGGAATGCTCAATAAGTATCTAATAAATCATGATCGGTACTATTTATCGCCTTCGATTACACTCGGTTAGTATGTAAAAACCGTTAAATGATCATAAATATACAGTAACGTGATCTCATTGCAAAAAATGTTGCGAATTTAGAACGATACAATCCTAAATACAAACGATAGAACTGATTCTATGTTGAGTTGTAAGTAGTTCATATTTCTGTTACTATAGGCGCTCGGCCTGTAAGAAGTAAGTTTCTTCTTCATCTTCACATGTGCTATCCCTTTTTGACCTGTTGACCTGTCGAGCGACAAAAAGAGATAGGACATATTGTGTCACAATTTACCCATTTCTTACAGGTCGATCAATATAGCCTTTTCCGTCTATCACACGGGCGAAGCCGCGAGCATAAGCAAGTGTATTTTAATGAATAATGCCGTAGGTACAGATGTACTTGTACAGTACATCCTATTTGCCTTCCTGGTGTCCCCGTTTTGCAAAAGAAGGGAATGGAACTCTACTTCCTACTACCATAATTTATCTTCTTACCTTTTAATTTCGCTGTGGACTCCAAGATAATCTAACTTCCTGGGACTAAGCGTGTTCGAGCTTGGAGTAACATTTCTAGTCTTGGTCAAAGCTGTAGATCTTGCTTAACAGGAGTCCCAATAGAACTAGGTATTTATAGAATCCTTATATCCGAATTCGCCTTTAGGGAGGTCGAGGTCATTTGATGAGCTAATGCAAATTAACTGTTTCATAGTAGAGAAGCAGATCTATTTTGTGGAAAACAATGTTTTTTTGGCTTACCTTTTACAGCAATCGCACAAAAAAAACCGGCGAAATGCGAGTCGGTCTCCAACACGGAGGGACCCATAGGGAGAGTTCGGATGCTGGACAAAGTCTGTCTCGGGCGCCATGGGGTTATCCCTCCGAGGGCTTACTCCTGGTCTTCGAAAGTAGACAGGTTTTACTCGTTAGAAGTCCGTCATGGAATTTCCTCACGAGATAAAGGAAAATTCTCTTTACTAAGATGTTTTACATAATCTAATTTGATTGTCATAGAACTAAATTCTACACTTCGTTGATTAATATTCGTGGTAATTGCAATTTAAATCAGTTACCAGTATACTCTATAATAACCATTTATAGCAATATATGCATACTTAAAGCGAAAAGACCGCATCAAGATTAGATACTGTTTCCCTGTAATCATCAAATGGCAAACATCTACACTCGCTTTTGTGGTACCGGATACCGGAACAAATACAAAGACTTTTATGGTACAATGACGTCAATTTTGCACCAAAGTGTGTCAAATTTGACCAAAGAGGCTTACGTAACTCATAATTTTAACAGCCAAGCTTAATTTGCGGTAAGAACTTCGTGATGGAGTTATGCGTAATGTCTCTCAATTTATGGAACCATCGTTATAATTTTCTACAAAGCAGTACTTTACTGAGATTTACTGCGGTTTTTATAGAGCACTGTAATTTAATGGTTCTCTCACAGACCTACATTTAAAATCCTGTAAATTAAGTCATACCACAAATTAGATACGTTACATGCTGCAAAAAATGATCTTTCAATAATGGTGTTTATGATCTAAATAGCCATATTTACAAGATCACATGCTATTATCTACAACTAAAGTGCTTCCATTTATAACTATTTTAGGATACCTACCTAATAACTGCGTGTATACGATAGGGCTCAAGCTAGTCTCACCTACATGTAGTACAGCCTTCTGCTGAACACCGAACGCAGACATGGCAAAGAGAAGGAAAACTCAAAACCACCTAATGGTGGTTGACCAGATAGGTAGCGTGGCTTTAGATTCAGAAAGCTCAATGTTATCTTCTACATTAACCCTAAAATGCGTTCACAACGCCTTCTAATGTATTAAACTGTGTTTCAAATCATTCACGAAGACACTTCTTTTTACATTGTGAACATCCTCATGCTATGCCAGACTCCTACTGGCTTAACCAGCCTTACTCTACGGCCGGGAGTCCCGAATGTACCCTCGCATGAAATACCCCAGAGCTTCACAAAGACAGGTTCAGACGAATTATTTTACACTAGCGGTCACGCGGTTTCGCGGTAGCATGAAGATAACAAAATTCTTTTTTTATATTTTCAGATGGGGTGCCGAATAACAATCGTGGACGATGTCTTAAACAGATCCTTTTACAAATTAGGCCTTATCGTCGGCAAGCAACCTGGATACTTCATCATCATACCCATCCTGCTCTCTATGCTAATGATCACGGGCTACCAAAGAATCCATTATGAAATGGACCCAGAATACTTATTCTCACCTGTGAGGGGTCAAGGAAAACTGGAGAGAAGCATTGTGGAAGACTATTTCAAAGTCAATTATTCACATAGATTCAATGTGGGCAGAATCACACGAGCTGGTGAGTAGAACACATATTTTAGTAAAAGCTATTATTTTTCTTTTCATTTTTTAGCGTCTTGCATTGCAGTTGGCCAAATATTTAACTTCTATTAAGTTTGTAAAATATAGCTTGATTCGAATGGCAGTTGTAATAATGTTAACAAATAGCGACTTTATTTCACCGGCATAAAGCTTTTATAATTGCAGGATGAGTTCGTAGGTTAAATTCCCACCCAGGTTAAATCTCTTTTAGAGGAAGAAAACTCGAAATGAAACCCGGTTGTCAGTAAAATGACAATCGTTAAGTCTTATGTGCGACTTGAAAAATTTCAGCTGCGGGTCGCGGCGACCTGCGCCTATCCATTTCAACACGGCAATAGGCTCACCTCCTACGTGGGACCCACCATTCCACGTGGGACATAAAACTATAAGGTGAAATGTGGGCTAGTATACGCCCACATTATTGCCTTTGCCTACCCCTTCGGGAACAAAGGTGTGACTATATGTATGTTTATAAATATCAAGGTATCTATGATTAATAGTTATCTAGATCCATGACGGCAGCGTGACGTGAGGAATTCACGCACGATCCTTAGAAGCGGGAAGCGGGAGGCCGCAGTGGCGGCCGTGGGTTTGTTGGGAGCCCTAGGACATCCTCCAGAGGGCTTACCCGGGACTCCCAACCACTCGGCTGTTGGGCGTAACGTGAGGTCTTTTAGTCGGTAATAGTCCGGCATAGCATCCATGAGGATTTTCCCTCACGCTAAAAAAATAGTTATCTAGATTATACACAAGCTAACATTACCTTCATTTCGCCTGTATGCAGCTGCTTATATGTACCTAGATATGTTTACAATAATAACCAAAAGAAGAGTCACTATAGCGCTAAGTCGAAAATCAAGTCGAGACGTTAAATGATAGTAATTAGGTACATTCTATAACGTTCCTTACTCCTTAGTAGGTACAGAAGTTCTTTTAGCCCGTTTATCTCTATTCTCGATAAGTGCATTAAGCATCTTACACCATGGCTGGTCCTGAAATGAGTGACGGCTTAATGGCATTTGACATTTACAAGCATTTCCGTGCTTCGGAAGGGTCGTCAAGCTGTTGGTCCCGGTTGCCAGAAAATTGGCAGTCATTAAACCAAGTTGAAGGCCTTACGGATGGATTGACTATTTTAAAACCAGGGGGTCAGAACCTGCGTATGCCCATTTTCACACGACAATTGGCTCATCACCAGTCACATGGGACAAGGAGAGACACACTAGACAAAATAGGGTAGACAGTTGGCGTATAGCATACCCTTGCCTACCCTTTCAGGATAAAGGTGTGATTCTATAGGATGGGTACATGAAGTGTGTTTCTTAGTACTTTTTTTTATATACTACTTAGGTGACAGACAAGGTTACGGCCCACCGGAAGGTTGATAACCGTAGCCTATGGACGTTTGCAACACCAGAGGCGTTACACACGCGCTGCCGACACGGGCGCAAGTTGTGACTACCCACAGTTAAAATTTTTCAAGCCGCCCTTAAGTCCTTCAACTTGGCTTAACGACTGTCATTTTACTGACAACCGGGACCAACTCCTTAACGTGCCTTCCGAAGCACGGAAACGCTCGTCAATAAACATCACAAAGTGGTCACCCATCCATAACCGGCCATAGTAAATGTTGCTTACGGCAGTGATCGTTTACAGAACACTCAATCTGCGGGGTCACGACCTACCTATACCTACTTATTTCTATTGCAATAAAAAAGTCATGTTTTAATTTCTATCCTTGTAGGACGTTTTGGCAGAGTGATCATCGTGCCTAAAGACAATAACACAGACATGCTGCGGACAGAAGTATGGAAGGAGCTAAGGCAGTTAGATGAGCTGGTGCAAAATATGACTGTGACGCTACCAAATGGAGAGTCGTTCTCTTACAAAGAAGACTGCGCGCGCTGGGAGGGCCAATGTTACACCAACGATATTCTGAACTTGGATAAGATTATTGGAGAGGTGAGTCTTATTTTGGCTGTTTAAAAAGTAAGGATAGTCTGAGCGTTAGACCAACAATATTATGACAGCAAAAAGTCTACTCCGTCGGTACCGTCTTTTTAAATAATGATGAAATACAGCAAAACCAGTGGAACGTTTTGTCTTACCCTTGCGTCCCTCGTGGCTACAATTGTATACTAATTAATTAAAAAATTCAAGAAGTGTGTAATTACTAGATGGCAGGGTTTCGTCAGTTCTTGTACCTATTTTATCAACTTGGCCACTCCTGCTCTGTTGTAATACAATTGCATGTAATGCGCTAAGAAACTGCGACATTAGAGAATGTCCTACATACTATATGCATATAATACAGATCTACTTTCGTTTTCTAGCACTTTCTTTTTGAAAACGTCTCATGAAAGCAGTTGTTTATTAGTCTAATACATATTAAAACAGTCTTTTTCACATATTTATTGCTATTTTCATGTTCGTAATTGCATTATTTACTTAAAAATACATTGCATTATTATAGTCACGCCTGGTGCGCGCAGCTACATTTCATTTTAACCTCACTTTTAGATCTTATAATGGCCGATGAATATTATTAGTAGGTACCTATCTGGGCAATTTCATAGGCCCTGCGAAAAGAGCCTACAAATTTGCCAACTGGAATCTTTTCCTAAATGGCACCTATTTGTCGCTCACGATAGTTATCTGTTATACGATTTGCTCCATGGGATAAGTATCTAAGTAGGTACCTATTGGTGAAGATTAAATGAAACCCGTTTCTTCTTCGGTGTAATGAAGGTTTTAACGTTGAAACTTCAGTAGATATATCAAAAGCGTCCCTGGTAATGTCCATGTGTAATGGTGGCAAAATTAAATAAATGTGCGAGTGGATTTCTGGTAACACAAATGAATTTGTGACACAGTTGCAGATTTAATTTGCTGGTTAGGAGGCGCCGAATTTAAATGGCGTGCATGTAAAATTTCTACATCTTCTTCACATATTTTCTATCCCTTGAGTAAGTATATTAACTCTGATCAATTCTGATGGTCATATACCTATGTTAGAACTATCATAAAATGACTACCACAATGACCCCAAAATGTATAGTATGTAGATAAGGATAATAATTATAAATTATTTTAGTACCAGGTATATAAATAACTTGAAGTCTATTAAGTTTTATTACTAAAGATAATAGTGAGAAGACCGTATAAAGGAAAAATTAAAATATTGGGGTTAAGTTTTTGCATAAAGGGCTTTAAAGTTATTAATCAAGTAGGTACCATTATCGCATATAGGTAACTGCTTCCTGCCCCATAAATTGCAGATAGATTTATTATGCTCATAACCTGAATTTTCCTTTCTTATCCATGTGTCGAAAATTAATTTCCACAGTCTATTCATAGTGTTATTTTTATTGTCATCGATATTCGCTATCAATGTCATGTCCATGACTTTGTCAACGTAGACCTTTAAAAATGCCAGACGGAATATGCACGTTATAACAGAGTAAATTATGTTTACATGCCAATGAGAAAAAAAATAGCGACACGTGTGTGGGTCCTTTAATGAGGTGAGCGGGCTGAATTAGGTGACACAGGTCCCAATAAGCGGGAATACCCAGAGCCCTTAGGGAAGGCCGCTGTGTGAGGGAAAGTCTATTCGGAACCTTATGACATCTTTTTATGTGTTTTTCTCATGGGTGTAATGCCGGACTTTAACTAACACAACCTCCTACAACCATTTTTTTTTATAAGTTGAATCGATTCTGCTCAATGATTTGAACATAACTTTAAACAATGGATAATAATATGACTAGTATTATAGCAGCAGTCATTTTATGTTTTAACCACAAACCGCAGGTTCTGCTCATTTAGAATTACACCTGCATTGTCCTAGTATTTTATTCAAGTACCTACTCTGTAAATAAGCTTTAATACTTAAAAGCAAATAATACATAGGTACAGAGGTTGATTTGTTGAAATAGGTACTTGAACTCGATTTTCACAAAATCTTTCTATTACCTATAGGTCAATACATTTTTGAGCAGGCAAACCAAACAGTATCTATTTTTGTATATTGTATCTATAGTAGGTATCTTCTCCTGACCCTAGGGAAAACAATGACATTGTTTTCCCTAGAAAAAGATATACAGGAATACGACACGCAACTTCACTGTAGGTACTTATAAGTTTTCGTTACCAACCTCAATATTAGCAAGTAAGCAAACAGATGCATAAAATTACTTTCATACTTTAGTAACTATTCTATTGTTATTTTTATCACAATAGCCATTACGTTGCTATAAAAATAAATTGCCTACATTCTATAATTGCGTACACAGTTCTAGAGGTGACAATGCGCCTTTTTTATCTGCGTCTGGAAACCCCAGCGGTTTTCACCCCGCACTGTAATGAAAAGCATGGTGAGTACCTAGGTTTATTAGAATTCGAATCGTTTGGCACTCTGGGGTGCCCCTATAACGCTGTTACCTGGGTGCTAGAGATCCAGGTATACATTACAAAGAAATAGCTGGGACCTCGAACATCCTTGGCTGCCTGTCTGGTGAACTCCAGCACCATGTTTGAGAATTGATTCGCCTTGCCGTTAGATATAGAGAGGCGCGCTATGGAACTCGTCACTAGCCTGGGCATGGAAGCCAAAGTATTTGAAACTGAGGTCTTAAGATTTTTGTAAGGACAGTTTAGTGTCAATATTAGAAAGACCAGACTAATAAATCAAGAATAGAGAATAGCCGAAACAGGTATAATTTAGGTAAGTAATTATGGTAAGTCAGGTAAAACGAGATGTTTTATCCAAAATCGACTATATGACACCGAGTACCTTCCTACTTAAGTTACGAATTTCAATTTCTGCGAGTCACAACCAGTGTTCTAGAGACATATTATGTGCAGATAGAGACAGTAGATACGCAACATTTGCGTATACCTAGAGAATAACGTTTTTACGTTGACATTGCAGGTGGAGCGCGGCGAACTGAATCTGACGTTCCCTATAATGTTCAACCCCGTAACTTGGGAGGCCCACGCGTTTCCTGTGTTCTTTGGAGGTGCTAAGGTAGTAGATGACATCATAGTGTCGGTGCCAGCAGTGCAGCTCGTTTGGTTCGTTCGAACTGACACCAAAATACAAATGGAGAGGTAAGATAGAGATTCGTTTCGTTAAAACTGCCGTGGTATAACTAGAATGCCGTTATCTACCGAAAGCACTTTTTGAAATAAGCGCGAGAAACGTGAGAAAATTTTTAAATTGATGTTACTCATTAATGACAACTCTTAACTCAGAATTAAAAATATCAAAAGATAGGTAAATAAGTACTTTTAAATGCGATTCATGAATTTTAGTACTTAGAATATATTTTTATATAAAAAACGTTTTATGCGTTTTAGTTTAACATCTCTAATACAAAGAGTTCAGAGGGTATAAGCTAAAACGCCGCTATGCATAGCGTAACGGCATTTTAGTGTAAAACTGACAAAAAACAACAATGTCAACTAATATTCTTTAAAAAACTACAATAATAAATGACTAAAACGCCGTTACAACACATAGAGTCGTTTAAGCTAAATAATAAAAGGTCTGAACTGGCTATATATTAGACTTAAATGCAGCTAATGTCATTTTACCGCTTTTAAGTGTAATATCCTAGCCTTATTAACATCGGTGAAACATCGCTAACTGGTGCATAACGATGTAGAGTAAGTGCTCCAATTATGGACCACCATAAGGATTTTGTGAAATAAAACTCAGAATTATAAAGATTAATCAGCCTTGTATGTTTACAACTGTTCAATGATTATGTGATATCAAAAACAAATATTAGATTTCTTAAGAAATATAAACATCTTAGAAATAATCAACATTTCCTAAAATATGACATTTTTGTGCATTTACAAAAGTGGTACAAAATATGGACCTCATGGTTTGAAATATGGACCATAGTAAATTGGGTTCAGAATTATTAAACAAAATGGACGTGTTGCCTAAAATTAAATCAGCCAATTATTAAGATTTAACTAATTGCTGGTACACAATTGCCACACACAGTAATCAGCCATATCTTCTATGCCAGCACAGTCTTCATGAGCCTACTGCCTACATGATGCTCGTTGGATCTATTTCTCTCCATGAACGTTGTCAGAAAAAAGGCCAGCACGGTATCGTTAAACAGCACAGTAGGTATTCGTAACGTCGCTAAGTGATTGGTCTTCCATTTTTGAAAAGCGTATAAGCGTAGTTTTAGGCACGCTTTATGGTTTAGATGCTTTCAAAAAACCCATTTGCTTTTCTCGTATAGCTTTAATTGCATTTGCCATTGCATCTTTGTCCCATCTTCGTCTGGTCTTTCCTTTAGTAGAATTTGTAGATGCCATTCTGTAATTTATTTATTTATTTATTTATTCCCGGTTCCTAAAAAAATCAAATTAAAAATAAGTGACTGTTTGTAATATGGACCACTAGTCCATTTTCAAAACATACCGGTGGTCCATACTATAATACACATACATTTCTAGGTTAAAACCGTTGCTAACAAAATTATAAAAACTATTGGATATTGCAACTTAATGTGAATAATTGTAAAATAACTCACCTTTCCCCTAGTTCAATCTACTTTCCCAGACAGTAATATTTGCTGAAATTATAAGGTTAGGAAGTTAGGTAAAAAATGACATCGCGCGTCGATAAAAACGAAAAATGGCTGCCGTGAGTACGTACGCGCTATCTGCCGACCGGCAATCGACTGGGGAGCCGTGGGAGGGGTGAAGTTTAGCGTGCAGCGACCGATGGCTTCATACGTCGAACGGTTTTTGAGAAATGAAGGTAGTCCATATTACGGTACCAGTCCATATTTGGTGCACTTACTCTATTAGTCGTAATTTTTTTACAATAAAGTTAAACTATAAAGCCGTTAAGGATCTTTAAACACATTTATGTCTAACCTTTTCAGTTAACGGCATTATACCTCAATATAGCTTAAATTTCTATTTCAAATCTTGAGTAACTATAAAGCAGTATAAGTACTTTAATCACTTTAAAGTGAATTAAAATTCGTTAACCGCAATCTAGCGAAACAATCTTAAGTTTTTTTTGTTAATATTTGATTTTATTGAACTTTAGCGGCTATATAGATTAACAAAGTCACTTAACGGCATTTTTGAATACTACACAAGTAAAATAAAATCATATAACGGATTTCTTACGTTTATTATTTCAGTAACTATTCTTGTTAGGAAAATACTGTAAATACAGATCGATAGAGATTTTTTTTCTGACTAAGATAGCATCAAAAAGGTAAAAACGACAAAATGTTACATAACGGCGTTTTAGTTATACCACGGCAGAAAATAACTTTTAAATGTTTTTTTTGAGAACAGATTAGAACACGGGGTCTATTGACTGATATCCTTTTCTATGTAAAAATACTTTTGATGTAGGTACCTACCTTCTTAACAACATTTTGTACTATGTAGAGTTAATTATTTAAACTTTCATGGTCACTGACATTAGTGTTAAAGTTAGCGAGATATATACCATGTATTGTTGAGTTTCCGATATTTCGACGCTGTCAAGGCGCGTACAGGCGCGTACGGATTGCGCGTACACTGGGTACGCGTAGCCAGTATACGCGTGTCCGGAACGTCATGTCCGTACCTGCAGCTACGCGTACACTCTTGGGGAACGCGTACCCCGCGAGCCAGCTCACAAGCGAGCCATCGTCGCGTCTGTCGGTTTTTGGTCGCGCGTCAAAGGGGACGCGCACGATCGGGTACGCTATATTTGGACGGCAAAATGAATAGTCACGCGTGTTCTGCGAGTCTTAATAATGAAAATGTTATCAGATTGATTCAACTTTATGAATTTCACCGGGTCTTGTGGGATAGCACACTAACTGATTATCGAAATAACGATTTACGCCAAGATGCATGGAAGGCCGCAGCAGTGGTGGTGCACGCAACCGCGAAGTGTTTCGGGGTAATGGCAAATGACTGGGACTCACGACGCGCCCTGGATCGACTGACCTCGCGTACACCTTCACATACAAGCGCCATGATCACGGAGGAACTGAAGTACCTACCTAATATCGGAAACTCAACAATACATGGTCATTATCCCGCTAACTTTAACACTAATTTGTAGAGTTAAACCAACCAAAGCTTTGTGGTTGGGTACTGCAGAGGGGCTTATGGCGAGACTTTGTCTGTAGTCTGTGACTCTGTTGCATTAAACTACGTTACTAGGTCACGTGGATTATCTGTTCAAAGTTTGAAATAAAACAAAAATGACAACGTCAATCGGATTGAACTTTCACTTTTACAATAAACGTGTTAGAGCGGGGCAGTCTGGTGAGAACGATCTCACGGCTTTCTTGTTGAATAAGTATACAGCGTTTCTACTAATTTACTCTACGAGTAAGATAATAAAATCAGTCTATGGCAGTCCACTGCTGGACGTAGGTCAATACTAATTCACGCTAGAATATACCGTCGTGAGTGAGCCTTCCATATTCATCATTTTCCTGTCTTTGTCCTACTTGAGGTTTGCCAAAAAGTCAGATAATTTCGCTTGATCATGAAGTCTCTTTTCTTGGAGTAGTAAGAAAGGAGATGAATCACTGGATAGATAGGTGATGAACACGACATGAGGAACCTTGTTTTCAATGCTAATTATAACGGTAACTTATTCGCTACGGTTTAGGTTTTCTGATGTAATTTTATAAGTAAATAGGATTAATTACCTACTCGTCAGTTCTTAACTTCTTAGTCATAATTAACAGGTACAATGTGTACGTAGATTATGATCAGATTAGGAATAATACAGGATATCCTTAAAATAATCGTAACAGCTAACCACATGCATGCTATGAACGGAAGATAACAATGATTCAGTTTGTAAGGAACTTATAAGCGTTTCTAGAGTTCAAAATATTACTTTAAGTATCTACGTATTTACTAGATATTTCCTGTCTTGCCACTCCGACCTACTAAACCAGCCAACCGGTTGTGCTGAATTCACATTTTTCAATATCAATTTAGTCATACGAGTGCACACTGGTTTGGAATGAGTGCACAATGTTTCTACTTAGGTAGGTATTTAGATGCTGACGGTACAATCTCAAGAAGTTTACAACTTCGGATGAAAATCAACGCCATATTGTGTTGAATATCTATTGTTTCTGAAATACAAAGTCTTTCTCTACTTTAACTTTGTTTTGTCTGTAATTACAGGGGAGCAGCATGGGAAGACGCGTTTCTGGACACAGTTGGCATAGCAGAAGACACTGGACGTTTCAAGCACATCTCAGTGTCACGATTCGCCTCACGAACACTCGACCACGAATTGGAAAAGAATACGAGATCCGTCATACCGTTCTTTAGTTCCACTTTTATCCTCATGGGAATATTCTCTATAGTGACATGCATGATGAGCGACTGGGTTCGCTCCAAACCATGGTTAGGTTTGCTGGGAAACATATCAGCGGTAATGGCTACAGGGGCAGCCTTTGGTTTCGCCATGTATCTAGGGATTTCTTTTATTGGAATTAATTTAGCTGCACCTTTCTTGATGATTGGTAAGTTTTTGGACCTTTTTCGTTTAATAGAATCTGAATATTGTTACTGTTATAGTTTATTCCAGTAGCCTCAACGACATAGATACCAACTAAACGCTATCACAGTTAGTGTTGAATGACATTCGCGTAATGCTTTGGCACTCTTGCTTAATTTTTTGCAACATGTCTTCAATAACCTTCTCCAAAGACATGTTGCCTGTTTACTGACATGAAAACTCGAAGTCTAGTCTAGTCTAACTAGAAGACGATCACCACTGCAACATTTGACAAGATGTCACTATGACAGACGTCTCATCTCGTGCCCCGTGTGGCGACGGGGTCCCGTGTTGCGACGGATACAAAATGTCGCCACCCCAATACATCCCGAGGGTGTCGTAAGAGGCGACTTAGGGAACGCTTTCGCAAAAAGATCCATTGTGTAGAGAAGGAAACTAGAAATGAAACCCGGTTGTCAGTAAAATGACAATCGTTAAGCCAAGTTGAAGGCCATATGGGCGGCTTGAAAAATTTTAACTGCGGGTCGTCGTGACCTGCGCCTGTCCATTTCAACACGGCAATAGACTCACCACCTATTACGTGGGACATAAAATTATAAGGTCAAATGTGGGCGTATACTATGCCTCTGCCTACCCCTTCGGGGATAAAGGCGTGACTATATGTATGTATGTATGTCTCATCTTGAATTTAATCCTCTCTTAAATTATAATCTTAGTAGGTACCAAGTGCATTTCAGATTGACTGTTTTCGGCATTGTTGAAAACAAATGCCTCTTTTGTCAGAAACACTTAGTTTGCACTTTTGCAGTCGAGGCTTGTCTAGTGACCTATGGGACCCAGTACACCCAAGTACCTAGTAGTAACATATTCTTTATTCTTCAGGTATTGGTATCGACGACACGTTTGTAATGTTGGCGGCGTGGAGACGAGTTTCGCCTAAGCTACCGGTGCCGGAGCGTATGGCAATCATGTTATCAGAAGCGGCTGTCTCCATCACAATTACTTCAGTTACCGACATGCTATCGTTCTTTATCGGAATATTTTCTCCGTTCCCTTCTGTGCAAATATTCTGCATGTATTCAGGCAAGTATAAGCGCATAATATTAGTAATTTGAATTAAATAGTACAGTAATCAACTATTTACACAAAAATAGATACAGTCCCTAAATATATGTGCGATTATTACGCTAGTTATATGTTTGATTCATTGCCATTTTGTAATTCACAGGTCTGGCTGTCTGCTTTACCTTCGTGTGGCATATAACGTTCTTCGCCGGCTGTATGGCAGTATCAGGTTATCGTGAGAAGCAAAATCGACACACCATCACTTTTAGGAAGGTCTTACCAGAATCTAGAGCAAGGAAAGGTAAGGTTTTTTTACCGAGGCAATCTACTCGCGCTCTCTTATGTCTGTGACTCTTGACCAGTTCTTTGAGATGTCGACTACGATTGTATGCAGTCTTAGGGCTGTCATTGTGGCTCTACATGCCCGATATTTTCAACTGGAAACAACACAACGACATCATGGATTATACCTAGCTTGCCTAATACTATGTGTACCTGACTTAACACCACTACTAACCGCTTCCCATCACAGACAGCCTGCAGTGAAAGAAAATTCGTGTGATTTCAAGAGTTTAATTCTTCAAGCCGCGCCGTTATCCCAAGTGACCTGAAACTCATAACTGTTGTTAGAACCTCGTTACTCTTAGCAGTGAGATAGACATATTCTACTGAATTCAAAATCTCGACCAATACTGATTAAAACACCATAATAAACTTGTATATTGTTGATTTACAGAAAAAAAGTCCTGCCTGTACAGGGCGTTCTGCAGTGGCGGTATAGACAAAGTTGATCCCGACAATCCCATAGACAACAAAGAGCACTGCATTATGAACTTTTTCCGCACCACCATGGCAGATATACTCAACAATGGTTATGTAAAAGCTTTGGTTATTGTCATATTTTTGGCGTACTTGGCTGGAGCAGGATATGGAGTGACTAATCTTCAAGAAGGGTTGGAAAGAAGGAAATTATCCAAAGTAGATTCATACTCTGTCGAGTTCTTCGATCGTGAAGATCTGTATTACAGAGAATTCCCGTATAGAATTCAGGCAAGTAGTAGTTTATTTTCTTGACATACAAGGCTTCGAGCTCATGAACCTGGATGCAGTATAGAATTAGGCTTCTTTCCGTTGTGAAAGAGTAATCGGATATGAATTCAGCATTTGTAGCCGTCCTGGAGCCTTTTCCCCAAAACCAATCTTCATCAATCAGAACACATGTCTACAAAAGCTATTTTCAATGCATCGATGAACTCGATGTTTTTACTAATCGTAAGTTCGGGTTAAATAAACACGTCATGAACACAGTTAGACGGTTTGGATGAAAAGTTAACTGAAATAGGGCAAACACGTACAGTTTTTTTTTTATTTAGATCGCGCAAGGCACAGTAGTTATTCAGATATATGTAACACGTCTAACATTTACTTTTGTTAATACACTGTTTTCTTCTAACAGGTTGTCATAAGTGGCGAATACAATTATTCGGACCCTAAAGTCCAAGAAGAAGTAGAAATACTTACCCAAAGATTGGAAAATACTTCGTATATTTCTAACTCATTGTACACAGAATCATGGCTTCGCACTTTCGTGGACTATGTATCCAGGAATAATGATTATTTAAACGTGACCATTGACGATGAGGGCGAATTCCTTCGCAATCTAAAAGATGTAAGTATCTTATTACACTCAAAGCAATTCTTTGAACATTTTGCTCGACATTGAGCAAAATGTTCTCTATTTATAGTCAGTCTCAACAATGCGCCAAATATTTAATATTCATTTTCAGTTATGGCTGTTCCCAGCAAACCCATTCTCGCTTGATGTGAAATTCAACGAAGCAGGCAATAGAATTGTCGCCTCTAGATTTCTTATCCAGGCCGTGAACATAAGTGGAACAAATCAGGAAAAAGAAATGGTGAAAGCTCTAAGAGAGGTTGTTTCACAGTCTCCTCTGAACGTCTCCGTGTTTCATCCTTATTTCGTCTTTTTCGATCAGGTCAGTTTTTTTAGAATTACAAATTACTATACTTTTGGAAAATTATAATAATCAGAATAAGGACCAAAGCAGAGACCAGATGTGGTTTGATAACCAATCAGATTTGGATATTTCAACATTCGTGTTGTGTTGTTGAAAAAAGACGAACGAAATATGATTTATTTATAAAACACATTTCCTCTTGTGTCCGCTTTGGTAGAAACCAGCCGTTAATATAGTCCGAAATTAGTTTATACTAACTGCAATCGTTTAATTATGTGATTTTATTTGTTTCAGTTCGAGCTTGTACGACCAACGTCTCTTCAAAATCTCTGCTACGGAGCTCTCATGATGATGATCACTTCATTCATTTTCATTCCTAACATTCTGTGTTCGCTGTGGGTTGCCTTCAGTATTATATCAATTGAAATAGGTGTGGTCGGCTACATGGCGCTTTGGGATATAAACCTCGATTCAATATCCATGATCAACTTGATTATGTGCATCGGATTTTCAGTAGATTTCACCGCCCACATTTGTTACGCTTACATGGCGTCTAAAGCTAAGACTCCCGATGAGAAAGTCAGTGAATGCCTTTACTCTCTTGGATTGCCAATAGTACAAGGATCATTCAGTACCATTCTTGGCATAGTCGCTCTGCTCTTAGCCGACAGTTACATCTTCTCTGTATTTTTCAAAATGGTATTCATGGTAATATTCTTCGGCGCAATGCATGGTCTCTTTTTACTGCCAGTTCTACTATCGCTATTTGGTCCTGGCTCCTGCACCAGGCAGAAAGACGATGTCAAAATATCTAAACTAGATTACCCCAACCCCTACAGTATACCACATCCACAATTGGTATTAACCGACCAAGCTTACAATGGAAAAAGCTTAAAGCCGAACGGCATCTACAAAATTTATGGGGAAGATAAAGATCTAGGGATTGGAACGTCCGGTGAGGATACCAGCGAGAGCAGCTCCAATCAATCGCAGCGTCGACAAATAGCAGACGAAGAGAGTAATAGGAAAAAATATGATATGGGTTGGAAAAGGTCCAATTATTGCCAGACCCCAAGTCAGTTCCAGCCATCCGGCGAATTAGACATTTACGGTCATGATATGGACCGAAACTGGCAACGTCAACGGTACGAGGACAATCGCAGAGACTTTGACAACTATCGAAAGCCACAAGGAATACCAAGAATACGTGATGACGAGTGGGTGTCAACGCGTAAGACGAGCGATACAGGGCCGGGTCGCGAGAGCAACTACAAGGTGACTCGCGCCCATTCACAACACAACATACATCGGTCGCGGGCTCCGCGTCGTTCCAATTCACATCACAATCTAGAACATTTAGATTACGTGGCCGAGATGCGCTTTCCCTGACAGTGAATCTCTGAATAATATTAGACATAAATCAAGTGCTCAATTTACGGACCAAAGTGTTAAGCTACCCTCAGTTGACTGTCTCTGTGCGTATTAGAGACAGTAAATTATTTAAGTGTTTCTACGAATAGACTACCAAGTGATGTTATCTGTAGATTATTAAAATGTCTATTTGTATAAAACTTATTATGTACCTATGTCAAATAACTCAATTCTGATGGTCAAGATTGTTTTGTAAACAAAAGAATTTGACAGGACTAAAGCGTAGTATATTACACTACCATCTGTAAAAAAAATAATTTACAGGTTCTGCCAAACTCAAGTACCTACCTAGTTATGAGAATTGACTCTATTTAGTAAGTTTAGAAAAAGCTTTGCCTCAAGCCTTATGCCAAAATAGATACTTCATTTTATTGACATTCATTCAAACAATTTGCGATTGATTCAAAGGATGCCTATGAATTTTAAATCACGCTATATTCTACGGAAAGCTGTTATTTTATCGAAATAATAAAAAGTAATCCATAGAGTACGTAGGTTCTAAAATAAATAAAGTATTACTTTAATATAATAGATAACTATTATGATGAAATAGATAACCATTTAAGATTTTGGTAAAAGGCTGACGAAGTTAGGATAGAACCAATGTCATCTAAGTTATAGACCGCCGAAATACTTCTATAGTGTTATTATGACGAAAACAAATCACGATAAACCGACCGGGAATTGTTCCTCCCATACATTAGTCGAAATAACCCTAGACTGTTGTGTGCCACGCCTGTAGATACCTCCTCACTTTCCTTTGCGATCGTTTTAATCTTCATTCCATTATTTACGACTAATCCATGCTTTCATGTTGTGAATCTAACATAAATGCAGAAAATTATTTGTCATGGAACCGATTAAGAAAGTTTTTGTCACACCTATCAGCCTATAGCAGTCCACCGCCCTCATCCTGCCCTCATCGTTTTTGGAGCGTTTGATATTCATTTGGTGAAAATATAAGACACTTTTGATAAAAAACATCTATTTTCATACATATTTTAAGGCGGTATTAACCACATCAGTAGTTATAAAAGCAAGTGAAACAAAACATTTTACAAAATAATTTATTAAAACTAGTTCCTACAACTTAATTACAATACAATTTCAGTCGGTAACACTTGCTTTAACTACAAGAACTTAGTACGGCAATGTTAGGTTCTAAATAATCTAAGCTAGGTATACGTATAAGGCGATAATCTATTTGGGATTGGTGATATTTAGTGTGTATATATGTTACTACATTTAAATGTAAGTGTCTATGTGTGAGTTCAAGCTTTAACTAAGTGTGGGTTATGCATTGATTTTAAGAGGACAGGACAGTTTTTTTTTCTATAAGCAATACGCTACGGCTACTGTACAGCTAAATTAAAAAGTAAATTACAAATAGATAAGATAGATTTATATCATAGGTGGGCAAAAAGGTCGTAACTTACTTTAAAGCCTCGAAAACATTGCTATCTCTTTTTCTCTTGTACTTGGACGATGCGACAGACATATAGTTCTGTATGTATTTTTTATTAATAACACAGTATAAAAATAAAAAGGTTAAAATGGGGTAGAATAAAAGTATTGTTTAAAAGGAAATTTAGTTTAGGCACAAAATAATTTTCAGATTTCATTTTTGTGAGTAAATATCCTAGGAAGGGTTTAGTAAAAACTTTTGTAATCATTCTGTCCTGTCCAAAGTAAAAATACTGTGTTACTGTAAATATTAGTTGTGATATCGTCTTGATGCCATGTTCCGTTGCAGTGTCTCTTCCCGGATTAGGGATTAATCAAATTTTAACGACAGCCGTTCGCATTTTGATGTATTTCTATCCTTTTCTTGCGCTTTGAAACTTAAGTAAGTAGAGTGAGATACGGAATGCGGGTTCGTTTACAGTCTACGGGGACAGTAAAGAATGCGTTCGCTATTTGTTGGGTACGAAAGGGTGCTCTTTTTCACCAGAGTTATGCTGTTACGTTGCTAATGCAATCACATTCGTCGGTCCACATGTATATACCTATTGTCAATTTGTACGACTGACGAATATATTATTGGTGAATTTCAAACGCATTCAAAGCAAGATAGCACATCTCTGGTGGAAAGACACCCTAAGAAAAGGATAGAAATACAACAAAATGTGAATGGCCTCTGATAAATGTGAATAGCCCCTTAAATGTTACTCTACAACTAATATGAATAATTATAGCAAATACTTTTGTCATGAGACAGTCGTGTCCGATGCATTTGTGATAATTACTTCTAATGACTTCAGTATTTGTTCCGTGTTTATTATTTTAATGTACGTGATCGTTAATGGTCGCTAATCATGACTGAATAATGTAAATATTACCTGTTTTACATAAAATAAAAATGAAATTTAATAATGTACTGTCTTTTTATTTTTATACACTAACCTTAAGGTAAATCTTTATCACAATTGGATATGTGTACGAGTAGGCACTGAATAAACACTCGTTCACTGGGTTTTAAAAACAGTTCGTAAAAAACAAATCTCATTACTGACCTTACAAAAAAAAATTAAAAGATCGCAATGATCAGTATGAATCACAATTTATATCTCTACACTACTGTAAAGTAACAAATAAAGACATTACCGTACATTACGCAGGTTTGTCGTGGACTATTTTCAATATTTCACTACATAATAGAAGCAAGTCCTTTGTGGCAAATTTGTCACACAAATAATCTCTGATGAAGGATAATCCTTTGCTCTTGTCATCTCTCAAATTGATTTCTTGTTCAAGTATTCTGTCGAGAACACCTCGAGTATCCATAGGAGTTATCTTTTTCATCATCAAGTCCGTTACAGTACTCAAAAGTAGGTTTTCGCTCAATTGTTTGATAGAGGACTCTTCTAAACATTCGCCGAGGGCTTCCACAAAGTCAGGTTTCTGAAAATATATTTCAACATGAAAAACAAGTTTATGAAGATTGGGACTAGATCTACCGTATTATATTAGTAAATAGATCATGAGCCCGGAAGTAGGTACTAAAATTGCTTACTCCGATACAAGGGCTTATTCCACTTTGTTCACCTGGGTGATATCACCAAAGTGGAATTGATTGGAATCCGACTCGGATAGGTTAGGTTAGAAGCCTTAGCCTTCGTGGTATTTTTTAAACAGAAAAGAAATGAATAAAACTGATGTTTTAGTGCGGCTTTGCACCCGAGTCGATACCTAGAAGTTACAACCTGTCCGTCGTGATATGGTTAAAACAATGAATTTGAAATGATTTATTTCCGAGGTGATCAAAGTAGTCTAATCAATTCCACTTTGTTTACCTAGGTGATATCAGCCAGGTGATTTATTTCCAAGGTGATCAAAGTGCACTAATCAATTCCACTTTGTTCACCTAGCTAGGTGATATCACCCAGGTGAACAAAGTGGAATAATCCCGATACAAGTAATTGGACTAATCATTGACAGTTTCGCACTAGGATTTTGTGGCACATTTATCAACGCACGACATTATCGACGGCTCAGGGCGCCGATTCTAGACCACACGACGTTAATTCGTGGACGGAAATTTGCGAGTGAAACGTCATCTGTCTCATGTTTGCCGTTCCTAAATATGAGGCAGATGACGTTTCACTTGTAAATTTCCGTCCACGCATTAACGTCATATGATTCTAGAACTGGCACCCAGATTAACTCTCGCCTAATTATATAAGAAATTGTACTAACGAAGTCGTAGGTTAGAAACAGTCATTATTCAGGCATGTAAGAAAACTTTTATGAGAGTAGAAAAAGCAAAGGTATATTGCGAGGATGGCCTGTAACAATATGATGCGTCAGATACTCTGGCCATCAAGGTCATTAAAGGGTTACCGCACGGTATATTTTGACTAGTAGACCCGCTGCCAGGAGTCCCCCATCACCTAAATATGGGGGCCCTTCTTGCAATCTTTGACTGCCTCTGTCATACATATCTATCTATATATATAAAAATATTGTGTGCGTTTGTGTATCTATTAAAAACTCAAAATTTACTGAATCGATTGAGCTCAAAATTGGACACGATATACAATAGGATTCAGAGATGGTTTTAGGCTACTTTATACACTTTTATCATAACAGCAATAAGAATAAAATAGCTTCAAAAAGTGATATTACCAATAGATGGCGTTGGCCGTTGTTTTTTTAATTATATTCTGCCAGCTTCAGAACAAAATTATTATAAACAACCTATTTAGAAGGTACCTACCAGATTGAAGTTTTTTAAGAGAAGTTTGATTGCGGCCTCCTTGCATTCAGAATAATAAAAGAGAGTACGCACCTAATAAAGAGGTCAGATATGTTTTGCATGTTATTTTTGAACTTTTTGGACATTCAGAATTTTGGAGTTTTGGACTTTAGACTTTTGGAATTTTGAAGTTTTGGAGTATTGGAGTGTTGGAGTTATGGAGTTTTAGACTTTTGGACTTTTAGAATTTGGTGTTTTGGACTTTTAGAATTTTAGACTTTGGAGTTATGGCCTTTTGGACTTTGGACTTTTGGACTATTGGACTTTACGAGTTTTGGGCGTTTGACATTTTGGACTATTGGAGTTGGACTTTTGGAGTTGGAGTTTTAGAGTTTTAGAGTTTTAGAGCTTTGGAGTTTTGGAGTTTTGGAGTTTTGGAGTTTTGGTGTTTTGGAGTTTTGGAGTTTTGAAGTTTTGGAGTTTTGGAGTTTTGGAGTTTTGGAGTTTTGGAGTTTTGGAGTTTTGGAGTTTTGGAGTTTTGGAGTTTTGGAGTTTTGGAGTTTTGGAGTTTTGGAGTTTTGGAGTTTTGGAGTTTTGGAGTTTTGGAGTTTTGGAGTTTTGGAGTTTTGGAGTTTTGGAGTTTTGGAGTTTTGGAGTTTTGGAGTTTTGGAGTTTTGGAGTTTTGGAGTTTTGGAGTTTTGGAGTTTTGGAGTTTTGGAGTTTTGGAGTTTTGGAGTTTTGGAGTTTTGGAGTTTTGGAGTTTTGGAGTTTTGGAGTTTTGGAGATTTGGAGATTTGGAGATTTGGAGATTTGGAGTTTTGGAGTTTTGGAGTTTTGGAGTTTTGGAGTTTTGGAGTTTTGGAGTTTTGGAGTTTTGGAGTTTTGGAGTTTTGGAGTTTTGGAGTTTTGGAGTTTTGGAGTTTTGGAGTTTTGGAGTTTTGGAGTTTTGGAGTTTTGGAGTTTTGGAGTTTTGGAGTTTTGGAGTTTTGGAGTTTTGGAGTTTTGGAGTTTTGGAGTTTTGGAGTTTTGGAGTTTTGGAGTTTTGGAGTTTTGGAGTTTTGAAGTTTTGAAGTTTTGGAGTTTTGGAGTTTTGGAGTTTTGGAGTTTTGGTTTCCACCATAAAAAAGTCACAGCGAAGCGTGGCAGGGTACCGCTAGTTATATATAGAAACACCCAGACTCTTGAGACAAACATTTATGGGTCACACAAATATTTGTCTCCGGTGAGAATCGAACCCACGACCTCCAGCGCCTCAGGCGCATTTAAAAGTAGGTATATAAGTATTAATATCCGTGGTTTGATACCCATAACACAAGCAGGTTATTCCTAGCTTACTTTGGGATCAGATAGCGTTGTGTGAAGTGTCCGAGAATATTTATTTTAACCAACTAGAGAAGATTAGGTAAAATACACTCGAGAGCAATGAATCCGGGTCACTTAAAGAATCCTAAAAATCTCGGAAACTAAAAATGCTAGGTTAATGCAATAAATTGTATTTAATAGACAATGTAATACTCCTTAAATGAAGGTATTAAAACTTCTTAGTTATTGTAAAGTTATATCATAAAAAAATCAAATTTGAAAAAGGGCCACTTTCGAAGATGGAACTACGAAATTACAGCATTTGGTGTTGCTTTTGTTTGTAATCTGTCATTTATGTGGGTACATAAACCATGTTGATAGTGCTCTATATTCATTAATCAAGCTGAAATTATGTCGCTTACGCCTGAAGAATGCACCAGAATACTTACAATGCTGGAAACCGGCCGGAGTCAGCGCGATACAGCCAGGACTGTCGGTGTGTCGCTGTCAACAGTACAAAGAGTTCTCCGACGTTACGAAGAAACTGGTTCTAACCTACGCAGACCAGGAACGGGCAGAACCAGGTGTACCACAGCACGAGAAGACCGATACTTGGTGAACACCATGCTTCGAAATCGCTTTCTCACAGGAACTGAACTCACCAATCAGTTTCGACGCCTCGGAGGAAGTAACCCAAGTGCATGGACAGTAAGACGTCGGCTTGCTGAATCTAACTTAAAACCCCTTAGACCTGCAAACGGCCCTAAACTGGAGCGTGGGCATCGTATTTCGAGACTAAGGTATGCCCAGAGCCACGTAAATTGGAGTATTGAAGATTGGTCAAAAGTTATGTTCTCCGACGAATCAAAATTTATGCTCTACAAGCACGATGGAAGACACAGAGTGTATCGAAGACCAGGGGAAAGATTCAAGCAAGCATGCATCGAAGAAAAAGTAGCCTACGGTGGTGGGTCTGTACTTGTGTGGGCCGGAATTTCTTCTGAAAGTCGCACAGAGCCGGTGATCATAGAAAACGGCTCTTTAACTAGCCTAAGATATGTGGAAGAAATCCTCAATGATCACGTTGGTCCATTTATGGTCAATTTAGGTGAGGATGCTATATTTATGCATGACAATGCCCGACCTCATACAGGTAGGATTGTGAATGACTACCTTCAAGAGATGAACATTACTCGTATGGAGTGGCCAGCGCGCAGCCCGGATATCAACCCGATCGAGCATGCTTGGGACGAGCTAGGCAGATGCGTAAAACAACGAAACCCTCCCCCAATCACGCTTCGTGAGCTCAAAATTGCTCTCACAGAGGAATGGGAGAATATTCCCCAAAATCGTATAAGGAACTTGGTGTACAGCATGCCAAACCGCGTAAACGCAGTAATGGAAGCACGAGGAGGCAATACGAAGTATTAAAATTCAAGAAAATCGTAATAAAGTTCAAAAATTTCATGTTTCCTATTTTTGTTTTAAGGAGAGATCGGCAGTTTTTTCTTTATGTAATTTTGTGTTAATAAAATGTATGGTGACTCATATTTTTTTTACTTTCATTTAAGGAGTATTACATTGTCTATTAAATACAATTTATTGCATTAACCTATCATTTTTAGTTTCCGAGATTTTTAACATTCTTTAAGTGACCCGGATTCATTGCTCTCGAGTGTATATTCAACTCCACAAAATGACGGTGAGGACTGAAAGGAGCTACTATCAAAAGTTGAGACTATGTTCGTATTCTATGCTACTTACCTCTGATAAACATGATTTTATGATATCTTTAGAAGACTTGCTGCCTGATTCGTAAGTTTGCACACCAGAATGAGTTGTTGACAGGGCTTCCGTTTGAGTGGCAGATATACTAGACGGAATTTCCTCAGTCTGCATTTCCATTTCAACAGCCTCAATGTCATCTGTCTGCATTTCTATATTGCGAGATTTCATACTTTGCTCACTCAATGACTCGGAAAATGCAGCCTCATCTACATTCAAGTATTCAGGTAAATTAGCTGCGTAATCTGCTAATACTTTTTTCACTACAGTCACTTTAGGCGCTTTGATACACAATCTGTTCACTTCAAGCTCCGTCAATTTTGCCAAATCTCCAATAGTTTCTATTGACCCTTGCAGTTCTTGGATAAGTAGTGATTTCATTGCAGGCGATGACAAATCGCCAGCTATATTTTCTATAGGATCTTTGCAATCCAATAATTCTGGGCAAATAGGATCTGTATTGTTCAGTTCACTGGTTTTAACTACTTCAGCCACTGGGGTTTCGTCTAAAGATAATCCTTGTGTGTCGTCAGGAATCGCGACCATGTCATTTTCAGAGAAACTTTCCACAGTTTTGGTAAGAACTGTTTCTAATTTGAAAGCGGTGTCTAATCTCTTAGGTGATTTTAGAGCATTGTGTTGACGCATCTGTCTCTCAAGACGTTTTTGCGCTGAATTTTGTGGAGATCGTACCGCGCCCGGTTCAATGTACTTTTGTACAGATACCGTCGTCGACACAGGTGGGTCGTGGAAGCTGACTCTCTTTCGCTGAAAGCATAAAAAAATATTATTTCAGAGTTTGAGAACTTTTTACACAGGAATTAGCAAATATAACCACATGCGGATAACCACACGGGATCTCGACTGTTTGATACTTCAGGAAGCTGCTTTCCAAGTTCTACATTTTGACGTAGTTGCTGTGAAAAGTTACAGGCTTCACAACTTCGGTTACTTCAGAAATAAAAGAAAATGAACAAATCAAAATGTTCCTCGTGGTTCTAAACTGGGTACCAATGTACTAAGAGTTTGGGTGTAATCAAGACTTATCGGGTAAAATAAGAATGTTACTTTCATACTCACTTTGCTCACAGGCGACACCATAGCTTCATCAGCGATTTCCGCAAGTTTCCTTTTTAAAATGGGCCCAGCTGGACTGCAGTCACTCGTCGGAAGAGTTCTTTTGAACTTGAGGAAAGTTTCACTATCGTCATTTTCACTTGTACTATTGCTGCTCTCAATGTTTTCACCAACTGAACTGTATAAAATCCTTAAATTCCTTCTTGCAGGCGTATTTGTAGAACTTGAAGGCTTTTTGACCTCCTCAGGTTCGTTTCTCTCTGGATTAATGATAGATTCTCTATCAGGTATACACAGACCCAACATTTGTGCCCCACGACCCCCAGTACGTACTTGAGGTCTATTTTTCTTCAAAGATAAAGAAGAAGTAGGGCTAGTAGTAGTCACGGTAACCCCTTCCCTGGGTGGCGATTGGTCCCGTTTATCTGGTGATACTTTTTCTTCCGTGAATACTTCAGGAGAGTCCATTTTTTCGAAGGGTTCTCCGTTAATATGTACAGGAGACGACAACTTGATCACAACAAACTCATTGCTAGTATTGGGTGGTGGTGACACTTGTTCACGGTCCGGACTCATAGTTTTAATGGGAGAAATCTCCACAGTGTTATTTAGAAAGTCTTGTTGCCTCTGTGCTTCATCTTTGAACGGTGAAGATGCGCCACTTCCAGGTTCTGTGCCTTCACAAGCTGATTCAGATAATGTTACTGTAGTATTATTAACAGTCTCATTTTCATCTGCAAATTGTTCTCTTTTTACACTCAGTGTCGTGCACAAATCGCCTTCACTGCATGTCTCAGGTATATGGTTATCAATCTTTGTAATAGGTACTTCTTGGGATTCACAAATACTGTCAGTTTCCATTAATTGTTTAAGATTTGTAGGTTGAGTGTCTGCTTCAGCTATGTCTTGTGTTTCAGGCCCTACAATTGTGTTCTCACTAGAAATAGTTATGGCCGGTACGTCGCTACTGATTAAAATGACATCTTCAGATAAATTTGTTTGCGTCATAGGCTCAGTATCCATATTTTCTGTGAAATTATGGCTTATGTCTACAGCCGTTTTATTTACCGGTAAAACAGTATCGTCTTTGATATCGTGCTTGCTGGCTGGCGATACACTAGTATCTGCTTTAATACGATCTAAAATGCTCTGAGAGTTATTCAAATCTGAAAGTTTGGTAATTTTTTCTACGCAAACCACAGGTACTTTTTTTGGAGTTTTCCTTATCGATTTTACTGACATTATAGTTATATTTGAATCCTGTGAACTCTCTATGAAATCTTCGGAATTAGGGAGGTCATCAGAAAATGACGATTGCTCTTTCGGTTCAGAATCTAGTTCTTGACTTTCTTCCACTACAACTGAAGATGGTGATTTATTTTTTTCCTTAAGTTTTTTGTCATTTTTCTGAGGCGTAACAGTTTCACGTTTAGTTTTATTTAACTTGTCTGCTAAACTTTTCCTTCGCCCAGTGTTTGCAGATTCCAAAGCGTTTCTGGTCAATCGTTTTGTTGAATGTGCTTTTAGAAAAGGGTGACCTTCAACCATATCAATAGCCAACTCTTTCTCTATTCTGGACTTTTTAGCAGTACTTTTCTTAGTTGTAGATTTCTGTTCATCTACTTTATTTGACGGTTGAGGGGTCGTCATATCTTTATTTTCTTTAGACTGCTTAGGGGTAGAAATTACATTAGCCTCTTTAGAAGAAATAACAGCGCTGGGCTCCTTAGTGGACGAAATCACCTTGACCTCTTTGGCAACATCAGCGTCAACATGCTTGGAGGGCGGAACCACAATAACTTCTTCAATTATATGAACCTTAGGCTGCTTAGGGGTCGAAACCTCTTTAATCCCTTTGGATATGTCACCTTTAGACTGTTTAGGTGTTGAAACTTCCTTAACCTCTTTGGGCCTGTCAACTTTAGACTGCTTGGGGGTTGAAACCTCCCTAACCTCTTTAGATACTTCAACTTTAGACTGTTTAGGTGTTGATACCTCCTTAATTACTTTTGGCACGTCATCTTTAGACTGCTTGGGGGTAGAGAGCTCCTTGACCTCTTTGGATATGTCAACTTTAGACTGCTTAGGGGTCGAAACCTCCCTAATCTCTTTGAATGCGTCAACTTTAGACTGCTTAGGGGTCGAAATCTCCCTAACCTCTTTGGGTACGTCAATTTTAGACTGCTTAGGGGTCGGAATCTCCTTGACTTCTTTAGATACGTCTGCTTTAGACTGCTTAGGGGTCAAAACCTCCTTGGGAACATCAGCTTTAGACTGCTTAATAGTAGAAAGCTCTTTGAGCTCTTTTATTACATCTGTGTTAGGTTGCTTAGGAGTAGCAACCTTATTAGAATCTTTGAATGAATCAGAATTAGACTGCTTTGGGGTCGAAACCTTATCAGCCTCTGTAGACACATCAGAGTTCGACTGTTTAGGGGTTGAAACTATATTAGCCTCTTTGGATACATCAGATTTAGACTTCTTAGGAGTTGAAATACCCTTACCTTCGGATACATCAAAGCTTGACAGTTCTTTATTACTTTTACTTAAATTTGTTAGGGATATGTGTTTAGATGGCGTAGCTGTAGTTTCATTAGTGTTTTTCGTTTTTTTAGGACTTGAAGTGTCTTTGATTGGTCTGGATGTGTTAGGAGTTGACACTTTGTTGACCAGTTTTGATGTTTTAGGCGTTACTATGACATCAGTATCTTTTGAAATTTTGGATGTAGTTGCTTTACGAACATCACTAGTAACAACAGGTGTTGTTTTTTCTTTATCAGTTTCAATGTCTTTGGAGGACGACACTTGATTCACGTTACATTCTTTTGCGTCGGACTTTACTTTGTCATCACTGGACTTAGATAATGGAGAAAATAATCTGGACTTTTTAAGAGAAGCTACTACTTTTATTGATTTTGAAGTTTTGGGAGTAGATACGCTCTTTGTTTCCACTAACGATTTCGATATCACCGTTTCTTTACCAAGTGAAGGAATTTCCTCCTTGTCTTTTGTTGGCGAAGAAGTCGATATTTGTCCAACCTCCGCACAAGCTTTAACTGGTCCTTTTTTAGTTACGTTAGACTCAGTACAGTTAGAAAATGTGTTAGGTAGGTCTTTTGCAGCATTATCGGTAGTAATGGTTGTTGAATGAGAGCTTATGTCACTTTCTTCACTTATACTGATTGCATAGTCACAGATTTCATTCTTTTTATTTTGTTCACGTCTCATATTTTCGTCATTGTCACCAAAATTTACGTCAGCTGCAATTTCCAATTCCTTTGGTTGATTTACTTCATCATTATCCATTGCAGGTTCACCCATGACAATATCCTGACTTTCTTCAATATTTTGACTGCTATTTAATATATGATCACTGATTTGTATATCTGCTAGTGAATTACGGCGCTTTTTAAGAGGTAACAATTGTAAATCTTCAAACTTTTTAGGTTTTCTTTTTACTCTTGACGGACGGTCCGCAGACAACAAGATAGCTCCGGAATTCATCAAATTCGATGGCGAACTCTTATTAGAAGGTGGTGTTTTACTATTTTTACAGGAATCTTCAGTCGTGTCCTTGTTTTCTTTTTGCAAGCTGGAACCCTCTATTAAATTTTTCATATTGCGAAAGACGCGGTCTTTCAAAGCTACGCGAGGTGATTTTGGGTTTTTAGTTACAGGAGAAGAAAGTTCTACTTTGCGTACTTCCACTTTTGATGGCAATTCTTTTGCAATATCAACTGCTTTGTCACTCTCTGAAAACATTGTTTCCATAATTTTAGGGACCACATTGGCACTAGACATGTTTTTTAGAATTTCTGTCGCAGTTTTGTTAGAATCTGCTTTATTAGATTTACTCTCTGATCTACTGCTTGAAGTAGTGTCTTGCGAGTCTGTCTTCCATGACACAAGTTTAAATTCATCTTGTGATTGTGACAAATCTTGATATAAGGCAGGGATATCTTCGCGCTTCCTTTGTAGCTTTTCTTTCTGATTTTCTGTTAATTTCCTTGGATTGAATTTCCAGTTTGATTTAACAACAACATACTCTTCCCCATCTTGCATCACGGTATTTACAATGCTTGCCTCTTTCTTATTTATTCGCTTTGGAGCTTCTTTAATTTTTGGGGTAGTGAATTCATTACTTTCAGAAACGTTATCAACATCTATGACGTCCATATGAATTCTCACGTCTTCCATTTTAGTGACTAAATTTTTTATTTTATTGTGATTGACATCATTGGGTTTGGTTTTCATTAATATTGCTTTCATGACAGCAAGAAATACACTTTTTGTTGATATATGTTCAGAAAGGAGAGGTGAGCATCTTAGTAAGTGGTAAGTCATGGCTGGTATCAATGTTGAGTAGGATTCCACGGCAAATATTGATTCCAAAGGTTTTAATAGATTTCCGATTAAAAGCGTTATATGGGCGACCTAAAACAATGTTATATTTTTTTAGTATCAATTAGTAAATAATATAAAAAGTATATAAGTGTGTTCATAGGAATTTATTTCCACATATAAGTAGGAGGAATCCATTTAATCAATACAGTTTCGCAAAGAACATGCGCCTTAAGTGGTGGGGAAAGGCATACTAATAATAGTAATATAGCCTACTCATCGCCGTGTTAATGGACAGATGTAGGTTGTAACGTTCACTGTTAACATTTTTTACTTGTCGTATTGATTACAATTCTGCTGGGACTAACGGCTTAAAGCGCCTTCCAAAACACGTAAAATGTCGCAAGAAATAGCCATAGCGAAATTTGCTCAACACAGTGATCATTAACAGAACACTGAATCAGCGGGGATATGAGTACATCCTTCGCTTTTCCATATTATGTGAGTGAAATCCTACTAATATTTATAAATGTGAATGTTTGGATAGGAATCTCTCGATCACGCTCTAACGGCTAAAATTTGGTACAGAGATAGCTTATAGTCTGGAATAACACATAGCTACTTTTCATCCCGAGAATATGCGGCTACCGAATTTAACGAGGGCGAAGCCGAGAGCATCATCTGGTGATTAATAAATATGCTTTCTTTTATTTATTCGGTTAAGATGACACTTACCACAGTGGTCGATTCTGCTTGTTGTTTACATGCCTGAGTTAAGACATGAAGTACATTCTTAACACAAATCAAAATAAGGGCCGTGATAGTATCATTCACTGTCGAGGACACAGCACACATGATAGCAACTATTCTATCAACCAATAAGGGCATAAGTGCTTCGAAATATTCGTAGCTATTAATTCTTTTTGTAAGAGTGAGAAGCAGATTCATTTCTCTTTCGCATGTCATACCTGTAAATGATAACACTCTTTGTAATATATGATGGTACAACTAAGAAATAGAACAATTGTTGTTTGAGCAACATCATATTACTAAAGAATCATCAAACACCCAACGTAGTAACAAGCTGTACCCAAGTTGCCTCGTTGACAAAGAAATGTGTAATATTAATATCAAACTCTTAACTAAAACTTTACGTTACGAGTAAAAAAAGAAAAATATTACAAACAACAACAAAACTGGGACATTTTCAGAACTACAAGCAGTTACAATACAAAAATTACATGAAAAAAAAAATAGAAAAATAAATATTACAAAACATAATGTGCAAATTTTGTTTGATTGTTTTTTTCTGTCTCACTGGTTTTACAATGTTCTGTAGATTGAACCAACAGCCATCAAGATTACAGTGAGCGGGTCTTGGGCCGAGTCTTAGCTTGTTGACTAACGATGGGATCACTTCTGAATGCCTTTTCTAATCATTTGTTGCTCTATTACACCAAAAGTATACTATAATATAAAGTATAAACTATCAACTCACAATTGTCTTCAATAAACTTGTGTTTTAATACAGCCATTACAACGCATAATTTGAAATATACGCCATCACTTGTAGCAGTGGGATCAAAATCAGAGTGCAAAGCTTCAAAGATCTTTCTGTCAGTTTCAGACTTATTCAGTTTTGGATAGAGTAGATCAAATGCCGTGTACCATATCAATGCTGGAACTTTCACCTGTAATATACAAAACTATGTTAAATAAATGACAAATGTGAAGTCAAGTTGAAGACCTTTATGAGCGGCTTAAAAATTTCAACAGTAGGTCGTCACAACCTGCATCTGCGTCTGCAGTGCGTGTGTTTTTGCAAACGTCTATAGGCTATTGAGACAGTTTCCTAAGCATAGATTCACCAGGTCCATAGCGTGGTACAGAGGTAATCACTGTAAGCCCCTTTTCACACGTACCGGTTGCCGGGTACCCGGAGGCCGAAGTCTATGGCCATGTACTATAGCTTTCACACGTACCGGCGTGCGTTGCCCGGCAACCGCTTGCATTCCCCGCCGGGTACCCAGCAACTGGCACGTGTGAAAAGTAGTGACCGACCGAAGTTTCGGTTTCGGTTTCGGTTTCGGCCAGTTTCGGCCAAAAAATCGAGTTTCGGCCGCAGTTTCGGTTTCGGCCAAAATGGGCCGAAACTTTCGGCCGGGCCGAAACTCACGTGTTCATGAATTTTGAGTGCCTGACTCTGCTTGAGGCGTGGTTGGGGTCAGCCCAACCAGTTAATATGTTACTAACCGAAGATAACAGATTTACAAAGGACTTCCAATCAATAGTTAAAATACCTAATACAATTTTGCCGGAATCCTTAAAAGGTGATCTAGGACATTAAATCCCGTTCGCTCTAAGTTTGCCGCTGGCGTAGAGGCTAATGTTGAGGCGCAGTATGGCAAGCGCCCGGCAAACTTAGAGCGAATGGGTAGTACATAACCCTACCCCTTTGTTGTCCGTTCCGTTGACTTCGTTGGTCGTCTGAGTCTGTCTGTCAGCAGGCTGTAACTCATGCATCGTTATAGTTAGACAGTTTTTACAGATGATGTATTTCTGTTGCCGCTATAGCAACAAATAATAAAAATAGACAAATTAATAATATTAAAAGGGGCCTCCCATACAACATACGTGAATTTTTGTCGCTTTTCTTGTACGGAACCCTACGTGCGCTAGTCCTGCTCACTGTTGTCTTGTTTTAGTTATATACTTCTAGAATGTAACCAAAACCAGCCAAGAGCTAGTAGCAGGTCACAGTGTGGTTTTAGTCGGTAGGAGTTCGCAATTGCATCTATGAGTAATTCTACACATAAAAGAAATCAACTCCTCTTTTTTTTTTTGTTTAACGTGAGGGATAATCCTCATGGATGTTATGCCGGACTCCTACCGACTAAAAAACCTCACGTCACGCCCAACAGTCTATGGTTGGGAGCCCCGGATAAACCCTCGGAAGGATGTCCCAGGACTCCCAACAGACCCACGGCCGCCACTGCGGCCTCGCCCAGGGGGTGGTTCGGGTGATATCCCGCGTCTTTGGGGGGTTTCGGGTGTGATCCCGCTTCTAAGGGGGGGCGTGCGTGAATTGACTCACTCACGTCACGCTGCCGTCATGGGCCTGCTTCTGTAAGGACGGTGAGCCGCCCTGTCACCGTCCTCAGGCCCCCGGTCATGGTGGCCGATAGTCCTCGGCGAAGATATGTCGGCGGCGCCCAGGCCGCCGACTGCGGAACTCGGGTGGGAGAGTTCTCTCCCGTACCCGTCCCGCCGCCTCCTTCACAAGCATGACCTGCACGCAGAAGGAGGCGGCGCAGTCCCACTTACTCCCGCTGGAGAGCATGGCTCGCACCATGGTCTCGAGCGAGAGAGTGTCCACGTCCAGACCCACTACGAGGACCTGGCGCTGTTGCGCCCACGCCGTGCACTCCACCAGTGTGTGGAGCGCCGTGTCATCGCTGCGGTCCTCGCAGTGCTGACACTCGGCCGTGGTTTCCCGGTGTTTCCGCCACAGATACCTACCGAAGCTACCGTGCCCGGCAAGCATCTGTGTCAACCGGTAGGAGAGAGCACCGTGTCTCCTCTCTAGCCACTCGTCCATGACCGGTGTGACGGCCGCGATTGTGGTGAATCCCCCCTTTGGTTGCTCAAGTCGCACCTTCCATGTCTCCACGGTTTCCTGGTGGAGTAGGGACCGCTGGGCCTCGATTTCTCGATAAGCGGGCCTTTGGCCCCGCTCCAGCGCCTCCTTGCGCCATGTGAACAGTGACGCAAGGGCTCTCGCTTCCAGGTCCCATGGAGGGGTCCCGGCTAGGAGACATGCCGCCTCACCGGAGATCGTGTGGTATCCTCTTATCACCCTGACGGCCATCACTCTCTGCGGGCTCAGCAGTCTAGAAATCAACTCCTCTTTAGGTGGAGATATTTCTAAAATGAGCTTTTGAGAAGATTTATACCGTTGATTAATGGCACTCGGTGGAACTTGCTGCACCTATTGAAAAAAATAACCGGCCAAGTTCGAGTCGAACTCTCGCACGAAGGGGTTAAAGCGGGACCCTATTAACGAGACATAAGGCCTTGCCATCCGTCTGTCTATTAGTCACGAGGTTGTATCGCCGGAACCGTGACAGATAGAGGCATAAAATTTTCACTTTACCGAGTCCTACCGACTAAAAACCACGCGTATCCTACCTAACAGCCTACGGTTGCGAGCCCCGAGTATGCCCTTGGAATGATGCATACTGCGGCCGCGTCTTTGAGGGGTTGTTCAGTTGCTATCCCGCTTCTTGAGGGGGGCGTGCATGAATCTCTTACGTCACGCTATCGTCTAAGGTCTGCTTCTGTAAGGACGGTGAACCGCCCCGTCACCGTCCTCGGGCCCCTGGTCTTGTAGGCTGATAGTATGGGGCGCCTACGCGGACTGTGGAGAGTTCTCTCCCGCTTCCTCCCCGCCGTCTCTTTGAGGAGCATGACCTGCTCACAGAGAGAGGCCTATGGCCCCGTTCCAGCGCCTTCTTGCGCCATTTAAACAATGACGCAAGGGACCACGCTTCCAGGTCCCATAGAGGGGTTCCGGCTAGGAGACATGCCGCCTCAACTGAGATCGTGCGGTATCCCCTTATCACCCTGACAGCCGTCGCCTTCTGCGGCCTAAGCATTCTAGCCGCATTGCTGGCCATCAGAATTTCCGGCTATACGGGGCCCCGTATAGAGCCATGTTCCTCACAAGCCTAAGGTACAGTCTCCTGATATTTGGCAACAACCACGAGAGTGCGGCTGATGCCCCCCTCCCTCAGCTATGGGACTAAACTTCGGAAGTGGTATCCAAAGTTCCACCGGCTATTAAGTACGAGCCCCAGATACGTCATCGTGAGCCCGATGCCGATGCTGATGCCCCCTATATGTAAGCTGAATCGCGCGGGTGGCCTTTAGGGCTGCGTCTCGGCTCCTCGAGCTGTAATGAGGGTGCCGTCGTACTCGTTACGCACGTAAAACGTTACGCCGACACCTCTGAGCAACGGACCACGCAGCACCCAATCGTGACCGATGTTCCACAGAAGCGGTCCTAAGACCGATCCCTATGGAACATTGAACGACGTATCCCGCCGACCCAGCCCTAGCCAGCTCGGGTAAGTTGTGGCCCTCTCGGAACGATAGGCCCCGACAATTCGACGGAGGTATGGAGGCATTCCATTGTAAATAAGCGCCTCCCAAACGCAGCTCCAGGGCAAGGTGTTGAAAGCGTTTGCGATGTCAAGAGACACTGCCACCCCCACCTTACCCTGTTCTGTTGTCGCTATAACAAAAAATACTTACTAAAATGAAAAAAAGCATCCACACAACAATCGTAATTTTTATGCCCAATTTTTGTAACGGAACCCTCTGTGCGGGAATCGGACTCGCACTTGGCTGGTTTTTTTTCTGTATGAACACGTGAGTTTCGGTTTCGGTTTCGGTTTCGGCCGAAACTGACCCTGGGGCCGAAAGTTCGGTTTCGGTTTCGGTTTCGGCCGGAAAACCAGTTTCGGTCGGACACTAGTGAAAAGGCACTAAGGGTATCTGGGACTTGCGACTCATTTGAGTAGGTTTAAGGTGGCTACCTAAAGACGCGTCAGCGCTGACCTTCCACCGTTCACAATATATCGCTTTCAATCAGGTGAGCTATAAGCTTGTCTGCTACCTTAGCCTTACCTAAGTATAAAAAATAAATAAAGGTTTAGCTGGGAGAAGTTATTCAACCAATTACAGGCACGAGTAAAGGACTGTGTGGCTTTCTAGCTTTAATACATTAACACACGAACTGCAAAACATACATTTGCGTTTATTATATTATTACGGCAGTCATGAAAAATACAAAAATACAATTGAAAAGGTTTAGGCGTATAATGACAGAAACGCAAAATGACATTTGCAGAATGCCAAATGCTGGCACTTGCTTGCAAATGGTCAGAAACGTAAAAAGACAGATTTGCAAAATTACAGAATCGCAATATGACACATGCAAAAAATAACCACGAAGGCTTCTAACCTAACCTATCTGAGTCCGGGTACTCTGAGTAGGGGTGTTAACCATTCACTTATTATGGTATTTTTTTAAACAGAAAAGAAATTCCAACACGCACACACCCTGTCATTCTGAGAATCTGTCATTCTGCGAATCTGTCATTCTGCGAGCTGTCATTCTGAGAATCTGTCATTTTGCGACACCTGGCATTATGCGTTTCTGTCAAATCGCTAATCTGTCATTTTGCGTTTCTGTCATTATACTCCTAAACCATTGAAAAGGGTGCATACCTGAGTAAATTGAACAGATTTTAATGGCCACAGTATCAGACCACCAGTGTCTAACGAACTACTGTCGTACTCCGATTCATATATAGTTTCAGCCAGCGCTGCCCAGAAAAGCAATCCATAATCATTAGCAGGAATCTTGTCTAAAACCCAAGCTATAGTCGATTTTGGTTCACAAACTGCGGCATCCAACATTAAAGTTGTTATTTGCTTAAATTTTGTTACCAATTCCTGGGCAGGAACACTGGAAAATAAAGCAGGTTGAAATGCATTAATGACACCTTGGAGAGGAACCGAATAGAAATAAATAAATAAATATTTTAGGACAATCACACACCAAATCCTCTAGTCCAAATCCAGCTAATATAAGCTTGTGCTTTGGGATCTAGACAACTGATAGACATACTCATACATTTGTAAATACATACATATTATACACTAGCTGATGCCTGCAACTTCGTACGCTGCATTTTATATGTGATTCTTTAGATTGATATAACTTTTTTATTTATGAACCGATTGACATGAAACAAACACAAAATGTTAAGTGAAGCAAACCGCAACGCAATAAAGAAAACCGCATTGCAAGTCGGACTCGGATAGGTTAGGTTAGAAGGTTAAGGCCGCCTTAGCCTTCGTGGTTATTTTTTTTTTGTTTTGTCGTTTGCCTTCCACTCACTTGGAAATAAATTTTCGGTAGTTAGACTTGACTATACTTTATTAAAAAACGGGTGGAATCGGGAACATAAATAATCGCCTTTAATGATAAGTTTTCAGGTTAAAACAGGAACGGGTGGAAACGACATTCACCCTTCGTATTTATGATATTTCGGATTTTTGATAATCGGAGTTCGTATTTATAATATGGCGGATTTTTAATGATTCGGAATTCAACGGTTCGGTTTCTTGAAATTCGGCATTCTGACAGTCGGAATTGTAAACATTCTGAATTTTAAAATTATGACTTTTAATAAAAAGGATTTATGAAACATCGGATTTTTGACTTTCGGGATTTCGAATCATTCGGACTTATGAAATTCGGAATTATGAAATTCGTGATTGTGACTTTCGGAATTAAGTTTTTCGTATTAATGTAGTGTACCCTTTTTAAAGACCTATCTATAGATATCCCACACATATAAAAAAAAATTTGAGTTTCAGTTCTGAGTATGGGGACCCCCAAAATTAACTGCTTTTTTTTCTAGTTTTATATAAAAATCTTGATGCGGTTCACTGAATACATCTACTTACCAAGTTTCAACAGCATAGGCCTTATAGTTTCGGAGAAAAGTGGCTGTGACACACGGACGGACAGACAAACAGACAGACAGACAGACAAACAGACAGACAGACATGACGAATCTATAAGGGTTCCGTTTTTCCATTCGGCTACGGAACCCTAAAAAAAGATCAGTTATCTTTTGGTTCAGCTTACTTCTGATTTGTAACATACACAATATCGCGGCAGTTTTCTACTATGAATCTAAACTTACCTCTTGTAATATCCACTTAAGGCTGGATCCAGTACAATTGTAACAATTCTTTTAATAGGATCGTTAGCATTATTTGCACACTTCAGAAGCGGTTTAATCTTGGTAGCCTCTTCAAATAACGATAATAACAGAATGTTGAACACAGTGCCCAGAAACTGGTTGTTCAATTTGCACTCCTGTGAACAAATGTAAGTTTCAATAATTTTACTATCCCTACAATGTTATAAATGCGAAAGTACCTAACTCTGTCTGTTACGCTTTCACGCCTCAACGGCAGAAGCAAATGAGATGAAATTCGGTATAGAGACAGTTCGAGGCCCTGGGAAGAACATAGGCTACTTTTTAACCGACTGCGCAAAAGGAGGGTCATGATTTTACGCGATAACGACTTCCACGCGGTCGAAGTCATTTCATCAAATCCTTATATAAAAACCTTAACAATTCAATATAAAATTTTGTACCATTATTTACCTGCACTAAATGAGCGACTATTGATAGAATTTCAGCAAATAAATCCTTTCTGATATTATTCTCAGGCAATTCACCAATTGTCATGAGAAATGATGTCCACAAGCATTTCATTTGCTCATTGGTCAGTCCCGAGTCATTCTTGGCTGTCTTCATGATAACCGATGTAAGTGAAAAAATCCAATGGTTCCAATTATCGACTAAATGCTTAGTATTAATCACTTTCCCTTTTAGTTTTGGTAAATCTGTGCAACCAACACAGTTGACATGCCCAACCATGTCAACTAGAGCTTCGTTGCAGTACTTTTTCAGGTCTTGAGATATCTGTCCAGGAATTATTGCTGCTTTGTCAACAGAGTTATGTCTTCCAAAGCAGAAATTTAAAAATGAGACCAAAACTACGTCCAGAAATTTGTCCATTTTATTTTGAAACTTCCGTATCAAATGCCACCAACATTTAAACTTAGCAACGGCGGTTTCTTCAGCTTTCGCATTGTTAGATTTGAGAGGAATAATCAGTAGTTTTATCCTTTTATTTATATTACTTTCATTCGTTTCTGTAGCAAAGCTGTCAATAAGGACATTCCAGCACTCAAATGCTTTGCATCTTTTAGCTACGTCTAATTTGAATGCTGCCTCTACAACGGGCAACATAGAATTTATGGGAGTACCAACATTACTTAGAGATTGTGTTATTTGATTTTTGAGAAGTCGTATAAAAACTGTCCATAATCTGTACCAGGCGTCACTGCCTGCTGTTAATTGACTTTTCATAATAGCTGGGTAACTAGAAAAAATAAATAAAAATATTTATTAATTGATTGATTGATTGATTGATAGAGTACTTATATGAATGCTGAAGAGGCTTTTACATCCAAAAGATGAATTGTTATTACTCAACTGGATCAACCACTACACTATTAAATAAGTAAAAAGACAACGAGTAAGTTATATTCAAACAAACACAGGAAGGTTTGTATCTCTGTGAATGCAGTGCAGTGCAGTGCCTACGAGCAGGATACACACGCATTGAACAAAATACTGTAGTGGGATATCTCTTCTTTAAATTTGTTTAAAGTACGCATGCCCTATTTATTATTGTAATTATAGGAACTGCACTCACACGCACACAAACCGCTCTTGGTGTTTGTTTGCAGATAACTTACATAACATCCTATATCTATGCTAATATTGCAATTGCAACACAGCTCAACTGTGACCTTAATTTATCCAAAACTGGTATCAGCCCAGCCCTTTCAAACAAACAAAATCTGTCCAAAACACAGAGCTATCATAGAATACTTACTATTTTGCTATGCAAATACATTCTAAAATGTTGTACCACGCTACATTATCTGTGTAGTCTATATGTATGAGTTCATCTGTCAGTAGTTCCAGAATTGCTAAATTTACATTTGCATGGTCATCCAAAGCGGCTGTTACTTGCTGCCTCATAACCATGGGTATGAACTTTGAAAACCATACTGGCACTCCAATTTCAACAAATACTCTTTTAGTTTCTTGAGGAACAATTTTTAGCAATTTGTGTAATAAATTAGATGCCTGGAACAGTAAAGTTTATAATTAATTTAATATTTAACGAATTTAATAATAAAAAAAAGTGGTTAAAGGTATGAGGAACACTAAAAATCTAAATACACCTCTGTTTAAAATTGGATGGAGCTTTGGCAAATGATGTATTCATTCAGACTAAAAGAATTCTATAGCAAACTCTCTAACTAAACCTCTTTTGAGCGAAGTACCTAAATTGCACGATTACACCACTGCATAACTACCTAAAACGCGAAGTATCTGAAACTCAAAGTACCTAAATTGCATGATGCCTAAAAACTTAATTTGCCTACAATGTTCTTTGACAACAATTTTTCATGCCTAAGAATGGAAATGCCTAAAATGAAGATTGCCAGCACAAAACAAGGTACAGTGCATTCGGGCATTTGGGATCGGTCGGCCAAATTGGTTGATTGTTAAATTCAACTCATTGTTATTCAATGAAAATGAGTTTGAAGTGTCCAGTAATAAAGTAATTAAGAGTAAAGAGTCGGAATATGTGTCATATTTAAAGAAATGGATTTCTTAAGTAATAAAATTGGAGTCATGCTTTGTAGGCAATTAACTAGCACCGGCATTATACTTTGTAGACATTAGACATAGGCATTTTGCTTCTTAAGCATTAAAACATTATAGACATTAAAGCGTTATAGGCATCCTGTGTTTTAGACATTGACTTTAGGCAATTTGCTTCAATAGGCATCCTGCAATTTAGGTACTTCGCTCAAAATGGAACTAAATAGTCAAAGATTTGCTGCTTATGAGGTGTTTTAATGTTGAGGGGTTTGTAGTTCAGGAATTAGAGACTTCTCAACTTACGCAAAACCTTGAATTCAAGGATTCCTTTTGAATGTGAGGGTAAATCTAAACTGGTGTGTTGGCTTAATCATAAAAGAGATTAATGATCAACGCCTCGTCTGTTTAAGCACGGATCCATGCACGCGATTAACCCAGAAACATCATAAGGAGGGACCACGTGGTAAACGCAGGAGCGGTGGCTATTGTAAAATAATTCAGTCTGCACCGAAGGTGTGGACTGAATTGTTTTATAATGGTCTTAATCTTTAAGCTCTTTTATGATTAAGCAAACAGGGCAGTTTCATACGCTCCCATGAGTCTGTTGAAAAAATACCTGTCCTTTCATACACCTTACCATGGCGTAATCAAAGTTGCGAGTTCCAGCTAGTGTTATATAAGTAGGAACTAGTGCCGCACGGTACAGTCCTCAAGGACTCTCACTTGTCAGAACAGTTCAGCCACTTTATAGCCAATAATATTAAAGAGTCATTGTTCATGTTATTATTATGTACAATAATCGAAATATTAAAATGTATTTATATTAATTTTTTTTATTTTTTATACTACTTAGGTGGCAGACAAGCTTACGGCCCACCGGAAGGTTGGTAACCGTAGCCTATAGACGTTTGCAACACCAGAGGCGCTACACACGCGCTGCCGACCCGGGCGCAGGTTGTGACGACCCACAGTTGAAATTTTTCAAGCCGCCCGTAAGGCCTTCAACTTGGCATAACGACTGTCATTTTACTGACAACCGGGACCAACGGCTTATCGTGCCTTCCGAAGCACGGAAACGCTCATAAATAAATGTCACAAAGTGGTACACGTGGTGGTCACCCATCCATATCCGGCCATAGTAAATGTTGCTTACTGCAGTGATCGTTTACAGAACACTGAGTCCGCGGGGCCACGAGCGCTTCAATTAATGTGTAGGTACTACAAGAACACAAAAAGAACTAGCTTGTTGCTTGAACTGATAACAAAAGAATTATGAATACTTACTGTCTGATCAGGTGCAATACCCTAAACAAAAATCTAATATTGGCACTTCATCCTGTTTAACTCCAGCTTCAGAAAACAGATCAATATCAAAAGATAAAATAATCATACCTGCTGGATATTCTGTATGGACTCCTTTGTTTGAAAACATAACCGAAATACTTCTATGATGTCTTTACAATGAAATTCTACTGCTTTTATCAGAGTGTCTTCGGGATATGACAGCAGTGCTTCCAGACACAGACAAGTCAATGACTGGGTCTTGCCCAACGCTGCTAGCGTTTTTAACAATTTAATCACTTCCAGTATAGATGGCAGTAGGTCTAGTGGAGGATCATATATCTGGAAGTTTCAATTTAAACTCATATAACTCTTACACACATAATCATTCACTCGAGAAACATAATAAAACACTTACTACCTTATATTTCGACGCTATCAAAGGAAGGATATGAATAACGGTGGCGGTGTACTCAATTATCTGGGTATCATGGGTGCATACTGCAAGTAATCGTGATAGCTCTTCCGCGCTAAAATGTGTATCTTTGTCCAAGGCACTTTGAATATTTTTATAATGTCGATATCTAGACTTAGCACTGATTTTATAGTCTTCCAAGTGTACAAGTTCAGATTGAATATCCGAGTTAGTAAAGGTTTCTTCCGGCATTTCTGAAATAGTATTCAAACATTGTAATTACAACAAATGAAGACACCAAACGTAGAGTATACCATGTACAGTATTTGACTAAATGAAAGTCCGCGTTACCGCAAGTAACAGTGTCGAAGATAAGCTGCATAAAAATACAAAGATAGGCAAGTATGAATACACAAGTGGAAAATGTGCGTGCTCCACACAATTAATTTAGTTGTCTCAGCGCCCACGAGATTGCTATAGTCTAAACAAACACAACAAACGGGTAAATAAGATCAATATTAATGAAAATACATACTTAATTCCAATATTAATGACCTCTATTCATCGAAATAAAGATATTTTCAAAATCGAACTAATAAACACATTTTGACGTTTCGCATTTCTGGCGCGCGCGAACCGCGAAGGAAGAGATCTGTCATCGGTGGAGCGGAGGAGGGAGTCTGTGGTGTCTGTGGCGCAGTGGCGCAAAATATGTTTTTTTTAAGTACATAGTACTTCTGGCATTGCTACACGATTCTTTTATTCACTACCGACCAAGGAACTTATACTTCTAAGAGGCCCCCGAGACGATCAATTATTATTGTCATGCCTTACGTGATTGAGATCTCACTTGAAGGATGAATTGACGATACTTGACGCCCATTGAAGGTGCCGTCAAGTGTGGCTCGCACACTTGCCTTTTGGCCCTATTCGCTAGTAGTTTGCATCGGAGCGGAATCTTGAGCTACGGTGAAATTCACCGGTGATTTTGCGATCGTGTTTTTATGTACCCTCTGTCCTGTCCTGTCTGATGTATGTCCCTCACCGCATTCGCGTGTAATGTAACATTACAGCGTCGAGCATTACAGCGGTGATGGAGGAGAACCGAGCATTGCAATGCGCAACTTGTAATGATAAAAGACGAGGTTATATCAGTGAAGGAGGAGAACGAAGCATTACAATGCGCGCCTTGTAATGATACAATCTTTACTAATATTATAAAGAGGAAAGATTTGATTGTTTGTTTGTTTGTTTGCATCGAATAGGCTCCGGAACTACTTTGAAAAATTCTTTCACTGTTGGGAAGCTACACTCTTTGCGGTAAACATAGGCATAGGCATATTTTATTCCCGTACCTATTCCCACGGAAACGGGAACTACGCGGTTGAAACCGCGTGACGTCCGCTAGTGTGTAATGTTTTGATACAACTTGTAACATCAATGCGCTTTTATTTGCGGCTGGCCGGCCGCACACTGGTCCGGATTTTAAAATATCGGTCGTATGTCGACCACATACGACCTAAGATGTCAAATGCTATTGGGAATTTTTTGAAGTGAAACTTCTTTATCGGCGTTGGAAAAAAATTTGCGTCACGTCACGTCACGTCACGATTTTTGGTTACTACTTTGGGTCTTTGGGACTTTGGAACTTTGAGACTTTGGGACTTTTGAACTTTTGAACTTTTGAACTTTTGGACTTTTGGACTTTTGGATGGGACCTTGGTACTTTGGGTCTTTGGGACTTTGGAACTTTGGGACTTTGGGACTTTTGGACTTTTGGACTTTTGGACTTTTGGACTTTTGGACTTTTGGACTTTTGGACTTTTGGATGGGACCTTGGTACTTTGGGTCTTTGGGACTTTGGGACTTTTGGACTTTTGGACTTTTGGACTTTTGGACTTTTGGACTTTTGGACTTTTGTACTTTGGGACTTTGGGACTTTGGGACTTTGGGACTTTGGGACTTTGGGAATTTGGGACTTTGGGACTTTGGGACTTTGGGACTTTGTGACTTTGGGACTTTGGGACTTTGGGACTTTGGGACTTTGGGACTTTGGGACTTTGGGACTTTGGGACTTTGGGACTTTGGGACTTTGGGACTTTGGGACTTTGGGACTTTGGGACTTTGGGACTTTGGGACTTTGGGACTTTGGGACTTTGGGACTTTGGGACTTTGGGACTTTGGGACTTTGGGACTTTGGGACTTTGGGACTTTGGGACTTTGGGACTTTGGGACTTTGGGACTTTGGGACTTTGGGACTTTGGGACTTTGGAACTTTGGGACTTTGGGACTTTGGTACTTTTGGACTTTGGGACTTTTGGACTTTTGGACTTTTGGACTTTTGGGCTTTTGGACTTTGGGACTTTGGGACTTTGGGACTTTTGGACTTTTGGACTTTGGGACTTTTGGCCTTTGGGACTTTGGGACTTTTGGACTTTTGGAGTTTTAGACTTTTAGACATTGGGACTTTGGGACTTTGGGACTTTGGGACTTTGGGACTTTGGGACTTTGGGACTTTGGGACTTTGGGACTTTGGGACTTTGGGACTTTTGGACTTTTGGCCTTTGGGACTTTTGAACTTTTAGATGGGACCTTGGTACTTTGGGTCTTTGGGACTTTGGGACTTTGGAACTTTGGGACTTTGGGACTTTGGGACTTTTGGACTTTTGGCCTTTGGGACTTTGGGACTTTGGGACTTTGGGACTTTGGGACTTTGGGACTTAGGGACTTTGGGACCTTGAGACCTTGGGACTTTGGGACTTTGGGACTTTTGGACTTTTGGCCTTTTGGACTTTGGACTTTGGACTTTTGGACTTTTGGACTTTTGGACTTTGGACTTTTGGACTTTTGGACTTTTGTACTTTTTGACTTAATTTAAGGTGAGGTGAATATTAAGTTTATGAAGAAGTTTCACTTCTTACGTGTGTACACTAAGTACACGCAATTTTTTTTTGGATAGGTAGAAGCCGTGAGCCGGTGTAACCCGACGGCCCCTATTTAAAACGTTTAAAGTATTCAATCCGATTGACGTTGTCATTTTTGTTTTATTTCTAACTTTGAACAAATGATCCACGTGACCTAGTGACTTAGCAGATATAATGTCATGTTGGATATTTTTCTGAGGCTTTTTGGTATGCTGAGTACGAATTTTGGGTTAATTTTGCAATACAAAATGGCCGCCTTGCCACTGTTGTAAAATTTCATGTTGGGTATCGTATAAGAGGTTTTTTGGAATGCTGAGTACGAATTTCAGGTTAATTTTGCAATCCAATATGGCCGCCGCGCCGTAATCACAACATTTCATGATGAGTATCGTTAAAGGGATTTTTTGAAATGCTGAGTACCATTTTCGCCTAACTAGTAAATTTTAATAATTTGCTTATTAAGTTTAGGCTTTCTAAACTAGCAATGCGAAAATACTATGACAAAAGGTCCTTATTGTAAAATTAAGGTCTATTACATTAAACCTTCCTACTACAGACCGCATCACCACCTTCATGGCTGCTGACTTCTGGCCGAGAGGGGTGAAGTATCGGCGCTTCAGAGGACGTCTGCTGACACGGGACACCCCGCCCCGCGACACGTCGACGTCAGTGCGTGTCAATTAGGTTAAGTTATATGTATATGTATTTTAAGTATTAAGGTTTTTTTTTATACCACTAGAGTGGCAGACAAGCATACAGCCCCCCAAGATGTACCGGTGGTCAAGGCAGCCTATGGCGGTTCGCAACACCAGAGGCGCCACAATCGCGCTGCCTAAGGTATGTATCTATGAGCCGTAGAGTAAGTTAAAAATATTTGTAACTGTCTCTAATATTGCTTGAAAATAAAGATTTATTATTATTATTCCATTTATTTTTTATTCTTAATATATTGTCTTACATTTTTAAATAAATAATGCTTACAAAAATAAAAATCTATTTAAAAATATAAAAAAATAGTGTCCCACCGGCATCGGGTGCAGGGACCAAGCTACCGGTGGTTAGGGCTTCAGAGACAGGAACCTCCTCAAAATACGTGCCGTGTCAAGAAGTACTGCCTTCTGTATCAGGCCCTTGAACCAGCCGTCTAACGAGAGCCTCTTCAGATGGTTATCGAGGCTCTTTGCCATCAAACCGTGGACCGAAACGATAATTGGAACAATAATTGCCGAATCAACATGCCACATGTCAACAACTTCATGAGCCAAATCCAAATATTTCATTTCTTTTTCCTTTTCTGCTTTAAAGAGGTTGTCATCATGAGGAATGCTGATATCGATAATTATTGCGAGGCGTTCCAATCGATCTATCACCACTATATCAGCTTCTGATGTATTATCTTGGCCACTTGGTTATGTCTGTGCAAATATTCTCCATTGGCAAGACGAGAACAACCAGAAACTATATGTCTAAGGGCGAGGCCGCACTTGTGGTTATCGCGGCGGTTTCTAACCTCAAAATATCAAAACATTGACTTGATTTCATTGATTTTGACAGTTTGATGACATTTTGAGGTTAGAAACCGCCGCGGAAAAACGCAAATGCTGCCTCGCACTAAGTGATTCTCAGGGACAATGACATGCCCGACAGATGTCAATGGTACCATCCTTCAGAATATGTTTCCGGTAGTTCTTCGTCATAACAACTTCGTCCATTATGGCAAAGACAAAACCTTCGGTTTCTCCGAAAAGATTACCGAACTGTAGCCAAGATACGGACGCTTTTAAATCAATGTCAGGTCCATTTAAGGCCCGATAAAAACGTCCATGTAGCTGCTTGCTTTTCCATACCTCTTTGCGATCTTCAGTACTAAGTACTACAGTTTGCGCCAGTTCTCTCTGCCCATAGCAAGCGGGGTGAGTCACCACATTACGGTGCATATTGGTGTCTGTTTTCAGAAAGAATTCCCTAAGATTGTATACCTCGCGGTTATGGAGGGTCTTAGCATTTAAAAAGCCTCGACCCCCACATTTCCCCGATCATCTGTAATGAGGTTGTACCTCATTACAGATGATCGGGGATGATGCATCCGGAATGCAGTCAACAGTGTTCTTACTCTTCTATCAATTTTATTGAGTTCAGTCTGAGTCCATCTGAGTATACCAAAAGAGTACATGAGGACTGGCATGACCCACCCATTAAAGGCGTGCAGCTTGTTACCGTCTTTTTATTACTTTTTTCAGGCGGCCAAAGAAACGCTCCTGTAATGTCTCTTTCATGCCAGTATCAGAAATTCCTAATGCTTGTGATATACCCAGATATTTGTAAGTTTCGGTTGCAGAAAGACAGTTTAGCTTAGTGGAATCTGAAAGTTCTACCCCATCAGATTCCACTATCACACCTCTTTTAACATGCATGACTGCACACTTGTCCACCCCAAATTCCATCCTGATGGCTCTACTGAAAGTTTCTGTTACTCCCAGTAAATCCATCAGTTGCAATTTAGTGTGGGCAAATAATTTGAGGTCATCCATGTAAAGGAGGTGCGATATAACCCCACCTTTGCGCAACCGATAGCCTAACCCAGAACTCTCTAGCATAGTACTGAGAGGATTTAGAGCTAGACAAAACCACAACGGACTCAGACTGTCCCCTTGAAATATTCCCCGCTTGATACTAATTTTTGCACCATTATTGCAAAACCGACGACACCCTGGATAGCAAAGGACTGTTTTCCACTGCCCCATACATGCCCTCAAGAAAATACACAGAGTTGTATCAGTTTTATACAGCTCAAGTACTTTCAGAAGCCATGTATGTGGCACTGTTTCAAAGGCCTTCTTATAATCTATCCAACACGTTGCCAGATTTTTGCGATTACGACGCACCTGTTGGCTGATGGTCATATCGATTAAAAAGAGTTGCTTAGTGCCACGGGCCCCACTTTTACATCCATTTTGAGAGATTGATATTATCGAATGTGTTTCTATGTGTTTAGTAATTTTGACTCTCAAAATGGATGTTAAAAGTTTATATACTGTATTTCAATAGCTTTGCGCAAAAATGTAAACAAACACATTTGATCCTATAAATCCATAGTTACTTGCAATTGAGTATTCCAGTATCCAAGAGTCATACAGTGATTTTACAATCATTTTGACACCAAATAACTTCTATATGATAGTTTATTTTTATTTAAAATACCTTATTCAGGATATTAAAAAAAAATATGTTTTGTCATACTATATTTTTCTACTCATCTGTCTAAGTGCGAGGCCGCATTTGCGTTTTTCCGCGGCGGTTTCTAACCTCAAAATGTCATCAAACTGTCAAAATCAATGAAATCAAGTCAATGTTTTGACATTTTGAGGTTAGAAACCGCCGCGATAACCGCAAGTGCGGCCTCGCCCTTAGAGAACGCTTGTCAAAACATGACATGTTTACATTATTGCCAGATCGGGCAGGATGGGACTATAGACAGTTGGTAAACATGTAATGGGTTTATAATTTTTGGGATCCGTAGCACTACCAGATTTGTAGAGTAAGTGAGTTAAACCAGTTGTCATAAAATCGGGTAGTGAACCCATATCTAGGGATGATTGAAATTGTGATGCTAAACGGCCATGTGAGCTGCGGAACTATTTTAACCAGAAATTATGCAGTCCGTCCGGTCCCGCTGATTTCCAATTCGGGAGCGAACGAACTGCACAAGCAACATCTTCTGCATCTATATAAACTGGTTCCATATCCGTTATATTCTCACATGACCGTTCAACATCTCTCATCCAATCACCCTCAGTATGATCAACAGGTCTTGACCAGAGGTTCCTCCAAAATGCATTAGTAGTATCATCATCTGGGTGAGTTACGTCATTAACCTCTGGAAGATATGGGGTTTCCCAGTTCCTGTAAACCCACTTCTCGTTTTTTTGGAACATACGATTCTGGTTAAATCGATCTACTCGCACTTTATAGCGTCTAACGCGATTTGCCCTTGCATAAACCTTTTGTTTCAGAAGATCGATGCGCTCTGTGACACATGATGCGTATCTTTGAGGACTTATGTTAGTCCCAAAGAACGCTTGTTTCACAAAGCGCATCACCTTCGGACGGGTATTACCCGACCTGAAACATATAAGTTTCCCGATGAGTGCCCTGGCCTCGGAAATACGCCTCTCAATCCTACACTGCCAAGTAGGTTTTGCAGACCAAGGTCGAGTAGCAGTTTCATTTGTGTAAAATTTAACCTTAGCTACTCGACAAGCTGCAACCGCCGCACAGTACAGGATTGAGTGCGTATCACTAAGATCTTCACTATTGTCCAGATATTGGTGCAATAGTGAATCCAGGGCACACACCAGAGCCCGATTTCTTTTATGCATGGGCATACGAGGAAGACGTGGTCTACAATCTGCACTTGCAAACCGATATTCCACAATCGCATCTTCCAAAGCACTCCTTAATCGATTCTCACATTGGGTACTTACGGATATAGTCTCATCATCAACAACTTCCTCAGCAACTACAGGTGTACTAACTGGTGGTGTACGAATTTGTGACGAGGTACACACAACTTGCGACGAAGTAGTAGCCTCTCAAGTGTCGGACTATCAAGCTTATTACAACGCTGGATAGCCCGCACCTGATCCGATAATCGCTGTGCTGACACGTTGACAGCTGGTTCAAGTTCCTGAAATACAGAAAGTAAACGGCCACGGTACGCAGTGAGGTTAGCACCTAGCTCTGAAGCCGCAAAATATGCCCGCATGACGTTTTCATTAATTTATTTAGTCCACTTCATGCGGTGCACATTACCACCGGCAGCGGGGGCCCTATTCGAGGCCGGTGGGCCTCGGGGTCCCAAGCTAGCTGGCGGCCGGCCTCTCCCCTGCCGACGTACAGGTAGTGGCGACGTCGGTGGGGAGAAATACTCGTCACTGCTACTGGTGGAGCTCGACATTTCGCAGGCAGGTAAAGCAGTATCCTTAGGGTGCGAAGTGGAGCCGCCTGACGAGTCCAGGGATGGTGTGAGTGCATTTTGTCTGCTTTTGGCCCTTGTCAACATGATTTTTCCATTTAACCCTTCAAGCTCCTTCAACCCCCACAAAATTTATATCGAAAATCAATAATCGCAAGCACCTATTCCCACCACCCTAAAAATGAAAAAAGATTTCTCATTTTCCAAAAAAAAATTTATTTCTCACTTACCAGTCCAAATTTTACAATTCTGCAAACGGCAACCGGATTATTGATAAATTGTTTATTTTACTGTGTATAATAATAAATAATAATGAAAACGCATTATTTATAATAAAAAAACAAAACACACACGCACACACGCACTTGGTACACATGCACTCAACACAAAAAAACCTTTATTACTCTACCACCACACCATATTTTACGATTCTGTAAACACCAACCGGATTATTGATATATTGTTTATTTTACTGTGTATAATAATAAATAATAATGCAAACTCATTATTTATAATAAAAACACGAAACACACACGTACTACACAAACGCACGCCAACCATGCGCAATCCACTCTCAACTTCAACTGTTCGATTTTTGTAAAAAATTCTGGCCCATTGACGTCATTTTATAAGATTCCAAAAACAAGAAAATGTTATATACTACACATGCAATCAAACTGTTCATAGAAAAGTAGGACGTAAGGAGGCTAAATTTAAGTTTAAAGTCGTCTGGGTAGGTGCGGCGACCGGTCGCCGCGCGGGGCTCAACGGAAAAGCTTGATTATTATGCGCGGCGACCGGTCGCCGCGAGGAGCTCTAAGGGTTAATTTGTATCCATTTTCGTGTTATTTTTCAATTGACATTTGCAGCTGTGAAAAGCTGTTGGCTTTCAGGAAGAGAGAGAGAAATGAAAAGATTGAATTTAAAATGTAAATAATTAGTAGTTTATTAGAATTGAGCACTTGGGGGTCGTGGGTGTGGCAACTTCGGGCAGCAAGTACGGTTTCCGAAGGCCTTCGCAGGGTTCGACTTATCTTGTGGCTCCAGGATGTCGATGCAGTCCGCCAGATAGCCGTGTCTTCCACAATTTCGGCCGGCACGGTATTCCCAACCCGCAGGGCGGATGTTCGCTCGTAGAACTCGAAGGGTGGATTTTACCAACCCGTAGGGTAGACCCTGGAATGTTCCATATGACGGGTTAGCTGGAACCCTTTTTCCCGCCCATTGCTAAGACAGCCGACCACTGTTAAACCATTTGGGAGTCGGTTGCCTTACAATGGTTGGTTCTATCCTAAGTTTACAGAGACCTTTTTTTTCACACCCCTGTAATCTACCCTCCCATAACAGGGTCGACCAACAGCCGTTAATTTTCACTATTTTAAAATCTAGAATCATAATAATTAATTTAACTCACCCAATGATGGGGTCTTCTATTTATAGCTATTTGCTCCTTATCCTTGACAAATATTTACGAGGATATTTGCGATGATATAAACGATTATTTTTAAACTGATGTGATTCTCACAATTTCCAATTACACTGATACGTTCGTGATCTATTTTAAATATTAATCTGGCGGTCCTCCTGCATTGACGCAATGCCTTATATATCAATGAAATAGCGCCTCTAGTGGCACCGCTCGAAACTACTCAATCGTCAAGACCGTATCACTGCCTATAGCTTCCGTCGTTGCGACACTAACTCGGTAGATGGCGCTTTCATTTATTAATCTAAGTTTTCATTTTAAAACCCCTAACGTTGAACCCCTATTTGCACCCGTTGTTTCACAACGTTACATACTCCCCCTCCCCGGTGAGCGTTTGACGTACCCTAACACGTCAAATGCTGCGTTCGTCCTCGAACGCCCCTAATATAATACCTACTACTCGTCTATGTGTGTGTGTATGTTAGTGTGTTGTGTGAATGAGGTGATGCTGGGTGTAGCGAAGAGTCGGCCTTAACTTTAATGAAACCAACTCGCAGGATGTATTTAGGTGATTCTGAAGGATCTTATGGGACAGAAAGAGAAAAGACGTATTTGAGGCTTTGGGTTGAAGGTTCAGGTAATACGCACCGCCTGAAAGTGGGGTGTGTATAATAAGGCTTTTTACTGAAGGCTGGGATTTATACAACCGTCCCAGAGAAGAACATCCTACTAGGGCTAGTGTAACACTTCCGACTCATAGGATGGACTATCCCCCAGGGCAAGCCTCTAGCTTCCGAGTGGTAGGAGTAGCCATATGACGAAAATCAACATAACGGTGATCTACACCTACGACTGTTAGGGCAAGACAAATGCTGCCAAATAACAGTCCACCATATATCTGTTCGGGTAAGACTCATGCTTCCTCGTAACAGTAATAAACCTACACCATAAATCTGTTCGGGTAAGCTTCATGCTTCCTCGTAACAGTAACCTACAACATAATTCTGTTAGGGCAAGACCATGCTGCCAACTAACAGTTAACGACGAACTCTGTTAGGGATAGACTCATGCTTCCAACTAACAGAAACTCCCACTTAAACCAAGAAACAGAAAAGTGATAGAAAATAATTTACTTGCAGAATCCTCAGTGATGCTGATTAACCCCTATGTCCCCATGACGAACACGGCCTGTGTTTGTCACGTTGTTATGTGTACTTATTTGAAAGTCGTGTGTAGTGTGTAGTGTCCCTAACTAATTACTAGGCTATTTTAGCCCTTTAACAAAATGAAATAAAAAAACGAGTGCTTATTCGCAATCTTAGTAGCAATAACAAAGCTAAGTGCTTGTTCGCAACTTTAGTAGAAGAATGTTGACTATGACTATTATGTCAACCCTAATAAATAACGAAGATAAACGCTCTCTGGCCATTATGCCAAATCTCCAAAAAAATATGGTATCCTTGTATGCCATCATGGCAGTGTAAAATGTATGTGCGTGCTTAAATAAATAATATGTATGTATGTACGTATGAAATCTCCCCTGTGCAAGTTTTGTTTTGTTTGCGCGTAAGCTGCTGACGTAATCGTGTTGATGTAAACGTGTTATTCATCGTTGCATCTAAGGCCAGTGTCACACTACATTCCATGCTATGTTAACCCGTCAGCTTTAGTCGGGGACAAAACTTAGGACATTTGAGTCACTTCCTATAATCACGAATGTGACTCGCCTGTAGCTAGTTTGCCTCCTACTTCCGCCTTTGGGAGTCACACAACATGAAGTTCAAGTGTCACTATGTAAACAAACAAACAAAAAAAAAACTGCTTATGAAGTGTTTGGAATTGTGTGTGAAGATAATTGTGATGAATATGTGATGACCATCTACTACCTAATTATTATGTAAGTGTAATTGTGAAACTTCCGTATGATAACATGTATGCGTGTAACATGACACGAAATGTGGTACCTATATGTGCCACCTAAGTACTAAAATTATATGACGGTGTGCTAACACCCTTATATTTTCCAAAAATATTTATCAAAAACACTATTGTGTAACTGTACTGATGTACTAGATACGCTATTCGCAAACGCATCTTAATGCAGTGTGTTACGGCCTTTACCGTTATCTGCATTCGTCTTTGTAACATTGAGGAATGTGAACCTTTCTCGACCCACCCGCCGAATAACGAAAAATAAATTCTACTTTTTAGGGTTCGTTGAACCGAATTATAAATTGAACCTTTATAAAACTTAGTATTTGCTTTAGGAAATACTTAAGTTTGGAAATATTACCTTTTAGTGTTCCTTCACTCAAATAAAAAAAATTGGACCCTTCTAGATATTACTTGTCTGTCTGTCTGTCTGTGTTTAAATATAATCTAATCCGAAGCAGTAAGTAATGAAAGTGAAGTGTGTGATGATGGGTTGACGAAATTTACTAAATGTTTTTCAGTTTTGCACGAATAATGCAATTTTCTACGCTGCTATTATTTTTATTGAAATGTAACTATTTTCACGAACGTGGTAAGAGTTAATTGTATATTGACTCGTACCAACTATTTTTTTTTAAATAGTTATTTACTACTACGGAACCCTTAAATATTTCGAACTGTGTTAAAACGATTCGCACTTGGATGGTTCTGGAAATAATCTGTATCGTAGTAACTAACTTTTTTATGTAGATTGTTCCTTACCACTACGGAACCCTTGAATATTTCGAATTGGTTGAAAACCGATTCGTACTTGGACGATTCTGGAAATATTCTGTATCAGACTGTTGGTGTCCGGAGTGTATTTTATTCACTTCCACCCACAGTTTATATGGAAAAAAAAAATTTCTTCTAATATCGAGCTAGTAATTCAACTTACTCGTAAACGTTATGAAAGCAACATCTGCCGTTGTTTATTTAGAACCCGAATCAAAGTTAATAGTTTACTATTGTTTTTTGGCAAGAATGTTTTCGCTGCGTAATCTACGTTTGGAATGTTTTTTCTTACAGTTGTATTTCAGTGTATTAGAATTCGACGTAATTCGAAAAGTGAATCAATTATGAATCTTTTATGATTTACGTGAAATGAAATTCGTAAAGTCTTTGTACTAACGTTTTACTAGCGTGAAATTTCAATAGGGATTGTTACCCAGAAGTGTGATTATCGGCTGTTGGTCTCGCTGTAAATTCACATATGGGAAATACAACAAAATAATACACAAATTGAGGCGGTTTGACGCCGTACAAAAATAAAAATTGTGGTGGTGATATCCTGTGACTACTTTTTACGATGAATATAGGCAATACAACTCACTTACTAATATTAATGTAAGCGTTTCAAATGTGAAGTTTTACTTCAGACTTTAATAAAGTAATATTTAAAATTGGAACAAAACAAAAAACTTTTACTTGAAATTTACTTAAAATTTTTCCACCATAAAATTAATATCTGAGGGTGTGAAAAATAAATTGGGGACCGTTAAAATTTGGAAAAATTACAATTTACGTTGATAAGAAATTCAAATTTTGCCTTGTTCTTGATTATGCCGAAATCTGTCTAAAATCACTAAGAAACACACAAAATAAGCCGGAAAGAACAAGTTGGCAGCAGAGGTCAGGAGAGCCAAATTCCTGGGTAGTTGTAATAATTTGGAGGGAAACTACCCCGCTAACGGGCACTCTTAAGACTATTTTACACAAGTTGAATATCTTATAATTATGACCTCCCGACTCCCGTCGGAAATCGCTTTCTCGCTACCCGAAACCACGATATGGGCGCCACTGAAAAGCTGTTGGCTTTCAGGACGAGAGAGAGAAATGAAAAGATTGAATTTAAAATGTAAATAATTAGTAGTTTATTAGAATTGAGCACTTGGGGGTCGTGGGTGTGGCAACTTCGGGCAGCAAGTACGGTTTCCGAAGGCCTTCGCAGGGTTCGACTTATCTTGTGGCTCCAGGATGTCGATGCAGTCCGCCAGATAGCCGTGTCTTCCACAATTTCGGCCGGCACGGTATTCCCAACCCGCAGGGCGGATGTTCGCTCGTAGAACTCGAAGGGTGGATTTTACCAACCCGTAGGGTAGACCCTGGAATGTTCCATATGACGGGTTAGCTGGAACCCTTTTTCCCGCCCATTGCTAAGACAGCCGACCACTGTTAAACCATTTGGGAGTCGGTTGCCTTACAATGGTTGGTTCTATCCTAAGTTTACAGAGACCTTTTTTTTCACACCCCTGTAATCTACCCTCCCATAACAGGGTCGACCAACAGCCGTTAATTTTCACTATTTTAAAATCTAGAATCATAATAATTAATTTAACTCACCCAATGATGGGGTCTTCTATTTATAGCTATTTGCTCCTTATCCTTGACAAATATTTACGAGGATATTTGCGATGATATAAACGATTATTTTTAAACTGATGTGATTCTCACAATTTCCAATTACACTGATACGTTCGTGATCTATTTTAAATATTAATCTGGCGGTCCTCCTGCATTGACGCAATGCCTTATATATCAATGAAATAGCGCCTCTAGTGGCACCGCTCGAAACTACTCAATCGTCAAGACCGTATCACTGCCTATAGCTTCCGTCGTTGCGACACTAACTCGGTAGATGGCGCTTTCATTTATTAATCTAAGTTTTCATTTTAAAACCCCTAACGTTGAACCCCTATTTGCACCCGTTGTTTCACAACGTTACAGCTGTCATGTCATTATAATATTGTAGTATTTTTCCAAAATTTCCATAGTATTTCCATTGAATATTGAAATTATAGGTTCTATTACTTCTATTCTTGATTTTATGAAATATTTATAGTAAATATTCGCTGTTTTATGAATAAAATTTAATAAAAATATTTTAGTTGAAAAAATATCTGCTGACTATGGTAGTGTTATTATTATTATTATTACATTAAAATAGTACTCAGCCTAAAAAAGCTCATAAACGATACCCATCATGAAATTTTGTGATTACGGCGCGGCGGCCATATTGGATTGCAAAATTAACCTGAAATTCGTACTCAGCATACCAAAAAACCCCTTAAACGATATCCAACATGAAATTTCACAACAGTGGCACGGTGGCCCTTTTGGATTGCAAAATTAACCCAAAATTCGTACTCAGCATACCAAAAAACCCCTTATACGGTATCCAACATGAAATTTTACAACAATGGCGCGGCAGCCATTTTGGATTGCAAAATTAACCCGAAATTCGTACTTAGCATACCAAAAAACCCCTTATACGGTATCCAATATGAAATTTCACAACAGTGGCACAGCGGCCATTTTGGATTGCAAAATTTACCTGAAATTCGTACTCAGCATACCAAAAACCTCCTTATACGATAACCAACATGAAATTTTACAACGGTGCTGCAGCGGCCATATTGGATTGCAATATTAAAATGAAATTCGTACTCTGCATACCAAAAAACCCCTTAAACGATATCCAACATGAAATTTCACAACAGCGGCACGGTAGCCATTTTGGATTGCAAAATTAACCCGAAATTCGTACTTAGCATACCAAAAAACCCTTTATACGATTTCCAACACGAAATTTCACAACAGTGGCACGGCGGCCTTTTTGGATTGCAAAATTAACCCGAAATTCGTACTTAGCATACCAAAAAACCCTTTATACGATTTCCAACATGAAATTTCACAACAGTGGCACGGCGGCCTTTTTGGATTGCAAAATTAACCCGAAATTCGTACTCAGCATACCAAAAACCCCCTTATACGATATCCAATATGAAATTTCGCAACAGTGGCACAGCGGCCATTTTGGATTGCAAAATTTACCTGAAATTCGTACTCAGCATACCAAAAACCTCCTTATACGATAATCAACATGAAATTTTACAACGGTGGTGCGGAGGCCATATTGGATTGCAATATTAACCTGAAATTCGTACTCAGCATACCAGAAAACCCCTTAAACGATATCCAACATGAAATTTCACAACAGTGGCACGGCGGCCTTTTTGGATTGCAAAATTAACCCAAAATTCGTACTCAGCATACCAAAAAACCCCTTATACGGTATCCAACATGAAATTTTACAACGGTGGCGTGGCAGTCATTTTGGATTGCAAAATTAACCCGAAATTCGTACTTAGCATACCAAAAAACCCCTTATATGATATCCAATATGAAATTTGACAACAGTGGCACGGCGGCCATATTGGATTGCAAAATTAACCTGAAATTCGTACTCAGCATACCAAAAATCTCCTTATACGATAACCAACATGAAATTTTACGACGGTGGTGCGGCGGCCATATTGGATTGCAATATTGACCTGAAATTCGTACTCAGCATACCAAAAAACCCCAAAAACGATATCCAACATGAAAATTTACAACGGTGGTGGGGCGGCCATTTTGGATTGCAAAATTAACCCGAAATTCGTGCTCAGCATACCAAAAACCCCCTTAAACGATACCCATCATGGAATTTTGTGATAATGGCGCGGCGGCCATATTGGATTGCAAAATTATCATGTGATTCGTACTCAGCATACCAAAAAATCCCTTAAACGATACCCATCATGATATTATGTGAATACATCGCAGCGGCCATATTGGATTGCTAAATTATCATGTGATTCGTACTCAGCATACCAAAAAACCCCTTAAACGATACCCATCAGGAAATTTTGTGATGACGGCGCGGCGGCCATATTGGATTGCAGAATTATCAACTGATTCGTACTCAGCATACCAAAAATCCCCTTAAACGATACCCATCATGATATTTTGTGATTACGGCGCAGCGGCCATGTTGGATCGAAGCCGCGACCTCTTGATTAAAAGACAGTATTTTTGCCTCCGAACCAAACAGGTCGTCTAATATATATAAACTATTATCTAAATAATATTGAATACGTTCTTGGACGCTGATCGATTCCGCAACTTTTTTGAATTTGACGTTTTGAAGTTTTCCGATTGCAAAATAAATAAAAACTTGTCATTCCGGGGGTGCTTTTAGCGCCCGCCCGCTTGGCCGCTCTCTACCCCCTCTGCTTACAGAGGGGCATCCGAGAGCGGACCGACGGAATCAGCACTTCCAACTCCATTAGGATTTGAGGGAGGGGGCAGCCCATCAAGCCCCCCCGTGGAGAGTCCCGATGTAACGGGGCGACCCTTTGCCGGGCCGCAGTGATTTATCCACCGGCCTATCCTGCGACCCGGTTAAGGCGAGGCGGAACACCGCGTGTCGCGACGATTTGCCAATCTTGCGAATACTAAATTCAAGCTTTTCATACTCTTTTTCCTTTGTGGGGAATGTCGCGAAGATCTGATAATCTTGCGAAGTTCTGAAGTTATACTCCATGGAGATTGCTACCTCCATGGTAATTATCGCGTCGGTCTATTTGTTTTTCATCTAAATTTGAATATGATTCCGTTTCTAATGTCAAATGGATAATTTTCTTTGCACGTCATTTAGTAATTCTATTAACATCAAGACGCAAGGTTTATGTGTACGGTCAAGTTTATCTTGTACCGCGTGTGCGAAGTCTGATAGCACATTTACGAAGGCTTGCATTCCTATACATATCATAAAAGTACAACAGTATTGGATCCAAGACCTAGATGCCGTAAATCTCATGTTCACAGCCATAGACATATAACACGTTATAACACACAGGTAGGCCGCCGGGTGATACGATAACTACATTGACTCCCAACTATAGGATCATCAAACATCAGTGGCCCACACAGAGCATCGCAGCTCTAGTAACATCAAATATCATCGACTCATTATATCAAGTATCATTGACTCCAGTTCTAGGACCATCAAATGTAGGTATACAGGGTCGGCTCACTTACTCATGCGTGACACTCATGACAACACAATAGTTTTATCTATTACACGGGTGAGAAATAACATGTAAAAGGAATACAAGCCTTCGTAAATGTGCTATCAGACTTCGCACACGCGGTACAAGATAAACTTGACCGTACACATAAACCTTGCGTCTTGATGTTAATAGAATTACTAAATGACGTGCAAAGAAAATTATCCATTTGACATTAGAAACGGAATCATATTCAAATTTAGATGAAAAACAAATAGACCGACGCGATAATTACCATGGAGGTAGCAATCTCCATGGAGTATAACTTCAGAACTTCGCAAGATTATCAGATCTTCGCGACACCGCGGGGTTTAGTGGGTAGGATGGTCCCATGTTGACCGTGAGTCCCACACAAAGCCGCCTTGCTCCCCCGAAACAAGGCGGCGAAAAGTGCCTAATCCGCAGTCCCCGCTTTAAAAAAAAATAAAAATAAAAACTTGTCAAGTCCCGTCAGTTCACATCAATCGAAAGTGCATCAAGTGCCGTTTTTTTTTTCTACTTCAATTCACATCAAACCGTAGATTTATTGATGATAGCGTCAAGTCTACGTGGTAAACGGTCAATAACTTGACTCAAGCACGTAGACTTGTCATGCCCAATTGACCGTGTCGGGTGCCCTTAAGGGCCCCCTTCTATCATCTTTATGGGGGCTATCATCAATAAATCTACGGTTTGATGGGAATTGAAGTAGAAAAGAGCGTATTAAAAAAAAAACGGCACTTGATGCACTTTCGATTGATGTGAACTGACGGGACTTGACAAGTTTTTATTTTTATTTTTTTTTTAACGCGGGGACTGCAGATTAGGCACTTCGCCGCCTTGTTTCGGGGGAGCAAGGCGGCTTTGTGTGGGACTCGCGGTCAACATGGTACCGTCCTACCCACTAAACCCCGCGGTGTTCCGCCTCGCCTTAACCGGGTCGCAGGATAGGCCGGTGGATAAATCACTGCGGCCCGGCAAAGGGTCGCCCCGTTACATCATCGGGACTCTCCACGGGGGGGCTTGATGGACATTATTTAGATAATAGTTTACCTATATATATTAGACGACCTGTTTGGTTCGGAGGCAAAAATACTGTCTTTTAATCAAGAGGTCGCGGCTTCGATCCAATATGGCCGCTGCGCCGTAATCACAAAATATCATGATGGGTATCGTTTAAGGGGATTTTTGGTATGCTGAGTACGAATCAGTTGATAATTCTGCAATCCAATATGGACGCCGCGCCGTCATCACAAAATTTCCTGATGGGTATCGTTTAAGGGGTTTTTTGGTATGCTGAGTACGAATAACATGATAATTTTGCAATCCAATATGGCCGCTGCGATGTATTCACATAATATCATGATGGGTATCGTTTAAGGGATTTTTTGGTATGCTGAGTACGAATCACATGATAATTTTGCAATCCAATATGGCCGCCGCGCCATTATCACAAAATTCCATGATGGGTATCGTTTAAGGGGTTTTTGGTATGCTGAGTACGAATTACGGGTTAATTTTGCAATCCAAGATGGCCGCCCCACCACCGTTGTAAATTTTCATGTTGGATATCGTTTATGGGGTTTTTTGGTATGCTGAGTACGAATTTCAGGTTAATATTGCAATCCAATATGGCCGCCGCACCACCGTTGTGAATTTTCATGTTGGATATCGTTTATGGGGTTTTTTGGTATGCTGAGTACGAATTTCAGGTTAATTTTGCAATCCAAAATGGCCGCCGTGCCATTGCTGTCAAATTTCATATTGGATATCATATAAGGGGTTTTTTGGTATGCTAAGTACGAATTTCGGGTTAATTTTGCAATCCAAAATGGCTGCCGCGCCACCATTGTAAAATTTCATGTTGGATACCGTATAAGGGGTTTTTGGTATGCTGAGTACGAATTTTGGGTTAATTTTGCAATCCAAAAAGGCCGCCGTGCCACTGTTGTGAAATTTCATGTTGGATATCGTAAAGAGGGTCTTTTGGTATGCTGAGTACGAATTTCAGGTTAATATTGCAATCCAATATGGCCGCCGCACCACCGTTGTAAAATTTCATGTTGGATACCGTATAAGGGGTTTTTTGGTATGCTGAGTACGAATTTTGGGTTAATTTTCCAATCCAAAAAGGCCGCCCCACCACCGTTGTAAATTTTCATGTTGGATATCGTTTATGGGGTTTTTTAGTATGCTGAGTACGAATTTCAGGTTAATATTGCAATCCAAAATGGCCACCGTGCCATTGCTGTCAAATTTCATATTGGATATCATATAAGGGGTTTTTTGGTATGCTAAGTACAAATTTCGGGTTAATTTTGCAATCCAAAATGGCTGCCGCGCCACCATTGTAAAATTTCATGTTGGATAACGTATAAGGGGTTTTTTGGTATGCTGAGTACGAATTTTGGGTTAATTTTGCAATCCAAAAAGGCCGCCGTGCCACTGTTGTGAAATTTCATGTTGGATATCGTTTATGGGGTTTTTTGGTATGCTGAGTACGAATTTCAGGTTAATATTGAAATCCAATATGGCCGCCGCACCACCGTTGTAAAATTTCATGTTGGTTATCGTATAAGGAGGTTTTTGGTATGCTGAGTACGAATTTCAGGTTAATTTTGCAATCCAAAATGGCTGACGCGCCACCGTTGTAAAATTTCATGTTGGATACCGTATAAGGGGTTTTTTGGTATGCTGAGTACGAATTTTGGGTTAATTTTGCAATCCAAAAAGGCCGCCCCACCACCGTTGTAAATTTTCATGTTGGATATCGTATAAGGGGTTTTTTCGTATGCTGAGTACGAATTTCAGGTTAATATTGCAATCCAATATGGCCGCCGCACCACCGTTGTAAATTTTCATGTTGGATATCGTTTATGGGGTTTTTTGGTATGCTGAGTACGAATTTCAGGTTAATTTTGCAATCCAAAATGGCCGCCGTGCCACTGCTGTCAAATTTCATATTGGATATCATATAAGGGGTTTTTTGGTATGCTAAGTACGAATTTCGGGTTAATTTTGCAATCCAAAATGGCTGCCGCGCCACCATTGTAAAATTTCATGTTGGATACCGTATAAGGGGTTTTTTCGTATGCTGAGTACGAATTTCAGGTTAATATTGCAATCCAATATGGCCGCCGCACCACCGTTGTAAATTTTCATGTTGGATATCGTTTATGGGGTTTTTTGGTATGCTGAGTACGAATTTCAGGTTAATTTTGCAATCCAAAATGGCCGCCGTGCCACTGCTGTCAAATTTCATATTGGATATCATATAAGGGGTTTTTTGGTATGCTAAGTACGAATTTCGGGTTAATTTTGCAATCCAAAATGGCTGCCGCGCCACCATTGTAAAATTTCATGTTGGATACCGTATAAGGGGTTTTTTGGTATGCTGAGTACGAATTTTGGGTTAATTTTGCAAGCAAAAAAGGCCGCCGTGCCACTGTTGTGAATTTTTATATTGGATACCGTTTAAGGAGTTTTTGGTATGCTGAGTACGAATTTCGGGTTAATTTTGCAATCCAAAATGCCCACTGTTGTGAAATTTCATGTTGGATATCGTTTAAGGGGTTTTTTGGTATACTGAGTACGAATTTCAGGTTAATTTTGCAATCTAATATGGCCGCCGCGCCGTAATCACAAAATTTCATGATGGGTATCGTTTATGAGCTTTTTTAGGCTGAGTACTATTTTAATGTAATAATAATTATAATAACACTACCATAGTCAGCAGATATTTTTTCAACTAAAATATTTTTATTAAATTTTATTCATAAAACAGCCAATATTTACTATAAATGTTTCAGAAAATCAAGAATAGAAGTAATAGAACCTATTATTTCAATATTCAATGGAAATACTATGGAAATTTTGGAAAAATACTACAATATTATAATGACATGACAGATGCAAATGTCAATTGAAAAATAACATGAAAATGGATACAAATAAAATGGAGAAATCACTACTACTTCGTCGCAAGTTGTGTGTACCTCGTCACAAATTCGTACACCACCAGTTAGTACACCTGTAGTTGCTGAGGAAGTTGTTGATGAGGAGACTATATCCGTAAGTACCCAATGTGAGAATCGATTAAGGAGTGCTTTGGAAGATGCGATTGTGGAATATCGGTTTGCAAGTGCAGATTGTAGACCACGTCTTCCTCGTATGCCCATGCATAAAAGAAATCGGGCTCTGGTGTGTGCCCTGGATTCACTATTGCACCAATATCTGGACAATAGTGAAGATCTTAGTGATACGCACTCAATCCTGTACTGTGCGGCGGTTGCAGCTTGTCGAGTAGCTAAGGTTAAATTTTACACAAATGAAACTGCTACTCGACCTAGGTCTGCAAAACCTACTTGGCAGTGTAGGATTGAGAGGCGTATTTCCGAGGCCAGGGCACTCATCGGGAAACTTATATGTTTCAGGTCGGGTAATACCCGTCCGAAGGTGATGCGCTTTGTGAAACAAGCGTTCTTTGGGACTAACATAAGTCCTCAAAGATACGCATCATGTGTCACAGAGCGCATCGATCTTCTGAAACAAAAGGTTTATGCATGGGCAAATCGCGTTAGACGCTACAAAGTGCGAGTAGATCGATTTAACCAGAATCGTATGTTCCAAAAAAACGAGAAGTGGGTTTACAGGAACTGGGAAACCCCATATCTTCCAGAGGTTAATGACGTAACTCACCCAGATGATGATACTACTAATGCATTTTGGAGGAACCTCTGGTCAAGACCTGTTGATCATACTGAGGGTGATTGGATGAGAGATGTTGAACGGTCATGTGAGAATATAACGGATATGGAACCAGTTTATATAGATGCAGAAGATGTTGCTTGTGCAGTTCGTTCGCTCCCGAATTGGAAATCAGCGGGACCGGACGGACTGCATAATTTCTGGTTAAAATGGTCCCGCAGCTCACATGGCCGTTTAGCATCACAATTTCAATCATCCCTAGATATGGGTTCACTACCCGATTTTATGACTACTGGTTTAACTCACTTACTCTACAAATCTGGTAGTGCTACGGATCCCAAAAATTATAAACCCATTACATGTTTACCAACTGTCTATAGTCCAATCCTGCCCGATCTGGCAATAATGTAAACATGTCATGTTTTGACAAGCGTTCTCTAAGAGAGATGAGTAGAAAAATATAGTATGACAAAACATTTTTTTTTTAATATCCTGAATAAGGTATTTTAAATGAAAATAAACTATCATTTATAGAAGTTATTTGGTGTCAAAATGATTGTAAAAACACTGTATGACTCTTGGATACTGGAATACTCAATTGCAAGTAACTATGGATTTATAGGATCAAATGTGTTTGTTTACATTTTTGCGCAAAGCTATTGAAATACAGTATATAAACTTTTAACATCCATTTTGAGAGTCAAAATTACTAAACACATAGAAAAACATTCGATAATATCAATCTCTCAAAATGGATGTAAAAGTGGGGCCCGTAGCACTAAGCAACTCTTTTTAATCGATATGACCATCAGCCAACAGGTGCGTCGTAATCGCAAAAATCTGGCAACATGTTGGATAGATTATAAGAAGGCCTTTGATTCAGTGCCACATACATGGCTTCTGAAGGTACTTGAACTGTATAAAACTGATACAACTCTGTGTACTTTCTTGAGGGCATGTATGGGGCAGTGGAAAACAGTCCTTTGCTATCCAGGGTGTCGTCGGTTTTGCAATAATGGTGCACCAATTAGTATCAAGCGGGGAATATTTCAAGGGGACAGTCTGAGTCCGTTGTGGTTTTGTCTAGCTCTAAATCCTCTCAGTACTATGCTAGAGAGTTCAGGGTTAGGCTATCGGTTGCGCAAAGATGGTGGGGTTATATCGCACCTCCTTTACATGGATGACCTCAAATTATTTGCCCACACTAAATTGCAACTGATGGATTTACTGGGAGTAACAGAAACTTTCAGTAGAGCCATCAGGATGGAATTTGGGGTGGACAAGTGTGCAGTCATGCATGTTAAAAGAGGTGTGATAGTGGAATCTGATGGGGTAGAACTTTCAGATTCCACCAAGCTTAACTGTCTTTCTGCAACCGAAACTTACAAATATCTGGGTATATCACAAGCATTAGGAATTTCTGATACTGGCATGAAAGAGACATTACAGGAGCGTTTCTTTGGCCGCCTGAAAAAAGTAATAAAAAGACTTTTGTCAGGCGGTAACAAGCTGCACGCCTTTAATGGGTGGGTCATGCCAGTCCTAATGTACTCTTTTGGTATACTCAGATGGACTCAGACTGAACTCAATAAAATTGATAGAAGAGTAAGAACACTGTTGACTGCATTCCGGATGCATCATCCCCGATCATCTGTAATGAGGTACAACCTCATTACAGATGATCGGGGAAATGTGGGGGTCGAGGCTTTTTAAATGCTAAGACCCTCCATAACCGCGAGGTATACAATCTTAGGGAATTCTTTCTGAAAACAGACACCAATATGCACCGTAATGTGGTCGCAGTGGACACGGGACTCACCCCGCTTGCTATGGGCAGAGAGAACTGGCGCAAACTGTAGTACTTAGTACTGAAGATCGCAAAGAGGTATGGAAAAGCAAGCAGCTACATGGACGTTTTTATCGGGCCTTAAATGGACCTGACATTGATTTAAAAGCGTCCGTATCTTGGCTACAGTTCGGTAATCTTTTCGGAGAAACCGAAGGTTTTGTCTTTGCCATAATGGACGAAGTTGTTATGACGAAGAACTACCGGAAACATATTCTGAAGGATGGTACAATTGACATCTATCGGGCATGTCATTGTCCCGGAGAATCACTTAGTGCGAGGCAGCATTTGCGTTTTTCCGCGGCGGTTTCTAACCTCAAAATGTCATTAAACTGTCAAAATCAATGAAATCAAGTCAATGTTTTGATATTTTGAGGTTAGAAACCGCCGCGATAACCGCAAGTGCGGCCTCACCCTCAGACATAATATGTCTAAGGGTGAGGCCGCACCGGCACACACGAGAACAACCAGAAACTATATTATAGTTTCTGGTTGTTCTCGTCTTGCCAATGGAGAATATTTGCACAGACATAACCAAGTGGCCAAGATTATACATCAGCAGCTGATATAGTGGCGATAGATCGATTGGAACGCCTCGCAATAATTATCGATATCAGCATTCCTCATGATGACAACCTCTTTAAAGCAGAAAAGGAAAAAGAAATGAAATATTTGGATTTGGCTCATGAAGTTGTTGACATGTGGCATGTTGATTCGGCAATTATTGTTCCAATTATTGTTTCGGTCCACGGTTTGATGGCAAAGAGCCTCGATAACCATCTGAAGAGGCTCTCGTTAGACGGCTGGTTCAAGGGCCTGATACAGAAGGCAGTACTTCTTGACACGGCACGCATTTTGAGGAGGTTCTTGTCTCTGAAGCCCTAACCACCGGTAGCTTGGTCCCTGCACCCGATGCCGGTGGGACACTATTTTTTTATATTTTTAAATAGATTTTTATTTTTGTAAGCATTATTTATTTAAAAATGTAAGACAATATGTTAAGAATAAAAAATAAATGGAATAATAATAATAAATCTTTATTTTCAAGCAATATTAGAGACAGTTACAGATATTTTTAACTTACTCTACGGCTCATAGATACATACCTTAGGCAGCGCGATTGTGGCGCCTCTGGTGTTGCGAACCGCCATAGGCTGCCTTGACCACCGGTACATCTGGGGGGGCTGTATGTTTGTCTGCCACTCTAGTGGTATTAAAAAAAACCTTAATACTAAAAATACATATACATATAACTTAACCTAATTGACACGCACTGACGTCGACGTGTCGCGGGGCGGGGTGTCCCGTGTCAGCAGACGTCCTCTGAAGCGCCGATACTTCACCCCTCTCGGCCAGAAGTCAGCAGCCATGAAGGTGGTGATGCGGTCTATAGTAGGAAAGGTTAATGTAATAGACCTTAATTTTACAATAAGGACCTTTTGTCATAGTATTTTCGCATTGCTAGTTTAGAAAGCCTAAACTTAATAAGCAAATTATTAAAATTTACTAGTTAGGCGAAAATTGTACTCAGCATTTCAAAAAATCCCTTTAACGATACTCATGATGAAATGTTGTGATTACGGCGCGGCAGCCATATTGGATTGCAAAATTAACCTGAAATTCGTACTCGGCATTCCAAAAAACCTCTTATACGATATCCAACATGAAATTTTACAACAGTGGCAAGGCGGCCATTTTGGATTGCAAAATTAACCTGAAATTCGTACACAGCATTCCAAAAAACCTCTTATACGATATCCAACATGAAATTTTACAACAGTGGCAAGGCGGCCATTTTGTATTGCAAAATTAACCCAAAATTCGTACTCAGCATACCAAAAAACCCTTTATACGATATCCAAAATGAAATTTTACAACAGTGGCAAGGCGGCCATTTTGGATTGCAAAAAAACCCAAAATTCGTACTCAGCATACCAAAAAACCCCTTATACGATATCCAACATGAAATTTTACAGCAGTGGCACGGTGGCCATTTTGGATTGCAAAATAACCCAAAATTCGTACTCAGCATACCAAAAAACCCCTTATACGATATCCAACATGAAATTTTACAGCAGTGGCACGGTGGCCATTTTGGATTGCAAAATTAACCTGAAATTCGTACTCAGCATACCAAAAAACCCCTTATACGATATCCAACATGAAATTTTACAACAGTGGCAAGGCGGCCATTTTGGATTGCAAAATAACCCAAAATTCGTACTCAGCATACCAAAAAACCCCTTATACGATATCCAATATGAATTTTTACAACAGTGGCACGGCGGCCATTTTGGATTGCAAAATTAACCTGAAATTCGTACTCAGCATACCAAAAAACCCCTTACACGATATCCAACATGAATTTTCACAACAGTGGCACGGCGGCCATTTTGGATTTCAAAATTAACCCAAAATTCTTAGTCAGCATACCAAAACACCCCTTATGCGGTATCCAATATGAAATTTTACAACGTGTTGTGGCGGCCATCTTGGATTGCAAAATTAACCCAAAATTCGTACTCAGCATACCAAAAAGCCTCAGAAAAATATCCAACATGACGTTATATCTGCTAAGTCACTAGGTCACGTGGCTCATTTGTTCAAAGTTAGAAATAAAACAAAAATGACAACGTCAATCGGATTGTATACTTTAAACGTTTTAGATAGGGGCCGTCGGGTTACACCGGCTCACGGCTTCTACCTATCCAAAAAAAAATTGCGTGTACTTTGTGTACACACGTAAGAAGTGAAACTTCTTCATAAACTTAATTTTCACCTCACCTTAAATTAAGTCAAAAAGTACAAAAGTACAAAAGTCCAAAAGGCCAAAAGTCCAAAAGTCCAAAAGTCCCAAAGTCCCAAAGTCCCAAAGTCCCAAGGTCTCAAGGTCCCAAAGTCCCAAAGTCCCAAAGTCCCAAAGTCCCAAAGTCCCAAAGGCCAAAAGTCCAAAAGTCTCAAAGTCCCAAAGTCCCAAAGTCCCAAAGTCCCAAAGTCCCAAACTCCCAAACTCCCAAAGTCCCAAACTCCCAAAGTCCCAAAGTCCCAAAGTCCCAAAGTCCCAAAGTCCCAAAGTCCCAAAGTCCCAAAGTCCCAAAGTCCCAAAGTCCCAAAGTCCCAAAGTCCCAAAGTCCCAAAGTCCCAAAGTCCCAAAGTCCCAAAGGCCAAAAGTCCAAAAGTCCCAAAGTCCCAAAGTCCCAAAGTCCCAAAGTCCCAAAGTCCCAAACTCCCAAACTCCCAAAGGCCCAAAGTCCCAAAGTCTAAAAGTCTAATAGTCCAAAAGTCCAAAAGTCCAAAAGTCCAAAAGTCTAAAAGTCCAAAAGTCCAAAGGTCCAAAAGTCCAATAGTCCAAAAGTCCAAAAGTCCAAAAGTCCAAAAGCCCAAAAGTCCAAAAGTCCCAAAGTCCCAAAGTACCAAGGTCCCATCCAAAAGTCCAAAAGTCCAAAAGTCCAAAAGTCCCAAAGTCCCAAAGTCCCAAAGTTCCAAAGTCCCAAAGACCCAAAGTACCAAGGTCCCATCCAAAAGTCCAAAAGTTCAAAAGTTCAAAAGTTCAAAAGTTCAAAAGTTCAAAAGTTCAAAAGTTCAAAAGTCCCAAAGTCTCAAAGTTCCAAAGTCCCAAAGACCCAAAGTACCAATGTCCCATCCAAAAGTCCAAAAGTCCAAAAGCCCAAAAGTCCAAAAGTCCAAAAACCCTTAAATGACATGCTATCACTGGATAAAGTACTCTTAATTCGAATCCACCGTGGTGGGGAACAGAACAAAGATGGCGCGTAACCAAAAATCGTGACGTGACGTGACGTGACGCAAATTTTTTTCCAACGCCGATAAAGAAGTTTCACTTCAAAAAAATTCCCAATAGCATTTGACATCATAAGTCGTATGTCGACCTATTTTAAAATCCGGACCAGTGTGCGGCCTGCCAGCCGCAAATAAAAGTGCATTGATGTTACAAGTTGTATCAAAACATTACACATTGTATCATTACCAGGTGCGCAAAGCGCATTAATGTTACAAGTTGTATCAAAACATTACACACTAGCGGACGTCACGCGGTTTCAACCGCGTAGTTCCCGTTTCCGTGGGAATAGGTACGGGAATAAAATATGCCTATGCCTATGTTTACCGCAAAGAGTGTAGCTTCCCAACAGTGAAAGAATTTTTCAAAGTAGTTCCGTAGCCTATTCGGTGCAAACAAACAAACAAACAAACAAATCTTTCCTCTTTATAATATTAGTAAAGATTGTATCATTACAAGGCCCGCATTGTAATGCTTCGTTCTCCTCCTTCACTGATATAACCTCGTCTTTTATCATTACAAGTTGCGCATTGCAATGCTCGGTTCTCCTCCATCACCGCTGTAATGCTCGACGCTGTAATGTTACATTACACGGGAATGCTCCCGGTGAGGGACATACATCAGACAGGACAGGACAGAGGGTACATAAAAACACGATGCTCCGGAGATCTCTGGGGAATCACTGGAGTTCGCAAAATCACCGGTGAATTTCACCGTAGCTCAAGATTCCGCTCCGATGCAAACTACTAGCGAATAGGGCCAAAAGGCAAGTGTGCGAGCCACACTTGACGGCACCTTCAATGGGCGTCAAGTATCGTCAATTCATCCTTCAAGTGAGATCTCAATCACGTAAAGGCAAGGCAAGGCATGACAATAAAAATTGATCGTCTCGGGGGCCTCTTAAGAGGCCCCCGAGACGATCAATTATTATTGTCATGCCTTTACGTGATTGAGATCTCACTTGAAGGATGAATTGACGATACTTGACGCCCATTGACGCCGCCACGCCACGCCTTTTGGCCCTAGTAGTTTGAATCGGAGCGGAATCTTGAGCTACAGTGAAATTCATCGGTGATTTTGCGATCGTGTTTTTATGTACCCTCTGTCCTGTCCTGTCTGATGTATGTCCCTCACCGGGAGCATTCGCGTGTAATGTAACATTACAGCGTCGAGCATTACAGCGGTGATGGAGGAGAACCGAGCATTGCAATGCGCAACTTGTAATGATAAAAGACGAGGTTATATCAGTGAAGGAGGAGAACGAAGCATTATAATGCGCGCCTTGTAATGATACAATCTTTACTAATAATATAAAGAGGAAAGATTTGATTGTTTGTTTGTTTGTTTGCATCGAATAGGCTCCGGAACTACTTTGAAAAATTCTTTCACTGTTGGGAAGCTACACTCTTTGCGGTAAACATAGGCATAGGCATATTTTATTCCCGTACCTATTCCCACGGAAACGGGAACTACGCGGTTGAAACCGCGTGACGTCCGCTAGTGTGTAATGTTTTGATACAACTTGTAACATCAATGCACTTTTATTTGCGGCTGGCCGGCCGCACACTGGTCCCGTAGAGGGAGAATATACCTAGAGAAGACATTAAATAATGTTAGTCATGAGTGAAAGTGACACATATATAATGTTTACACAAGAGTAAGCGAGACAGACGCCACTTTTTTTGTCTCGCTCACCGTATGCGTTTTCATTTGTTTGGAACCTCTTTCGTTGGTCCCAAACAAAAGCGTGTTCGATAGTGTTTTGTCGAAAAATTGGTGATAGTGACTTATTTGTGAAGTTAGAAGTTGTTTGGAGCTTATAAAAGTGTAAAAAATTTCTTAATAATGGTGCGTTGTTGTGTTAAAGACTGTACAAATCGCCCAGAACGGAAAACTCCGAACATAACCTTTCATCGGTAAGTAAGCCCATTTATGCTGTTTTGTATGTATATAATGATATAATTTACTTTGTAAATTAGTATTCACTATCTTTGCGCCTTAATTTACATACTTTTAAGTAAATTTCTCGAATTATTTTTTTGTATTATCCGACAGAATTATGTAGCTCATATACATTAAGACAGCCATGTTGTATAAGGGTCAATCATCCATGTCCGTATAATCGGGGGAGTGTGACCAGTGTTTGGTAAAGTTTACCCAACAATATTGAAACTTATAGCAATCGTTTTATTTACTTTTAGGTTTCCAGAGGATATAAGTATGAGAGTTTTATGGATTCAAGCAACAGGCAGAAAACATTGGCAACCTGACAAGAATGCTCGGATTTGTTCAAAACATTTTGAATCCTGTTGTTTTCGGAAGGCAAAAACAAGGACTTATTTGAATCCAAATTCGATTCCTTCACTCTCTGTTTTTCATGTAAGTTATTAATCTATACTAATATTATAAAAAGCAGAGGATTTTTGTTTATTTGTAATGAATAGGCTCCGAAACTACTAGATCTATTTTAATCATTTTTTCACTTATAGAATCCCACATTATCACATCACTGAGTAACATAGGCTATAGAATATCAAGATAACGCTGCTTCCTGCCAAAGACGGGTAGTGACCATAAATGCCGGCGTAGCCGCACATAGAAAGCTAGTTATAGATATACCGGGTGTAACATTCGGAACGGTCAGTATGGGCAAGTCTGTAAATTTATGAGATACAAAGATCTGTTCTTAGGAACCATGTCATCGATTTTAGAGAAAATAAGAACTGCATATTTTTTTTTTAAATCTCTTGCACTGTCCGGGAATCAAATCCGGTCGTTTTGAAAATAAAACTTACATTATTTCTAATTAGGTAAATATTGATTGTATAGGTCATATGGAGTTAATAGTATTTCAATTCCCCAGCTGTGCAAGAGATTATTTCAAATCTAGGTATGCAGTTTTAGTTTTCTCTAACATCGATGACATGGTTTCTATAAATAATAAATAAATATGCACGGACATCTCACACAACGCTATCTGATCCCAAAGTAAGCTAGGAATAACCTGCTTGTGTTATGGGTATCAGACCACGGATATTAATACTTATATACTTTTTAAATACATACATATTATACATAGAAACACCCAGACCCTTGAGACAAACATTTATGGGTCACACAAATATTTGTCTCCGGTGGGAATCGAACCCACGAACTACAGCGCCGCAGGCGGTATCACTACCGACTGCGCCACAGAGGCGGTATCACTACCGACTGCGCCACAGAGTTTCTAAGAACAGATCTTTGTACTTCTTATATTATCAGTGTTGCCCAATGTTACACTCTGTATATTTGTACTAATTATATGAGTAATCAATAATCAATAGTAATAAGCATATACTTACTTTATTTACAGGATAACGAAAAGAGTATAGTTTTATTTGAGCAGCCTAGTACTAGTCAATTGCCTGTGGTAAGTTTACCAACGTACATACACTTAAGCTTTCAAGATAAGTGTGTAAGTTAATTTTAGTAGATGTTTAAGAACCATATTATTTTTTATAGGATTACCATGAAGTTAGTGGAGAACAATCAGGTTCAACGACAATGGCTATGGAAATTCAGCCCAGTACTAGTCAACTGCCTGTGGTAAGTTTACCAACGTAGATACACTCAAGTTTTCAAGATGAATGTGTAAGTTAATTTTAATAGATGTTTAATAACTATATTATTTTTTGTAGGATTTTTTGTGGATCCCTGGACCATACAAGGAACCTACTTGCCAAATTTGGACTTTCTAGTCCCAGCGGTTTGGGCTGTGCGTTGATTATTTGTTGGGATTTGAATATTAAGTTTGTTTGGGTAAAAAACTGTTCAATTTTTATGCGGCGCGACGAAAAATCTCCACCAGTGGAAATTACAACCGAAGAAGATGTAGAAAAAGTTTCGGCCTCATAATTACCTGTATGTTTTTTGTTATTTCTATAGCATCTGGATTATTACAATTGCATTGTTATACAAAACCAAAAAAAAATATATATGATATTGTTATACAAACCAAACACATTGTATCACACACTAAACTCCACATTTTAAACACAATACATAATACATTTAAAGTCTCTTATTTACACATTTCACATCTATGTACAATTTACACTAATGAAAGGTTGGTGACTACTGGTATTTCAAATGGAACGGTTGATAACTATTGGCAGTCTATGACAGGCCCGAGCGTAGACCGAACAACTATTTTCTTGTACTTCTACATATACCCACCTTGATATAATTATAAAAAGTAATAATGTCTATAAGTGATTTTAATATATTTTATCAAAATACGCGCGGGCTCAGGACTAAATTACATAAGTTTTACCGGACCATTGAATCTAGTTCGTACGATATAATAGTAATAAACGAAACTTGGTTGTATGAAGGCATTCTGGATGCAGAGTTGTGCGATAGTCGTTACGATGTGTTTAGATCGGATCGCCCCGGTTCTGAAAAGGGGGGTGGTGTGTTGATATGTGTTAAAAAAGAACTTTCGGCCATAGCGCGACCATGTATAGACTCAGGAACCTCAGAATCAATGTGTATTACTATTGGGAACACTTACTCATCGTCTAACTCAGTAAGTACCTTACACCTGATTACTATTTACATTCCACCGGCCGACAAGTCGCATACCGCTCACCTTGCACTAAATGACTTTAGGAGATATTTTTCAATGTTACATGCGACTTCTCCCAATGATAGGTTTTTAGTTATAGGAGATTTTAATTTGCCTTTTGTCAAGTGGAGGCAAGGCGGTCACGAGGTGGGTTCCGCACCATATGCTGATTTGGGTATTGCGGCCAATGAATTTGTTGACTCCCTAGATTATATGGGTATGACTCAATTTAATTTAACTCCTAATTGTTATGGTAACGTACTGGACCTTGTAATATCGAACGCCTTATTAGACTGTAAACAAAGTGACTCGTTTTTGGTGCCTATAGACAAACCCCATATTCCTCTCGAAATACGGTTGCAGGATTGCTGTTTTAAGCCACTTCCCTGCCAGACGCGGGTGGTCAGGAAGTTTTTTAAGGCTAACTATGACAATATTAATGAAGAGCTATGTAACGAAAATTGGGATTTGTGCTTCGGTGACTGTGACGTTGATTTAATGGTAGACAAACTATATTTGAAATTAAATTCGTTAATCGAACGCTATGTTCCTTTGGTTAAAATAACTGGTAGGCATAACTACCCTAAATGGTACTCGGCTCCATTAATTAATGCTATTAAAGAAAAGTCCAAGCTACACAAGAAATGGAAATTATATAAAAATCCGCGTGACTACCTGGAATTTTCGCTGCTCCGAAAAAGGGTGAAGGACCTCCAAAATGAATATTATTCTAAGTTTATAGATAACTGCGAAACCCAATTAAAAAAATCTCCACAAGAATTTTGGAAGTTCATTAAGAGTAGGCGTAAATCATCAGGGTACCCAAACATAATGTGCTATGAAGAGAAAGCGTTGTCAAAGGGGGAAGACATATGCAATGCCTTTAATGATTTTTTTCAAAGCGTATTTCAGTCATCCGATTCGGACGGTTCAGTCTGGCCGGAGTCGCCTATTGGAAGCACTGTTCACTCGGTTATGGTTAGTAAAAAATCCCTAGAGAAAGTTTTCAGTAGACTTGACATAAAAAAAGGAGCTGGCCTGGATGGGTTGCCAGTCATATTTATAAAAAAATGTGAGATCGGTTTAATAAAACCTTTGGAGATAATATTTCAGAAATCTCTTACTGACGGGGTATTCCCGGTGAAGTGGAAGGATGCTCAGATTATACCCATCCACAAGAAAGGCTCTAAACTAAATATAAAAAATTATAGACCAGTCTCATTATTAAATAATTTTGGTAAAATGTTGGAGAGGGTAGTTTACGAGCATATTTCCTTAGTGGCACGGCCAAACATACCACAAACTCAACATGGGTTTGTTAAGGGTCGTTCCGTCAATACAAATCTCCTAGTATTTAGCAACTACATAACTTCTAACATGCATGGCGCTCAAATAGATGTCATTTATACTGATTTTGAAAAAGCTTTTGACCGCGTTAATTTTAGCATCCTAATTTCGAAGTTACACGCGATAGGAATAAAGGGAAATCTTCTGCGTTGGTTGGAATCGTATTTGAGGAACAGACGACAGGCTGTAGTGATTGGTGGGTTCAGATCTGACTTTGTAGATGTCACCTCAGGTGTGCCACAGGGTTCTCTTATATCTCCTTTATTATATAATATTTATCTTTACGATCTCCCAGACTGTATTAAATTCTCAAGACATCTTTTATACGCTGACGATAAAAAAATATACCGGAAAATTACATCGCTCACTGACTGTTTATTACTGCAATCGGATTTGGACAGACTCACTCACTATTACCAACGTAATAAAATAAGCGTTAATACGCAAAAATGTATCTCTATTACTTTTACACGTAAAAAAAATCCTGTTACTTTTGACTATTGTTTGTGTAATGATAATATTTCCAAATTGTCGCAAGTGAGAGATTTGGGCGTTCTCCTGGATAGTCAGCTCAGTTTCAAGGCACATATAGATTACATAGTTAGTAAGGCTTATAAGTCGTTGGGATTTGTTATACGTAACAGTAAGCCATTCAAAGATCTACATTGCATGAAAATCCTTTATTACAGTTATGTGAGAAGCATTTTGGAATCTGCCAGCATTATTTGGAGCCCATTATATTCAAACGATATCGAGAAAATTGAAAAAATTCAACACAAGTTTATCAAACATCTAAACTATAAGGCACAGTTAAAATTCAAAACGTATGAGGATTCATGTGAGTATCATTCTATAAATAGTCTAAGTGATAGGCGATTAATAGCTGACATGTTACATCTATATGATGTGCTCAACAATAAATTCGACTGTCCATCGTTATTGGAGGGAATCGGGTTCTATGTGCCTCTCAGGCGAACCAGACATACCTCATTGTTGACTGCCATATCTGCTCCAACAAATTATATTAAAAAGTCACCAATCATTCGCCTACCAGACACATACAATAAGCAATTCTCATCATTAGATCCATTTAATACCACACGAGACTGTTACAAAGGGGCTATAATTACATTACTAACCAATACAAATAAAACACAACACAAATAACACATATTATAAATAAGCACACATACACACACACACTCACGAACACACACACACACACATACAAGATCATTACACTTTGAAATTATAATTTGTTTGTATAATAAATAATCCAGACCAATTTATTGCACTTTACCGTTGTTTGCTCTTGTACTAGTATTGTTCAATAACATTGTGTACTTCGTTTTTGGCGTATAGTTTAGATAATTGTTTTGTAAATGTATTGTAAGCTGTGAAGCACCTATAAATAAATAAATAAATAAATAAATAAATTATCATTCAGTCAGGACATTCACATTTTTATATTTTTGTTTTGAAAATCTTATGTAACTAAGTATGTACTAAAAAAATCTAGTTTCGTTACGTTCGTTCTTCTCAAGCAGGCCGCGTTCCGAACTGGTGGTACTAACTTTTTTTGTATTCATGGACGTGTTGCATCGCAAGTGCCTATGTATTAGAAATGCGAAATAAATGTTTTTTTTAAATTTTGAATTTTGAGTTTTTTTTCCCACGTAAAAGGTGGTGAGCCCATTGCCTTCTTGAAATGGACAGGTCGCCGCGACCCGCAAATGAAAATTTTCAAGCCGCCCATAAGGCCTTCAACTTGGCGTTAGGATTGTAATTTTACTCACAATCGGGTGATATATGTGGTTATAAACGTTCAAACAGACGCACCTGGACTATAAAAGTAGCCTATGTCTTAATCTGGGCTGTTAGCTACCTCAATACCAATTTTTTGGTATAGTAGCTTCTTTATATGAATTTACCTATTTCTCAGGTAAAAACATTTGGCGTGAGTGGGTAACACCGATGTCATAATAGCGCTATCTCAAAAGGTATACGCCGATGACTTCTCTAGGTATATTCTCCCTCTACGACTGGTCCGGATTTTAAAATAGGTCGACATACGACCTAAGATGTCAAATGCTATTGGGAATTTTTTGAAGTGAAACTTCTTTATCGGCGTTGGAAAAAAATTTGCGTCACGTCACGTCACGTCACGATTTTTGGTTACGCGCCATCTTTGTTCTGTTCCCCTCCACGGTGAATTCGAATTATGAGTACTTTATCCAGGGATAGCATGTCATTTAAGCGTAGAGGGAGAATATACCTAGAGAAGACATTAAATAATGTTAGTCATGAGTGAAAGTGACACATATATAATATTTACACAAGAGTAAGCGAGACAGACGCCACTTTTTTTGTCTCGCTCACCGTATGCGTTTTCATTTGTTTGGAATCTCTTTCGTTGGTCCCAAACAAAAGCGTGTTCGATAGTGTTTTGTCGAAAAATTGGTGATAGTGACTTATTTGTGAAGTTAGAAGTTGTTTGGAGCTTATAAAAGTGTAAAATTTTTCTTAATAATGGTGCGTTGTTGTGTTAAAGACTGTACAAATCGCCAGAACGGAAAACTCCGAACATAACCTTTCATCGGTAAGTAGGCCATTTATGCTGTTTTGTATGTATATAATGATATAATTTACTTCGTAGATTAGTATTCACTATCTTTGCGCCTTAATTTACATACTTTTAAGTATATTTCTCGAATTATTTTTTTGTATTATCCGACAGAAATAAGTAGCTCATATACATTAAGACGGCCATGTTGTCTAGGGGTCAATCATCCATGTCCGTATAATCGGGGGAGTGTGACCAGTGTTTGGTAAAGTTTACCCAACAATATTGAAATTTATAGCTATCGTTTTATTTACTTTTAGGTTTCCAGAGGATATAAGTATGAGAGTTTTATGGATTCAAGCAACAGGCAGAAAACATTGGCAACCTGACAAGAATGCTCGGATTTGTTCAAAACATTTTGAATCCTGTTGTTTTCGGAAGGCAAAAACAAGGACTTATTTGAATCCAAATTCGATTCCTTCACTCTCTGTTTTTCATGTAAGTTATTAATCTATACTAATATTATAAAAAGCAGAGGATTTTTGTTTATTTGTAATGAATAGGCTCCGAAACTACTAGATCTATTTTAATCATTTTTTTACTAATAGAATCCCACATTATCACATCACTGAGTAACATAGGCTATAGAATATCAAGATAACGCTACTTCCTGCCAAAGACGGGTAGTGACCATAAATGCCGGCGTAGCCGCACATAGAAAGCTAGTTATAGATATACCGGGTGTAACATTCGGAACGGTCAGTATGGGCAAGTCTGTAAATTTATGAGATACAAAGATCTGTTCTTAGGAACCATGTCATCGATTTTAGAGAAAATAAGAACTGCATATTTATTTATTTTTTAAATCTCTTGCACTGTCCGGGAATCAAACCCGGTCGTTTTGAAAATAAAACTTACATTATTTCTAATTAGGTAAATATTGATTGTATAGGTCATATGGAGTTAATAGTATTTCAATTCCCCAGCTGTGCAAGAGATTATTTCAAATCTAGGTATGCAGTTTTTGTTTTCTCTAACATCGATGTTCAAACAGACGCACCTGGACTATAAAAGTAGCCTATGTCTTAATCTGGGCTGTTAGCTACCTCAATACCAATTTTTTGGTATAGTAGCTTCTTTATATGAATTTACCTATTTCTCAGGTAAAAACATTTGGCGTGAGTGGGTAACACCGATGTCATAATAGCGCTATCTCAAAAGGTATACGCCGATGACTTCTCTAGGTATATTCTCCCTCTACGCATTTAAGGGTTTTTGGACTTTTGGACTTCGGACTTTTGGGCTTTTGGACTTTTGGACTTTTGGATGGGACATTGGTACTTTGGGTCTTTGGGACTTTGGAACTTTGAGACTTTGGGACTTTTGAACTTTTGAACTTTTGGACTTTTGGACTTTTGGATGGGACCTTGGTACTTTGGGTCTTTGGGACTTTGGGATTTTAGGACTTTGGGACTTTGGGACTTTTGGACTTTTGGACTTTTGGACTTTTGGACTTTTGGACTTTTGGACTTTTGGACTTTTGGACTTTTGGACTTTTGGACTTTTGGACTTTTGGACTTTTGGACTTTTGGACTTTTGGACTTTTGGACTTTGGGACTTTGGGACTTTGGGACTTTGGGATTTTGGGACTTTGGGACTTTTGGACTTTTGGACTTTGGAACTATGGGACTTTGGGACTTTGGGACTTTTGGACTTTTGGATGGGACCTTGGTACTTTGGGTCTTTGGGACTTTGGGACTTTTGGACTTTTGGACTTTTGGACTTTTGGACTTTTGGACTTTTGGACTTTTGGACTTTTGGACTTTTGGACTTTTGGACTTTTGGACTTTTGGACTTTTGGACTTTTGGACTTTGGGACTTTGGGACTTTCGGACTTTGGGACTTTGGGACTTTGGGACTTTGGGATTTTGGGACTTTGGGACTTTTGGACTTTTGGACTTTGGAACTATGGGACTTTGGGACTTTGGGACTTTTGGACTTTTGGATGGGACCTTGGTACTTTGGGTCTTTGGGACTTTGGGACTTTTGGACTTTTGGACTTTTGGACTTTGGGACTTTTGGACTTTTGGCCTTTGGGACTTTGGGACTTTTGGACTTTTGGATGGAATCTTGGTACTTTGGGTCTTTGGGACTTTGGAACTTTGGGACTTTGGGACTTTGGGACTTTGGGACTTTGGGACTTTTGGACTTTTGGACTTTTGGACTTTTGGGCTTTTGGACTTTTGGAAGGGACCTTGGTACATTGGGTCTTTGGGACTTTTGGACTTTTGGAGTTTTGGACTTTTAGACTTTTAGACTTTGGGACTTTGGGACTTTGGGACTTTGGGACTTTGGGACTTTGGGACTTTGGGACTTTGGGACTTTGGGACTTTGGGACTTTGGGACTTTGGGACTTTGGGACTTTTGGACTTTTGGACTTTTGGCCTTTGGGACTTTTGAACTTTTAGATGGGACCTTGGTACTTTGGGTCTTTGGGACTTTGAAACTTTGGGACTTTGGGACTTTGGGACTTTGGACTTTGGATTTTTGGACTTTTGGACTTTTGGACTTTTGGACTTTTGGACTTTTGGACTTTTGTACTTTTGTACATTTTGACTTAATTTAAGGTGAGGTGAAAATTAAGTTTATGAAGAAGTTTCACTTCTTACGTGTGTACACTAAGTACACGCAATTTTTTTTTGGATAGGTAGAAGTCGTGAGCCGGTGTAACCCGACGGCCCCTATTTAAAACGTTTAAAGTATTCAATCCGATTGACGTTGTCATTTTTGTTTTATTTCTAACTTTGAACAAATGATCCACGTGACTTAGCAGATATAATGTCATGTTGGATATTTTTCTGAGGCTTTTTGGTATGCTGAGTACGAATTTTGGGTTAATTTTGCAATCCAAGATGGCCGCCACACCACCGTTGTAAAATTTCATATTGGATACCGTATAAGGGGTGTTTTGGTATGCTGAGTACGAATTTTGGGTTAATTTTGCATTCCAAAATGGCCGCCGTGCCACTGTTGTGAAAATTCATGTTGGATATCGTGTAAGGGGTTTTTTGGTATGCTGAGTACGAATTTCAGGTTAATTTTGCAATCCAAAATGGCCGCCGTGACACTGTTGTAAAAATTCATATTGGATATCGTATAAGGGGTTTTTTGGTATGCTGAGTACGAATTTTGGGTTATTTTGCAATCCAAAATGGCCGCCTTGCCACTGTTGTAAAATTTCATGATGGATATCGTATAAGGGGTTTTTTGGTATGCTGAGTACGAATTTCAGGTTAATTTTGCAATCCAAAATGGCCACCGTGCCACTGCTGTAAAATTTCATGTTGGATATCGTATAAGGGGTTTTTTGGTATGCTGAGTACGAATTTTGGGTTATTTTGCAATCCAAAATGGCCGCCTTGCCACTGTTGTAAAATTTCATGTTGGATATCGTATAAGGGGTTTTTTGGTATGCTGAGTACGAATTTTGGGTTAATTTTGCAATACAAAATGGCCGCCTTGCCACTGTTGTAAAATTTCATGTTGGGTATCGTATAAGAGGTTTTTTGGAATGCTGAGTACGAATTTCAGGTTAATTTTGCAATCCAATATGGCCGCCGCGCCGTAATCACAACATTTCATGATGAGTATCGTTAAAGGGATTTTTTGAAATGCTGAGTACCATTTTCGCCTAACTAATAAATTTTAATAATTTGCTTATTAAGTTTAGGCTTTCTAAACTAGCAATGCGAAAATACTATGACAAAAGGTCCTTATTGTAAAATTAAGGTCTATTACATTAAACCTTCCTACTACAGACCGCATCACCACCTTCATGGCTGCTGACTTCTGGCCGAGAGGGGTGAAGTATCGGCGCTTCAGAGGACGTCTGCTGACACGGGACACCCCGCCTCGCGACACGTCGACGTCAGTGCGTGTCAATTAGGTTAAGTTATATGTATATGTATTTTTAGTATTAAGGTTTTTTTTATACCACTAGAGTGGCAGACAAGCATACAGCCCCCCAAGATGTACCGGTGGTCAAGGCAGCCTATGGCGGTTCGCAACACCAGAGGCGCCACAATCGCGCTGCCTAAGGTATGTATCTATGAGCCGTAGAGTAAGTTAAAAATATCTGTAACGGTCTCTAATATTGCTTGAAAATAAAGATTTATTATTATTATTCCATTTATTTTTTATTCTTAACATATTGTCTTACATTTTTAAATAAATAATGCTTACAAAAATAAAAATCTATTTAAAAATATAAAAAAATAGTGTCCCACCGGCATCGGGTGCAGGGACCAAGCTACCGGTGGTTAGGGCTTCAGAGACAGGAACCTCCTCAAAATGCGTGCCGTGTCAAGAAGTACTGCCTTCTGTATCAGGCCCTTGAACCAGCCGTCTAACGAGAGCCTCTTCGGATGGTTATCGAGGCTCTTTGCCATCAAACCGTGGACCGAAACGATAATTGGAACAATAATTGCCGAATCAACATGCCACATGTCAACAACTTCATGAGCCAAATCCAAATATTTCATTTCTTTTTCCTTTTCTGCTTTAAAGAGGTTGTCATCATGAGGAATGCTGATATCGATAATTATTGCGAGGCGTTCCAATCGATCTATCACCACTATATCAGCTGCTGATGTATTATCTTGGCCACTTGGTTATGTCTGTGCAAATATTCTCCATTGGCAAGACGAGAACAACCAGAAACTATATGTCTAAGGGCGAGGCCGCACTTGTGGTTATCGCGGCGGTTTCTAACCTCAAAATATCAAAACATTGACTTGATTTCATTGATTTTGACAGTTTGATGACATTTTGAGGTTAGAAACCGCCGCGGAAAAACGCAAATGCTGCCTCGCACTAAGGGCGAGGCCGCACTTGCGGTTATCGCGGCGGTTTCTAACCTCAAAATGTCAAAACATTGACTTGATTTCATTGATTTTGACAGTTTGATGACTTTTTGAGGTTAGAAACCGCCACGGAAAAACGCAAATGCGGCCTCGCACTTAGTGATTCTCCGGGACAATGACATGCCCGACAGATGTCAATGGTACCATCCTTCAGAATATGTTTCCGGTAGTTCTTCGTCATAACAACTTCGTCCATTATGGCAAAGACAAAACCTTCGGTTTCTCCGAAAAGATTACCGAACTGTAGCCAAGATACGGACGCTTTTAAATCAATGTCAGGTCCATTTAAGGCCCGATAAAAACGTCCATGTAGCTGCTTGCTTTTCCATACCTGTTTGCGATCTTCAGTACTAAGTACTACAGTTTGCGCCAGTTCTCTCTGCCCATAGCAAGCGGGGTGAGTCCCGTGTCCACTGCGACCACATTACGGTGCATATTGGTGTCTGTTTTCAGAAAGAATTCCCTAAGATTGTATACCTCGCGGTTATGGAGGGTCTTAGCATTTAAAAAGCCATGACCCCCAGATTTCCCCGATCATCTGTAATGAGATTGTACCTCATTACAGATGATCGGGGATGATGCATCCGGAATGCAGTCAACAGTGTTCTTACTCTTCTATCAATTTTATTGAGTTCAGTCTGAGTCCATCTGAGTATACCAAAAGAGTACATTAGGACTGGCATGACCCAACCATTAAAGGCGTGCAGCTTGTTACCGCCTGACAAAAGTCTTTTTATTACTTTTTTCAGGCGGCCAAAGAAACGCTCCTGTAATGTCTCTTTCATGCCAGTATCAGAAATTCCTAATGCTTGTGATATACCCAGATATTTGTAAGTTTCGGTTGCAGAAAGACAGTTTAGCTTAGTGGAATCTGAAAGTTCTACACCATCAGATTCCACTATCACACCTCTTTTAACATGCATGACTGCACACTTGTCCACCCCAAATTCCATCCTGATGGCTCTACTGAAAGTTTCTGTTACTCCCAGTAAATCCATCAGTTGCAATTTAGTGTGGGCAAATAATTTGAGGTCATCCATGTAAAGGAGGTGCGATATAACCCCACCATCTTTGCGCAACCGATAGCCTAACCCAGAACTCTCTAGCATAGTACTGAGAGGATTTAGAGCTAGACAAAACCACAACGGACTCAGACTGTCCCCTTGAAATATTCCCCGCTTGATACTAATTGGTGCACCATTATTGCAAAACCGACGACACCCTGGATAGCAAAGGACTGTTTTCAACTGCCCCATACATGCCCTCAAGAAAGTACACAGAGTTGTATCAGTTTTATACAGCTCAAGTACCTTCAGAAGCCATGTATGTGGCACTGAATCAAAGGCCTTCTTATAATCTATCCAACATGTCGCCAGATTTTTGCGATTACGACGCACCTGTTGGCTGATGGTCATATCGATTAAATGTTTTTCTATGTGTTTAGTAATTTTGACTTTCAAAATGGATGTTAAAAGTTTATATACTGTATTTCAATAGCTTTGCGCAAAAATGTAAACAAACACATTTGATCCTATAAATCCATAGTTACTTGCAATTGAGTATTCCAGTATCCAAGAGTCATACAGTGTTTTTACAATCATTTTGACACCAAATAACTTCTATATGATAGTTTATTTTCATTTAAAATACCTTATTCAGGATTTAAAAAAAAAAAATGTTTTGTCATACTATATTTTTCTACTCATCTGTCTTAGAGAACGCTTGTCAAAACATGACATGTTTACATTATTGCCAGATCGGGCAGGATTGGACTATAGACAGTTGGTAAACATGTAATGGGTTTATAATTTTTGGGATCCGTAGCACTACCAGATTTGTAGAGTAAGTGAGTTAAACCAGTAGTCATAAAATCGGGTAGTGAACCCATATCTAGGGATGATTGAAATTGTGATGCTAAACGGCCATGTGAGCTGCGGAACCATTTTAACCAGAAATTATGCAGTCCGTCCGGTCCCGCTGATTTCCAATTCGGGAGCGAACGAACTGCACAAGCAACATCTTCTGCATCTATATAAACTGGTTCCATATCCGTTATATTCTCACATGACCGTTCAACATCTCTCATCCAATCACCCTCAGTATGATCAACAGGTCTTGACCAGAGGTTCCTCCAAAATGCATTAGTAATATCATCATCTGGGTGAGTTACGTCATTAACCTCTGGAAGATATGGGGTTTCCCAGTTCCTGTAAACCCACTTCTCGTTTTTTTGGAACATACGATTCTGGTTAAATCGATCTACTCGCACTTTATAGCGTCTAACGCGATTTGCCCATGCATAAACCTTTTGTTTCAGAAGATCGATGCGCTCTGTGACACATGATGCGTATCTTTGAGGACTTATGTTAGTCCCAAAGAACGCTTGTTTCACAAAGCGCATCACCTTCGGACGGGTATTACCCGACCTGAAACATATAAGTTTCCCGATGAGTGCCCTGGCCTCGGAAATACGCCTCTCAATCCTACACTGCCAAGTAGGTTTTGCAGACCTAGGTCGAGTAGCAGTTGCATTTGTGTAAAATTTAACCTTAGCTACTCGACAAGCTGCAACCGCCGCACAGTACAGGATTGAGTGCGTATCACTAAGATCTTCACTATTGTCCAGATATTGGTGCAATAGTGAATCCAGGGCACACACCAGAGCCCGATTTCTTTTATGCATGGGCATACGAGGAAGACGTGGTCTACAATCTGCACTTGCAAACCGATATTCCACAATCGCATCTTCCAAAGCACTCCTTAATCGATTCTCACATTGGGTACTTACGGATATAGTCTCATCATCAACAACTTCCTCAGCAACTACAGGTGTACTAACTGGTGGTGTACGAATTTGTGACGAGGTACACACAACTTGCGACGAAGTAGTAGCCTCTCAAGTGTCGGACTATCAAGCTTATTACAACGCTGGATAGCCCGCACCTGATCCGATAATCGCTGTGCTGACACGTTGACAGCTGGTTCAAGTTCCTGAAATACAGAAAGTAAACGGCCACGGTACGCAGTGAGGTTAGCACCTAGCTCTGAAGCCGCAAAATATGCCCGCATGACGTTTTCATTAATTTATTTAGTCCACTTCATGCGGTGCACATTACCACCGGCAGCGGGGGCCCTATTCGAGGCCGGTGGGCCTCGGGGTCCCAAGCTAGCTGGCGGCCGGCCTCTCCCCTGCCGACGTACAGGTAGTGGCGACGTCGGTGGGGAGAAATACTCGTCACTGCTACTGGTGGAGCTCGACATTTCGCAGGCAGGTAAAGCAGTATCCTTAGGGTGCGAAGTGGAGCCACCTGACGAGTCCGGGGATGGTGTGAGTGCATTTTGTCTGCTTTTGACCCTAGTCAACATGATTTTTCCATTTAATTTGTATCCATTTTCGTGTTATTTTTCAATTGACATTTGCATCTGTCATGTCATTATAATATTGTAGTATTTTTCCAAAATTTCCATAGTATTTCCATTGAATATTGAAATTATAGGTTCTATTACTTCTATTCTTGATTTTCTGAAATATTTATAGTAAATATTCGCTGTTTTATGAATAAAATTTAATGAAAATATTTTAGTTGAAAAAATATCTGCTGACTATGGTAGTGTTATTATTATTATTATTACATTAAAATAGTACTCAGCCTAAAAAAGCTCATAAACGATACCCATCATGAAATTTTGTGATTACGGCGCGGTGGCCATATTGGATTGCAAAATTAACCTGAAATTCGTACTCAGCATACCAAAAAACCCCTTAAACGATATCCAACATGAAATTTCACAACAGTGGCACGGTGGCCATTTTGGATTGCAAAATTAACCCGAAATTCGTACTCAGCATACCAAAAACCCCTTAAACGGTATCCAACATAAAATTTCACAGCAGTGGCACGGCGGCCTTTTTTGCTTGCAAAATTAACCCAAAATTCGTTCTCAGCATACCAAAAAACCCCTTATACGATATCCAATATGAAATTTCTCAACAGTGGCACGGCAGCCATTTTGGATTGCAAAATTTACCTGAAATTCGTAGTCAGCATACCAAAAACCTCCTTATACGATAACCAACAGGAAATTTTACAACGGTGGTGCGGCGGCCATATTGTATTGCAATATTAACCTGAAATTCGTACCCAGCATACCAAAAGACCCTCTATACGATATCCAACATGAAATTTCACAATAGTGGCACGGCGGCCTTTTTGGATTGCAAAATTAACCCAAAATTCGTACTCAGCATACCAAAAAACCCCTTATACGATATCCAACATGAAATTTTACAACAGTAGCAAGGCGGCCATTTTGGATTGCAAAATAACCCAAAATTCGTACTCAGCATACCAAAAAACCCCTTATACGATATCCAATATGAATTTTTACAACAGTGGCACGGCGGCCATTTTGGATTGCAAAATTAACCTGAAATTTGTACTCAGCATACCAAAGAACCCCATAAACGATATCCAACATGAAAATTTACAACGGTGGTGGGGCGGCCTTTTTGGATTGCAAAATTAACCCAAAATTCGTACTCAGCATACCAAGAAACCCCTTATACGGTATCCAACATGACATTTTACAACGGTGGCGCGGCAGCCATTTTGGATTGCAAAATTAACCTGAAATTCGTACTCAGCATGCCAAAAATCTCGTTATACGATAACCAACATGAAATTTTACAACGGTGGTGCGGCGGCCATATTGGATTGCAATATTAGCCTGAAATTCGTACTCAGCATACCAAAAAACCCCATAAACGATATCCAACATGAAAATTTACAACGGTGGTGTGGCGGCCATCTTGGATTGCAAAATTAATCCGAAATTCGTACTCAGCATACCAAAAACCCCTTAAACGATACCCATCATGGAATTTTGTGATAATGGCGCGGCGACCATATTGGATTGCAAAATTATCATGTGATTCGTACTCAGCATACCAAAAAATCCCTTAAACAATACCCATCATGATATTATGTGAATACATCGCAGCGGCCATATTGGATTGCAAAATTATCATGTTATTCGTACTCAGCATACCAAAAAACCCCTTAAACGATACCCATCAGGAAATTTTGTGATGACGGCGCGGCGGCCATATTGGATTGCAGAATTATCAACTGATTCGTACTCAGCATACCAAAAATCCCCTTAAACGATACCCATCATGATATTTTGTGATTACGGCGCAGCGGCCATATTGGATCGAAGCCGCGACCTCTTGATTAAAAGACAGTATTTTTGCCTCCGAACCAAACAGGTCGTCTAATATATATAAACTATTATCTAAATAATATTGAATACATTCTTGGACGCTGATCGATTCCGCAACTTTTTTGAATTTGACGTTTTGAAGTTTTCCGATTGCAAAATAAATAAAAACTTGTCATTCCGGGGGTGCTTTGAGCGCCCGCCCCGCGCTTGGCCGCTCTCTACCCCCTCTGCTTACAGAGGGGCATCCAAGAGCAGACCGACGGAATCAGCACTTCCAACTCCATTAGGATTTAAGGGGGGGGGCAGTCCATCAAGCCCCCCCGTGGAGAGTCCCGATGATGTAACGGGGCGACCCTTTGCCGGGCCGCAGTGATTTATCCACCGGCCTATCCTGCGACCCGGTTAAGGCGAGGCGGAACACCGCGGGGTTTAGTGGGTAGGACGGTACCATGTTGACCGCGAGTCCCACACAAAGCCGCCTTGCTCCCCCGAAACAAGGCGGCGAAGTGCCTTATCTGCAGTCCCCGCGTTAAAAAAAAAAAAAAAAAAAAAAACTTGTCAAGTCCCGTCAGTTCACATCAATCGAAAGTGCATCAAGTGCCGTTTTTTTTTTAATACGCTCTTTTCTACTTCAATTCCCATGGGATGCGGGGTCCTACTAACATCTTAAGGACCCCAATGGGTCGGATCCTCCTCGTGGTGCATCCTGGGCAACGGAGTAGCGACCACTCCCCTTCCTCTGTGGGGGAGTTGTGCTACTCTGGCTAATTCCGGCCGAGGCGGGAGTAACCCACCTGTGGGTTGCTCGGTGATGTGTGTTGCTGCCGGCCGTGCCGTTATTCACGGCCGGCAGCAGCAGTGCTGGGTCGCCGTCGCTTCGCCACCTTTGCTGGCGAGACGATGGCGGCAAAGTGGGAGAGGCACTGCGTGGGGGGCGGGAGTTTGGGTAAATGCTCCCGCCCTGCCATGCAGTTCGGGCTGCCGGCCGCGAATAACGGCGCGACCGGCGGCAACAGTGCTGGGCCGCTGTCACCTCGCCAGTTGACGAGGTGATGGAGGCAAAGCGGGAGGTGCACTGTGCGGGGGAGCGGGAGTAACGGATAATGCTCCCGCTCTGCCGTGCAGTTCGGGGGCGCCGCGGTGAGGAGTCACTGCGCGCCCTCGATTGGTTCTTGACCGTGGGCGTAAGGTCGGGGGACCCCGCCCACCAACGGTCACATGGCGGTGGGCACCTTTCCCGTGTTCCGGGGGGTGCCCATTAGCGCACGCCTGCGCCAGCCGCTCTCTGTCTCCTCTATTACAGAGGAGCGTTCGAGAGCGGTGCAGGCGTGGTCTTCAGCTCCAGGGAGCTTTGGGGAGCCGCCCATCTGGCTCCCCGAGGAGAGCCCCGAATAAACGGGGCGCCCCTAGCCGGGTCGACGTGAATAATCTTTTGATATCCCTCGGCCCGGCTAAAGGGTAAGGAGGAACACCGCGGGGTTTAGTGGGTAGGACGGTCCATTCCGGACCGGGCCGGGAGTCCCACACACCATCCCAGCTGCCCCCGCAGCTGGAATGAAGGCGCGTAAAGGCGTTCCCCGCGTCAACAAAAAAAAAAAAAAACTTCAATTCCCATCAAACCGTAGATTTATTGATGATAGCGTCAAGTCTACGTGGTAAACGGTCAATAACTTGACTCAAGCACGTAGACTTGTCATGCCCAATTGACCGTGTCGGGAGCCCTTAACTGGAATGCTTACGAAATCACAAAAACAAATTAAAATTGAACTTTATTTTCAACGTTATTCGGCTTATATTGCATTACTTCATGTCAGAGGTAAAAAACGTTCCCGAGCAGGACAACGACTTAAGGGGATTCTTCTCTTTCTTGCAACGCAGTATGTTGTCAGTGGTAATAAAAAGAAACAGACGGTAGTTTTTATGACCAGTAGTAGACCAGATCAGAGGTAACAGTTTTCATACGTGCTGGTCAATACGCGTTAATGTTTATTATAATAATTAATGTTTTAACTTCAAAATTCTATTATTTCAATATTTCATACATTATTGGTGTTACTTAAAATAAATTTATTTGAAAAATAATAACTATTGGTAGTAACTCATAAATTACGCATGGCAACTCTGAAGATTCATTGTGGTGCCAACACGGTACGTTCTAGATCGGACTTACTTTTAATAAAATAAATATAAAATAAATATTTGTGAATGTTGCCCAAATTAACCTAAAACAAGCTTGTGCTATAGAATCTAGACGACTGATATACATAGGTACTTATATAATTCTAAATACATACATATTATACATAGAAAACACCCTAACTCCGAAACAAACATTTGTGGATCACACAAACATTTGTACCGACCCAGGAATCGAACCCAGGACCTCCAGCGCTAATGAACAAGTATTAAATTACTAGGAAATTAGATTGATGTGAGATTTTTGTGTAGGTAGAATGAAATTTCTCTTTCCCAATATTCTTACCGAAAGCAAAAAGGGGATAGATACTTCGGTAAAAATATATACATATACCTATTTGATTGTATGATACGATAGTTGGTTTTATGTAGTTTCCATCCCCTCTTTCCTTTGTGTATGAAAAGCATAGGCCGACATCCTACAACCCTGGCTGCGTACCTAATATTTGATACGTAAGAATCTAAACAAAAGTATAAGTTTGGTTTCCGACTTTTTGATAATGATAAATAAGACGTTCGGCCCCTCTCCCCTAAACCGTCATACGTAATTATACGTGCGGCACGCTATAATTTTTGACATATCAACTAAGTTACGATATTGACCGAGTAAAACGGTCTAGTCCAAATTCTCTTCGTACCTACTTAACGGCCATCATACCGAGCCGGTAGTGTAAGAATGGCTCCACATAGGTAATAACTGATCTAGTAGGTACCTTATTCATTAATTTTAAACATTTCACGTCAATTATTACAAGTCATTCAATTCGTCAAATTATTAAATTGTCTTCTGTAAGACCTAATTAAAACATACATAACTGTAAGTTCCATAGATATCATTTATTTTATTATTGTGTACCTATGTCTTTCAACTTAATAAGAAAATATTGTCTCACTAGCTGAAGCGTCTGCATGGACACATTAGTAGAAAGAGATAGCATCCCCTTTTCTAGCTTTCCTTTTCCGGAACGCTTTTGATGTGCACGTGAGCATTCCAGTTAGAAGTATAAGTTCCTTGCTACCGACGTGATCGAGTTTTATGTCTTATTAAGGGCCCTACAGATAAATAGTTCTACAGGTAACTATAAAATACGGCAAAACGGCTCACAACGTATTACGTGGGACAAATTATAAAAAGGTGAAATGTGGGAATATAATATGCCTCTGCCTACCCCTTCGGGGATAAAGGCGTGATGATGAACGAACGAACTATAAAATGTTTTTCATCAAACAAAATTTTTGTGACTCTACCGGGGGGCCGCGGGGGTTCGGCAATGCTACAGACTCGAGAAACTCAGTGCGGTCACTCCCAAAATTCATCTGAATCAAACACAACTTTTTTTTTATTATGTAAAAAGGAGCAATTCGGGTCAATACCAGGCAGCCTTGTCTTCTAGAAAGTCTTTAATACTTTTTTATGTGAAGAACACCTCGAGAAACTCAGTCCGGTCCCTCCCAAAATTCATCTGAATCTAACACAGTTTTTTTTATTATGTAAAAAGGAGCAATTCGTGTCACTACCTGGCAGCCTTGTCTTCTAGAAAGTCCTTACTTAATACTTTTTTATGCTTTCTTTATAATATTATAGTAGGGCATAGGGATGTATTTTTAAAAAGAGAACATCGATGTACGGCCTCCTTGCTTTCAAAGTACCTACTTAAGATAGTGCGAGGCCGCATTTGCGTTTTTCCGCGGCGGTTTCTAACCTCAAAATGTCATCAAACTGTCAAAATCAATGAAATCAAGTCAATGTTTTGACCTTTTTAGGTTAGAAACCGCCGCGATAACCGCAAGTGCGGCCTCGCCCTTAGAGGTTAGGTTAGGTCTGTTTGGGCCACTTGGCCTCTTTAGGGCCACTTGCACAGATAAGAGGTACCTACTTTTGAAGTTATTTTTACAATGCGCGCACGAAGTTTCAAAAACTGAACATTGATCGCAAATTACCGGCCCCATACACGTACAATAATATTGATCAATATTGCAATAAATTGATCGTGTAACAGACTATATTCGACGCAAATAAATATTGATTCAATATTAGAATAGAATAGAATAGAATACACTTTATTGTACACCATATCAATAATTACAAGAACTTATTGAGTCAATAATACCTACCTATTGTACGTGTTTGGGGCCGGAAGATTTTATGAATTAAAAAAGTATGATGAGGGAAATGGCAGAATGCTTGATTTTGGTTTCGGCTCAGGTTTCCTATTGAGACTTTTTTGAAAGGTATGTAAGTAGGGATACCTACTTATCGTGTGTTTTGTTACCACTGATCTGTATTATTACCACAATAATGGTAATAATACCTACAGATCAATGTTTGTTACTCATTTCTCAAAGAGCAGCTACCTATAAAAATTCACAGCGAAGCGTGGCAGAGAAACGCTAGTTTAATATAATTATGTCTTCTATCTTGTTCCAACCGATTAGAGTCATACGGACTCTTAAGGGGTCCCGACATGATCAATTGGCGATTGTCAATAACGTATTATTTCATGTGCACGTATACGTCGATGCACACACACATGAAAAGCAATCACGCACACTGAAGCAACTTCCATTCATATTTTACGTGATTGACAATTTGCAAGGCATGATCGTCTCGGGGGCCTATTAATGCTGTCCTAAATTTGCCTAACTACTAAGTTGATCGAAACAAAATAATAGTATCAAGTATGAAATCTTTTTTATGTAGCTAACCAGAGTCTTAGTCACCATAATTATTGGTTGCCATCAGGGTGCCGTACCCAAAGGGTAAAAATGGTAGGTACCCTATTCAGGAGACCTCACTGTCCGTCCGAGGCTGCATCTCAGGAATCGTGATAGCTGAAGAGCTGAAATTTACACAGCTGATGTATTTCTGTTGGCGCTTAAGGAAAAAAAAAATAGGTTTGAAGCGGGGTCCTATACAACAAACGAATTTTGTACGTTTCATGGTACCATGCGCAAGTCCGAATCGCACTTGACCGGTTTTTCGTTTTTTACGTGCGGAAATCCGTCATGGATGCTATGCCGGATTCTTACTGACTAAAACTCCTCCCGGGTTTGCTCGTAGCATTTTCGACACCACACGTTTCACTGTACCTACAGCTCAAACACGTGCCCCTTAATTTGTTGGTTTCGTACCCAAAGGGTAAAAAACGGGACCCTATTCATGAGACTTCGCCGTCCGTCTGTCGGTCTGTCCGTCACGAGGCTGTATCTCAGGAACCGGGATAGCTAGAGAGTTGAAATTTTTACAGATGATGTAATTCGGTTGCATTGCAGCTATAGCAAAAAATACTAAATCAGCAAAAAAGAGGGGATCAATCGGGGCTCTAATACAACAAACGTGTTTTTTTGGCGTTTTTTGGTACGGAACTCTCCGTGCGCGAGTCCAACTCGCACTTGACTGGTTTTTTAATAATGTATCAGTTATGGTTATGGAGCAAGTGATTAATCGGACACTATGCCCGGGTATTATGTATAATGCGTAATACAAGCGGGCAATGTGATAATAAACATTCAATTTATCAAATTTATGTTGGTTTGGTTAGGAAAGACCCTAAGAAAGGTACCCTCGCACCCATCTTCCGTCTACCTCCTCTTCCCTCCCCATGAAGTGAGTACCTAGTACCTAAGTACCTATACTTTGTGGGAAGTGTGATAGTAAAATGAAATTTAGAAGAATTAATCACTTTGCCCGCTCTAACCTATAATACTCATATATGTGTAGGTACACACACACACAATGCCCGCATTAATCACTTTGACCATAACATTATATGCAAGTGGATTCGACTTACTGACTTGACTTGTATGATTGCTGCTCCGCTCCATTGGGTAGTAGCGTGATGATAAGTGAGCAAAGTTATTCCATATAGGTATCAGTGTTATTTTATATCTGCCACTTTTATGTCGGTCTAGCCTTTTCCGAGGTTATCCGGAACAAAACATACAGATAGAGCAACATTTAAAAAATGTAGATTAGGTATATTATACTTTTTAATGCAACTAGTGACAAGCTTTTAATACTTTGGAATTCTAAACAGACACTTTAATTTTAATTAACTGTAGGTACAGAAGCATAGATTTATAGTACATTCTACCAAGTGTTATCGAACAATCTTACCAATATCTTACTTCTTATCTTATCTGCTATTATTATAAATGCGAAAGTTTGTGAGTGTGGATGTTTGTTACTCTTTCACGCTCTAACGGCTGAACGGATCTGGCTGTTTGGTACAGAGATACATTTTAGCCCGGAATAACACATAGGCTACATTTTATCCCGGGAATAAGTTCCCGCGGGAACAAATTTCACGCGGGCGAAGCTGCGGGCATCAGCTAGTCTATTATAAATGCAAAAGTTTATGAGTGTGGATGTGTAGAGTTGTAGACGCCTGGATGCCTGTGACTGAACGAATCTGACTGAAAATTAAAACAGGGAAAGGTGATAGTCTGGAATTACATTTATCCTACTTTTTATCCGGGGAATAAGTTCTCATGATTTAGCGGGCACAAAGTTCCAGGCAAGCGGATCCTCTGAAAATGGTTAAAAAAAAACGCTGGAAACAAAAATATGGTTAAGTAGGTTGGAACCACAATTCCTGTGTTTGGAACGGTGACCAGTAACGCGAAAAGGCGAGCGAGTGCTTCGAATAATACAAAAATAAACATATGATTCAACCCGGGAACCGAACTCAGGGCCTCAGCGCGGTAGTAGCATACACTTACCACTGCGCCAACGAGGCCGTCACCGTATTTAAAATGTTTAAGATCCATTTTTCTAGTGTATTTTGACGCCTCCATTACAAACATATCGTTTAAAAAATCTTAGCAATAGCTTTCAAAGTTAGCGTGTGAACCTCGTTCAGCATCGTTTACATTTCTAAATGCTTGCCTATAGCATCTTCCCCGACATTCGTTGCGGTGGTGCGCACAGACATGACTCGTCATTCGAAGACGAATTCGACCGCGTGCGCCCGCGCATGTGTGCTTCATATCTCTCCCGCCGATTGCATCGTTCGTTTGTCGAATGTCCACTCAAACCGTGTTCAGCATAATAAACAGTGTTTTCAAGCATAGCATATAAATTACACACCACACCATACCGGTCTGTTGAACGTGTGGTCTTACTTGTGTGGTGATTAAATTACTGTGACTCTTCAGTGCTCCAAGTATCCTAGGATCGTTGTGACTTCTATTAAACTTGTGTGCTAATATCCTTAACGGAATGCCTGGAAATGCGGGAAGTCCTCATTGGGCCACTGCTGAATTCGACAGCGAAGGTGAAGACAATCAAGCACCGCCGGGTAATAACCGGGTGTATCTGGATCCCTGGGACAACGAAGGTTACGTAGCGATGCAACCAGACACAACGGATTCAAGCCAAGGAGACAACTTCAATTCAAATGCCGGCGAACCAGTCAGTGCTAGTTTTTATTATGTTCCAACAAAAAACTATGATTCTGGAGAGACACCGCCGATTCCCCTTCCGAGGTGGAAGAAAACATTGCCTGAAGAGGCCCTACCACCGGATTATCCTGTTTATAGACGCAAGGTATCAAGATGCGCTGTCGGCCCTGAATTTCCCCCCGAAATTTCACCTTACGGCGAGACACCTATGAGTAAGATATTTAACTTTATTTCTATAATTATTATAGTTTACTAGCTGTACCTAGTCCATGGCATATGTGACATACCTACTTAGAACTCCCGTTGCACCATTAATCTGCTGTACGTCTACGTAGGCCTCTCCCAATTTGCGCTACAACAAAATCTTTCCGCATCCTGTCCCTATCTGCGCTCTTTTCTAGTCGTTGGTCCATCTGGCGGATCCGGTCCAGTCCGCATCTTCACCTCTAATGTAATTTCTGATTATTACATAGATTACTGCTCTGCTCCCTCGGGTATTGGCGTGGTGATACATAGCGTCAAATACTATTTCAGGAGATCCAGAAATGCCCCTTAGAAACTTCAAATTAACACTCTTTAATAATATTTATTAGTGTACCTACCTACCTACTTCCTCACCCTGTTTTTACGACTATTTTTTGGAAAAAGAAACAGCCTCTATGTACAAGTAGGTATCTTAATTAGCAAAATCCTTCCTGTGATTGAAGGGGGAAATGGTATCAAACATGGGGTACAGTTTTGGATTTATAAAATAAATCAAAGGTTAGGATATTTTATTATCAGTTTAGAGTTTTAGAGATAGGTATTTTAAAATTGCTATGTAATTAAGGTAGAGCAAATTTTATAATATGCACTGATGAGTGTAAATGACGAGTGTTCGTAAAAGCACATTAAAAAATATTTATCTAACGATAACTAACGATGAAACTAATCACATTGTTGAAATAACTCAAAAGCACATGGCAGGCCGTACCTACCTACTTATGATTATATTTTAATTTATAATGCTATCTGTGATGGTATTTTTATAGCTTGACCGCTACCGCTGTACCCATGGAGCGCTGTACCTCCGTACGTATGATTTTGTTCCGCAGCAGCGACACAGCGGTAGCGGTCAAGCTACATCCGAAAGTAAGCATCTGATGATAATGTGACATCATCCATCGCAGTGTAGGTAGTTAGGTACTTAGCTAATATTCCAGCTAAAAGAAAAATTAAAAAAATATTGCGCGCTCTACTTTTTGAGGGTTCCGTACCCAAAGTGTAAAAACGGGAGCCTATTCATGAGACTTCGTCGTCCGTCTGTCTTTCTGTCCATCGCGAGGCTGTATCTCAGGAACTGTGATAGCTAGGGAGCTGAAATTTTCATACTCGTAGTATTTAACTCTACTGCCGTTAAAATCAAAAAGTAATAATATTTAATAGGCTCCCGACACGATCATGCCTTGCAATTGTCAATCTCGTAAAATATGAATGGAAGTTGCTTCAGTGTGCCTGATTGCTTTGCATGTGTGTGTGCATCGACGTACACATGAAATTCTACGTGCTTGACAATTGCCAGTTGACCATGTCGGGACCCCTTAAGGGGGCTCCCATACAACACACGTGTCATTGTTTTGGTATTGTATATGTACCTACCTACCTAAGTAAGTTCCTACGTTGTTTTATAATAGTACCTAACCAACAACCAGTGTAGGTAGATACGTTCATGTTAATACATTTAAAAATTACGAATTTAATCAGTACCTAAATTGTACTTCCTAAAAAAAATCTTAGGGCCTTTAACAATGCAGTAAAAGAAAGCACATGGTTTTATAGGTATCTGACTTATGTAAAGTAGGTTTATTATATCATTTACCATTTGGTTTTTTGCTGCTTTTAAACTATGTAAGTATTGTACCTACCAATATACATACCCAAAAATAGACAGTTCCATTACATCACTGTCCAGTCATTACCCGTGCCTCGGGATTTTACAGAACATTAAATTAACAACAATAATAATTTACCTAATGTCCACTAAGTGCGGTAATATTGTCATGATAGAGGTTTCATAATCAAGTTAATGATAGTAACCTTATGGCTTTCGTGTTGCGTAATTATAAATACTTTCATTAATTGCCTATGTCACGGTAAGTGCCACCTAGATAGGTACGTGGAGATTTCCGATAAAGATGTCGCAGAAGCACACGTCTAATTTAAAAAGATTTGGGTTCAATATTTTGAGAGAAAAGTTGAACCTATTTTAGCATTAACTCGACAGTTCCCACCCCTTGTAACCCCGGGCTCTCACAGCGAAACGTGTAAGTACGTACAATTGTAATGTCAGTAAAAAAATCTACCGAAGAGTCGCGTAGTCGATCTCAAATTAGCCCATTCTTTATAGTCGGGAGCCTTGAGGTTATCATTCCGAGGGCTTTTCCTGGAGGCCCTGTAGACAGTGGAGCACCCTGTAGTTTTTGCCGGTCGGAGTCAGTCACAACATCCATGAGGATATCCACACGTGAAAAGAAAACTATTTTCTATGAGTAACTAGAGGACGTCACGCGGTTTCACCCGCGTAGTTCCCGTTCCCGTGGGAATACAATATTTTTTCTTCCATAAGAACCTTCTCCTGACAATACCTTAGGTAGGTACACAACAAAAAAAGAATTAGTGAAATCGGTCCACCCGTTCTGAAGTTATGCGCTTACCAACACATTTTGCGATTTATTTTTAGGGTTTCGTAGCCAAATGGCAAAAACGGAACCCTTATAGATTCGTCATGTCTGTCTATCTGTCTGTCCGTCCGTGTGTCACCGCCACTTTTCTCCGAAACTATAAGGCGTATGCTATTGAAACTTAGTAACTAGATGTATTCTGTGAACCGCATTAAGATTCTTATATAAAACTAGGAAAAACGCAGTAAATTTTGGGGGTCCCCATACTCAGAACTGAAAATAAATTTTTTTTTGTTCATCAAACCCATACGTGTGGGGGGGTATCTATAGATAGGTCTTGAAAAATGCTATTCAGGAGGTTTCTAACATCATTTTTTTCTAAAGTGAATAGTTTGCGCAAGAGACACTTCCAAAGTAGGAAAATGTTTGTCCCCCCCCCCTCTAACTTCTAATACGTCGTAAACCGCAATTTTAGGTTAGAAAAATTACTACCACTGCGAACGTGTTAAAACATCAATCAAAGTTTAAACGAACGACAAGAACTTTGATATTATGTTACTTGCTGCTACGAAACCCTTCATGGGCGAGTCCAACTCGCACTTGTCCGGTTTTTATATATCTATGCGGCAACAGAAATAATATACTTAATAATAAAAATAAATATGTATGGACATTCTATTAGTCTGAGGTATGGACATTTTCACACAACAGAAATACATCATCTGTGAAAGTTTCAGCCCTCTAGCCATCACGGTTCCTGAGATGGGTACGGCCTTGTGACAGACAGACAGACAGACAGACGGACAGCGAAGTCTCATGAATAGTCCCGTTTTTACCCTTCGGGTACGAAACCTAATATATATTTTAAATCCATAATATGGTTTTAAAATGGGTGTTTGCGTCAGACCCGCGGTCACGCGGACATAACATAACTTACAATATTGAAACCTGTGTAAAATAATCCTTAATTATTCGCTTTTAGTGATAAGGCCGCCAATTGTACCTGCTCTTGTAAGGAATCTATGTGCTCTGTTTATATTTACATGGTGTACAATAATGTGTATAATAAATAATAAAGTAGGTAGATACTTATTCCCTTTCTAAGATGTGTAATTACAACTGAAAAAACATTTTTTCTTTCAACCCCTCTCCCAAAAGAAGTGCGGATTTCTCGGGATCATAAATATCCTGGAACCTTTTTTTGAGTAAAATAAACTCAGATCATCATCAAGTAGGCATAGTTTAAATTGAATGTTAGTTTCGAATAATTGACCTAAGTATAGATTTATAAAAGTTTAAACTGGAATAAATTTGGATAGGCTTGACTGATTTTGATGAAACATAGACTAAATTGTAGCTAAAGACAGAATAAAATACTTCTATACTTATTAAAAATGACGGTAAAAAATATAATTATGATTTTTAAGCACTTTAAGGTTTGACCTGCGCCGCACACCACCACATTGCAGCTCTTTTGTGTGATAGCTCGATATTCGATGGCCTAAATGTTAGATATTAATTAGAAGATGAAGTAAAAAGTATAAAAGATTCTATAAATTATAGAATAGAAGATATTATAAGATATCATGCAACGCGAAAGTTTAAAAGTTTGTTCACGTGGAAACTTGCTCACGTTTCCCCGGGATATAAAGTAGCCTATGTGTTATTCCAGAATTGAATCTGTGGAGGAAGGGTTGGGTATGTTCCTCTTACAGACAAAGGGAGGATCCTCCGACCAGGCTAAGTGATCGCGCCTGGCAGGCCGTAGCCCAACGGTTGATGTTGGACTGTTGGTTATATCATTCATTGCCGTGAGAACTCTGATTAGCGATTCAGGATTTATCTTATCTTCGTTGTGAGAACTTTCATACCGCGATGCAGGACTTCAATAATTGATCTTCGTTCAATTGATTTTCAGCAAGGTTCGTTCTGCCGTTAGATCGTGAAAGAGTAACAAAGATCCAAAACATCACAACCTCACCAACTTTCGGGTTTATAATATTTATTACTAAGTACCTAGTTGATGCTCCCGACTTCGCCGCGTGGCTTTTCGTTCTCATTCCTGCTTCCCATGGGAACTTATCCCGGGGTACAAAGTAGCGTATGTGTTATTCCACAATTAAATCTATCTCTGTACTAAATTTCAGACAGGGTCCATTCAACCGTTAGATCGTCAAAGAGTAACAAACATCCAGTCATCACAGCCTCTGAAACTTTCGCATTTATAATATGTAAGATTGTTAAATTCAAGATTTCCTTGTTTCAGAGGACCGTCGGAGGTCTATGTATATAGAAGAGCCCACATACATTCCTCACCCAATGTTGTACGAGCCTCTGTACGGGTTTATACCACCAGGTTACATGCCGCCTCCTCCCAGAGTACGCGTATCGCTTACTCATCCACCGGAGTTTGCGATGGCAGGCGTAGGATATGGCAACCCAAGAAAACACTCCAGGTAATGTCAGCAATCAACTAATTTGTACCTACCTATAGATAGACATAGATAAAGTAGGCGGCAAGCACACTCGGTTGGTTAGATGCAGTGCCGATGTCTTCATAAGAAAATTTTAAAAATGATTCTATAATACCGGTTTCACACTACTAATGTAACATGTATTACCTAGGTAATCCTGGGACATCCTTCCGAGTGTTTACCTGGTACATCCTTCCGAGTCTTTACCCGGGACTACCAGCCGTAGGCAGTTGTAGGGCATCGTGTGGTTTAGCCGGTAGGAGACCAGCATAGAGTCATATTAATTTTCTTACTAAAAAAGTATATAATTAGAAAAAATACCTATTTGCGGATCACACAAATATTTTTACTGTCTCGAATTTCGAACCCGAGACCTCGGCACAATAGATAAACGTACCGCTGCGCTGCGCCACTGTCAGTCACTTTTATCTTTAAAGGTACCTATAGGTAAGGTAGGTACCAATATATTCCGTATTTAAAGCAAAATAAAGAAGAGATTCTCAGTCTCAGTTGAATGCACAAATACTTACATAGCTGCATTCAAGTCCGGAAGCGGAACTGATTCAATGATATTCACAATCAGTAGGTAAAGCAAAAATATTAGAAATTCACTATTAAATCGACACTACAACCTATAGAATAGGTAAACATCTAAAAACGCCTGTCGTTTTCACACATAATGATGTAAATAATAGTCATCATCCGCGGTTAACATCTGCGGTAGATTTCTACTCAGGTAGTTGCACCTACGTAATTACTTACTCTCAGAACTACAATCATGGTAAAATGCCTCTTACCCGCTCCTGATAGTGAAACTAGATAATAACACTGAGTGCCTGGTGTATAGAAATCGCGACAGGGTGGCATTGAACTAATATTACTAGCGCACAGGGTAGTCAATAAAAATAGATACTAACATAGACTTATAACACATAGACTGAGAGTCGCTCAATTATACGTACGCTCCCGCGAAGCCGAACCAATATTAATGTAGGTGTAAACTACTCATCTTTATACTCGGTGACACTCACACAAGCTTACAGAAAATGTTGCCAGGAAATAAAATTTACCCTATAAATGGGAAAAAAATAAAATTGTTTGTATACATTTAATTTAACATTTAACTCTATTTATCTATATGCTATACTCTTCGCAGGGTAGGCAGAATGGTCTCCCATATTTTATTAATATGTAGTTTAAAAAAAAGCTAAATTACACACTAACCCCCATATTCATAATCGTTTATTAAACCTATTTTAGTTAAAACACACTTTAAGTCTATTGCTGTCTTTAACCATACTCTGTCATTGGTTAGAGATAGCAATATACTTAAAGTGTAAAACGACTTACCTACTAACCAGTATAATAAACAGTTTAAGTTTTTACTAGTAGGCATACCTATATATACTTCTAGAGTTAGAGTAGATAAGGAACCCTATTTATGAGGTTCAGTCGTCCGTCTCGCTGTCTGTCTGTCTATTTCGAGGTTCCATCTCAGAAACCGTAATAGCCATAGAGCTGAAATTTTCCGAGATGATGTATTTCTGCTGCCTCTTTACCAACAAATTCTAAAATCAGTAATAATTTGTATTTCAAACTGTTGTAGTAAGTAATATATTATTACTACCGGCCTCCCTGACCGAGGGCCTGAGAAGGACGAGTTGGCTACTCGACGTTTTTCCAGAAGCATTCATGGTGGTGGAATAGTAACTAACTCTACCCCCTTCCCCAAGTGGCGGGATAGCACCTCTAAGCGAGGCCAAGGTGGTTGCCTAAGTCTGCCGGGAGCCCTGGGACATCCTTCCGAAGGCTTACCTTACTTATTAAATTAATAAACTTGTTTTAATTACAATATTTTACTAAATTATGTGGTACCCACCCACAAAATTTGCAAATAAAATTATTTAAGTAGATATGAAGCGCTTGTGGCCCCGCGTACTCAGTGATCTATAAACGATCTGATCTGTAAACGATCACTGCAGTAAGCAACTTTCACTATGGCCAGTCCTTGGATGGGTGACCATCCATGTGACCACTTTGTGACATTTATTTGAGCGTTTCTGTGCTTCAGAAGGCCGTTAAGCTGTTGTTTCCGGTTTCCAGTAAAATGGCAGTCATGAAGCAAAGTTGAAGGCCTTTTGAGGCGGCTTGAAAAATTTCAACAGCAGGCAGTCACAACCTGCATCATCTCAACATGGCATTACGGCTCAGCCCCTATTACGTGGAACAAATTCTAAAAAGGTGAAATGTGGGCGTATACAATGCCTCTGCCTACCCCTTCGGGAGTAAAGGCGTAAGCATATGTATGTATGTGATAAGAGTATTTTTATAACAATAACAGTTCCTAAAACCGATATTGAAGCAAATAAGAGAAAATGTGGGAAAATTTTATTCTCATTGCTTGCAACATCGTCTATGAAAATGACGTCACTAAAATGTACGATTTTTGTTTCTTTAAATGAGGTGTTTTTAACAAAAATGTAACATATTTTGCAGTACTAACCTATGCAATGTGATCTTTAGGCGTTTGGAACAATTTTCAGATGAATTGTGGCATCCTTTCACTGCAGAATACGTCATTTTTAGACGAAAATTACGCGAGCTCTTTGCACTGACACTAGATGTCCGGTACTAAAGCGCCGATTGATGTAGGCAGCTGGTATCAGCTGCCTTGAAATGGCTTCACGCGCTTGCGCGTATTGGGTTTCTTTGCGTTAAAATTCTATGGATACTAAGTACCTACAGAAAAAAAAATCTAATTTGTTTAATGCATACATAATTACAAATTAAATTTGTATCTATGTATTGAACTCTATCGGAAGCTATTCCACAGAAACCTCGTTACTATTATCACATCACAACTACGTTACTCTGACCGCTTGAATGTACGGCATGTAGTCTTCTGTGAGCATGACAATAGAATCAGAGCTCAAACTCTATATTTCCGCTCTCTCTCTCTCTCTCTCATCATTTAAATGATTTGAGAGCAGCATTTATGCGATTTAGGCGGAGAAAATATCTTAGGAAAAATATGTAGGTAAGTACAATAAGTACAATAACTAACTTCGATGTACAAAAACATCGAATTTAGTTATTTACTCTGAATTTTGCATCCGATCAGCATTTGCATTAGAACAAACGGGCACGAAGAAAACCTGTCACAGTTTCAGATTCAACATAAATATTTGATTTAAATTAATATTTTCAAATTATGTACCGTCACGGCTGCGGCTATACAAACTTATAATAGTAGAATAGATAGACCGATATTAAATACCACCACATACTCCACATAGAGTCTAGAAATCACGAGTAAGTATAATGTAGCTACTATAGATACGTAACAATGAGGTACACTAATAAAATAACTGCATTTGCATCGAATACCTACTTGGAAGTCAGTTTTTATTGAAAATGTACTTGCCACTTACCATTTCAAACTAGAGGGTTTGAATGGGAAGTTGGCGTTCCCAGCCTCAATCACGCTTCCACGGAAAGTTGAACAGCAAAAAGATATATCGCTGTATACATTACACTGTGTGAGGTTGAAGTGAACAATTTTGTATTAAAATTACAAGCATTGTAAGCACATCAGTCGTGTGAACAAACACCACTTTTTTGTTTCCTACAAATGAAAGTTGCTCTTGTGAGAACGAAGTCTGTATTCTTTTGTAAGTTTATTTATGTGGGGAAATTTGTTCCTAACATTGACCTCGGCGTGCATAATATTTATTTACGCTATATTTCAAAGTGCAATGGCTCTTTGCTTTTTACGTAATATAATAATAATATTTGGTTAACATTGAAATAAAATTAAATGTTTAATAATCCTGCTTTAACGTAATAAAATAACGATTAGATCGTTATTTTATGGAAATACATTACATTTGTTTAATATTTTTGGGTCGGTTTAGTATAAATGGAAAAATTATTCAATGTTTATTGACTGAAGTTCCTACCATGACGTAGGAATTGTAACACCGCTGCATCGTGCCAAGTTTCACTTTCTATGATGCCTGCGCATTAATCGCAGATCCAAAATGAGAATAATCATCGACATTTGTATGCAACTGTAGTCCTCAAATAAACTGGCACAACGAATGCAATAAGAACTTTAGTTTGAGTTAGGAGACGACGTAGTTGACTGGTTTAAAATCAGTAGGTAGTAGCTACATTCGAAATATTTACGAAACAAAGGTCTACATCGCGTCTGTCAGTTCACAGCAAAAACGAAGACTATTGAACGGAGTTTATTATTATTATTTATTTATCAGGCAGGCAATTGAAACAACGGATGTAGTCTGTATCCAGCCATTTCTTTTTCAGTTTTCACTCTGTGTATGGTAATACTTTGTCCAATCTACAGTTTCATTTTCATGCAGATTTTACCAAAGGACGCAATTTTTTTATCATTATCACGTGAATCATCATGAATACCATGCTGACTCCTACCGACTAAAACCACATGGTGCCCTTCGTCTGACAACGGCCGGGAGTCCCGGGAACGCCCGCGGAAGGATAGCCCCGGACTCCCAATCCCAACACAGACCTTGACCGCCATCGTGGTCTCTCCCACAGGATTGGGTTTTATCCCGATTCTTGGGGGGCTTCAGGTGTTATCCCGCTTTCTTTAGGGGGGTGGGGAAAGTCACCAAAGGATAGTGTAATTCTTAAAGGAGATTTGAGTGTAGAAGTAAGAGTAAGTAAAAGCCGTCATATATAAGCCAGTCTATTTATACATGAGTACCTATGGAGCTTGGGAGTAATTATTCGGGCAACACGCCACTTTCTAGTCACGGATTACGTGAACACAGTTTTGTGAGGTAAATTTAGCGGATAGCTAGAAAGTTTGCCACTCATAGGCGTAGGTTCATAATCATAGTAACGTGAAATAGGGTGAAGTCGCCATACTGAGAATTAGAGCGATCGTTATCTAAATCAACCGCTGAGTAGGTAAAGCTGAAACCTGGAATTGTCAAAGCGCAGCAAATGAAAGATGCACAACTCATCTTCTTGTCCTGGGACATCCTTCCGAGGGCTTACCCGGGCACCCAACCATAGGCTGTTGAGCATAAGGTGAGGTTTTTTAGTCGGTAGGAGTCCGGCAGACCCATAACATCCATGAGGATTTTCCCTCACGTTTAAAAAAATCTCATCTTCTTTCGTCTGTGAAAGGATACATTTTATTATTATATTTATACTATGAATGTCATGGTTTCAAAGGCAGATATTGAATGCAGCGTCAGATTTAGGTCTAAATTACATCATTATCTTCTTTGAATTTTATTCTAGTCTAGGTTCAAATATTTATATCCATATGATAATAAACGTTAAGATTATTGTAGCTTCGTCGTATCTATGTGTGGCTACATTTTATAAGTAGATACTTCAATGAATGGCCATAGCATGTATTTTTTCATTGATTTGTGTATCAACCACAGAAATCAGAAAAAAGGAGATCATAGATATGTGTATGTGGTATCAACTCTCCATTATGGCTAGGTGTAGTGTTCTTGGTTCCGTTTCCGACTGTGTTCCTTTCATCTTTAGTCAATTCACTGCTTGTGATGTTAAGAAGAGCATATTGTCAATTACTTCTAACGCCGTAGGTAATGATTGTCTTAGCCGTAAAATGATTATGCCCATACTTGATGAAGTTCTCCCCATCCTCTGTCATATCCTTAATTTCTCGATTACCCATAGTGTCTTCCCAGTAGCTTGGAAAGAGGCACTAATTATCCCCGTTGCCAAAAAATCCAATCCTTCTTCGTTTTCTGACTATCGTCCTATCTCTATCCTTCCTTTTCTGTCAAAAGTTCTGGAACGACTTGTACACACGCAGCTTCACAATTTCCTGTCCCAAAACCTACTATTAAACCCATTCCAGTCCGGGTTTCGTGTTGGACACAGCACAACCACTACCTTACTTCATATCACGGAAGACATAAGAGCAGGTATGGAGAATGGCAAGTTGACAGTTTTAGCTTTGCTAGACTTCAGCAATGCCTTTAACACGGTAGACTTCGATATCTTGCTCGGTACATTGTGCTCCCTTAACATATCTCCAACGGTGATTGATTGGTTTCGTAGTTACCTGTTTGGTCGCCGGCAGCGTATTAATGCTGAAGACATCTATTCCTCTTGGTGTGATACTTACATCTGCTGGTGTGCCACAGGGCGGCGTTCTATCACCATTACTTTTCGCTGTTTTTATAAATTCCATCGCCAAAGACTTGTCTTCTTCCTACCACCTGTACGCAGACGACCTTCAAATTTATTCCCAAGCTTCACTGAGCAACCTGAGCGTAGCCATTGATAAAGTTAATGAGGACATAGACGTTATTTGCAAGTGGAGTCAATCTCACGGAGTGAGGGTAAATCCGAGCAAAACCCAGGTTATAATAATTGGCAGCCAATGGATGGTTTCAAGAATTGATTGGACACTGATTCCAAAAATAACCTGTCATGGAACTTATGTACCTTACAGTAAATCTGTTAAAAATTTGGGCATACATTTAGATGAAAGCTTGTCTTGGGGTACTCAATTACAGGAGCTGAGACGAAAAATATTCGCTGCATCGGGGTCCATGCGCAGATTGAGAAATTTGTTACCAACTACAACCAAAACTGCGCTTGTACAATCACTTCTTCTTCCTTTATTTGATTATGCCGATGCCAGCTATTTAGATCTCACCGTAGACCAACTAAACAAACTTGAGAGACTCCAGAATTATTGCATAAGATTCATATTTGGCTTACGTAAATATGATCACATCTCTGAATACCGCAAAAGACTCAAGTGGTTGCCTATCCGCCTTCGCCGGAATGCTCATATCCTCTCCATATTATACAGTATCCTTTTTAATCCTGTTACTCCTTTATACCTAAAAAAACGCTTTAGTTTCATGAATGTCGCCCACTCTAGAAGTTTGCGGTCATCGGAGAATTTGACATTAAGAATGCCTGCCCACACAACTAATTTTATGGACAATTCGTTCACTATCCAAGCAGTTCGCTTGTGGAATGCGTTGCCAGAGAATATCCGACGTGCACAATCGTTGCACACCTTCAAGGGACTAGTCAAAAACTATTATTTACGTGTCAATGACTGCATGTAGTCTGCTAGCAGGTCTCCTAAATACAATATTAAAGATTCTTGTATTTATTATAATGGGTATTAGTTTAGTACTTATATGTATATATATATATATATATATATATATATATATATATATATATATATATATATATTGTAATTGTAGTGTAGGTAAGCTTAAAACTGTATACTTACTTTTATGTGTGTAGTATGTATAAATAAGTATGTACAAATATATGTATATATTATAAATAAATGTTTCATATATTATTATTTGTAATGTAGGTACAGTAATGTACACCAAACTGCCCTAGAAAATTCACACCATACAATCTCCATAAAAAAGGTTGCCTGTAAGAGATTGCCTTGTGCGATAAGGCCGCCAATTGTTATGCCAATAAGTGTAATTTTAACTGTTTTGCTCAAATGTTATTTCTGGTGTACAATAAAGAGTTTTTTACTTTACTTTACTTTACTTGGTTGATAAAGCGTTTTTTATGGTAGATACTTAGAAACCCTATAACAGCTAGATAACACGGCGCGTGGCTAGCAACATACCAGAATATATCTTACTGAACATTTTCACTAACTCACTAATTAAGAAAATGTTCTTTCTTACTAACCTACGATACAGAGTTACACTCTGAGGATGACTCCATTGCTAAAACTAGTGTACGACTAATCTTTCCATTTGTCAATAGGATGACAGATACATATGAGCAGCTTACTTACGAGAGCCTGTCGCCGGATTATGAGGACTGGGCCCGTCCTTTCCCGAAGACAGCGCCTAATAACTTCCATCTATCCAGGTATGGACATCTGCAGATAGACTACTCTTGCAGTTGGAACTCACTTGATAGACTCATTCGTAGTCAACATAGAGCATGACTAGACGGATTTGCTACTGGGGATGAGGAAACTTTGTAACCAATAGAAATAATTGTTAATATGTATAATTATTGAAAGTATGATGAAGCAACAATATGTACATCTATATATGATATGCCACGAACACGATACGAATCGACAATAGATATCGACTTGTATAAGTAGATTACGCCTAAAGGCATCCCAATTTCCAACACAGCGCTATTACGGAATGCACATTTCCGCGTCTGATCGCATATAGCTTTTACAGCATGCATACTTCCGGGGTGATTTCAACTCTACCTTACGTAGAACGAAATATTAGAACTAATTCAATCGATATTACCAATTTTAAAATTGTGCAATGTGCAGTTTGTGTGCTTATAGATTAATGAAGTAATATAATAAGTCAATGTAGAACAAATTACTTACAAGTTTCTAAATCTGAAATGTAACTTCCTCAATTTTGCTCTGTTAATATAATCAAGTTCATTATATAGCAGAATTAGTAGATACACTTCAAATGCATCTTATGTAGGTAGTTTTAAGACTTAAGTGTAAAAAATATTATGTTCTAGGCATGGTGCTAAATAATTATTGATTTCCTAATGATATAATTTGGAGAAACGAAATGCTAGCCAAAGATTCTAAATGTGTACTATTTCTTCATATTTATTTTAAGTAATTATCTTACATTTAATTTGTTGGCTCTCAATAAGGCTGAATACATTTTGTATCAATTTATTTAATTATTAATACTTATTGGATAGTAGATTATGGATACCTGATATGTGCGAAATGTTTGAGATTTATATAGCATGTAAAACTACCTGTGTAAGATTACAAAATGAAACCAAAATATACTCTTAATATAGCAGTGGTCTATTATTTTTTATCTCCTATCATTTTTCCTAAAGTATCTTACTTGAACACGTCTTTAACACGATTGATTATCCACATACCTACTTGCCGTTGTCTTCAAATTGTAGTATAGACAATTCAACTCATCAGTGCGCGCGGCGCTATGTGTGCGTGCGCTAGTAATTATACAGCTTTAATTTGTGTGGCAGTGACGCGGCCGTCTTCACAGCGTACATTTTTACATTATGAGGTAGAGACGTAACTCGACTTATTGACGACACCAGCGGTGCCAAGCAGTCTTTGCAGGAAACGCTCTGTGTGGCCGCGAAATAATCATCATATTTATACAAAAAGCATACAGCGCCATCTACCACGTTTGCAGGCAACTCTTACGTTATAATGAAACGAAATCAAATATCATGACAAGTCTCAATGTAACTGCAACGTTGAGATCCTGTGTGACTTGGTCACATTATAATTCATTACGTATAGTGTTCTTAGTGATAATACCATGGGTACAGTCGTTAAAGAAAATGTCTAATTCTTCACGGAGAAAATGTTTAAGAAGTCAGGTAAATATTTTTTATGTGTCAATTCGATGGAATTAATATTTGTTATCACTACATATATAATAAAACAAAGTCCCCGCCGCGTCTGTCTGTTCACAATAAACTTAAAAACTACTGCATGGATTTTCATGCTGAGTTCACCAATTATTCTTGAGAAAGGTTAACGTATATAATTTGTTGAGTTTTTGTATACATTGACTAAAATATAATGATACTAGTTGGAAATGTCGGAAAAAAATAAGGTGTCTGGGAACTTTAAACGAAAACGCTGCCTAAACCCTTCGAGGCATAATAAAATAATGTATGGTAGAATTGTGTAACTTATAAAGGCCTACAGAAAAGTCATAAATGATAGAGCTCCAAATTCTAATGCAAAAAAAATAAAAATGCAGAGATGGTCGACGAAAAAACATTGCTTATACCTACTGCAAATATGACAAAAATTGAACTGTATGACTTGATTTAAAAAATAAAAATACCATATCTATACATCTAAACAAACTGTTGAGGGTCGAGAGTCTGTACATGGAAGATAATTTGAAAATTTTAATTGTAGGGCGTTCTCTAATCGATACTGAAGCTGAAAATGTAACTAGAAATTTTCATGTCTGTCTGTCTGTATCCTGATTATGAATTGATTTAAATGAAACTTGGTACAATCTGAGCTTATGATCCGAGGAAGGTTCTATACTTTTGTTCGGCAGGGCAGTTTCACACGCTTTTCGCACACCTTATGTGTCAGCTAGTTTGTTATAAGATTAATGATATACTTCAGCCATATGGCTTAAAAGTTCTTCGGCTACCACCGTATCATCCTGAACTAAACCCAATAGAAAATGTATGGGGAATTTAAACAAATTATAATGCTTCGCATAAAATCGAACACAATGTGATGGAAATAATGAAATTGATAAACGAACGTTTAAGTCAAATTGATTGAGATGTGGCGTTATACTTGTCGACACGCCAAAGAAGAAGAATACTATCGACATTTTGATTGAATTTATAATTTAACCTTGGAGAGAGCAGCGAATCCTATAATTTCTCAATTTTATTCTTCAAACAGCGATACATATTAATATGTATGTTATTAAATATGGCAATGTTTATTCACAGCACTTAAGTTGGCAGAAATGAAAAGAATGTATAGGTACTTGTATTTTTAAAATTCGAAATGGTTGTAATGTTGGTACCCCTTTGTTTTCTCTCTTCTTCTGTTTAACTGAAAAATGGTGGACGTTGTTGTACTGCTTTAAATAATAAAAGGAGTGTAATTCCTATAAAAGTGCTGTTCGTTTATTTTATAACATCAATGTATAACATACATTTCACGCATTGAGTTTTTATTTTAGTAAAACAAGTGTTTTTGTATTTTGTACTTCACTGTACCTCTTGTCACGCACACGAAGTCATTGTGTTTATACGAGGTTTACCCACACATAACAGGGCCGCGCGCACAGATGAGTTGAACTTACTATAAGTGCCTAGACTAGCTAATCAAGATATAGACATCTAACATAGATACTCCAAGAGCTACACCTAGGTATGCAGGTACCTACTAGAGATGCGCCGAATGTGGGGTGAACCGAATTCGAACATTCGGCCGAATATTCGGTATAAAATGTACCGAAACGAATATATAAATTAACGCGGAAAACAGGTTAGTACAGGTCAGTCGACGAGGATTTGGATTATTATAGTGGTTTGCTTATGTCTACAGATCCTTCAAGCTGAAAAAGCGTAAATGTCGCGAGGATCCCTAAGTAGAGGATCGTTAATAATGCTCATAGCACGCCTTTATACCGAGTTGAACGGGCAAAGCTTGGTATTAGGAGCACCAGCTCAAAAATGACAACAGCACTTCATGTGTGTGGCCGCACGCGCCGATAGAATAATTAGCGGGAGATGGTGAGCTGAACTGGCTCATTTTTAATTAAATGAGCTTTGTTTTCCAGCAACAAAAAGTTTAAAAATAAAAATTAGTATTGAGATGAGCGAGAGAAATGATCAGTTTTTTTCAAAGAGAGATAGTTCAGTTGAAGTTTTGCACTGGTTGTGTGCGGTCGTGTTTTCTAGCGTATTAGTGATAATGTCGTGTAACACGAAATCAAGTGAAGAAAACGTACTTGCATATTGTACCTTAAAAAAGAACAGATAAAAACGAACTCCGTAATGATTCGGACTGCTATCTAGAACTGAGACAGCCCATTACAACAATTTCTGATATTACGTCCTTTCAAGCACCCGTGGCCCCGCGGACTCGGTGTTCTGTAAACGATCACTGCAGCAAGCAATTTTCACTGTGGCCGGTCCTTGGATGGGTAACCGTCCATGTGACCGCTTGTGACATTTGTTTGAGCGTTTCCTTGCTTCAGAATACACGATAAGCCGTTGGTCCCGGTTGCAAGCAAAATGACAGTCGGTAAGCCAAGTTGAAGGCATTTATAGGCGGCTCGAAACATTTCGATAGCAGGCAGTCACAACTTGCGCTTGTTCATTTCAACACGGCGATACGGCTTACCACCTATAACGTGGGAGAAATTCCAATAAGGTGAAATGTGGGCATATAATATGCCTCTGCGTATACCTTCGGCGATAAAGACCAGACCATATGTATGTATGTATGTATGTAAGTCCTTTCATCGCGACCATCTGTTGGTGAAATAACAAGGACTTAGCGAGTTTATTGCGAATTAGACAGATTCATTAATAGGTCTGCTTTGCTCACGGTAAAAATCCCGCATTTCTTAGGGAAGCAACGTTGAGCACTCAGAGCTTATCCAGAGCCAGAATGGCCTTATCACCTAAATGCTAAATGACTAGGTTACTGTGCGCCTTCAGAAATTACTGTACCATCACGTTAATTATGGGAAAACCCCTAGGTACCTATTCAATAGTTATTAATGTTGTTAATAATAATTTCAACATTCGGTAATTATTCGGCAAATAAACCGAATATTCGGCCGAGTACGAACTTTTCAAAACTTGCCGAATGTACCGAATTCGAATATTCGGCCGAACATTCGGCGCATCTCTAGTACCTACCTAATATTGACAGCAATTTCTGTTTATTAGGTACCACAGTATAAAGAGAACTACTGCTGTCGGCTGTGTTATTACTATGCGGTTTAGTAACTTTCAATAGACAATTTTCATGTCACCTCTGTCTACGAAGAGGTACCTACTTCAAATGTCTTCACTTTCACTGTCACACCTTATGTCTCGATGCATCCATTTGTCTCGACTTTCCTCTCTATGTTTACATTACCTCACAGTTTTTAAAACGTTTCCTTAATTATCCATCTCTTTTTATTATAACTTTAAGCAATCAAAGTACGTCTTATACGCGGATATATCGTGTATTTGCGGATGTTAAAAACCTAATAAACACCTAACTACTTAGATAATGGCGTTTACATAAAGCCAATGCAGGTACTCTTTTGTTTAAAAACCTCAAAGTGCATGTGTAATGTGTTTAGACGGTACAGTAATTTAATGTTTCGTGATTACATGTAATCAGTAATCATAAATTCACGATGCATGATTTTAACCAAATAATGTACCTATGTGTGTTATAAGTACGAGTAGTTACATTAACAATGTGCGCTTCAAGCATGAGCACGAATTAAACGGTGATATGTAGGTCATCTCTTATGTAACTACATAATGAATATTTAGTTTTACACTTTAGTTATGATCATAACAGCACTTTTAATCGTTGTTATACTTAGTTTGGTGCATCAGATTATGAGAGCCCCACTGTGTTACTAGGGTATTGCGTTTATTCGTTACAAATGTTTACTGTGGCGAGACTTTAGCTGTAACATAACAAAGCTGTGTTTTTTTTATTTACCCTTATTGCTAACCTATTCGAACTGGCTTGACAGTAAGCTAATAAACACATCACCCTTCTTGCCAAGCGCAGTCGTGTAAAAAAAGGGTATGAATTGCATTCCTCAGTAGTTAAGTATGTAGGTAAAGTGCATCGGGAAATTTGTCATGTTAACACAAAACTGCACAATTAATGCGTCTTTTTAGCTCAGAGGTTCAGAATGAAATACAAGCCTCCTTAGTTAATTTTTTAGAGAAAATGCTATTCTCAAGTCTTACAAAATCATCCTGTAAGTTCAACACATGCAAAACTATTTACCGCAACTCCAACAAATAGATATTACTTACGTTATTAATGAATGGTTTTTGCAGTTAGTATTATTGTTATTGATGATTCTTCTAAGCCTCCAAACTTTACCATCTCAATCATATCATAGTACTTGGTGTCAAAAATAATCTTAATCTTATTAATATTAAAATTGAGAAAGTTTGCGTGTGTAGATGTGTGGATGTTTGTTACTCTTTCAAGCTCGAACGGCTGAACGGATCTGGCTGAAATTTGGTACAGGGATACATTATATTTATCCCATGAATTATGTTTCCGGGAATATGGAAAGTGGGTACAGATCAGTTAGTATTTTATACATTCGATTGTGTCAATGTCAATTTTCTTTAGGATCTATGAGGTATTATTTGACACCAAATTTGATATAACTGAGATGGCAATGTTTCTTTCTGCTTTAGGAGCTTACGAACGAGTACCATCGACCTCTAATATTTCACCATGATGTGACGTAGTCAATGTCATATTAAATTCTGTAAAGGTACCTACTTAGCCGGTTTTAAATTTATATGCACAAGCACACGTGGATGATCAACATCGCATGTTGCAGAGGAAAGAGTGTTTATTAGCTATGCATGAAACAATAAACATCAATAGAAGCCGATGTTGCTTACCAGTCACGTGAAACGGAAATATTTCATTTAAACAACTTTTCTTAAAATTATGAGCATGCATTCATGTCAGGACTGCGTGTGTATTACAAACTCAATTTTATAGCTGCATGGTTTGATAACCACCTCCACCGAATGTATGTACAGGAAGAACATATTTTTCATTTCAAAGTGAAATTAGAGTGGAAACATGAAAATATTTTCGCTCTGATTATTGTTATTGTGAAGAAGACTACACGTCTACACTGTTGCTTGCTAATCGCTTCAGTATTTGTGGTAAGTATAGAATTATACCTACCTAATTTCTGGGAGTCCTGGGACATCCTTCTGAGGGCTTATTCGGGGCTCCCAACTGTAGGCTGTTAGGCGTTACGTGAGGTTTTTTAATCGGTAGGAGTCCGGTACAGCCTACAGCATCCATGAAGGATTACGGTAAAAAGAAGTAAGTATACATATACTTACCTATTTAGGTATTATCCACTTGGCGAGTGCATAAAAGGTCATGAGTCCATAGAATAAGAAGATTGGTAATACCATACTTAATGTACTTATCTGAATAGCTACAGTACAGCAAAAGTTACAATTGATCAGAGCTAAGTTGTACTACCTAAAGGTGGGTCTACGCTAGACGAGCCGAGCACGAGCGGAGCAGGAGAGGAGCACGAGCAGAGCCATTAAATTTGTGTAGTGTGTCATAGCGACTCCTGCTCGTGCTCCGCTCCTGCTCGGCTCGTCTAGCGTAGACCCACCTTAATAATTTTCTTGTAGTTGTCCTGCATTAGCAGTTGATAATGATCTCAAAAAAAGACAAAGCAAACATGCCATTTATTACATACATAAGTAAATAATTTTTGAAAAAATTCGTTCAGTCATTCAACTAAACAAGATATTAAAATTCCTGAAAATCTTTATCAGTGTATAATTTTCTCTTCTTACTTATTTGAAACAGTCCTTTTTTGGCAGGTGTTTTCACTTTAGGCGTTTTATCCGATTTGTTATCGTAATAAATTACTTGCAAAGAACTTGCTGACTTAGGAGCTCTGTTTGGTGAAGATGTGTGATGCGATGGTATACATGGATTAACTTTATCTTGGATGGGATCGACATCTAGAGTACAATCTGGGTATTCTCGGTTGACCGAATATGGACGTTCTACTGGAATATCATATTGCGAAGGATAACTATTCTGCAAGTATTGTTTGAATTGACTCTGTTTTAGCTTTTCTTCCAATTCTGCTAAACGCTGTCAATAGATATAAAGATGGTAAGTGTAGATTTAAAATATAAAATAAATAATAAAATAAAAATGGTTGGACATTCTCACACATCATTTAGCCCAAATTAAACTTGAGACAACTGATAGACATAGGTACTTATACATTTCTAAATACATACATAATTATTATACATAGAAATACTCAAACTCCAAAACAAACATTTGTGGAACACACAAATATTTGGACCTATCCGGGAATCGAACCCAGGACCTCAAGCGCCGCAGTCGGTTGCATTACCGAATGCTCCACCAAGGCAGTCTAAAGCTAAATTTTTTTTATACCACTAAGGTGGCAGACAAGCATACGGCCCACCAGAAGGACTGGTGGTCACCGCAGCCTATGAACGTTTGCAACACCAAAGGCGCCACACTCGCGCTGCCGACCCTTTAAAAACCTTCTTAGACCCCTTTTGAAGAACCCCATACTGTAGGCGTTTGGGAAAACCGAGGCAGGAAGATCATTCCACAACCTAAGCGTGCGCGGAAGAAAACCCCTACCGGATCTAACCGTGCTCGAACGCTCCGGACGTAGGGTGTGAGGATGAAATCACTGTCTATGGCGAGCAGTGCGATGATAGAAGGTAGCCGTGGGCATCATGTCAAACAATTCCTCAGAGCACATACCATTGTACAGGCGGTAGAACACGCATAAGGAGGCAAAGTCTCTCCTGTCGCGAAGAGGTTCTACACCACCTGTCAGTATGGGATCGTTGACAACTCTCACAGCTCGCCTCTGCACCGAGTCAAATGGACGAAGCTGATATTCAGGTGCCCCCGCCCAGAGGTGACAGCAGTACTCTATGTGTGGTCGCACTTGCGACTTATAGAGAAGCAGTGTTTGCGTCGCAGTAAAGTACCGCCGCGCCCTGTTGAGCACACCGAGCTTCTTGGACGCCAGCTTGGCCTTGTCCTCCAAATGACTGCGGAACTGAACGTCACTGGAGATGTCAACACCAAGGATCCCTATACTTTTAGAGATGGAAAGAGATGTGCCCTGGAATTGTGGCGCTACAGTAATTGGGGCTTTCTTAGCGGTGAAGAAACACGCCTGTGTCTTGGAGGGGTTGAACTGGACAAGGTTTTGTCTACCCCAATCGGACACTCTAGTAAGAGTAGCCTCGATTTCAGACACAAGCTGTTCACGACTTTCTTCCACTGCGTCCCGACTCCCGAGAGATACCGGGGCGGCCTGTGTAACAAGTGTCCCCCTTACTGTCGTCTGCATAACAACGAATGCCGTCAATAGACAACATGTCATTGATATGCAGCAGAAACAGAGTAGGGGACAACACTGAGCCTTGCGGTACTCCAGCGTTAATGGCCATGCAGTCAGAACAGCTGCCGTCGACAACAGCCCTGATGCTTTTACCGGCCAAAAAGCTGGACACCCATCCGCATAATCTCTCGGTCAGTCCGTAGGAGGGCAATTTGGACCAGACTACCGTCGGGTTTAAGCAAAGGTGGTAAACCAGACTGACAGAAGTTTCCCTCGGCAACTTTGGCAAGCGACCAGAATTCACGACTCCCTAAAGGGTACCCTGCTAGCCGCTCACCAATTCTGCCGACGAAATCGAATTTAGCCCTGACAATTGCTCTTTCTTTAAATACATACATACATACATACATACATACATACATACATACACACATATGGTCACGCCTTTATCCCCGAAGGGGTAGGCAGAGACATATTATATGCCCACATTTCACCTTTGTATAATTTGTCCCACGTAATAGGTGGTGAGCCGTATTGCCGTGTTTAAATGGACAGGCGCAGGTTGTGACTGCCTGCTGTTGAAATAAGCCTTCAACTTAGCTTATCGACTGCCATTTTGCTGGCAACCGGGACCAACGGCTTAACGTGCCTTCCGAAGCACGGAAACGCTCAAATAAATGTCACAAAGTGATCACATGGATGGTCACCCATCCATGGACCGGCCATAGTGAAAGTTGCTTACTGCAGTGATCGTTTACAGAACATTGAGTCCGCGGGGCCACGAGCGCTTCTTTCTTTAAATAATTCTTTAAATAAATATTAACTAAAATTGTAAATATTAATTTTGCCGGTAATATAGGGGCGGTTAACCCGCACAAGTAGGCATTTGGCGCTCCCCTCGCCCCGGGCGCAAGACACACCGCGCGCCGGCAGCGGCAGTCAACTCTCATGCCACAGTATACAGTATAGTAGAAAGAAACAGCATGCTAACTTTGTTTGACGTAGTAAATGCATCTAACTTTATTAAGTGTAGTGATTTATTAGTTTCGTAAATAAAAATAAATGAGTTAATCGTAAATAAATTATGTATATTATACTATTATTTTTAAGCTAAAGAGTTTGTTTGTTTGTTTAGTTGTTCTAACTCTAGAGTCTAAGAGACTGCTAGTTGAATTTCAAGAGTTTCTTAACAGAATGTCCATTTTTGAAAAATACCAAAATATATAACATCACGCTAAGGCGAATAAGAGCTTAGCAGCAACGAAACATTTTTCGACAACTAGGATATTTCATTTCTTTTGAGAGTTTCCGTTGCGTACGTTTGCTACAGTTGCGTAAAAAATGTAAATTACATAATAGCTGGTCATAAAAATTTCTAAAGTTTTATAAAGATGGTATGCTAAGTATGAATCACGGGCTCATTGTGCAATCCAAAATGGCCGCCGCTGTGTAATCACAAAATTTCACGATGGGTGTCGTTTAAAGGGTTTTTTGGTATGCTGAGTACGAATCACGTACTAATTTTGCAATCCAATATGGACGCCGCGCCGTAATCACAAAATGTCATGATGGGTATCGTTTAAGGGGTTTCTTGATATGCTGAGTACGAATCACGTGATAATTTTGCAATCCAATATGGGCGCCGCGCCGTAATCACAAAATTTCATGATGGGTATCGTTTAAGGGGTTTCTTGGTATGCTGAGTACGAATCACGTGATAATTTTGCAATCCAATATGGGCGCCGCGCCGTAATCACAAAATTTCATGATGGGTATCGTTTAAGGGGTTTCTTGGTATGCTGAGTACGAATCACGTGATAATTTTGCAATCCAATATGGGCGCCGCGCCGTAATCACAAAATTTCATGATGGGTATCGTTTAAGGGGTTTTTGGTATGCTGAGTACGAATTACGTACTAATTTTGCAATCCAATATGGCCACCGCGCCGTAATCACACAATTTCATGATGGGTATAGTTTAAGGGAATTCTTGGTATGCTAAGTATGAATCACATGATAATTTTGCAATCCAATATGGCCACCGCGGTGTGATCACAAAATTTCATGATGGGTATCGTTTAAGGGGTTTTTTGGTATGCTGAGTACGAATCACATAATAATTTTGCAATCCGATATGGGCGCCGCGCCGTAATCACAAAATTTCATGATGGGTATCGTTTAAAGGGTTTTTGGTATGCTGAGTACGATTTACGTGATAATTTTGCAATACAATATGGCCGCCACGCCGTAATCACAAAATATCATGATGGGTATCGTTTAAGGGGTGTATTGGTATGCTGAGTACGAATCCTGTGATAATTTTGAAATGCAATATGGCCGCCGCGCCGTAATCGCAAAAATCCATGATGGTTATCGTTTAAGGGGTTTTTTGGTATGCTGAGGACGAATCACATGATAATTTTGCAATCCAAAATGGCCAACGCGCCGTAATCACATAATTTCTAATAATCACATAATCTCTAAATCATTTTGGAGTTCAATTTGGCCGCCTAAGCTATTTAGGCCCACTTGCGTGGAGAGTCGAGTAAATATATAAATATAGAGTTAGTAAGCTCTGAGTTAAATAAATAACTTCTTAACTCTGATCACGTCTTGCACAGTTGCAAATTGGCACGCGGTTAACTAACTCACAGTAAACCGAACAAGTTTTTTTAGTCTGTGTCGTTCCATGCAATCCAACCACCAGTGATGAGCGTAACTAATTACAAAAGTAATTCAATTAATAATTGAATTACAATGTAATTAAGTTACAATGTAATCTAATTACTCAGTAATTAATTACTTTGTAATTTAAACACTTTGGATGTTCCGGTTAATTAGTTACTAAGTAACTAGTTAAAAAGTAATTAGATTACTTTATAACTAGTTACTTTGTAATTCATTACTTTGTAATTATCATACATTCAAGCAAATCAATACCACAGCCGGCAGATTATACAGTCGGCCGACGAAGCCGTCTAGTCAGGTCAATCGTGAGGGGGACAAGGGACAAGACGCGGAAAGGAATGTCCCGAACATGTTCGGGATACATTTTAGGGCTGCCACGTTTGCGACAGCTTCCTATAATTTATTAATATGAATTAAAATGGTGCACACTAATTTAATACTCTTGCACTCCAATATGGCCGCCGCGCCACCGTTGTAAAAGTTCATGTTGGGTATCGTATAAGGGGTATTTTGGTATGCTGAGTACGAATTTCGGGTTAATTTAGCAATCCAATATGGCCGCCGCGCCACCGTTGTAAAAGATCATGTTGGGTATCGTATAAGGGGTATTTTGGTAGGCTGAGTACGAATTTCGGGTTAATTTTGCAATCCAATATGGCCGCCGCGCCACCGTTGTAAAAGTTCATGTTGGGTATCGTATAAGGGGTATTTTGGTATGCTGAGTACGAATTTCGGGTTAATTTAGCAATCCAATATGGCCACCGCGCCACCGTTGTAAAAGTTCACGTTAGGTATCGTATAAGGGGTATTTTGGTATGCTGAGTACGAATTTCGGGTTAATTTAGGAATCCAATATGGCCGCCGCACCACCGTTGTAAAAGATCATGTTGGGTATCGTATAAGGGGTATTTTGGTATGCTGAGTACGAATTTCGGATTAATTTTGCAATCCAATATGGCCACCGCACCACCGTTGTAAAATTTCAAGTTGGGTATCGTATAAGGGGTATTTTGGTACGCTGAGTACGAATCACGTACTTACTAAATTTTCAATCCAATATGGCCGCCGCGCCGTAATCACAAAATTTCATGACGGGTATGGTTTGAGGGGTTTTTTTGGTATGCTGAGTACACATCACGTACTAATTCTGCAATCCAATATGACCGCCGCGTCGTTATCACAAAATTTCATGATGGGTATCGTTTAAGGGATTTTTTGGTATGCTGTGTACAATCACATTATAATTTTGCAATCCAAAAAGATATTGGATATTGTATTGCATATTGGCCATATTAGATTGCAAAATTAGTACATGATTGATGTGTATCGTTTAAGGGGTTTTTTGGTATGCTGAGTACGATTATCGTACTAATGTTGCAATCCAATATGGCAGCCGCGCCGTAATCACAAAATTTTATGACGGGTATCGTTTAAGGGGTTTTTGGTATGCTGAGTACGAATCACGTACTAATTTTGCAATCCAATATGGCCAATATGCAGTACAATATCCAATATCATTTTGGATTGCAAAATTAGTACGTGATACTCAGCATACCTAAAAACCCCTTAAACGATACCCGTCATGAAATTTTGTGATTACGGCGCGGTGGCTATGTTGGATTGCAAAATTATCTCGTGATTCGTACTCAGCATACCAAAAAAACCCTTAAACGATACCCGTCATGAAATTTTGTGAAAACGGCGCGGCGGCCATATTGGATTGCAAAATTATCACGTGATTCGTTCTCAGCATACCAAAAAACCCCTTAAACGATACCCATCATGAAATTTTGTGATTACGGCGCGACGACCATATTGGATTGCAAAATTAGTACGTGATTCGTACTCAGCATACCAAAAAACCCCTTAAATGATACCCATCATGAAATTTTGTGATTAAGGCGCGGCGGCCATGTTAGATTGCAAAATTAGTACGTGATTCGTACTCAGCATATTAAAAAACCCCTTAAACGATACCCGTCATGAAATTATGTGATTACGGCGCGGCGGCCCTATTGGATTGCAAAATTATCACGTGATTCGTACTCAGCATACCAAAAAACCCCTTAAACGATACCCATCATGAAATTTTGTGATTATGGCACGGCGGCCATATTGGATTGCAAAATTATCACGTGATTCGTACTCAGCATACCAAAAAACCCCTTAAACGATACCCATCATGAAATTTTGTGATTACGGCGCGGCGGCCATCTTGTATTGCAAAATTAGTACGCGATTCGTACTCAGCATACCAAAAAACCCCTTAAATGATACCCATCATGAAATTTTGTGATTACGGCGCGGCGGCTATATTCGATTGCAAAATTATCACGTGATTCGTACTCAGCATACCAAAAAACCCCTTAAACGATACCCATCATGAAATTTTGTGATTACGGCGCGGCGGCCATATTGGATTGCAAAATTATCACGTACTTCGTACTCAGCATACCAAAAAACCCCTTAAACGATACCCATCATGAAATTTTGTGATTACGGCGTGGCCGCCATGTTGGATTGCGAAATTATCATGTAATTCGTAGACATTTTAATGCATTAGGTAGCTGGTTACCATGTCGTGAAAACACTTAAAAAGTAAAAGATCACCACATTTTTACCATGAGTCGCGTATGTATTTGTAACGGTTAATCTAATTACATTTTGCCCATTACTGATATTTTTATACTGTGGCGCGATTTCAACGTAATTTGGCATAATAATTACGAAATAGTTGCGAAAAAAACTGACACAGGTCCTGCCTCCACAAGCGCCAGGGCGAGACTGATCGGCCGTCAGCGGCGCAATTCTATTGCGTTTGGTAGATATTCGTACATGATAACTATGTAAATAGTTGTTTATAGAAAAACGCTCGGAAAATGTGTATAAAAACTTAATACCTTTAATTGAGTGCAAAAAAAATATATAAAATGTTAATAGTTTAGCCACAGTTTTGAAAAAACTTTTCTGAGAGAGTCAACTTTGGGATTTTTTTCTATCTAGTGAAATTTATTGGATCGTGTAACGGGCTCGGAATATGTTTAGCTTATATCCTTAACTATTATATATATATTTTTCAGATTTAAAAACCCTTTACTTTTTGACTAGGATTGTTTCAAAAAACTCAAAATCTGACCCACGCGACCTTAAGTAACAAATAAAGTTATTTAATTACAAGAGACAGTCGTTGTAGGAAGTTATTGTATTAGGTACTAGAAACTGTTTCAATTGTTCTTTAATGTTTGTCGTTAATTTGTAATAGTTCTGAAATGTAGCAAGCCATAATGTTATAAAAAGTAAAAACAGTTGTAAATGGCATTGAAAACTATAATTACTGAGTAATAGTTATTTCCATTACCCGTACTGAATTGCAATCGGTGTTACAACATTGCACTTGGCATTTTATCTTTGAATCTATAAAAAAAAGCACAGAGCAGAACTACAGAAATATTATAAACTAAACTAGATTATATTCAGTTAAATTCCTGTAATTTATGATTAGTTTCTAAAATCTATTAGTGTAATTTTCAGTCCTCCTGTTTCCAGAACACCATAAGATAGAGGAGATAAAATAAATAGTTGAACGTGACAACTCAGCGTTAAATGGAACGCCTCAGAGCGAGGTAACGCCGCATACGTCATGTTTTTACGTGCATGCAGCCGGCTCCATCGAATTATAAGACGTTGTCACGTCAAAATCGATGAAGTAGGACTTTGATCAAATGTTTTTAGATTTATCTGAGATTACGGTACAACCTACCTATAGTTTTTAGGAGAATTGTCTTTATAAAAATAAGGTGCTTCAGAAATTTCTATCATTCCCTGTAATTTTGGTTTAGTTGGGGTACGTTAAACCCTCATTTCAACAAATACTAGGTAAGTACATTTTAGCGCTAAGCAGTTAGGTGAGGACCGCGTGGTTTTAGTCGGCTGGATGTCCGGCGAAGCATCCATGTTGCTTCCACACGTACATAACATACATAAAAATCTATTCGTCTTGGTTTTTGTGGATTTCTAAACAATTAATATGTAGTTCAAATGGTAAAAGCTGTATACAAATTTTTCTGTAATTAATAATGATACAAACCCTTCTGTAGGCATCAATGTTAAGATCAGTGCGTGCTGTTTCTCTCGCCAATTGCTCCCGTAGTTGAACTTCTTGTGCTACTTCACGTTGTAGTTTCTCTTCATACTCCAATACTACTACACTTATCTATAACGTACAGGTTTGGTAAATTAATAAAGAAAGGTTACCTAATCTCTAGTCAAACATACTTAACTACTTTTAGCCCCTCTCTATAATATAGAGTGCAGAGGGGCTTATGTACAGATTTTGTCTGTAGTCTGTGTGTCTGTAGCATTAAACTCATAACTTCAAAACCACGTGCTGGTCATTTTGAGAGAGTTTACAAAAATAATTTCAAAATAATAGGTCACGTGGTTTTTTAGAATACGTGTTAGAGAGGGGTAGTCTGGTGAAACCGATCTCACGGCTTCTTGTTTAGTCTACAAAGTAACATGTAACACCTTAGTCATTTTTGGATTTTATCATAATTTAGAAAGTAATTCCTACTCCTGAAGTTTTTTTTAAAATTACGTCGTGATCCTGAAGAACATGGTCAAATGCTTTTGCGAGGCCCATAAAAGTAAGCGGAATGTAGTGATCTAAAAAGGCACTTATAGTTTGTTCTAACATTGTCTTATCAATGACATAATTCTTCTTACAGTGCCTCAAGTTTAATCCAGGACAGATAATTAGGTATATTCCTATAAAATCTTTAAAATACTTAAATATACGTGGTTAAATTGCGAAAATTTGATAAGACACTAAAATTAATCAAACCGCCGAAAAAAAACTAGGGGGCTCTCCACGTAAACAGCAATTTTGAGGCTCAAGAATACTGTTTAGTACTACCCGTTCGCTCTAACTTTGCCGTTGGCGTAGAGGCTTATACTCGAATTGTTAATAAGACGAAGTAAATTGACAGTTGCTAATGTCACGTCGTCATAGAAAATAAGCAACATTGTATGAAGAAGTGACATTAGTTGCTGTCAATTTACTTCGTCTAATTAAAAATTCGACTTTAGTATGGAGCCGAGCGGCAAAGTTAGAGCGAACGAGCAGTACCTACCTACTAATTCGTCGCTTGCCTCTCTAACTGACGTAACTGACATTTAGCAAAATGTTCAGGGCAAGCTTTGTTCGGTTTGTGGTTACCTAAAATCGGAAACAGCTCGACATTTATCAGCTTGAGCAAAATAAAAATCTGCCTGTATGTAGATCTCAGAGAGAACTTTGTGTGGGTATAAATTTAATTAAAATATTATTATTATTATTTTAATTATAAATGTTCAAAGCAGATACGTCACTTTGAGAGAACTTTGTTTTCGATTCGGACTGTATTTGTCGTCACTTACGTCGGGTGATTTTGTACTATAAATCGTGTAATAAAACTCAGGGTACAAAAATAATCAGTTGTAATCAAATTACAAGTTACAAATTACGAACACGTAACCATTATAAACTCACAGTTATAAAAAATAGCAAATTGTAACAAAACGTTGTAATTCTTTTTAGTAATTTTGTAACAAAAAGTTTAATCAGTTCAGCGTTAGTGTATCATTTTTTCATACAAGTTTGTACTTAAGTAAAAATTATATACACACATCAACACCGTCTAGGGATATTTTTTCTGCATCTCAAAAAATACTGGCCGATTTTAAAAACTTTTGATTGAATCTTATTTTGTTGGTATATTTGAATGATTCCAAATTTGAAATAAAAAAAAAAGAAATTTAAAAAAATGATTTGCGCGGCATTAATATAGCGAAGTTCGAAATTTTAATTTTACCGACGATAGTTAATTGGTATTTGTTTTGTCCAGTTGAAGTTTTAAAGCTAGTTATTGATTAATTACGAATTAATTTCATTGTGTAAGTCATGCAGCGACGCCATTTAACTAGAGAAGAAATGCTAAGGGCAGTAGGCATGCTCCAAGCTGGGGCTACTCAGCGGAGTATTGCTGAGGAGATTGGAACCAGGCAAAACGTTTTTTCAAGATTGTGGTCACGTTATCGTGCAACCGGGGAAGTGGCTGAAAGACACCGTGGCGGGAGACGCATAATCACCCAACAACAAGACCGATTTTTACAAGTTGCCGCGAGAATGCAGCCAAACGTTACAGCCGTGCAGTTGGTTCAACGGCTCCAGTCAGAACACCAATTGCTTGTCAGTGACAAAACTGTGAGGAGGAGACTGCATGAAGCTAACCTTCATGCTCGCAGGCCACTTCGTACTTCAGCACTACAAAGAGGAAATCGTGGACGAAGATAAGAGTGGGCTCGTGAACATTTGCTTTGGGAAGATAACCATTGGTCTGTAGTACTGTTTACCGATGAGTCCCGATTCGGTTTTCATCCCGATTCACGAAGAGTACGCGTTTGGCGAGTTCCTGGTCGTGAGCAACACCCCCAGGTGGTCCATCCATACATGGGCGGGACAATTATGGTTTGGGCGGGAATTCGTTTTGGTGGAAGAACGGACCTCGTTTGGATTAGAAACACCATGACCGCTGAAAAATACCGCGACTAGGTGCTTGTACCCATTGTCTACCCTCATCGACTTCAAATGGGTCAAGAATTTACTCTCGTGCATGACAACGCCCGTCCGCACACAGCGCGAGCGGTGACTAGCTGGCTGCAGGACCATGACGTGTCGGTTTTACCCAGGCCGGCGCAATCGCCTGATTTAAACCCCATCGAGCATGCGTGGGACATGCTCCAAAGAAGGGCTTATAAGAATTTTCCTGCAGACATTGCGACTGAAGAGCAACTTTTTTTTGCATCTTAGCAGAACTTGGGACAATATCCCGCAGCGAGACTTTGATAACTTAATTCAAAGCATGAAAAACCGTTGCAGGACCGTGGCTAACGTCATGGGTGGTTTTACTGACTACTGATTTTTCCTATCAGTGCAAAAAATTGAAAAGAAATTACTTATTTTTTTATTTTTTCGTAAATGACACATTCATCTTTAGTTGCACCATTTTTTTACTTTTTGTTTTCATTTTTAAAAAAATTATATAAGTCGAAAATATATTTTTTTTATCCATACTAATATTATAAAGCTGAAGAGTTTGTTTGTTTGTTTGTTTGTTTGTTTGAACGCTAGGATCTCAGGAACTACTGGTTGGATTTCAAAAATTATTTTACAGTTTGATGGTCCATTTATCGAGGATGGCTATAGGCTATATAACATCACGCTGAGACGAATAGGAGCGGAGCAGCAATCAAGAATGTTTTGAAAACGGGGAATATTTTTTATCGTCTGAGAGCTTCCGAGGCGTACGCTGCGTAATGGTTACAGTTAGGTAAAAATTGTGTATTACAAAATTGTTTCTCTTAAAAAGTTCTAAAAAAACGTCCGCGACAGCATATGTCTATCTTATAAGGTTCGCTCACAATAACCTAATTTGTCTATCCCTTAAGGTTCGCTCACGATATAATGAAACTGAAGAGTTTGTTTTTGCTAGGATCTCAGAAACTACTGGTTGCATTTCAAAAATCATTTTACAGTTTAATAGTCCATTTATTGAGGCTGGCTAATGGCGGTATAACATCACGCTAAGACGACAAGGAGGGAAGCAGCCATGAATAATGTTTCGAGAACGGGGATTATTTCTTTCTTTTTAGAGCTTCCATTGCTAACGCTGCATAAATAGTTAAATTTACGTAAAAATTGTGTACTACAAAATTGTTTCTCTTAAAAAGTTATAAAAAAAAGTCCTTAACAGCATATGCCTATCTTTTAAGGTTCACTTACAATAACTTTTTAAGTTTTAAAGTATGACCGACGTGACGGGAGTAAACTTGGTCTGCAGTGGCAGCCAGTCAACTAAACGATAAAAACCGGCCAAGTGCGAGTCCGACTCGCACACGATGAGTTCCATACCGAAAAACGGATGGGTGAAAATAAAAGCGACGGGAAACATAATATCACTTTAACATCTCTTTCCTTCTCACTCTCATGTGACGCAAACGAAGATAAGCGTTTCAGCTCTAATGAATACAAGCGACGCGACGTGACGAGAATAAGCGCGACGGCGGTAAATGCAACGGAAAACATTATAATAATCGAAAATAATATTAATTCACTCTCATGTGACGCAAACGAAGTTGCGCGGGTCAGCTAGTTTTAAAATATAGTCTGAAAAATGGGCTTCCTAAGAATATAACATTGTTGCATATTATTCCTAACAGATTTTCTGAAAATTGAGAAAATGTGAAATATCCCTCGACGGTGTTGGTGTGTATAACGTCATTTAACGTCATTTATTTTCATATCTAATTATGTCATCATTTTTATAAAATGACATTTCAACCGCGCCCGCTGTCAACTAGACTTAGTCTAGTGAAAGAAACTTCAAAAAACAGTTTTTATGTAACTGGGCACTTTTAGTCGTCAAAATGTCAAATTATTGCCAGAGGGGGTTTGCTAGCTTTGGCCTCTCCCTCTGTAAAGGCGCGCGATGCTCTGTGCTTCCGCCCGACCCCCGGTTCTTGTTTGACGTAACTGAAACTATGTACTACCGCATAATATCCGAAGTATCACACTCACTAAACGACGTATTATGTCATTTACGTCCCCAATAGATCTTTTAAAGACTGCAAAAAAATCTTACTAAACGTTGTAAGTGACATAAGTCTTTTAGTAAAGTCTAAGTTTCAACAAAATGTAGATACATCTGCCTCAATCTTTAGGATATCTAAGGACTGGTAAGACATACAGATACGTCAATTAGACAGATTGATTCGTCTTCGAAAATGGATTAAAATGGTGTAGATAATTCAGTTTGGAAAAATATGTCAGTTACGTCAGTTAGAAAGGCAAGCGACGCTATGTTACTCGAAAACTCCCAGTCTATGGTTGTTTCTCATACCTGTCGAAGGCATTTGAGCTGGTCCAGTACAACATTTTGAGGGATACACCTCTAAGGGATACAAACACTCCGAAAGATATAGTTGGCGTGCTGAAATAGCGGTATAGTCATCAGCTCGACTATGAAAGGTGAGCGGGCGCATACTCAGAGAAGTACAGGTTCGGGTACGGTGTAAGACAGAGTGGCCTGACTTCACCGCAGCTTTTCAACTTGTATGTAAACAGGCTGTTAGAGGAGATTAGCATCGAATATTCAATAGACGGTAAGATAGCGTTGTGTGAAATGTCCGTGAATATTTATTTATTTATAGTTAATAACATCTGGTATGCCGATGAAGCCATGTTGTGGAGCCCTTCGATCAGTGTCTTACAGAAGTTGCTGGAGATTTGTGAACAGTATTCGTTGACCCATAGGCTCAGGTAACAAAGAGTGAACCACTTACTGCTTTTACGTCACTCAAACTAGGTTTAGTAGAGTCTCCAAATTCTCTACTTGGTCACCGATATGATATATGATCCCCGAAAATTTGTATTGGACTCGCATATGTCTCTATGTTTGAACACAGCATTATAAAGCTACGTTTCAGCAAAGATAATTATAATAGTACTACACTACATAGTTTCAGCATGAATAGAATTCGGAAATATTAAACTGTTTTAATTATAATATTGGTTGGTAGGTAGGTACTATTAATAACAAAGGATTTTTTAAATGCCACGACCTCGACATCGACTTTCATATCCTAAAAAAAATAATATTATAATATATTTTATTACAAAAATGGATAATAGGTAGGTATTATCGTACAAAATTTAACGAAACCTTTTTCGTTTGTGGGTGCGCTGTGATATACTGTGTATAAGTACAGTCACCTTCAATATTATAGAGACAACTACCCACTGCAAAATAATCCTAGTAAATCAAACCATATTTCTCATCCGATTAAAGGTCATTTTAGAATGAAAGTTGATGCAGGTAGGTTTATCTGTGGCCACAACTGTACCCCCGCCAATGAAAAAAACGGTCATTTGCTTGTCGGGTCATTTAACGTTTCTGGTCATAAGCGTCGAAAGGGCCAAATTGAACAAAAATGCGGCACGGTCGTAACATAATCCTTTGATTTATTTATTCAAAAAACTAAATTTTATACCTGATCGAATAATTTTCATTCAGTCTGATCTGATCGACCTAGCAACCATCGATATTATACATAGGTATAATACCTATGTATAATATCGATGGTTGCTATACCTTAATTGGCGGAGGCACCAACTAGATGTCTATTTTGTCAAGTACCTACTTGTCGTTACAAGATGAGGTCATGCTTGATCTCCTGCTCAACCGAAGTTCTTTTAATAGGACTAACTAGGTACTGAAAAAAACATCAGACCCACTTATGTACACCAAAGCAGATATAAAATGCTCACTCTCACAGCTGAAAACTCTATCAACAGTGGCCCTCAGGTTGAGAGCCAAGAACTGATGGGTCTTCTGTACACTCGTCAGGTAAACAGTGGAACAGGATTTATTCTTTCAAACAGTATAACCTCCTTATTATTTAAATACGTACCTTGTCTTTATTTTCTGCCTCCATGTCTCTCATCTTAGCTCTCAGTTCTTCAACGACGCAAGAGAACTGAGCGACTTGCGCGTCGCACTCATGTTGCATCTGTTGAACTGAGGATTTGGTGTGAATTCTATTACTAATTACTTGGACTAGGAACATTACCAAATCCAAATCAAAGTCATTACCTATGCCCAGTCACCCTTTAGAGGGGCTTACCCGGGACTCCCGGCTGTAGACAGTTGCAAGGCGGTGACGGGGCTGCTCACCGTCCTTACAAAAGCAGGCCCTAGACGACAGCGTGACGTGAGGAATTCACGCACGCCCCCCTAATAAGCGGGATAACTCCGAAAAACCCTTAAAAGACCCGGAATAGCACACTAGGTGAGTGATAGCCGTAGGTCTGTTGGGTGTCCTGTGGTATGCTCCAAAGGCTTACCCGGGGCTCCCAACCGTAGGCTGTTGGGTAGGATATATGTATTTTAGTCGGTAGGAGTCCAGCATAGCATTCATGTAGGATTTCCACACGTAAAAATAAGGTTAATAAGGTTGTAACAAAGTCGGTAAAATAGCCACATCACACATCACGCTGCTCCTAGCAGTCAAGTTGAAACTACAGGCTTTAAAGCTGACACATTGGACGCAACGGGGCCTTTTTTTAACGTGTTTAAAAATCCATCATGGATGCTATGACGGACTCCTATCGACCAAAAAACCTCACGTAACGCCCAACAGCCTATGGTTGGGTGCCCCGGGTAAGCCCTCGGAATGATGTCCCAGGACTCCCAACAGACGTAGGTCTGTTGGGCCACCACTGCGGCCTCGCCTAACCGAATAAATAGTTCTAGCCTAAGCGTACGAACTTTCCCTTTTAGTTCCCGCCTTTAGTTCTTCGATCTGCTTTTCATGTGTTGCTCGCAGTCTGACGACTATTTCATTCTGTTTCTGAATGGAATGTTCTTTTTCCTGTAAATGATAAATATTTCCAGATTTTAATTGCAATTTTAAACAATTGAGTGGGAACAATTAAATGTTTCTCTCATCTTTCAATCCGGGCTTCTTCATCGAAGAGTGGAGAATATATTGGGTGTAACAAAATTGACTCTCCAAATTTCGTCACGTGACGTGGCATCAGTCAAGAAACATCACAAAAATAAAAAATTAAAAATCACATGAATACTTTAACCGTAAATCCGTTTTAAGATCCTATTTTCATTATCACCCTTTCTATCGCTACTGAGCGGCAGTAGAAAGCGACAACGACAGCCAGACGGGTGCTCCGTGTTTGTTTTGCTACGGCGACCATGTTATCTCGAATTGCCGCGGTAAAAAACGAATTTTTAATCAGGGCCGCCGACTTGAGGACCACTGTCAGAAATCTTATGGACTGGGCTCCTGAGAGTAGCCCCCAATCGCAATCGCAATATCATCCATGTAGAATTTCCGCGCGTAAAAAAGTTCTATCCTATCTTACAAGTTTGATCAAAACTGCAAACTATAACTTTTACAAATACAGCATATTCCCGGGATGCCAAGTAGCATAAGTCTTATTCCAGACTACAATCTACCTCCGAGCTAAATTTCAGCCCGATCCGTTGAGCCGTTAGTTAAGAGCGTGATTGAGTAACAAACATCCAAACATCTTCACAAACTTTCACATTTATAATATTACTAGGATTAAGATTTTGGACTAGATGGCGATTTGTAATAAAAGTCACACAATATTTAGGTATACCTACCTTTCCAATTTCAACCATTTCAGTTTCTTTCGAAGTCATTAGATCCTTTAACTTTTTCACATCTCTTTTAAGATACACCAATTGCGATACTGTCTCTTGAAGATTTTCAATCATTTCACGGGATGCAACTAAGTGATATCGATGTGATTTTTCTAATTCACGAACTTCCTTTAATTCCAACTCTAATTTTAAATTAGTTTCTCGTAATGTTTTGCATTCTTGACTTTCGTTGACGAAATCCTGCAAGAATGAACTAGGTGCTTAAATATACAGTCTATAACTATGTAATTCGACTATAGTCATGGTTCTATCCATAACTTATTACTCTTCGTTATTTTAAACACTATTATTTAATTATCAAGCATCAGAAAGGACAATATTTTAAGCTCGAATCTACTTCAAAATTAATGAAAAGCCTTACAATTTTGCACCTGGATAAACTGTTCAGAACGCTTTGCAGTCGACTATCAAGTGCATTCGTTTCATCTTCACGCTTGATATCCATTTTTGTAATTTAGCTCATTACTGCATGTCTGTAACAATGCGTAATAAATTGGTTCAAAATAGAAAAGTGTAATAGTGAACTAAGTTTAAAAAATCCCGCCATTGCATAGTTTATTTTCACTGAATGTTGGTACCAAAATGGAAGTAGGTTTTTTCTTCTTTTTTCTTGGGCTTTCTTGGCTTGAGAATATGTGTCACAGTTTACATACAGTCAATTATATAAGTCGAAAACATTTTCATGTTGAGATTCTTCTAAACAGCAGCGTATTCATGTATGTCCAAGTTTGACTAAGTTCTACTCCAAGTAAAGTGGTGGTACCTTACTGGAGCTAGCTGTGGAATTGGTCGACAACCCAAATAAGTCACGTTTATGTTTTAGAATCCACCGGAAATTACAAGGCAAAACGGTAAGTACCTATATTATTATTCTTCAAAGAAGTAAAATATTTAAAAAAAAAATGTTTCTTTTTGGCTTTCTTTTGTTGGCAGCATTGTCAAAAGTAGTGTCAGAGCACTTTTTAAAAAAGATATCATAGACTGTCAGTGTCAGTACTGTCAACGCAGTGTGACTGCATCTGCCATTTTCAATTTTATTTTGACTTGACTTGACATCGCTGTGGAACAAGTAATGCTTGTTTTATTGTTTGAGGTTATAGTGATAAAATTGGTATACAAGTGAATTGCTAAAAAAGTTTTAATAAAAATATCTGTGTTATTTGAGAACATACAACTGTTTGCAATCTGGTTAAAGACTGGAGTGAATAACATGGCTGGTACCTATGGAATACATTTGGGCAACAACTCTGCTTGTTTAGCCTCTTTCTCCAATGGAGCTGCTTCTATAATTGCAAACGACGCTGGAGATCGTGTGACACCGGCTATTGTTGCGCTCAATGGAACAGAATGGGAAATTGGCCTACCGGCAAAGTCGGGACAACCTTCATCTAAGTCAATAATCAAACATAATAAAAGACTTATGAACGCCGACTTCAGTCAAGAAGACCTGAACTACGTAGAAAAATCCTCGTCGTGTCGTATTCAAAATGAAGATAAAATAGTATATGCATTTGAAACTAGCGAAACTACACTATATTCGAATCCTGATAGTATAGCTACGAAATTGTATGCGAAGTTGTTTACTATCGCAAGCCATGCTATGAGTAATGAAGGAGATTTAAAATTAGTACTGGCTGCACCTCTTCATTGGTCAAATGTCAGCCGTGAAAGACTAGTGAAGTGTGCTGAATTAGCTGGATTTGATGTTGCTCAAGTCATCAGTGAACCCGCAGCGGCCCTCCTTGCATATAATATTGAGGAAACTCCTGAAGATGTTAATGTTCTAGTGTACAGGCTCGGTGGCTCTTCTTGTGCTGCTTCTGTTGTCAAGGTTTCTGGTGGATTTATGACTATTGCAGAGAATGTGTATCGAACTGATTTAGGTGGTCAGTGCCTTACAAAGGACTTAGCCGATTATATTGCACAAGAGTTCAGACAAAAGTGGAAACTAGACCCACAGGAAAGTAGAAGGGCTATGTCCAAATTACTCATTCATGCTGATAATTGCAAACATGTGCTCTCTACATTAAACTCAGCACATGTGTTTATTGAATCACTGTTAGATGGTGTTGATTGGAGTCAAAATGTGTCACGGGCAAGATTTGAGAATGTCATATCATCAAAAATTCCTGCCTATATGGAACCTGCTCAAAAAGTTATTGAGAATTTTGGAGGCCCTATTAACAAAATAATTATTTGTGGTGGAAGCATGAAGATACCAAAACTGCAGTCAGCAATTGCTAATTTGCTTCCAGAGGCTGAAGTATTGTCAGGAATCAGCCCAGATGAGGTCATTGCAGTTGGATGTTCTAGAGAAGCAAGCTTGCTTGTAGATATACCTGAGTTTTCTCTTAAAGACTTGAACACAGAAGTGGAATTTTTGGGAAAAAATATATACTTGAAATATCTGGACCAAACAACACAGCTGTTCAAGGAAGGTACTGCACCTTATGCTCAGAATGTCCAAACTATTGATATCGGTGATTTAAAAAGTATTAGTTTTACTTTACATGATGACCCAGATGGTGAAGAGTTTGCAGCCGAGACATTTAATGTGGAACATTTAACTTCACCATTTACTCTAAGAGCTACATTACAAGAATCTAATATTCTGTTACAAGTAGAGTAATATTAATTTATTAAATTATTGTTAGCTAATTTTGGAGTTTGTCTTTTAATATTGAATGAGAAATCAAGGTACCTATCCCTCCTCACTACTAATATTATAAATGCCAAAGTAGCTCTGTCTGTCTGTCTGTAATGTTTTCAGCCTAAAGCCGCATAATCGAGTCTAAGAAAGGACATAGGCTACTTTTTAACTGACTGTGCCAAAGGAGGGTAATGATTTTACGCGATAACGACATCTACGCGGACGAAGCCGCGGGGAACAGCTAGTATTGTATATATGCTGAACTGTTGACACATCATTCATCATTTTCAGTCGGCTATACACAACAATAGGTTCCACCTACTCGGAACATAAGCTATAAGGTGAAATGAGGGTGCATGTTTTGTTTAACACTAAGGTAGCAGACAAGTGTACTGGTGGTCACCATAGCCTATTGAAATTTGCAACATCGGAGTCGCTACACTCATGCTGCCTAAAATAAATAGAATGCCTCTGCCTACCCTTCAGGGGATAAAGGTGTGGCTCTTTGTATGTATTGATAACCTACTAGACATTGATGACGAAATTCCTAATACTGACTTGACTGCCTCTGTAGCACAGTCGGAAGTGTAATCGCCTGCCGCGCTAGAGTTCCTGGGTCGCCGGCCCAAATATTAGTGTGATCCACAAATGTTTGCTTCAAAGTTTGGGTGTTTTCTACGTATAATAAGTAGGTATTTAGAAATATATAAGTATAGGTATGTCTATTAGTCTTCTAGATCCCATAGCACAAGCTTAAACTATCTTAATGATGATTTGTGTGAGATGGTTCACACACAAATATTTATTTTTTATTTCTTTAAGTAGGTAGGTAGGTAGGTACCTATACATAAATAAGAATTGAAAATAAAATAGACATTTAAGGGGGGCTCCCAATTACTTTTATTTTTGTCGTTTTTTGGTACGGAACCCTCCGTGCGCAAATCCGACATGCGGTTGAGGTGGTAAACAAACATAAGGTAACGGCCTTACGGGCCCACATGTGTATGAGCATCTACGTGAATGTACCTACACATGTTTTTGACGAGGCATGACAATTGCAGTTTGACCGTGTCGCTAGCCCATAAGACCTGCATCAGACGCACTGATTTGGTACGACCGGCGACCGGACCACAGATTTGGTCCGGTCCGGGACCTTATCCGACCGTCAATAGAGTAGGTAGTCCGGCGGACATTATTATTATTGGGTCTTTACCTATGAAATTGCCGTTATGTATGAAAAAACTTAAACAATTTTTTTTCATGAATTTTTTATTTGTAGGTATTAATCGAGAGTGGCTGGAGAGAAGACACGGTGCTCTCTCCTACCGGTTGACACAGATGCTTGCCGGGCACGGTAGCTTCGGTAGGTATCTGTGGCGAAAACACCGGGAAACCACGGCCGAGTGTCAGCACTGCGAGGACCGCAGCGATGACACGGCGCTCCACACGCTGGTGGAGTGCACGGCGTGGGCACAACAGCGCCAGGTCCTCGTAGTGGGTCTGGGCGTGGACACTCTCTCGCTCGAGGCCATGGTGCGAGCCATGCTCTCCAGTGGGAGTAAGTGGGACTGCGCCGCCTCTTTCTGCGAGCAGGTAATGCTCGCGAAGGAGGCGGCGGGCCGGGTGCGGGAGAGAACTCTCCCACCCGAGTTCCGCAGTCGGCGCCCGGGGCGCCGCCGACGTGTCTTCGCCGAGGATTATCGGCCTCCATGACCGGGGTTCTGAGGACGGTGAGAGGGCCGCTCACCGTCCTTACAGAAGCAGGCCCATGACGGCAGCGTGACGTGAGCAACTCACGCACGCCCCCCCTTAGAAGCGGGGTCACACCCGAAACCCCCCATAGACGCGGGATTGCACCCGAACCACCCCGGGCGAGGCCGCATTGGCGGCCGTAGGTCTGTTGGGAGTCACGGGACATCCTTCCTGAGGGCTTACCCGGGGCTCCCAACCATAGGCTGTTAGGCGTGGCGTGAGGTTTTTTAGTCGGTAAGAGTCCGGCATAACATCCTATGAGGATTTTCCTTCACGTTAAACAAAAAAAAATGGTATTAATCGATGCAATCAATGCATCTTTGCCAAAGCAGCGGCAGTTTATAGATGCCCTTTTTAAAGAAATCAGCTGGACGGGAGGCAACAAATTCTTCAAAGGCATTTTGTACTGCCTCTCGCGTATTGAATTTCTTTCCCGCCAAGAAGTTATCCAAATTCTGGAAAAAGAAGTACCTACCTTATCTGTAGGCGCAAGGTATGGTGAGTACCTACCTATGGTGGATGACGAAGAGCTTCCAACCCCAGTTCTTGCAATTTGGAGACCGTCTGCTGTACAGTATGAGATCGCGCCTTGGCGTGCAGGAGCAGCGGAGACGAGCGATTGACCAATGCTGGTTGGAGATGTGCCAGCTTCTCAATCATTGTGTTCAGTTCTTCACAGTACACATCTGCAGTAGGTAATGCTCACTCCGTTATTGGTAAAAAGCTGTGATGCACAACGGCGCTAGACCACCAAACAGTGACTATCACTTTTCTAGGGATTAGTTTTCGTTCAGGGCATTGTTTAGGTGCTGATCCAGGATCCAACCAACTTGCTGAACGCTTGCGGTTAACAAACAGAATTAATTTTTACATTCATTCATTCAAGTAGGTAACAATGCGGTTCAAAATTCTTTATTTGTGTGTCTGTTGAGGAATGCAAGGCATGTCTCGACCTCGACGCGTACTTCGCGCTGGCGATCATTGACTTCATGGGGCACCCATTTGTCAAGCTTTCTTACCTTGCCATTTTGACGCAAATGGACCAATATTGTTTTGACGCTAACGTCGAAAGCTGCTGCTGATTCAGCTGTAGCATCGGCTTCCACAATCGCTTTTAATTCGTCATAGTCGACCAAAGTTATTATTTTATTTGAAATGGCCAGTAGGTAGGTACTGCAGAACGGCAATTACCTATTATTAACTGAGCCCTTCGTGGTCCGCTTGTTTTCACGTTGGATTTGGTCTGCTCCGTACCTACCGGCTACCTAATCAGTACGTGTAAAAAGCCGAACCGGAACAACTATGATTATAGGCTAGCGACACGGTCAAACTGCAATTGTCATGCCTCGTCAATAACATGTGTACATACACGTAGCTGCGCACACTCATGCAAAGAAATCACGCACACTGAAGCAACTTCCATTGATATTTAACGTGCATGACAAGTGTAGTTTGACCATGTAGCGAGCCCAGTAGTCATGTTCGGGCCGCCAAAAGGACGGTCACTTATTTTACTTTTACTACTAGAAACAGACTTTCTCATTGCAGTATTTTCTTGTAATACTTTTTTTAGGCACTAACACTAAACTAATATTAAATCAATTTTTAAAAATATTTTGGTTTATTCTTAAATATTCATGCAAATAATGTTCTACTTAAATTCTTATGAAGCTTCATGTGACAAAATTCGTTGCGTTCTCGTGTATGCAGTTATCATTCTCTTATTTTTTACTAGCATTTGCCGCAAAAATCATAATTTAGGTATATGTCCAACGACATGATGACAACCATGGTACATTTGTTGGCATATTGTGTATACTATAGCAACTGGACGGTCCGCCCTGTCCAGTCCGGTGATCCGGTTCGTGTGTAGCGAGATCCCGCCATCTGTAAATGGTACGGCGGATCTGGTCCGCCGGACCAAATCAGACCGTCGCGTCGCGCGTCGCTTGGTTAGAACCATAGATTTAGGATTAGAACCATGAAACTGCACAGACGGTGATAAATATAGATTTAGAATTTTTTTTAGAAGCACCAAAATGCAAAACGAGATAAAAACTAATCACTTGATTGAGGCAAAACCCTCAAACCGAAAGAGCCCAAGAAGAAGGAAAAAATAAGAAAAAACTAAATTTTGACAACTGACATTTGATATTTATTTGTTTACATTTCAAAAGATAGAGTTGTTTTTGATAAATTCACGGAATTTTATAAATAAATTTTAGTTTAGCATGATGAAATCGTTCATATTCTTTATACTTGTTGTATTATATTTCCATGATGTACAGGTTTCAGCGAAAAACCAGAACGATATTCAGAATCACTTGGCTTCCCGCACTCCATATAGATTTAAGTCTAATAAAAATGATTCTCGAATCATTTATAGAAGTAAGTATAATGAACGCTTTCTTTTAAATATGACCAAGCAGCAGCCAGTCTACTAAAGAATGTACCTACCGACTCGTGAGAGTTGGACGTAAAGTAACCTCAAAAGTAAGTACACTAGTATTTTGTTATTATTTGCTGGTATCTTTTACAGATTGCAAAGATCATAAAATTTGGATGATGATTCGCCATGGTACACGGTTACCTGGTCGCAAAGATATAGTTAAAATTCATAATATTACGAATATAAAACAGGAGATATTGTCGGAACATAGCCATGGAAAAGGTAATAAATTATTTCTTACTAGATAGTGCTTGCAGCTCTGTTCACGTGAAATTCTGTTCTCTTTCCCCGCATCCCATGGAACTTATTCTGGAGACAATAGTAGCCAATTTTTTAGTTTAGACTATAATTTAGCTCTGTACAAAATTCTGCGAGATCTGTTTAACTATTAGATTGTGAATGAGTAAGAAAACTCAATCCATATTAGAAAGGATTAGTTACTGATTGTATTCCAGTGACTGTTAGTAAGCTTCAATGCCATACAGTAACTAGGTATTATTAATAAAATGTAAGGCCAATTATTTGCCTTATTGATTCATTCTCTTGCTAAAAGAACTTTTCGTCCTAGCTGTTTGATATAGAATAAATAAAGTTATAAAATTTTTTTCCAACACAGACATGCACATAGAAAATACAAAAAAATCCTAAACTAATCATTTGAAGATCACATTTCGTCCATAGCAGAAACTTTTTCTTGTCTCTTTTGCCTCTAAATTGTGTAGGGAAACAATGCTTAGTTTCATTCTGTTGCTATTAATATGTGACCTTCCTTCTGTTTGAACTTGCTAATTATATTATATAACTTACGCACAAGTAATAAATTATGAATACTTATGAACATACTAGCTGACCCGCGCAACTTCGTTTGCGTGATAAATGAAGAATCACTCTACCGATTTTGAGCAAACTCCACATAAACCATCTACTAAATAGTCCGAATAAGTCTAAACATTTGGTTTGGATAGGTGAGCCCGTTCTTGAGTTATAAAATTACAACGAAAAGTGGCATTGATTTTTATATATATGTAGATTTGTTGAAATTCCAGGTCAACTAAATATGAAGCAGTTAACAGAATTAGAACAATGGTATACTGATATTCCTCTAGAGCGTGAAATGTTTCTAGCTCTTGAGGGTCAGGATGAAATGATGCTATTAGCTGAAAGAATGCAGAAAAGATTTCCCAATGCTGTTAAGCATGTTTATAATAACAATACATTTTTGGTAGGTCATCATTATTTTCTTAAATATTATACTCACTAAATTGATCCTGCCTGCCTGATTAAGATTGTTGTAGTTTATATCAACAGGAACAGCTGTGTTTGTAGCATGTTCTACAGCATTATTGAAAACAACTGTGTTTCAAACCTCTTTGCAGTGCAGTGAAGTGGTGTGAACCACAGTGGGATACATAGTTCCACATTCCACAATGGCCTAGGCATTGTCCTTTATGAATATCGGCTTTTATCTATTGACTTTTATCTTGCAATGTGACATTAAAATCAATATAAGTAATCAGGTTAATAGATGGTATAGCTTTAAAACTGATATGCTAAAAAGTCTCTGTAAATTCCAATTCTAAACACACCTGCTAGCTTGTTTAAGTGCTGCATTGAGTACCTTGTACACTGTTTCAGAAGTCCCTTCAGACCATCCCTAACTCTCGATTTATCAAGTTATGCCATTTACTAAAACTGGTTTTTATATGTCATTTACAGTTACGTCATACATCCACGCAACGAGCAGAACAAAGTGCAAAATACTTTGCTATTGGATTATTTGGTAAAAAAGATGCACAAAACATTGAGATTCCTCCGGCTAAGAAAATTGACAAAGTCCTGAGAGTAATGTCATGTTTTTTATATTATATTTTTTATGAATGCTGTTTGCAATCTCCAAATCTTTTATAAAGTTTTCTATAGCTTCCCCTATATTCAGTTGCAATTTTTCAGTTTTACAAACACTGTGACAAGTGGCAAAGGCAAGTTAAGAAAAATCCAGAGACCTACAAAAAATACAACTTGTTTGGTATTAGTCAGAAAATGAATGAAACACTGAAGTCTGTTTCTCAAAGACTAGGGCTAACTAGAGTGCTTCCATTGGGTTTGTAAGACAAGTACCTGTTAGCTGTTCGTGCTACATCTTGCTTCGCTTTGCTGCTTTGTCACAAAATGCATTTTCATATTGCACAGTGTAATTAGTGTAGTTTCCAACTTTACTGTATCTTCACCATTTAGTAAGTAAGTACTATAGTTTATTGGGCGAATTAAATTCGTCTGAGTACTACTTTGTCGGAAACCAGATAGTGAACATGATATTGTAAGAAAGAAAGTGGTACCTACATTTTCCGTAATCTAAACCATTGACCATTTTGGACACTTCTAAATTGTGAAAACGATATGCAGGGATTTGATTATTTTCAAAGTGTAATTTTCTTAAATTATCGAAAATTGCTACACCTACCGTTCTATGCCAGGATATGGGATGTTTAAGTAGGGACATGGTCCTGTAATGATGCCACAAAAGCTGTTGGTCTCTTGCTTCTTTGGTTTCGCCATTCGGTCCTTTTGGAGTTAAAATTTTCGGTGGTCTGAACACCACATCAGGAACCGTTCCATACGAGAGTTTAACTCGTAATCACAAATTCGCATCAAATCACAATATTGCCGTATTGCTATCACCACCTTGAATATTTTCGTAGGCATTGTCTTAATGAAGTAGATTTTTTAACTTGTACCTAGGTTTTTAACCTTAGTAACGTCTCACGTTCCAATCTGACGTTATAACTTGTAATACATACTACAATAGATTAAAAGGCAAGGGTTGTTTGTATTCTTTATTTCGCAAGTAAACTGTTTCAACAGTACTTACAAAATGAAGAAGAAAACTAAGATACCTACCTACCATCGTGAACATAGTAATCGATAACACTAAAGTGCCCTTTGTTCTCACTACAAATACTTGTGTATAATTGAGTAACATGTATTATTTAGCTAGAAACTAAGTATCACAACTGATTCGATGGGTAGACCTTTTCGAAGATATGACTCTCCGTAGGTGGGAAAAGCGAGTACTTAAATATTTATTGAATGCAAACCAAAAGTTACCTTGTAGAATTCTTCCATTTCCGTTCACGGTAAAGCACCTTAGTTTACCTTAGTTTCTTTCTATTTCGCAAAACATCCGCATCAGGCGCTGAAAATCATTACCCCCTTTTAAAGTCGGACAATTCCATGGGCACCACATGTTGCATGTAAGTAGCATGGCACGTTGGCATGTGAACTGATTAAAATCATACAGGGCGCCTTCGCGACTGTTTGTGGCTCGACAACTTGGCATGCTCTCAAGGGGGAATTCATCCTTTGCCCCCGAACCTGGTAACTTCTGATCCTTATTTGGTGTCAATGCCCCTATATGCCTGAATAAAGCATACATTGGAACTCGTCACGCCCTTGAACCTGTTTGGAGGGCGAAATGTCCGGACTAGCGATCGCTATAGCTCTAGGGCGATAGCTAGTCCGTATATTTCGCCATCAGACCCACACTCATGCATTGCTAGAGTGAGCGTTGAAACCAATTTTTGAGTAAGGATTTTAAGCAAAAATTGGTACCAGCTCTATGAAGATCTTTTCCTCGATTTATACAGCTGTGAATGCACTCGTTTCCAAGTCCCATGGAAGCGTTTCGGTTACGAAACACTTTAGATAGGTGCTTTAGGAGACTCGTCGTGTTGGCTACTACTTTAAACTGTTTTTGGGGTATCAAATAGAACTCCATTTTGTCTTATGTCCCAGGGTTGGCGCTTTGTATTTTGCTCATGCTTTTATAGGTGCTACTATACCAATTAGGATAAAATAGGTGCAATACTACATATTCGTTCAACAACAATGTCTAGGTACTTACGATATTATAATTGTTCTTTCCAGCTTTTGCGAGGTCTTTTTGCGTTATGCAGTTTTATCTAAATATTGACTAACAATTATGTGCAATTTCCAGAAATAGTGGATACAATTTATAAGTTGTGTGGATATGAAACTGCTTGGTACAAACGGCACTTGTCAGTGTGGTGTAACGCATTTGATAGTAAGACTATTAAGGTTAGTTTATAAAGTAATATAACATGCATAATATTTATGCATGTTCTCATGTGTCAAGCTTTAATTCCCCAAGGTGTAGGCAGATGTGTACTATTCAACCTCATTATTGTGTTTCAGGTCTTTGAATACTACCATGATTTGCGCTCATATTTGGTGGATGGGTACGCTAATGAGCTGACGTATCGCCAGGGATGCATGTCCATGAAGCATATGTTTACTAGTTTAAGGTAAATCTACATTTACGAATGATTACATTAATTATAACTAAGTACTTAAGGCGCTGAGAGGGCAGATAGGTAGTTAAATTTAACAGATAATTTTTGTCAGTCTAAATTTATCATGTACGGAAGTGAAGAAGAGCTCGTGGCCCCGCGGACTCAGTGTTCTGTAAACTATCACTGTAGTAAGCAACAGTAACTATGGCTGGTCCTTGGATGGGTGACCACCACGTTACCACTTTGTGACATTTATTTGCGAGCGTTTCCGTGCTTCGGAAGGTACGTTAAGCCGTGGGCTTCAGTAGCCAGTGAAATAGCAGTCGTTAAGACAAGTTGAAGGCCTTTATGCCGCTTGAGGGCGGCTGGGCGGCTAGAAAAAGCCCCGTGTTGCGACAGGTAAGAGTACAAATGTCGCTACCCCAATACATCCCGAGCGTGTCGTAAGAGGCGACTAAGGAAACACTTTCACAAGAGATCCATTGCGTAGAGAAGGAGGACTCGAGATGAGACCTGGTGGCCAGTAAAATGACAATCGTTAAGCCAAGTTGAAGGCCTGACGGGCGGCTTGCAAAATTTCAACTAGGTACCTACGGGTCGCGGCGACGACCTGCGCCTGTCTATTTCAACACGGCAATAGGCTCGCCACCTATTACGTGGGACATAAAACTATAAGGTGAAATGTGGGCGCATACTATGCCTCTGCCTACCCCTTCGGGGATAAAGGTGTGACTATATGTATGAATGTATGTAAAATTTCAACAGCGGGCAGTCAAAAAGTGTGCCAGTCCATAACAATACGGCAATACGGCTCACCACCTATTACGTGGGAAAATAAGAAGCCGTGAGACGGCTAACGTTTATTGTGAAAGTGAACGTTCAATCCGATTGACGTTGTCATTTTTGTTTTATTTCAAACTTTGAACAGATGATCCATGTGACCTAGTGACGTAAGTTAATGCAACAGAGTCACAGACTACAGAATCTGCCATATCTCGCCTTATGCCCCTCTGCAATCTATTTTATAGAAAGGGGCTAAAATGTAAATTAAAAGTGAAAAGTGGCAGAAATATGCCTCTGCCTTCAGAGATAAAAGGGGTGATCGGATGTGCTAATTTTATTAGTGTTCTATAAGTACCTAAAAGATAAAATCGGGACCCTATTTAGAGACTGCTGTCTGTCTGTCAGTCAGTCACCAGCATGTATCTCATGAACCGTAATAGCTAGACAGGTGCAATTTTCACAGGTTTCTGTTGCGGCTCCCATACAACTCACATGATATTTTTGCAGATTTTTGTTACGAAAAATTTTGTTTTAATAATAATATACATATTTCTAACTTTACAGTAAAGAAGAACGTCCTCGTGCAACATTCCTATTCACCCATTCAGGTACTCTATTGAAGATCCTAGCGTACTTGGGGCTCTATAAGTCAAATTCACCGCTCAAAGGTTCAAGTATGGTGGAAGACAGAGTATGGAGGACATCAGATATCGATACATTTGCAACTAACTTGGCGTTCGTACTTTTTAAGTAAGTAATTTTGCATGCTCAGTGTCAATAACATTAAGGCGAAAAAACTTAATGCAATGGAAGTAAAGCTCACATTCTTTGTGTTGTAAGTTACAAGTTATACTTTGTCAATAACATCGAGGGGAAAAAACTGTTAAACAACTAATGAAAATAAACCTTATTGCAATGGGACAAAGCTAACATTCTTTGTGCTAAGTAACAAGTTTTTTTGCATGGCACCTCATTAGTATTCGAGTTACAAATACAAATTCGAGTTAGCTTAGTATACATTGGTGCTTTCGAGGGATGGATTAAAGCTTGGGAAGGTATATAGTCTAGTTAGTCTACTGTTTATCCCGGGAACACGTTCTTGTGGGAAATGGGTACGGGACCTTCACTAAAATCCATAAACATTCATTAATACAGTTACATTTCTTAGATTTTAACCAGATCACCTTTAATTGGATCTAAAAAGAAATAAATTAACGCGTATTTGAAGAATCTTCGTATTATTTCTTCTGAACTTTGTTAGAATTCAAACAAATGTGTATCGTTTGGTCGTAACGTAACAAAATCAACAAGGTTTTATTACCGAATGCTCATTGGTATTGAGCAGGTGATTGTAAAAGCGATACGATCGGGAAATAGGTTAATATTCCCTTTTGTACTAGAAAAAACCAATAATTCATTTAACAAAATAAATTGCTGTAAATCTGAGTCATGGCAGTTACATATTGTTTCTCGGATTTTATTTATTATGCTACTAGGGAGTGAATCGCATGTGGTGGTGTAGCCTTTGGCTATTTGCGACATAAGAGGTGTTACACTCATGCTGCCAACCTTTTTGCCGTGTTGAAACAGACAGTAAACAGGTTGTGGTGACCGGCTGTTGAAAACTTCCAAACAAAACCCGATCATGTAACTCGCAATGGCTTTACATGCTTTCCGATGCATTGGAAACTGTCGTATACTTATAGAAATGCCAGAGAATAATATTTAGAGAAATGTTAATGGTCAAACTCAAATACAAAAAAAAAATCGCATAATCCTACTAATACAAATAAAAGCAAAGTCATTACCACCAGTTCGGTCATCCAACGAGAGCGTGACGTGAGAGATTCACGCACGCCCCCTCCCAAGAAGCGGGTTAACATCCGAACAACCCCCCAAAGACGCGGGATAGGACCCGAACCGCCCCCTAGGTGAGGCCGCAGTTGTAGCCGTAGGTCTGTCGGGAATCCTGGGGACATTCTTACAAAAGGCATAGCCCGGCTCCCAATCGTAGGCTGTTTAGTAGGATATGTGTGGTTTTTAGGCGGTAGGAGTCCGGCATAGCATCCCTGTAGGATTTTGCTCATCTTAAAAAAATCCGAGCATTTACAGAACACAGAACTAACGAGGCTACAAGATCTATAATTCTGCGTCTACATTTCTAACATATCATCGTGTCATCGTGTCGAACATGTAACTCATAGCTGCAGACACAAAATTAGAGATAGTACAGATGGAAATCTACATACTACATTCGCTGAGGCTACGCACACATAGACAACTCATTCACAGATACGAGGTCAGGCGGTCTCAAATGAATTTTCGATACTGATTTGTGCGCGAGTGTGTGTAGCAGAAGGTAGGTGTGAAAAAAGTACATACATGAGTTTTCCATCTGTACTATCTCTAATTTGTGCTGCAGGTTTCAACGGTACCGACACGCGAGTCTGATAAGGTTATGGAGAAATGTGCGTGAGAGTTGCAAATGTGGACGCAGCTTACCTACCTATGATTATAAGAATATTTTGTTAAAACTAGTAGTTGCGGCTAACCCCTCGTACAGAAGTTCCATATTTTAATATGTTTTTTGGGTTCCGTACCCAAAAGGTAAAAACAAGACCCTATTCATGATACTTGGACATTATTGTCATTTTTTGATACTTCGCTGTCCGTCTGTATGTCCGTCGCGATCGGTGATAGCTAGAAAGCTGATTTTGAAGTAATACTTCTTTAGGCGCGACTAGGGTGTAACTCAATTTTTTTTCTGACTTTGAAACGTAGTTTCCGCTATTCAAAATTCGAATGAATGATATTAATATAACATTTGATGCCGTCAATGGCAAAGAAGTTTTACTTCAATCGCGCGTAAAGGTTACACGCACACACTTTTTTTTACCGATGTTGTATTTTTGTCGTCGGTATAACAACAAATACTAAGCATCATTATTATAAAGAGGGTTCCCATGCAACAATAGTAGTTTTCGATACAAGTGTGGGATTTCTGTTATTACAACGAGTTACGACAGAACAATATACAACGAGAAGGCGAGGGTAGACAGTCGGAACGAGTTTAAATAACAGTCCCACACGTTGTATTGAACAACTATTTTTAATACAGTTGCGAAAAAATTAAGCAATTTTATAAAATAATAAAAACACAATAAACCTGAATATCCAAAATGGCGCCAACCGTATAAGAATATATAGGTACCTTTCTAAGCAGAGACTATGGCAGTGCACTTCATACAGCCAAATTTTTTTATATTTATAAATTTAATTTGGCCGATACTAATATTAATTTATGCTTAAATTTCAGTTAAAATTACTTTTAATCTGATATTGAAACAAGTTAGTATCTTTTTTTAGAAATATTTGCATAAATCACAAACATTATTTTGACAATTGGGAAAGAAAACGCACGAGTGCGGGAATGGTAAAGAAAAAGCACGGGTGCGTAATAGCCCACATCCCGAACGCTAAACGTCCCTGTAATACGCCACTTTTTGAGCAACTGTATTAAAAAGGTATTTTTTTTCAGTATTTTGGTACGGAACCCTACGCGGATTCGACTCTCATTTGGCTGGCTTTATTTACTTATTGTGCTCTTCATTGCGGAGAAAATTCCATCAAAAAGATGAGCAGAAATAGTAGATTGTTAACCGAGGGTGGAAAGAATCAATTCCCGAGGTATTTAGACGCCCGAGCGCAGCGAGGGCGGCTATAGTCCGAGTCGGAATTGATTCTTTTACCCGAGTTAAACACTCTACTTTTTATTTCAAATACGAGGAAAATAAAACTAATATTAATATTCAAACCTTACATACCTTAAAAGATTATTACCGATTGTTTTGAATTCTGTTACAGATAAATAACAACTACATTATGTCGACTTTTTAAATTTTAAATATGGAACTCACCGCGTAATTTTATTGTTGCAGAGATTACCGGCCCCATACACTTACAATACTATTGAGTCAATAATATTGCCACAATATTTATGTCCATCCGAATATAGTCTGTTCAAACCTCAATATTACGCATACACGGTCAATTTATTGCTATATTGATCAATATTATTGTACGTGTATGGGGCCGGAAGAAATTTTCGCTAAGTTCACACTGGCTCTTTGTAAAATCGCATGGCCGCAGCATTTTTTTTTACACAAATCTTTTCACTATCACTGCTGACCTATCAGCAGTTCTATTTTTAAAGTTCATTCCCGCCCTTGGGTGGGAAGTAATTTGTATGAGTTTTTCCCTCCCTAGGGAGGGAAACAGCATTTTCCACCCAATAGTCAGATCAAGAAAACACTATTTTCCGAGTATGAGAAATGAAAAATCTGTTTCCCTGTTCTTGATCTAATTCTATACCTATACCGTGTAACTAACATGTTTTCATATGCTTTTCTCAGGTGTAAAAGCGGCGACCACATACTCACTCTGCACCAGGAACATATAATCCGACTTCCAATGTGTTCTGAAGACCTATGCCCATTGAAAACAATCATGAAGTACTTTGAGGCCTCGATACAAAATTGTAACTTTGATGAAATGTGCAGTATTAGAGATCCAGAGGCTGCGACGACACAAGTTACCAGAAAGCTTCTAAATAAAACGAATAATGTAAATGATGAATTGTAACGTAAATACAGTCATAGAAATAGGGACTTCAAAACATATAAGAATAATGACTATTTTGGCTTGAATTTGTCGAAAAGATTTGTGTTAATATTGTTAATGTTCCTGCTGTGTGTAACTAAATTTAATTTATTAAACAATCGCGTTCTTTATTGTTACTTTTACCTAAACGGAATTTAACATGAATCATATTTTTTGAGAAAAGAAAATCAATACCTTTTGGTTGGATTAGGTTTTGGTTTCTAGCGGGTTGAGTCAACCTATGACTATACCGGTGTAAAGCGTTTGTGGTGTTGGGGTTTACACGGGTTGCAAAGATCTAATTCAAACCGCACACGAATTTAGTCAACTGTGTAAATTAACTTGCAATGCGGCTTGGTAAGGCGATTATTGAAGTGACTAGCCGTGCGACGGACATCTACTAATGCCTCACTAGGCAAACAAAAAGTATGACCATCTATTACCCGTTTTAGTAAAAAAAAATGTAATTTATTTATTACCGCCCTCTCAATATTATTTAAAGACGAAATTAAACTATCCAATAAAGGACGCAGACTTTGCCCAAAGATGTTCTTTAGTCTCCATTTTTCAGTATTATTTATTAAGCACTTATAATATATAGAAATAATCCACCTTATTGAATGAAACTTTTTATGAAATAATTATACTTAGGGTTCTGCTGTGAGACAGACAGTTAGGCGTTCAAGTGTTTCGCGTTCGCATTATGCATTCGGGCGTTCGTTGACCAACGCGGTCAGACTGCCTCCTATGTGAGTATATCCACAAATTAGAGATAGTACAGATGCACCTACGCACACATAGACACAGAGCTCAAAGATTTTTATAGTAGTTTTCAATACTGATTTATGTGCGAGTGTGCGTAGCAGAGGGTAGGAGAGAAAAAAAAGTACATACATGAGATTTCCATCTGTACTATCTAATTTGTGGTATATCTATGTAAAGTAACGCAACGAACGCAAAACAGACCTCTCGAACGCTCGATCGCGTGAACGTTCTCTGGCTGACAGAAGCCTGAGTGTTCAATTTATTTTAGTCTCGTACAGACCCATGTTTTAATAAAAATTAATGACCGTAATATTATTGTTTTTTTTCCTACGTTTTCCTTCAGCGTTACATCATAGCAGCTACCAGACTATGGGACCAAAACAGAACATTACCTACTAATGTAATGTCCTCATTGGAGCCACTGTAAAGAAACCAGAACTAAGAGATAAAGTTTGCATCGGAAAAATCGGAAACAATAGTTGAACACTCGTAATTTAAACTTAATGTTGGTTTGCTTGCACAGATACAGATTATGGATTAGCTGTGCGTTCCCTCCCTCATATCTCAAAGACGGGTAGCCGATTCAAATGTTAGATATATAATTAATCGGTCTTTCCTGCCAAGGAGTGTTCCGTGCATTTTGGCGAGTTTTTGGCTTAACGGAGCATATTTTGAAATTTGAGTATGCTTTACGGTGTTTTCTCGTGGACCCGCTGCATTGTACCGCTATAAAGATATATGTATAAGGGCGACACTTTTGATACCTATACCGATTTGGACAAACGAAGTTAATTAATAAAGGGATATAGGTAAGCACTCTCTAAGAATTCTGACAGACTGAGTGCGTTCACGCCGTCAAGGATATAGATCGGCGGGATAACGATCTCGCGAGACCTCGTGTAAAGTTTCGGGATCAATCTTTTATCAATAATCGCCCGCCATGATACAAACAGTTTGAACGTAAACCATAAAAAAATACAACTTTTTTTTTTAAAAAGTAGGTACTAAGAATGTTCCCGCTACCGGAAGCGGGAACATTCCTAGTACCTACTTTACACGAGGTCTCGCGAGATTCGTTATCCCGCGAGATTGGGATCTCACGAGATCGGGATTGCATTCCCTGGTTCTATCTGATAGAGTGTTCAGGCCTTCAAGCTTTCCGCGTTGGCAGTCTGCGTTCGAGCGTGCAGCTGCTAAACTCCGCTGTTGGTTGACCGACACGGTCATAATGCCTATGTGAGTTTAATCACAGTTTAAGTAACAATGAAACTTAATACAACAAATAGATCGCAAAACTGACCTCTCAAACACTTGACCGCGTGAACGCACTCAGTCTGACAGAATTCTTAGAGTGCTTACATCCCTTTATTAATTAACTTCGATGTAAGTCGAAGTCAATCAACGAAGGATTTATAGAACTTGAGACTGGCGTATCGCCATTTTTTTTACTGATTTTATTTGTATCTATCTATTTATTTTACTGGAGACTGGCAAAATCGTTAATCAACGGAGGGCCATTCATTAAGAAAAGAAGAAGAAGAAGTCAATCAATATAGTCTGACAATAATGATTTATTGTTAAAAATTACAGAGAAACATAATTATTACATATCTATATTTACATTATTACTATCTAAACTAAACCTAAATAAGGCCCCCGTGGCATTGTGCCCAAAAGACTAGCAGCATTCCCTTTTGAATAGCAATGCCTATTCGTTGAGTGAGAAAACTGCCAGCCCTTGGGTCACCAGTTGACTCCACAAGGCGCTTTTTCAAATTCTTGAAAAATTTTTGCGCATTGGGACCCCATGGACCTAGGGTCTCGACACCGACTGGACAAAAACGATACGATGAGTCGAGACCCTTATATTTATTAATTTTAATAAATATAAGGGAATTAATATACCTAGGTATACCTAAACTGTCATTGATCGCGCCTTGATAACATTACACTGAACTTCAATCTAAGTTGTAGCTGTAGCTGAAAGCTTTCATAAACTCATTAATCGCTGACGAAGACGTAAGTAAATCGTTATTTTCACTCGAATATGGGCAACATATTTTTTATATAATTATAGATTTCTACCAAGGAATAGTGTAAAATAATATTCAAAATGAAAGGCCATTGATCAAAGCAGAACCGTATCGTTCGGCGGTGCGGCTAAAGTTTAGGCTAAAGTTGAAAACGTGCTAAATGATTATATAGATACCTACTACATACCTCCCAACAAGCAAAAAGCGGTTTTATAATTATCCTAAGACCAATTTTCAATAGACTTATAACGAACTCATATGAGCTTACAAGCCCGGAAAAGGGCCCACTTTATTAGTACACTTATAGTACCCTCATGAAATTCAACTAACGACTGTAACAGCCGTGTAGCGGCATTTTGTAAAACCATACAATCCTACCAAATCTATTAGTAGTCTCATAAAAAACTAAACTAGATTGTTATGCACTTTACAACTGTTCTACAAGTTCTCATTTCGTTCATTTCGTTCAGTCAATCATTCAGTTATCAATATTGGGAGTTTTACACACTCCGTGTACATAATACTAAAAACTTTATTAAAATACTAATAATATTTTAGACATTAATAAGGCAAGTTATATGATAATTTTTCAGAGTTACCTCGTATTTCATGATGTTAATCAAAAACGTTCTGGGAACTCGTATTTCTCGTGCAACATACCAAGTTTCTGGTGAAAATTTTAAAGCCCCTCTTAAAATAAGTAATTATACATTCGTATTCATTATTTTAAAATAACAAAATGTTCCCCATTAGTCATTTTCGGTAGCCATTTTTAGTTTAGCATTTGGAAGTGTTCTACTATACCTCTATAGACAAACCCGGTTCTATAACGACGGTAAAAAGGAAAAACACTTTAAGCGACACTTTGGTCGAAAATGAGTTATATACATATTCGGAATCAGCGATTTTTTCCGCGTCGATTGGTCTTGGTTTCGTAGCGATCTGACCACTTTGGTGTCGCTTCAAGTAATGGAACTTTTAGGCTTATTTTTTTCAGACGCTAAATGAAGTGACACAAAATTGTAGCGAAATTGGTCAAATTACCGTTTAAAGTACCAACTTCATAGTAAGATTGTTATATTTTGATGTGTTTTTCCTTTTCTGTTTCGGATATCCTAAGTCACTAAAATCGTTTTTCTCCGTCATAAGTAATGGGGTGTTAAGCACTACAGGTGTTTTGGCTCACTCTTGTATCACTAGTGTCTAGTTGCTACATTCGTATTTCCTTGCTTTTATTGTATCTATAAGATGGAGTTAATGTGTTTTGCCTCCACGATCATTATGACATATTATGGATTTCAGTATGTTTTGCAATTGCAGAGTGAATCGATAGTGTCGGTTAAAGTAACACAATCAATTTTTTTACGGAAATTCTTAAATTAACCGACATCGTCTTTTATTCCCATAACGTCGGTTCATTTAATTTCGTCGACTACCTAAATAAAGACGATTGTCGCTTAAAGTAAACATTGTTTTTAAAATTGTGTACTTAAGTTAAGTATTCAAAACCATTCATATCGCTACATGCAATGTATTTTTGTCTCTTTTGTGGAAGTTACGTAACCTATATAAGGAAGTGACACGCGACGTGGCGCTTCATTCACCGGTGAACCATCGTTTTTCGTCAAACTCGTCACGTTTTGGCGCTCAGCAAACAGCGGCCAAAGACAGTGCTTGTGTTCGTAAATTGTAAGTACCTAAAAATGTTTCTTTACAGCGTAGAGATCCGAAGACAGGGTGAGGATATGCTAACCTTTGCGTCAGGCGACCTGTTCTACTTTCGAAAGGGTGACGAAATGAGCCCTTCCGATGGCGGTGTCAGTTTTAAGGACCTTGTTGGCAGCGTTATGGAAGTCGATGGTGTTTCGGGTCGGGTAGCTTTCCTCATACTCAAGCTCACCGACAGGTACCCCCTGAAAGTGATTCAAGTGTATGCCCCGACCTCGAAGAGCACTGCCGAAGCAGTGTAAGAGAACATAGCCAAAGCACTAGACGGGACTGCCAAGGCTGCCTACAACGTTATTATGGGGGACTTCAACGCCAAAAACAAGAACGCCGCGAAACGAAAATCGGTCCTTTTGGCCTGGGGCGCAAAAATGACCGGGGCACATGCTTGTCAACTTTTATCAACTCCCAGGGGCTCTTCTTGATAAACTTCTTCTCTAAGAAGAAGCCCCACAGGAAATGGACTTGGCGAAGCCCCGACAAGGTCACTAGGAACGAGACAGACTTTTTCATAACGGACAGGTGTATTTTAGAGATGTATAAGGTTTGATACTAGTAGTGATCACCGACTTGTCCTAGCATCTCTAAATTTAGACTTCCGCGCGAAGAGGGCCCGGATGATGAAGCCTACCCTCCGACCTACTGCGCTCCAGATGGCTTTGGGATCGGATCGGGAGGTTCCAATTGAAACTTTAAAATCGTTTCGATTTGCTGGAAACCACTGACTGCGTTCACGATAAAACCGACACAATGGTCAAAACGCTGCAGCAAGTTTCCCGGAAATTTTTGTCCGGGAAAGGCAAAAAGAGGTGTTCAAATCTCTCGCTCAAGACTCACAAACTTATGGGATCAGACGGGAAACACCACTTACGACAGCATCTTCGTTAGAACTGAGAAACATGAACGTCAAAATTTGAGAGCTAGCAAGACGCGACCTACGTCGCTACAACACCACTGTTATCGAGGACGTAATTGAACAGAATAGGAGCACCAAGGTCTTTGCCCAGCACCTCAGGAGACCCCGTCTAACGAAACTTAAAACAGCGAGTGACAAAACCTCAAGGTTCGAGATTCTCGAGAAAAATGAGTACTTTGACACAAACCTCTATGCATCACGGACACAAAAGAACCACGGGCCCAAGCAAGAATGGCCACAGAGCCCCGTTAACACGCCACTACACGGAGGATATACCGGACATCGACCAGGGCAAGGTCAGGGTGGCTCTCGACCAACTGAAACCTAACAAATCTCATGAAGAGGACGGAATTACGACTGAGCTTCTTAAAGCTGGCGAGACTCCAGTTCTCAAAGAGCTGACGAGTCTCTTTAATTCCTTCCTCCTACAGGGACAAACACCTCAAGCGTGGATCGGGAGTGCGATGGCTCTGTTTTTCAAAAACGGTGACAAGACCTTGTTGAAGAATTATAGACCCATCTCACTCCTGAGCCATGTTTACAAGTTGTTCTCGAGAGCAGTCACAAACCGCCTCGCTCGGATGCTGCATAGTCTAAGCGAAGAGTCTCTACGAGTGGAGGCCTCGACATAAACTTGGACAAAACCAAGGTCATGTTCAATGAGCATGTCGTGCCAGGACCAATCTACGTTGAAGGATCGAGGCTTGAAGTTGTCCATAAAAACACCTACCTTGGGCAGGTTATCATACTTGAAACGAGTAACTTGGATTAAGAAATAGCCAGAAGGTTTCGCTTGGGCTGGGCAGCATTTAGCAAACTGCGTCAGGTTTTATATACGCCGATACCGCAATGCCTAAAGACGAAGTTTTCAACCAGTGCGTTCTACCCTTAGAGTATATATTAGAAGGTACCTTCTAATATATACTCTAAGGTTCTACCAGTTGTGACCTACGGTGCCGAGACGTGGACACTTACAGTGGGGCTAGTCCATGCACTTTAAGTTGCACAACGAGCGATGGAACGACGTATGCTTGGGGTGTCCCTGAGGGATACGATCCGAAACGATGTTATCCGTCAGGGAACAAGATTGGTTGACAAAAAGAAGGTTGCAGGCATTGGCTGGATTCGCAAAGTGCAGGAACGTGTGTTGTGACGAAATTTGGGAGAGGCCTATGTCCAGCAGTGAACTAATATAGGCTAAATTGATTGATTGATTGATTAAAAGCGTAGAGATTTCCTTATTTAAATCACCTAGTAATTGTTCATGCTTAAAGAACTCGGGACTTCAACCGAAATACATTTACTTACATTTTCACATCGACGTTTCGAGCACGTTGCAGCGTCCGTGGTCGCGGTTGGACTGTGAGTTGCACCGCGACCCAATCTATTTCGTGGGAAGTCCCGAGTTCTATAAGTACGAGTGTAAAAATCCGCGACAGTTTAAAAATAACACCTAGTAATTGGTCAAGTTCTTAATAAGTAGGTATATTTATTATCCTGGGACATCCTTCCGAGGGCTTACCCGGCGCTCCTGACCATAGGCTGTTGGGCGTTACGTGAAGTTTTTTAGTCGGTAGGAGTCCGGCATACCATCCATGAAGGATTTTCCCTCACGTTAAAAAAAAGGTATATTTATTATTGCATTGCGTGATCTTTTGAAATAGGTATTTCTGTTACTTTGCGACATTTATAATACCTAGTATGTGTAGGTCGGTCTTTGGCAAGTCTCAGGTGCCTTTTTGCTGCAGATACTTGTTAGGTACATCATAGAAATCGAAATTTAATTATGAATGCATTCATAACCTCAGCGAGTTGAAACTGGGTATAAATAAAGTACTTATTGATCACAATATTTTAGATGTTTTTTTTCTCTTTTTAACTATTTTCTAAAAAGAAAATTTGTGTTTTGTCCCTGGAATGGGTTTTGTTTGTGCAACACTGTAAACCAGTAAGCTGTTAAAACAATAAAGATACTATTTTAATTATTTTATCCTTACATTGTTGGTTTTATTTTGGTATTTATCAACAGCTTAGGAGGGATTACAGTTAAAAAATCAAAATTTAATAATAATTGACTAGTGGTTATTGGGTTTTTCCTTTGCTTAATATTTTATGATTTTGTTGGAACACTTGTTTTTCCACATCCTTGTATCTTAGGCTGCATGGCGCTTCAGTTGTTTTTCCTCCTCATGTGTTTTTCCTTGCGTTTGTCAAGATACTGGTGCTGTGGTTAATGCGTTTTTCCTTGAGCAGTATTTAATGAAAAAAACTGAAGCGACTCATAACTCCTCTTATTATGCTTAGGGATTTTTTTTAAGTTTAATGAAAGAAAGTACTTAAAAAATTAAGAAACGGTTTTTTCGCTGCTTTTTGTAACTCCAAATTAGAATTTATTATGATTTTTTTTCGAAAAAAATTAACTTTGATTGGCTCTCCTGTAAAATTCAAAAAATGTCGCTTCAAGTGTTTTTCCTTTTTACCGTCGATAATATCTCATAGTCGCTGCATTCACTCGCCATGTTTTTATCTTTTGGGGATCCGTGGTGAAATAAGAAAAACGCTAAATATACAACCTAATATTGAAATAACACCTGTAGGTGGTATTTGTGTTCATGAATATAAGCAGGTATGTATTTATTGACGATTTGTGTAAGTAATTAATATTTTTTTGAGTTAATGCGCTTTTACTCTAATACTAAAAGTACAAGTTTGTCACATTATTATTTATTCATGAGCATAATCACCACCTAAGTGGTTTGGTGTTACTTCTTCTGTATTTGAGTCATAGGTAGTCCAATATACGGAACCCTTGCCAGGTTTTGTGACTTGAACTTCACAAGGTCCCAAACCACCTATTGCAAGGGTAAATAATCTTATAATGACTTTACCAACGAATCAACAAGTGTTTCTTTGACAATAACAGTATTGAACTTAGCTCGTATAAAATCATAACACTTATAATAGCATGTGGCAAGTATGTTATTAGTAAAAGTCAATTACGACTTACAAATGGTTTTATAAAACTATTTCATTTGTAACGGATTCAAATATTGTACTTATTAGCGCTTATAAAACTAAGTAACAAGTGTAAATGGAATCAAGTGTATTTACACTTATGGGCAGCTTTAATAGGAGATTCGGGTCTATAGTAGCCTAATAAGCAATCTTAAAAGCGCTAACAATTGCTGGTTATAAGAACCTTCATTCTTAAGTCTGATTGCTCTTACTAAAAGCTTTTACAAGAGGGTACGGCTTATAGTGATCTGTATACATAGTATTATAAGCCCTTAAAAGGCTAATTATCAGAATAATCGTGATCAAAAACCAAATAGCATTTTCTGAGACGCATATAAGAGTAATTGCGAACGCCAAAATCAATATAAGAATCTTATAAGTGTCTTATTCCTATAACATATATGTGTTCTGAGACTATTTTGCTTGTTGGGCTACCAATGTCAATATTTCTGGCTGTCCTAAATACTTAGATAAGATATTAGGTATGGTAGTAGTTAAGTCAAGTCGTATGCTAGTCTGCCTCCTCAGAGAAAAAGACAAGTTAGGCAAGGAGATAGTACGTAGAACTTACTTTGTAGTGAAAGACAATTCGTCGAAACAAAGGAACTGTAGATGTCACTAAATGAAATAGTAAAATATAAACTATAGAATATAAAGAAATAGTCTTCTTTTGCAATATAGTTGCATATCACTATAACTTCTATAATTCCTAGGGGACGCGGTCGGATAAAGCTTTTCACCGATAGTACCGTCGCGTCGTAAAATATACGAGTATTAGGTACCTATACCTAGGACTTGCAATAAGCCTTTACATTGTATACGTTATGGAAAGCTTGACAAAGCAAAGCTTGGATCTTGAACATAAAACGCAATGAATAAAATATAGGTAGGTATTCAGAATATAACGTGATATGACTGGGAGTAACTGCCTCTTTAAAAGTATGGAAGTATAAAATTTTTCCAAGGGACTAACTGCACAAAATACCTACTACTTAATATCTAATATGATACTCTTTTTGAACAGTTATAAAAAACATCGCAATTGCTCTACTACCGTTATAATATTTATGATTAACGTTTTGTCCCGTGTGGCGACGGGGTCCCGTGTTGCGACGGGTAAGAGTACAAAATATCGCCACCCCAGTACATTCCAAGGGATAGATAGCAAGAGACGACTAAGAGAACACTTTTGCAAAAAGATCCATTGCGTAGAGAAGGAAAACTCGAAATGAAACCCGTTTGTCAGTAAAATGACAATCGTTACGCCAAATTGAAGCCATTATGGGTAGAGATGGGATTTTACCGGGTATTTTCCCAAATCTGGGTAAATTCCCGGGTATTTTCCCGATTGGGAAAATATATGGGTATTTTCAATTTAACTTATATAAATTTACTTTATTTTATGTTTTTAGTATTTGTTGTTATAGCAGCAAGGTAACTACATCATCTGTGAAAATTTCAGCTCTCTAGCTATCACGGTTCACAAGCCTGGTGACAGACACATAGATGGACAGAGGGCGGATTCTTAGTGGTCTCGTTTTCACCCATTCCCAATACTGAAAATACGTTATCTCCATACAAATCTCGACGCCATCTTTCGTGTTGTTTCCGAAGGAGAAACAAATACGCCGCCCTGACAAAGTATATATCGTACCTACGGGCTATGTCATCGAGGAACAATATCGAGATAAAGTCGGGGTTTGTGCGTTCGTCAGGGCGGATGCTTCGGATGTTACGTTTGCGCTGCCTGGAGAACCCCTCCTGAGCCCTCTGGTTAAACGTAGATCATGGCTCCATGAGCCGGATCCACTTCTGCATCCACCTTTTCCACACAGGCGAAGCTAAGATAACTAGGTTATTTCAACACCTCGGCGAACGCTGTGCTGGTATTTCTTGATAATTTCAATGGTCATACTCTGAGTAGCTGGAACGTGCCATCACGCGTTCGCTCTCTCTCATGATACGTGACGTGAAATTGCGCAGGACAGGCCAGACAATGTACTAGCTCTGCTGGATCAACTGCAGACGAGTTTTCCAGCCCGATAGAATACACATCTGGGTAGCCAGGTTCCTGCAAGTGCTATTTTTTTTTTTTTTTTTTATACCACTAAGGTGGCAGACAAGCACACAGCCCACCTGAAGGTCTGGTGGTCACCGCAGCCTATTAACGTTTGCAACACCAGAGGAGCCACTCTCGCGCTGCCGGCCCTGTAAAAACCTTCTAAGGCCCCTTATGAAGAACCCCATTCTGAAGGAGTTTAGGAAAACCAAGGCAGGGAGATCATTTCACAGCCTAAGCGTGCGCTAAGAAAACCCCTATCGGATCTAACCGTGCTCGAACGCTCCGGACGTAAAGTGTAAGGATGAACTTCCTGTCTGTGGCGAGTGGTGCAATGATAGAACGTAGCCGTCGGCATCATATCAAAAAATTCTTCAGAGCACATGCCATTGCACGGGCGGTAGATCACGCATAAGGAGGCAAAGTCTCTCCTGTCGCGTACACCACCTATGAGTATAGGATCGTTGACAACTCTCACAGCTCACCTATGCACCGAGTCAAATGAACGAAGCTGATATTCAGGTGCCCCGCCCAGAGGTGACAGCAGTATTCCATATGCGGCCGCACTTGCGACTTATAAAGAATCAGTGTTTGCGCCACATTGAAGTACCACCGCGCCCTGTTGAGCACTCCAAACTTTTTGGACGCCAGCTTGGCCTCGTCCTCCAAATGACTGCGGAATTGAATGTCACTGGAGATGTCAACGCCAAGGATCCCTATACTTTTGGAGATGGAAAGAGATGTGCCCTGAAATTGCGGCGCTACTGTAATTGGGGTTTTCTTAGCGGTGAAAAAACACGCTTGTGTTTGTTGCATCTTGGCTGTATTTCGGCTCCTCTATTACACGGCTTTCTTTTTTGCAGACTAATGCCGAAGTGCCACAGGGATCTATGTTGTTTCTTCTGCATATCAATGATATGCTGTCCATTTTAGCGTTAGTTACTCTGGTCATCCAGCGGAGAAGCGATTCAACGAGGAGGAAAAGAGAGACACATTTTCCAATGGGGTTCAGAAAATGTGGTCGATTTCAATGGAAGAAAAGCACAGGCGTATGCGTCACACAGCTAAAAAATCTCCTTCTGTTGTACCTCTAACCTCTCTTCAGAATACTATAAATATCACTAGAGAACAATCTAGTGTAGATGCTCGGCATCGGCACGGCGCACGCTTAATAGCAAAAATTATATTCAGACGTATGGCTAGCCTTGCGGAAACTGGGAGTCCTAATTTAGGTAGGACGGTTCTTTAAGCCCCACGAAAGGGGTCTACTGTATAAGACGAAGAATCGTCCCAGTATCGAGCACAGCTCTCACCTTTAGGACGATTTCGCGAGGTAGATACTTACTGGACGCGCTCCACGATATGCAGAGGAGTGTAATTCGCATTATCGATTGTGCTGCAATAACGGGAAACCTTGAGCCGTTGGCTTAGCGTATAACTATCGCATCCTTGGCTGCTGGCTACCGAATCTTACGGTAATTAAGTGTTCTAAAGAATTCACTTAAACCCTCCCTCTCCTTTTCAATCCCGGACAATGCGTGCTGGGCAGAGATGCCTGAGATGAATCTTCTCCAGAACTGTGCGATTCAAAAGATAGTTTCTCTCTAGAACCATAAAGAACCCACTTAAACCCTCCCTCCCCTTTTCAATCCCGGGCAATGCGTGCTGGGCTGAGATGCCTGAGATGAATCTTCTCCAGAACTGTGCAATTCAAAAGATAGTTTCTCTCTAGAACCATAAAGAGAACGAGTGGCTGAAGAGGAGCCACACTTACTCGGCACGGGAGCTTCAGTAAGTATCTGTGGCGAATACACCGGGAAACCACGGCCCAGTGCCAGCACTGCGGGGAGCGCAGCGAGGATTCAGCGCTCTACACATTGGTAGAGTGCACGGTGTGGTCAGGTCCTCGTTGCAGGTATTGACGTGGACGATCTCTCGCTGAAGACCATGGTGCGAGCCATAATCTCCAGCGGGAGTAAGTGGGACTGCGCTGCCTCTTTCTGCGATTTAGGTCATGCTCGTGAAGGAGCGGAAGAGAACTCTCCGACCGTACCATAAGAGTGGCCCCCAATCGCTAGATAACGCTATATAGCTTTCAATCAAACGGGCGGCGTCATTTAGCTGAAAAAAAATATTTAAAAAACGTATTCGTATAGAATTCTCCAATGGGCTTATTTTGTTCGTATCAAACGAAAGTTCGTATGAAACAATAATAACATATGAACAATTGGGTTAAAGGGGTATTTTTAGTATACCTATTCAATAATTTGTGACTATTTCGAGGTGTCAGTAAGAGTAAGCAGTCGCGATTGCTTCCAGTAAAAAAAATAAGCTACCTCAGAAGATTATACTTAAAAAAATACATATAGGTACGTCCATTGGGTTTTTTCCCACATAAAAACCCGGTATTTACCCATAGATAAGAGGGATGTATAAACGATACCTAGCCAATTAGTACTATTTCGAGGTGTCGGTAAGCTTAAGCAGTCGCGATTGCTTCCCACTAAAAAGAATGCTAAGCAACCTCAGAAGATTTTACTTAAAAAATAATTACCCGTCCATTGGGTTTTTACCCACATAAATACCCGGTATTTTTCCAAACGGGAAAATACCTGGGTATTTACCCGTTGGGTTTTTTCCCGCCGCCCATCTCTAATTATGGGCGGCTTAAAAAATTTCAACTGCAGGTCACGGCGGACTGCGCCTGTTCATTTCAACACGGCAATAGGTTCACCACCAATTACGTGGGACATCCTACTAATATTGAGAGTGTGTATGTGAAAGTTTGTGAAGATGTTTGGATGTTTGTTACTCAATCACGCTCTAACGGCTGAATGGATCTGGGTGAAATTCGGTACAGGGATAGAGTATGGTCTGGAATAACACATAGGCTACTTTTTATCCCGGGAAAATGTTACCACAAGAAGCGGCAACGGGAACTAAATTTCACGCAGGCGAAGCCGCGCGCATCAGCTAGTAAAACTATACCTAAGGTTAAATGTGGGCGTATACTATGACTCTGCCTACCCCTTCGGGGATAAAGGCGTGACTATATGTATGTATATTTTTATACTTGCAGCAGGTAGATACTGTGTGTAGGGGGGCTCAACCAAGATATCATGGAGCTCAAGCGACCTCATCTTCTAGCGGTGCACTTAGGTACTGTCGAGGCAATGACTCAGGCGCCCTTAGGACCAACTAGAGACTATACGCGTCCAATCATGAATTTAATCTTCACAGCATAGCGTGACGTGCTCTTAGTTGTATTTATTTTCTTTAGTAAACTGGAACTTGCTTCTTAAAAAAACTTATTTTTATGTAAACAGTACCTGGGTACTTTCATGAATTAAAACCTTTTTGCTTGATTTGTCTACAGTAGAAGATTTGATCTCAGAAGCACTTTCTTCGTAACTGTAGGGTGGCGACAAAAGGTGCAAGTCGAAGTCATAGTCGTGTAAGTGTTGCTCTAGGAGTTCTCAAGAAGAAAAAAAATAGAACAGATCGGAACTGTGTTAGTAAGAAAGCAATAAGTACAACGGTACCTACAAGGTAGGTACCTAATTAGAGTAATTCTACGTGAATCTTATCTTATCAGAAAATCCTAATTACGCTCAATCAATCCCAAAAATACAGTAAAAGCAAAGTACGAAGGTACGCGTAAATATTTTCACTGTAATTGTTTGTGTTACAATAATAACATAATAATGAAAGTTAATTCAGGTCATGAACGAGTTACAAGCTGTCTAAATACCCTTCGTAAAGCGTCTGAACAATTCGTCCCGTTTTAATGACTCATTAAATGAACACTGTACAAAATTGAGTAATACCATTTTGTAAAATCAAAGGTGATTATTTTTAGAGCAATGTCTCATTGTGCTGCACGTTACCGGTTTTGTGACAAATTATCGTAAGTGTCTAGTTATAATTGGGTAGTTACCTTTTTAGATAATCAAGACGTTCTGCATACAAAGACTTTTTTCAACCCAGACATTTAGCTAACACAGACGTTTAACAATCATGTCCTTCGAAACCTAACCTATATGTAGTCCGTTATCTACTTAAAATGTAACCAGCTCTGACTCCACTGCCCGTCTGTCCATCACCAGGCTGTATCTCTTAAACCATGATAGCTAGACAGTTGTTTTTTTTACAGATGATGAAAATTTGTTGCCACCGCCGATAACAACAACTACTTACTAAAAGCAGAAGTAATTAATATTTAAGGGAACATACAACAAACGTGATGTCCAGCCGTTTTTTTGTACTAAACCCTCAGTGTTTGCGATTGACCGGTTTTTCCTATAATATCTCTGGCAAATTTTATTGGGCAGGCTTCTTCCGTTAGATCAGGGGTTCCCAACCTGTGCGCCGCGGCGCCCGGGGCGCCGTAGAAAGTCCAGAGAGCGGCGCCTCTCTGGACTTTCTCTCCCTCAAAAATAAAAAGAGCACAAAAAAAAAGCCTGCCAAGATTTTTGCCAATTCAGCTTAAGCGGGCCGCGTTCCGAACTGGTGGTGGTACTGTCTTTGATGTGTATTCATGAACGTGTCGCAAGTGCCTATGTGGTAAGAGGACTATGATAAATGTTTTTTGAGTTTGAGTTTGACCCGTTGCCGTCGTTTACCGAGTCGCGGACTCCGCTCTAAAACTCCTTTGCAAAAAAGGGTATGTCTGTCAAGACAACTATTTCGATTTTTTAAACTAATCTACGCGGTGTCTGAGAATAGTTACAGGCGAAAGTTGCCACCTTCGGCCCAAGAAAATCGGCCAAGTCCTCACCGCGTTAACCATCTTGAAGAGTCTTAGTGGATCTCTCAACTTAGCTGGTGATCAGATCGATAATAAACGAGTGGCTGGAGAGGAGCCATGGCAATCTCTTCTATTGGTTGTCACCGATAATTAAGGGCACGGATGCTTCGATAAGTATCTGTGGCGATTACGCCGGGAGACCACGGCTCAGTGTCAGCACTGCGAAGGAAGCAGCGGGGACACAGCGCTCCATACGGAGCATAGCGTGGGCTCCATGTCCTAGTGGCAGGTCTTGACCTGAACATTATATCGCTGGAGACTACCACATCTACTACAACGGGGGACGCCGCCGCGTCTTCTGCGAGCAGGTCATTCTCGTGAAAGATATGGCGGGAAGGGAGCAGGGAGATAACTCTCCAACCCGAGATTTCCAGTCTGCGGCGAGGGTGCCATACACTCGATTTTGCCCATACTATCGGACTCTATGACCGGGAGCCTAAGGTCGGGACGGGGGCTGTTCACCGTCCTTACAGAAGCAGGCACAAGACGACATCGTGACTTTAAAGTTTTTCGCACGACACACGACCCAGGAAGCGAGAGTGACACCCGAAAGCTCCCAAAGACGCGGGGAAGTACTCGAACCAAACGAAGTAAATAATGCCTCTGTAGCGCAGTCGATAGTGTGACCGCCTGCCGCGCTGTGAAGGTCCTGGGTTCGATTCCTCGGTCTGTACAAATGTTTGTGTGATCTACAAATGTTTGTTTCGGAGTTTGGGTGTTTTCTATGTATAATATGTATCTAGAAATATATAAGTATGTCTATCAATCGTCTAGATACCATAGTAGGTACAAGCTTATGTATATGTATTAACTTAATTTTAGCTAGATGATGTTGTGTGAGATTGTCCACAAATATTTATTTAATCTTTACTCCAAAACTTAATATAGGAAAGAGAAATACTTAGCTTCGTATCGTAAAAGTTTATCAGCTACTTTCTGTAACCAGAAGAATGAAGTTCTTCGCATAGTTCAAAGGATGACATATAAAAATTGGCACGCTTTTCTAGCAATAATGTCATCGTATGGCTCCGATTCGGCACAGTTGTAGTGCCAGCAATTTGGCACCGTCAGCGGGCAGCATGCCCAAGAGTTCAACGCACTCTATCCTAGTTCAGAATTTCAAATCGGCAATTGATTAAAACTTCTGACTGCAAATATATTGAACAACTTTGTGATTTATAGGTACTCTAAGTTCGATTGGAATCTGTGTTTAGTTATTTTAAAATGGGATATTTTTAAATGCACATCTTTATAATTTTTCTGCACGCTAGGTATCTCCACTAATTAACTAAATGCATACCAGAAATCTGAATGCTGTGCAAAAAAACCAATTGATTAACTAAACATGTACTACATAAAAATCTAAAATTTTACACAAAACGAGATGACCTATTTCATCGAATTTAAACCAAAAATGTGGTTCGTACACCGGATATATGATTTGCTAAACAAAAATACGAATTGCTTACCAAAAATACTAACTTGCACTCTAAATTCTACAATCTTATAACTGAATAGGTTAGGTTAGGTTAGTTTTTTTATTTTTTTGATTGATAAAATTTAATTTTGTAAAGATGACTGATTAAATTGTGGATTTAATTAGAAAAAAAGGTGTTCCGAAAAGTAAATTAGACGATGGTTTTCCTTAAAAAAGTTTTAAAACGTTTGTTAAGCTAAGGAATTTTTAGATATACAATTAAGTTAATAGTGATTTGTTCAGTAAAATAGTGCTGCAAAAACCGTTAAACAGTATATTGAATTTGATTTATTTAGTGTGCATAATTAGTGTGCAAGTCAGTATTTTTGGTTTAACTTTGAAATATTTTGTTGGAAAAAAGGGAATAAACAGATATCGATTTAAATACATGCCTTTTAAAATACGGTTTAAAATTGTGTTACATTACAGGTCGGTAAATATTTTTAATACATGGGTACATACATACACACCTGTATTTATTTCCAAAGGGTTAAGTAGAGCTATATACTCTTATCACATTTCATTATTATATTTTTGCTACACATAATAGGAGGTGAGCCCAAATCACCTCTCTACTCTTGGTAACATACATTCATACATACATACATACATACACATACATATAGACACGCCTGCATCCCGAAGGGGTAGGCAGAGGCATAGTTTACGCCCACATTTCACCTTATAGTTCTATCTCCCACGTAATAGGTGGTGAGACTATTGCCGTGTTAAAATTGACTAGTCGATTGTTATTTAACTGACAACCCTTCGAGTTTTTCTTCTCGACGCAATGGATCGCCTCTTACGACACCTTCGGGATAAATTAGGGTGGCGACTTTTGAACTCTTTCCCTTCGTCACAAGGGGCTAACTCTTGGTAAAGTTTGTAGATATTGAAATTTTGCTTGTATTATAAATGCCGATTTTTTATGCCACCACGGCGGTAGATAGGCAAACGGCGCAGAAAGTGGTCATCGTAGCCTATAGTAATAAGTATGTATTTTGATTTATCATATTTAATTCAATATAATATTGAAGTTGGTGCCATCAATATAATACCTACATAAAACTATGGGTTTATTTGGCGCCGACTTCAATATGATATTGAATTAAATATGATAAATCAAAATACATGTTACTTTGTGCTTAGTAAATTTTATTTTTCAGGATTTGCTTGAAGTCGGTTTTATTTTTTATTGAAAAATTTTTTCAATAGTTCCTACATTGTTTTCTTTATCAAGGTAACTCGTGTAACTGCGCACTATTTAATTGTTTACAATGGAACGTTTGTACTGAAAGTTTAGAATCACCGCACCGTTTGAAATAAATTTATTGCGGTTACATTAATTTTATTACCGCTTTACTGCGCATACTGCGACTATACCGCTACTGTATAATATTTATGTAGTACGTTGTTTAATAAGAGTCATTGAAAGTTTTTTTTTACGTGAGGGAAAATCCATCTTGGATGCTATGCCGGACTCCTACCGACTAAGAAACCTCACGTAACGTCTAACAGCCCCGGGTTAGCCCTCCGAAGGTTGTCCCATAATTCCCAACAGACATACGGCCACCACTGCGGTCTCCCCAGGGGGTGGTGCGGATGCCATCGCGCGTCTTTGGGGGGTTTCGGGTGCGATGCCGCTTTTTGGGGGTGTGTGAATCTCTCACGTCACGCTGCCGTCATGGGCTTGCTTCTGTAAGGACGGTGAGCAGCCCTCTCACCGTCCTCAGGCCCTCGGTCATGGAGGCCGATAGTCTTCGGCGAAGACACGTCGGCGGCGCCCAAGCCACCGACTGCGGAACACGGGTGGGAGAGTTCTATCCTGTTCCCGCCCCGCCGCCTCTTTACGAGGCAGGCCAATGACGGCAGCGTGTCGTGAGGGATTCACGCAGGCCCCCTTTAGAAGCGGGATCACGCCCGAAATCCCCCAAAGACGCGGGATAGCACCCGAACCGCCCCCTGGGCGAGGCCACAGTGGTGGCCGTAGGTCTGTTGGGTGTCCTGGGACATCCTTCCGAGGGCTTACCCGGGGCTCCCAACCATAGGCTGTTGGGCGTTACTTGAGATTTTTTAGTCGGTAGGAGTCCGGCATAGCATCCATGATGGATTTTCCCTCACGTTAAAAAAAAGCCTCGTGACGTACAGACAGGCAGACAGACGGATGGCGAAGTCACCCGTCAAAGTTTGTTTTTATTCTTTGGGTATAGAAGCCTAAAAAAGCCTTTACTACCAATGCACTTTGCTGTGTACGGTACGGTGGGTACGGGAATGCACCATATAGGAATTAGCCAGGAAGGTTTTAATATAAACTTTAATATGCCGCCTATGCCGCGTTTAAATATCTTATTTAACACGTGAAAGGATTAAAAATATTGTCGCTCGCCGCGATGTCGATGTCGACGTCTTTTTTCATGTTAGGTAGGTATAACATTGTGTTTGTTTTGTAAAAAGATTCAAATATACGACACATTTTGCGAATTCCTTTGAGCATTATCCCTACGAAAAGTATTCAATCTCAAATAGTACAGATACACGCAGTTACTGAACCTTTCAATTCATTTCGAAGTCAAACTTTCATTGAAAGCCTTCATTTCAGTATCAAAGTTGTTTTACAGGAAATTTCGGGAAATTCTAATCTTGGGTTTTCAGGACAACATATTCATGAAGTACCTAGGTACCTATCTTAAAACTTTGATTTTGATTTAATAACAGCAACTCTAATGACTGAATGGATTGGGCTGAAATAACACATGGCTACTTTTATTCCGGGAATATGATATCATGGGAAACGGGAACGGGTACCGAACTTCACGCGGGCAAAGTCGCGAGCATCACCTATTTAGAATATAATACTTACTTATTATTATTTTACTTACTTACATTTTCCAACTTACTGTATGTAGGTACCTACTCTGTTATATAAGCTCCTGCAACTCAAGTAGCTAAACGTCTATAAATCGGCAATATCCCGATTGCCATTTCTTGTACTCCTAGAATTTTTCTTTGCTATCGTCTATTATAGGATAATTTCATTTCATTATATTGAACCAAATAAACAAAATAAAAGTAAATGTTATACTGTAAAATTTTATCTACATATTGGAAATAAGCGTAATAAGCGTTGAAGCGCTCGTGGCCCCACGGACTCAGTGTTCTGTAAACGATCACTGCAGTAAGCAACTTTCACTATGGCCGGTCCATGGATGGGTGACCATCCATGTGATCACTTTGTGACATTTATTTGAGCGTTTCCGTGCTTCGGAAGGCACGTTAAGCCGTTGGTCCCGGTTGCCAGTAAAATGGCAGTCGTTAAGCTAAGTTGAAGGCTTTATTTCAACAGCAGGCAGTCACAACCTGCGCCTGTCCATTTAAACACGGCAATACGGCTCACCACCTACTACGTGGGACAAATTATACAAAGGTGAAATGTGGGCATATAATATGCCTCTGCCTACCCCTTCGGGGATAAAGGCGTGACCATATGTAGGTATGTATGTATGTGAAATATTTATACCTACCTAGACTTAAAAGAAAAATTGGGTTATCGGTTTTTCGTTAGTTGAAGAAATAAACCAAGACCGTATACCTACCTACTCTCGCCGATTATAAGAATATAAGGCAGATGAAGCTTACCGAACAAGAAAGTGAGGCCAAGGAATCAAAATACTGAATCCAAAAGTAAATACCTACGTGAATAATATCGTCATATTGTATAGTATCGTGCATTGTCGCGATAAATGAGAAATCACACGTTACTTGGAAAGTGTTCAGCACTGCCGCGTTACAGTAGGTACTCACTTTCGAATCTAGTAAGGTATTAGCTTTCTTGGCCTCACCTTTTTGTTCGCAAGCGTCGTGCCTTTATTATTAGTTCTATAATATGTGGTAAATACACTCGCGATTTAGGTATCAACAATATTGAGATTGCCTTTTCTTGTAATATTTTTACATCAGTAGGTACCTACATTATATTTTGCTATCTTCTAGCATATTTTCATAATACTTTACTGTAAAATTTTATCTACTGGAAATATAAAAGGATAATGGAAACGCGGTTTCTCTAGCTAGAAGAACTGCACCAAGATCTACCTAGTTTAAAATCCTATTAACCTACTTTTGCACAAACTGAGTAGTAGATCAAATGTTTGCATGATTGGTTGCTGCGCTACCCTTGATATATTTTTACTGTATAGAAAAGTAATGGAGAAAACGCGAAGATATTTCATAGGTAGGTACCTACTTCGGTAGTGTTAGGTTAGGATGTGGCAATCTCTGCTCTGCTCTGCCTCGCTTAGGTTTCGGGTCCAAAATTCAAAATATCCAGTCAACACAATATTGGATATCATCCTGCAAAGACCCAAAAGCTGGCAGTTTCCCAGCGAATAGGAATCGCTATTCAAAGGGGGAATGCTGCCAGTCTCTTGGGCACAATGCCACGGGGGCCTTGTTTAGATTTAGTTTAGTTTTTATATATCTACTTTTATTGTAAATAGTTTGCTTCGTTTAGTTAGTAATAATGTAAATATATAGAAACGTAATAATTATTCAAATTGTATACGAAAGTTATGTAATAAACTCTTAAAGTTGTCCTACAAAATATTGTATGTAATTATGTTGTGAACTTTGCCTAATTGGGTAGGCCTCAACGATTTGGAATGACAGTCGACCGTTGCACTACAGCTGTAGCATAAATGATGTAGGCAGAGCATGAACGTTATATATTTTCGTTTTGTCCGTGATTATTTTAGCCCATTTATTCGGAACTACCTAGAAAGTTTTGATTTGACGTAAAGTGGTAGAATCATAGAGCAGTGAGTCAAAAGTCCTTTATAAGGAATGTCAAAAGTAGCGCTAAGTGCCCTTAGGAAGTCCTTAGCTATCAGGATCAAATAGAATGAAGTCTCGATTTGATCATCACTCATCTCGGTAAGATTCACCTTAACCTTTAAGTATGGACGTCAATTTTTTTTTTACACAACTGTGGACGTGGAGCCTCACAGGCTCCTATATGCACACCCATTTTTTTTGGGGAAATTTATGTTAGATCATTTTACAACTGATTGAATATTAAAGTTATGGGATTTAGCAATAAAATAACGTGATTAAAATAATATATTTATATTGAGAAAATTAAAGAAATTTTAAAAATCAAATATTATGGCCATTTTTAGTCTAAATCTACTTAGGTTACAATTTTAGATATTAAAAACAGCCAAACTTATTTCTAGAATAAATTGGTCTTTTTTTCTCAAAATATAATATATAAAAAAACAAAAACATAAAACACCTACTTCAGGAAACCAATACCTACAAAAAAAATTGACAACCGTCTAATAACGTAAATTTATTGGCAGTCAGTGCACATAGGTATAGAACATTGGAGACACACAGGTTTGCTGCACCGAACACAAACATAGGTAGTAATCCTATGTTTTTTCGCGGGACAGATTCTACATTTGTCACTCTCATGATTTTGTGTCAGTTCGGACTCCAATATAAAAAAAAATCTTCAATATTCTCTTCACTGACAGACTGATGCAAAGCTAACAACAACTCACTCACTTCTTGTTCGAAAGAAGGATCTTCTGCACGAAAAGTTTACTAACAGGGCCCTGAACAGAACCCGTTGATAGTCGTTTTGATTTAGAACTACTGGCTTCATTATTTTTTGACATTTTGTACTACAAAATCTGAAAAAATATAATCGCCCTTATAAAATACATCGTAGGGCAACAAGGGACGTGTAGCCTGACAGGCTCCGGTCCATATTTTGATGGTTATTACTCACGTAATATTCATCTATTCATCGGCAGACGCCACCTCCTCCCTCGTTAGTAGTTTTGCAACTAAATCAAAAGCTACTGAGACCCTCAATCTCGGGGAGCCGGGGGAACTAGGTAAAACTAACAAAACGCAAACATCGTGTAGCCTGTGAGACTCCACGTCCATACTTAAAGGTTAAGATAAATTTAATGAGACCAGTGATGATCAAATAGAGCATCCATCCTAGGTCGGTAAACTCATATCAATTATTGAGTTATAACTACCTGGTAACTTTCAAAGACAGCCGTAGCCACTAGAATTTCTACAGAATACTAAATACAGAGTCATCAATAGATAGTAATATTTTTTGCAACGGCAACTTAAATTACTTTGTGCTCTTCTAATTTGTAAAAGGATTCAATTGGGCAGTGAACGAAACGACTTGACTACCATTTCTTAATCTTTAAAGTAAAAAATAAACTATTGTGCGACATTCTTTCTTATTCTTTTTTTGTGGACATTTTCGTACGTCATCTCGCCCAAATTAAATTGAATAAATAAATAAATATTTGTGGACAATCTGACACAACATCATCTAGCCCAGGCAGTCTGAAAGCTGCTCTATTATAAGCTTGTGCTATAGCTTGTACAGTTGTCTATATCCCATAGACAACTGATACAAACATATTATAGATAGATAAAAAAATTAACCCAGACACTGAACAAATCAATGTGCTCATCACACAAAGATGTCCTGTATGGTAAACGACCCCACGACCTCCAAACCCGTAGTCAGGCAGACCACTGAACCAATAGGTCAGTCATTAATATAAGTAGGTGACTGATACCTATATAAATCTATTTTATGTTTTATATAAACTGATAAATAAATAATCTATAAAACGTACCTAGGTTTTTTTAAAAACACGTGCATGTTATACCTACATCGAAAATATCCAAACTGCGAAACAAATATTTGCGGATCACTCGATAACTGGCTACACCTTTAGGTATATACAACTTCATTGTTAACAGTTATCGACAGAAAACAATCTCGCAAATTGCTTATTTTTAGCCAAATTCTTTATAGTCAGCATGCGGTTAACTAAACCATAAAATTGAGATCTGGAAAGTATCAGACTAATATTTATGTTCAATGATTAATAGCACTATTGTTTCGGGATTGGGTATGCTGTTAAGCAAAAGGTGAGCTGCAAACTGTCTGTGGGATAGACGAGATGTACGTTTTGTACAGCTCGCGCCAAATAACTTTGTTTCTATGAAGTTCGTTCGTTCGCGCCCCAATTATGCAATAATGGGTATTATCAAAGATAATATAATAGTATTACATACAGATCGGCAACTCCCTGCCTCCCACCTGAGTAAGCTTCCCCATCCCCCCACCAAAATTAATGTGTCGATTCCCGTGTCAGTACTTGAGAGTGTCAATGCGTTGCATTACGTATTACTGCCTAAGTGCTTTGGGCTATTGCTTTGGTTTAATTTGTGCTCAGCCGAGGGTATATTTGAAAAAAAGTACCTACATACATGAGATTGCGTTCTGTTCCTTAATATTTTGTTTCCATAGCTCACTAGCTATGCTATTAGCTATTCTAGGGTCACTACCCTAGAATATTCACACACACATTGAAGCTTGATTTAAGCATTCACATTACGTCTATATTAGTGTGGGTGAAAACGAACATTTTTGTATGGAATTTCCACCCTGTGGTATTATGAAAATAAACTGCTGCTGCTGCATTTGTTAAAAAAATTACATGCCGTATTGTCCGGCGAAACATGCTGTAACTGTAGACTACATATAAGAACAAGTCATCCATGTTTCTTGTACCTAATAAACTATCATTCATTCATTCATTCATTGCTGAGGCGGGAGGGGCATCAAACCCGCTTCAGCTGCGCAGTAGCACAGTATAAAGAGAACTACTACTATCTACTACTTTATCTAAGAGAACTACTATGATCTGTCTGCTGTGGCAGTAGTTTTTTCTCTGATACCTATTATTGCATAATTGGGGCGCGAACGAACGAACTTCATAGACGCAAAGTTATTTGGCGCCAGCTGTACTAAATGGTTGAGTTTAGTCGTTACAGTCAGACAAACAAAGCATGAGATGATTATGCACCGGTGTTTAATCTTGTAAGCCGACTGCAGTATATTCGCGCCTTCGTTGCGGGCAATACGCGCACACGCATTCTAGTTTTCGGCCCCATCTTCTACCGCTTAGAATCTTACGGCTGAGTTATACCAATTGACCGTAATATACTGTGTTTATGAGTGGCAGGTGTGTAGTTTTACAAATAGTTCTCTTCTAAAAGTTTCGTACGAGTTTTTAAAAAGTGAAGTAACAGTGTTTGTTAATTGGTTAATGTTTTTTGTATTTTAGAAACGACATAATGAATTTGAAGTTGAACAACGATGTGAAAAGTTCAATTAACGGTGACAAGTCCCCTGAATCTATTGTGAAGGTACTTAATATTTTTACAAATAGCATAATTACATAATTATTTTGGTTTAAAGGAGAGCCGTAGGGACCTATTACAAAATGACCCGCAATACTTAAAAAATGCTTGAGGTAAGTTTTCGCTGCAAAACTATGCTCAAGCATTTAAGTTTACAGAAACGTTAGAATTCGACCCTTATTACAAAAATATTCTATTTAAATTTATTGACTACTAGATAAACGTAAAATTCCTTTAATTCCAACACAACAAAGTAGGTAGATATTATAGAAAAAAAAAACCATAGTAAGTACCCAAACGATGTATTTTATTTACACTTTTTGTTAAACTTCAACGTGACAGTACAATTTAGGTACTGATGAATGTCTTCACACATTTGGACATCTTATTCCGTGGTGAGATTTAGAATTCCCATACAAAATTGAAGTGGGTCGAGAGAGCTCACTGTAATTTTTATCAACAATGCCAAAGAACCGTCAGAACTGCCCTTGATAAACCATGTAAGTAGATCCCAGACTCCAACGTTGAGAATGCAGATGCAAGTAGGACTTAACATAAATAGAATTGTATGACAATGAAACTGTTTTAATAAGTCCAATCATGGTATACCTAGATACTAAATTTCAGGATCTTTGAATCTTGGGTGAAATTCCTTCATCACCCAGGATGTGATCTTAAACATTTATAGCTAAGAACTATCTCAATCACATCACCTTTCTAACGAATAAAAAACTGCTTAATTTTTTTAACCTGAAAAAAATTCTGCATGGATGTTATGCCGAACTCTTACCGACTAAAAACCACACGTATCCAACCTAAAGCCTATGGTTGGTGACTACCGAGATCCTTCCGAGGGCTTACCTGGGACTCCAGGTAAGCCCTCGGAAGGATACCCCAGGACCAAACCGCATCATAATTGGTTCACCTGTTGAACAGCTATGATGCCATAGACAGATACACAGGTTAAATTTATAACACCCGTCGTTATCGTAGAGGGTTTAAAATATAATGAGAAATGAGTGTTTAACAGACATAATGGATTCCTAGTATCATAAGTTTAAAGCGTAGAATTTATAATGATCTACTTTTATTCTGTACTTTGTTTTAGCTCTTTTTTTGCTCTATTCTGCTAAAAAATAGAGTAGTGACTCACTCAAAGTCAAAAGGAGCATGGGGCTGATAGTTATTTTGTTATTTGGATGGACCCTTCTTAACGTAATTCACGCAAGATTATTTCAATTTCGTTCGTAGGACCACAAAATATCTATGAATTGTGGTAGGACTGTTACTAGCGTATAAAGCATTAAATGGCATGGATACAATTTCATGAAATGAAGGCAATTGACCATTCAGACAGTTAGCCTTTTCGAAAAATTCCCACTTAGAGAATTTGTAGTACAAAGAATGAGGCCGCTAGATGGGTACCTAATCGGTAATTCAGAATATGGTTTTTAGAGAATGTCTACCCAATGGTCTGTGTGATTTTATATTAGCTAGACTGGCATAGTTACAGTCTGTTACGGCTCCGCTGAGTCTCTACAAACAAGTACCTCCTAATAACATTTTTAATCAAAATCATTAGATCTGCTGACAGTAACTGCAATAAAATCGTCAACATGTGAAAATTGGAAATGTGTAAAGTCTGTACATTATAAAGTTTTCATAAAACCCGATTACTTCCTTGCCTACCTAATTTTAAAAGAAGAAAATGGTATTACTATGTATTTTAGGTCATCAGGTTCCGATGTTTTCGTGTCTCTGTCACCTTGATTTCTCTAAATTTTAAGTTTGTTTGTAAAGCACAAGACATATTGTGGAAGTTGAATGTATTATTAGCTTAGGTATTACTATTCTAAGGTATTGGCGTAGTACTATTAGTTATTTTGCGGTATTATGCCAATTTAAGTAGGGCCTTACTGGCACATCATTAGTAGCCGAGCACTTGTTCGGAGCCTGAGGTTATTTCTTTTCCTATTCTCCTCTCTCCAGTTGGCAACAACCCGTATGTCATAATCAGACAAATGACCAAAGCTGGACAATATATGTGATAAAAAATAAGTAAATACCTATATTGATGAAATTTTACATGCCCAAAATTCTCGTGAAACTAGATCAAGGCTGCAAAGCTGAGCCCAAAATTCTTGCAGCTCCATCACTCACTTATAAACTGGAGTTGAAGAGAATGAATTCATTACTTATTAATGGCGGATAACGTTTCTCTCACGTCGGAAAAACATATTAATTGCAAAAAGTTTCCGTAAAAGGGGGAAATGGAAAGGTTTTTAAGTTTTAATGACGTCAGACACTTGGATCAGGTTCAGGTTCTGCGTGGTGAATATTACAGAGGATAAAAGTTTTGAAAAATCGTGCCTTCGTGTTTTAAAAGTTAGACACATAAAATATTTATCTATCCTAGGTATATTAAATGAGAGCATCGTTTTTCTTGCATATTATGCACCAATTTTACCCTAAAATCAGCGATGTGTCAAGGCAACCAAGAGGGTTTGTGAAATTGAAGCTCTTTTTTTAACGTGAGGAGGTAACATCCGTCAGGGATGCTATGGCGGACTCCTACCAACTAAAAAACCTCACGTAACGCCCATCAGCGTATGGTCGGGAGCCCCGGGTAAGCCCTCGGAAGGATGTCCCAGGACACCCAACAGACCTACGGCCACCACTGCGGCCTCGCCCAAGGGATCCCGCGTCTTTGGGGGGTTTTGGGTGTGATCCCGCTTCCAAGGAGGGTGTGCGACGCATGAATCTTTCACGTCACGCTACCGTCATGGGCCTGCTTCTGTAAGGACGGTAGGTGAGCAGCCCTCTCACCGTCCTCAGGCCTTCGGACATGGAGGCCGATAGTCTTCGGCAAAGACACGTCGGCGGCCGGCGCCCCACTGCGGAACTCGGGTGGGAGAGTTCTCTCCCGTTCCCGCCCCACCGCCTCTTTCACGAGCATGACTTGCTCGCAGAAAGAGGCGACGCACGTCCAGACTCACTATAAGGACCTGGCATTATTGCACCCACGCCGTGCACTCCACCAGCGTATGGAGCGCTGTGTCATCACTGCGGTCCTCGCAGCGCTGATACTCGGCCGTGGTTTCCCGTTGTCTTCGCCTCAGATACCTACCGAAGCACCGTGCCCGGTAAGTATCTGTGACAACCGGTAGGTGAGAGCACCGTGTCTCCTCTCCAGCCACTCGTTCATGACTGGTCTGACGGCTGCGATTGTGGCGAATCCATGTGTTGGTTGCTCAAATCGCACCTTCCATGTTTCCACGGTTTCTTAGTGGTGCAGGGACCGCTGAGCCTCGATTTCTCGAGACGCAGGCCTTTGGCTCCGCTCCAGCGTGTCCTTGCGCCATCTAAACAGTGACGCAAGGGCTCTCGCTTCCAGGTCCCATGGAGGGGTCCCGGCTAGATGCCGCCTCACTTGAGATCGTGCGGTATTCCCTTATCACAGACGTCCACTAGTTTGTTATATTTTGAGACATATTCTGAAGCTAACGCTTATAAACGGGACTCGTTATCGACTTGGGCACTCTACCTCCAGAACAGCGTAGCACAGGTCAGTAAAGAAGTATTATCCCACTAAAATATTATGCCAAAAGACGCAACTTCGAGTCCTGCTCTAGACTTAGTATTATTTTTTCACATTTTAATGATCTACTTAGCATAGGTACTAACTTTCTTCAGCTTAACTTTATCCTTTCAAATTTTTTTTCCAGAAATATGATGTAAGTGAGCATAATGTATTCTCTAAAAAAGCATCTAATTATACTGTTTTCCCTTTGTTCTCTATTTACAAGGAGGATAGGTGAATCCATTATTCTAATCTTATTACCCCGGCGAATAAAGTTTACAAGAAACGGCTTTGCTAGTCAGAGTATGTAGATAAACGATGTTTTGAATATGTATTAAAGGGAAAACGTTATTAAATGTTTCAAAGCTTACATAATTTAATAAATTACTTTGTCGAGGCATCAGTTAAATCCTCTTTAACCTTGTTATAAATACAAGTTAGATTCTACGAGTGCTGTCAGTTTATACAACTTAGATATTCTGAAATTCTATATAGGTACAAACCTACTTTAGTAATTTCTACAAACATAATTCTCGAAATTATTTATTTAAGCGCTAAATGAATTAGGTGAAGTACTCGTAGCACCGCTTTTTTTAACGTGAGGTAAAAATCCAACATGGATGCTATGCCGGACTCCTACCGACTAAACACCACACGTATCCTACCTAACAGCCTACGGTTGGGAGCCCCGAGTAAGCCCTCGGAAGGATAACCCAGGACTCCCCATCGTAGCACCTCTAGCCCAGTACAATTTCAGCTTCATATTGGAAGGTACAGTACAGATAGACTATTCACAGACAGACATTTCACAGACATTTTAACACAACGCTATCTGATCGATCTCAAAGTAAGCTAGGAATAACTTGCTTGTGTTATGAGTATCAGACCACGAATATTAATACTTATATACTTTTAAATAGAAACATATTATACATAGAAACACCCAGACTCTTGAAACAAACATTTTATGGGTCACACAAATATTTGTTTCCGGTGGGAATCGAACCCGATATCACTACCGACCGCGCCACAGAGGCAGTCAAAAGCCAGTGTTGTGTGTGTCGGGAGTTTGCCTTCCGAAGGCGTACCCGTGGCTGCCGACCGTAAGCAGTTGCATGGGCACTGTATGGTTTTGTCGGTAGGAGTCTGGCATAGCATCCATGAGTTCCACACGCGAAAAAAGTTTAGTGTTGTGTAAACGATTACTGCGTTAAGCATCGTTCCCTGCTGCAGCTCATGAGATGTGTGACTACTTTGTAGCATTTGTGTCCCCCCCCCCTCTTACTTCTAAACTTAGAGAATGATAAATCTAAAAAAAATATATGATGTACATTGCCATAAAAAACTACCAACGAAAATTAGTTTGAACGAGATAGAGCTGGTAGTTTTTTTTTAATACGTCATAAATCGCAATTTTCGGTTACTGAAATCACTACCACTGCGAACGTGTTAAAAAATCAGTCAAAGTTACAACGAACTATAAGAACTTTTATATTATGTTACTTGCGGCTGCGAAACCCTTCATGGGCGAGTCCAACTCGCACTTGGCCGGTTTATTTTACTTTATAAAATTCAATCTGGAAACCAACTCTAGAATACGATAATAATAGTCTAGATCCCAGAGCAGCGAATGCGAGCGACCACTGCTTGCGGTAGGTACTTGTTAGAAGATTAACAAGACTATTCAATTGTGGTGTAATCACTAGCCAGTGTAATTTAGGCCTGTGTGCCTACCACTGGAAATCTATTACGCTGTGTTCATAACTAAGGACTTCGAAACTGTCAAAGTGTAGATATCGTAGACTGGCTTCGATAATGATTGAAAATGTTTAAGTGTACCGTCAGCTTGTTACTGAAAGATGACTTAGGTGATATTTTGACACTTGAAATAGACGTCTTGATGATGGTTTATCATCACCTGGTTGCACTCTGATTGTGATAAATTCGCCTAAAATCCGTGTAGGTTGTATAAGTTGTTACAGGTTTACCCACTTCTGACTAATACATTAAATGCGAAAGTTTGTGAGTGTGGATGTGAGGATGTTTGTTACTCTTTCACGCTCGAACGGCTGAACGGATCTGGCTGAAAATTTGTACAGGGATACATTAGATTCACTTTTTATCCCGAGAATAAGTTCCTACTGCAAGCGGGAACGGGAACAAATTTCAACGCGGGCAAAGCTGCGGGCATCAGCTAGTAATATTATAAATGTGAAAGTTTGTGAAGATGTTTGGATGTTAAGATGTTTGGATGTTTGTTACTCAATCACGCTCTAACGACTGAGCGGATTGGGCTGATACAGAGATAGCTTATAGTCTGGAATAACGCTGCTTTTCATCCCCGGAATACGTTCCCACGGGAAGCGGGAACGGCTACCAAATTTCACGCAGGCGAAGCCGCGACCATCATCTAGTTATACATAATTCAGTTACGAATAGAGAACGGTCGCCAATTATCTGAGCTTAGTGTTAATGGTTATTTCAATTAAAGGGTACCTTCTGCTCAGAAATAACGTCCTCCATGACCGAGGGCTTGAAAACGGCGAGTTGACCAGCGCCGTTCTTCAAAAGCAGGCCAGAATGGTGGCACCAATTACCATAGTCTTTTTATAACATACTAGCGGACGTCACGCGGTTTCACCCGCATAGTTCCCGTTCCCGTGGCAATACGGGAATAAAATATCCTATCTTTACCGCAAAGAGTGCAGCTTTCCAACAGTGAAAGAATTTTTCAAATCGGTCAAGTAGTTCCGGAGCCTATTCGTTACAAACAAACAAACAAAAAACAAATCTTTCCTCTTTATAATATTAGTATAGAAAGAAATAATTTCACAACATTAGCATAAATAAACGAAGTTCCTATCAAAATAAAACCAGATAAATGAAAAATTTTAAATAAAAAATGGAACCGACTTCATATAAATCCTTAAAAATAAAATTTCCCTAGCACATAGTAATATGTATTTTGATTTATCAGATTTTATTCAATATCATATTGAAGTCGGCGCCAAGTAAACCCATAGGTTTATGTAGGTATTATTAATGGCACCAACTTCAATATTATATTGAATAAAATCCGATAAATCCAAATACATATTACTATGTGCTAGGGAAATTTTATTTTTAAGGATTTATATGAAGTCGGTTCCATTTTTTATTTAAAATTTTTATTTTTTTATTTTATGTGACGGGTGGACCGAAAAGTATTTCTATCTAGGTGTAAAGTTCTCATCAACACAAATCAATCAAGCCGAAACACATGGTAACTGCTGTAAATAGTTAAGGAATTCCCTCGACTGTCTTTCAGTTCCATCATCAGATCGACTCCAGACCTTCATTGAATTTTAGTACATTAAAGCACTTAATCAAAAAGTTAACAAACGCACTAGTTGTCCCTACAATTTTCGGTGGTTGCCCTCAATTTCTCCTGGATTCCAGCATCAGATCCTGATACCCTGGATATGGGACCACCTCAGAAGTAGCTTCTTTCAAACAAAAAAAGAATTTTCAAAATCCATCCATAATTGGCGCCGCTATCGCGTAACATACATACAAAAAAAAAAAAAAAAAACATAGCGTACGAATTGAGAACCTCCTCCTTTTTTTGAAGTCGGTTAAAAAAACATAGCGTACGAATTGAGAACCTCCTCCTTTTTTTGAAGTCGGTTAAAAGATGAGAGATATCAGATGTTTGTTTTAATAATAATTACCAGTAAATTTAACGAATGGGCTTTAAAGAATTTACATTAATTATATCTAAGCCATAAATTCTTACGTCGTTCCAAATGACACCCATTGTTTTCATTGCGTAGTTGAATTACCATTAAAGTTCGTTGTTGATGGCTTGCAGCTTTACAGTTTGAAATTGTTTTAACCGTCATAAGTTATTTATTTCATAAACACAGTAACTATGTTGAAATATTATTCATGTTTAGTAGGTAACGTATTTCTATCAAAATAGTTTAGCGTTTATGAATTCTTCTGAAAAGTTGTTTCTATCATCATGCATTTCATTAAATATTTTTAAATTCTACATTTAATTATTTAAAATGAATTAAAAATGTCAAATTAGTAATTAAATAAGTTAAAAGGTCAATATAATTTAATAAACATTCATTCCATTTAAAATATATCATAAAATTATTACCGACCCATATGGCCTAGGCATTGGGTGGGTAAATTGTACTTATATGATAGTAATGTTGCTTACTTATAAAAAAGTGCATTTTCTAAATTTCCCTAAAATATAACAAGACAATAAAACGTTTCAATGTCATTTCTCTATTTTCATTTTATCTCCATCTTTGAAACTACAAACTTTGTTAGCAACAACGAAGAATCCTTAAAGTTTCGATCAAGTTCATTAGTCCGTCCTCTTTTACCTATAGGTACATCTACAGTTTCTCTCACAAAGTAAGTGTTGATCATTTACAAAGTATTTTACTAGAAGTTATCAATCATAATGACGACAAAGTTGGACAGCAAAATGTCTAAACGAATGTTTTCGAGGTTCTTCATATATTACACAAAAAGAGGGCATACTTTTTTCTCATTTATTTCTGACATGAGATGGGAGAAAAATTATTAAGAGCGTAAATTCGGTTTTCAAATTTCTTTACGATCGTAAGAAATCAGCCGGCGCGGCGCACATAGCCGTATAGTGCCAATTGTTGCTACTAACAAGTTTGATACTTTTGTTTTCCTTGATGTATTACCGGTGTCATATTCTTAGTCTAAGCGTTCATTCTTTTAATTTAATTTTTATGTTAGTAATATTAGTTAATAATTATTGATTATTTTATTGCAAATTGATTGATATTAAGTAGTGATAGACACTGACATCATAAAATTAATAAAGTTGACATTTATTTACCTAACTAATATCAATATTGCAATTAGAAATACTGAACCGAAGGAACCGACGTGCATGGATGAAAAGAAAAATGAAAGTTGAAGAAACAAGTGAGGTGTGTATGGAGCGTGCCGTGTGGCGCTCGGTTCTTTCTGCCTACCCCGCAAGGGATTTGGCATGAAAATAGTATAGTATATAATACACACATACATGAAAACGGTCCACAAGTTTATTTTTAAAGTATCTAAATATACGAAAATTGTAGAAAGTAATGGACAATATTCTATTTTACACTATAAATATTTAAATTTGACAATAATCATAGTTAAAAACAATAATATTAACGTAGCAATGCGCAGGCGCTTGGCATGGTACGATGTTTTGCTGCCTACTGCAGATTCAGTGCTGGCAGGAACGTATATTTTAATAAATAATCAATAAATATTGTTGGATATTCTCACACAACATCATCTAGCCCAAACTAAGCTATAATCTTGAGCTATGGGATCTAAATCTAATCTTAATTGATAGTAGGTGTTTTTCATTTACAACAACCAAATATTTATTAAGAGGTATGTGCATAACAATGCACATCGCCAAGAAAAAGCCATTCCGTATCGGCATTGATAGATTATTAGATACCTACTAAGATGAATTTTGGGAGGGACCGAACTGAGTTTCTTGGGGTGTTCTTCTCAGTTTGTAGCATTTCCGAAAAAATGTTGACAAACCTATTTTTTTTTAAATTTCAAAGGTAATAAATTTTATTTTATTTTATTTTATCGGCTCTTTCTGGGCTCAATCATTTTGAGCAACAGACATTAGTCGTAAAAATTTAACAATTTAGGTTCCATCCTCGTAGTCCAGAACTCGTCGTCTTGTGAAATATTTACTGTGCTTATGGGCAAATTAGTGTTCAGTCTACACCGCAAATCGATAAATGTTGGCTTGACAGAAAGTAATTTTAATACAATTCATTAAAAATATTTATTATATACACAAGATGACTAGAAGATAAAATAAACGCAGCTTCTCACTTGATTTGAAGTTGGCCTTGGATTTTAAATACCAGTCATGCTTTGTAAACAGATCCGTTTTTCTCCATAATTTAATTTTATCATCTGCTATGGCTTGTTCCACATCCATGTATATAGGGACTGTTCTAGGTTAAATTGATTGATTGATTGGTTATTAGGTCGTCTACAACAAGGTTCTTTAGCAGTGGTGAGACCACGCCCCCTTGTGGACAACCTTTGGCCATGGCTGCGCACTGGTTTCTGCTTGTCTGTAGCTTTAAAATGAGTTTGTTTAGCATTTTATTTATTTATTTATTTATTTAGCCCACCAACAGTTGATACAATGAAACATTTGTATAATGAAACAGTTACAATAAGCTTACATACTAAGAGCGGATACGAATTTCATACACAAAGAATAGATAATTGTAAGCAATTAACTAAAAGCTCAACCTCTTACAGGCAGGCATGGCATGCAAAATTACCATAATGTTATAATACTCTTAACCTAACGTAGATATCTTATTTCTTAAATATAAAAATGAAAAATAAAATGAAAAGTTTATGCAGTCAGTGTGAGTTCATAGCTAAGAAGTGCCACACTTGTCCTTCAGCTTATCATCTATCACTCTCTTAAACTGGTACTGCGAACTATTGTGCAAATCCACAAATTCACCATTATCATTCAATAGCCTGCTCATTTGTGGTATAGCTGAACCACTGCCCAGGACGTTTCTCCTGTGCGGCGGCACGAGTGGTTTGATATGACTACGAGGAATTCTGGACGGAACATTAAACTTTATTTGACTGAGAATATGGGGACAATCGATACTGCCTCTCACTAACTTAAAAAGAAACATGAGGTCAAGCAAGTCTTTTCGGGAAGTGAGAGACATAAGGTTAAATAGTTTTAGTCCATCATTATAGTGTCTCTTTTTTCGATTGTCTCCTTTATCCAAATGTCTCAGAAATCTTTTTTGCACACGTTCAATTCTTAGAGAATGAACTGCAAAATGAGGCCTCCAAACCACACTGTTATATTCCAGTATGCTCCTGACCATAGTGTTGTATAAAAGAATCTTTGTGCTCGTTTTGCGGAACTCCTTTCCATTTCTGATAATGAACCCCAACATTTTGTATGCCTTGGCAATGCAAGCTTCGATATGGGGTAGAAAAGATAGTTTGGAGTCCATTAGAACACCAAGGTCTCTGATGGTGTCTACTTTCTCTATGGGTATGCCATCTACGCTGTATGAGGTAGTTAACTTACGTATCTTTCGCGTGAACGTTATACATAAGCATTTCCTAAGATTTAGCTGCATACCGTTGGCGGCACACCAGGATACAACCGAATCTAGATCGCGCTGCATTAAATAAGCATCGTTTGTGGAGCTTATCACTCTCAAAAACTTCAAGTCATCCGATGATTGATGCAGATGGCCTGGGAGATCGTTAATAAATATTGAATAGAAGCGGACCCAGATGAGAGCCCTGAGCCACCCCTGAAGTGATTTTATATGATAATGACTTAAAACCATTAGCGACCACAAAGAAGGAGCGATTTGTCAAATACGATTCCAGCCATTTGATAATTACGTTGCTAAATCCATATTCGGAAAGTTTGCGCAACAGCAGTTCATGGGGCACGGTATCGAAAGCTTTACTAAAGTCCGTGTATATTACATCTACCTGTGCCGATGAATCTATGGCACTCGACAATGACTCTATGAAAGTGACCAAATTGGTGTTTGTAGACCTACCCCGCACAAATCCATGCTGGCACTCAGTAAGAAACCGGGAGAAGTAATTCTGTATGTGAGGACATAACAGCGACTCAAAAACCTTGCAAATCGTTGACAATATTGATATCGGCCTATAGTTACTTGCAATACTCCGGTCATTACCCTTATGTATGGGGATTACTTTGGCTTGCTTTCATTCATTGGGGAAGCAACCAGTCTGTAGGGAGCTGTTAAAAATAGTACATAAGGGAATAGCAAGTTGTTTTGCACACGATACAAACACAATTGGTGGTATACCATCCGCACCAGATCCCTTTGAAACATCTAAAGACCTTAGTTCATCAAAGACAACCTGGCTGTCTAAAATTGGACCTGAAAAGCAACTACTGCTACACGGAGCACACAAGTCGATGTTTGCAACCGGGTATTGCGTCTGGTTATTAGACTTGTATACCGACGCAAAATATGATGCAAAAACATTACAAATATCCGGTCCCGAAGCCGCAGTGTTAAGGCCATCACTTACAGAATCCGGATAGGCGTTTACCCCAACACGCTTAGATTTTAGGAAAGACCAAAAATGCTTCGGATTTCTGTTTATATTACTCTCTACAGTATTCAGATAGGATTTATAGCATTCCTTGGTTAACCGTTCGTAACGTTTAGAGAGAGTTTTCAGACAGATTTGGTCTAAGGGATTGTGATAGATTTTATATCGCCTTCTAGTATTTTCCTTTTCCCTAAGGAGTCTTTTCAGATCGCCATTAAACCAAGGGGGATATCTCGTCATTTTTTGAGGCTTCTGCAGAGGTGAATACAGTTTTACATCTGTCCATAACACATCATAAAGTACATTAACTATTTCATTGATATTATTACTATTTCCAAACACATTCGGCCAGTCTATATTCTCCAAATAATTGCACATCAAATTTTATCTATCCATTCACTGACTACCGTGTATACTCGGTGTTTTGCCAGTGCCGTGGTTATGCTTCTTATGTCGAAAGCTCCCTCTATGTTTATGAAAGTGCCGAGGCACATTGATTGATTGATTCTGGATGACCTCTTCTATTTTGTGTACTACTGCATGTAGTGCTGAGTCTGTAGACTTGCCGGGGGCATTATGCGCGTTGGTTGGAATGCAGTGGCTTATTTTGAAGGGCCGTCCCTCGTTTGTCTCTGTCACACAATCTTTCCAGAGTTTTTAGCAGGAAAGACGAAGGGCTTATCGGTCTTTATAACCAGAGGTCTGAATCACAAACATAATCCCTTTACCGGGTTTTGGTATAAATATCACTTAGACCTCTCTCCACAGTCTGGGTCACAGTCCCATTCACAGACAATATCAACTTGTGTCCTCCCCCATTTTATCACTGCAGGGAAGACTTCATCCTGTCCTGGAGATTTGAAGGACTTGAAGCTGTTAATTACCCATTCAGTTTTTTGTAAGTTGACAGAATAGATTAGAACAGGTCTTGCGAGCTCCCACTGGACTTCTTCTGTGGATACGCTTTCCACCAGCCACATGAGTGTCTGCAGCAATTGGCATTCTGGGATGTGCGTTTGTATCAAAATACTCTCGGCTTCTTTTCATGATAGTTAACGTTAGTAGAATGATGTAGTGGTAATTTATATATTATTACTTCATTGTTTTCGAGTAATTAAGTGATTTAGTGGTCATTATATAATGTTAATTTGCCTTTGAAAATGTCGGAAGGTTCCACCAAGTGCCATCAATCAACAGTATAATTAATTCTTTTCATGTGTAATAAGTCAGGCCGCCGCGCCGTCAGGTTTCTTTATAGATACGGACAGTTCTGTCACTTGTTTGGCTAGTATTAGTCTGACTCTATCAGAGGTTTCTCCAAGACTTGGTACTTTTGTATCTCAGTCGCTACTTGTATTTTGCTTTAGCGGCTTTATAGTCGTCCCAATCCTGGTCTGGTTCCTCACAGGTGTTCCATAATTACCACTTATGAAAATGGTGTGTATGTTATTATAAATAGGCCACACGAATAGTGACTACCTGCCTTGCGTATAATACCTACACCTACGCTGTTCGTGAAGAAAATAGTGCAACTGTAAAAGCTTATAACTTGGTCAGTTTTCGTTAGTTTCATTAATTTTTTTTAATACAGTATTTTGAAGCAAAACTCTAGTCGGGGTGTCTGAGTTTTGCACTATACAAAAGTTCACGTTGCATATCGACCATAAATATTTATATATATATTATATTATATTATACGTCACAAAGTACTAAGATTGTTTGGTCACGCTAGAATTAGACTATTTTTGTTCATTTTTTCGTATTCAAAAATGGAACATCGAGCGACATGACCACTCTCTGAGAGCCTCTCGGCGGTACTAAATCGTATTTGTTCGCGTTTCTGCATTTATAGGGGTTCACAAAATACTTTGTAAAAAAAAATCTGTATCTAGTTACATATAAAGAAATATTTTTATTGTCAAAGGAGAAGTTTTGACATAATATTACATAATTATCATAATGATTTAAACTACAGAAGCTGGTGAAAAGACTACTTTATTTTGGTGAAATTTCTTACTATTTGAGCAAACTTTACAGTCATTTTTCTCTAAAAAAAGGAACCTACCTGATATCAGGTTATTCTACAAACAGATAGCCAACCCCCTTTGCAATTGCTTCGTATCCCTTGTTTATTAAATTTATCAGTAATTTGACATGAATTTAAGCATCGAAATCTATGCAAATCGTATGATTTGAAAAACCTGTTTCACTTTCATTGATAATTACCATACGTAATCCGTTGTTCGGTAAAATATGTTTTAATAAACGTTTAGAGAGCTAAATTTACTAAGTATGTTAGTGAATATCATGTTTGTATGATAAATATTTAATGACTTCAAAAGCAATGAAAAGTATGGTTTCTGAGCAATATGTGGCGCGAAATATGTTAGCCCTCTTAAGCGTAGGATAAGTTTTTTTTTGCTAATACTCCTAAAAACTATTTTTTTTGTTGACGCTGGGATTTCGTTCACGCGCCGTCTCTCAGCCGTGGGGGCAGCCGAGACTGTCTCCTAAACAGTGAGTTTTGAAGTGTTCATTTTCTTTTGAGTAGACAGATAGACGGACAGTGGAGTTTCAGCAATAGGGTCCTGCTTTTACCCGTTGGTTACGGAACCCTAAAAACGTCATACGAACGTAATGTAAACGTGAACAGACGCCCACATCTCCGTATGATTCCTGTGTAAAATCCATAAACTTCGACGGATAAAGATTAATGTATGCAGCGCGTAAGAAAAATAACTCTCCGAAGAACAATCATTCATCACAGCTTACAACAAAAATTTAAGCGTGAGAAAGAGTTTTAACGTAACAAATGCGATTTGTGAATAAAATTAGCATATTTCATATCTACGTATTTTTTTACCACAGATATATATCGGGGTATAGGACAAGTAAGTACGGAATGAGTTTTTGTTTCTGATCTACATTTAATTTTTTTTTTGTATGTGTGTATTTGTAATGAATAAATTCAAAAACTACTATACCGATTTCACCCTGGGTAACATAGGCTATATTTTATTAATTCCCGAATGTCCACGGGAACGGGAGCGACGCGTGTGAAACCGTGTGACGTCCGCTAGTATTTTATAATCTTCTTTATTTATTTACAAGAATGACCTAAGTATTAGAATTATTTTCAACTGACTTGTGAATAGTGTTCGACCGAAACTGGTTTTCCGGCCGAAACCGAAACCGAACTTTCGGCCCCAGGGTCAGTTTCGGCCGAAACCGAAACCGAAACTCACGTGTTCATATTGAAAAAAAAAAAAAACCAGCCAAGTGCGAGTCGGATTCCCACACAGAGGGTTCCGTTACAAAAATTGGGCACCAAAATTACGTTTGCTGTGTGTGAATGTATTTTTCTGATTTAAGTAGGTATTTTTGTTATAGCGGCAACAGAACAGCAGAACAGGGTGTGGTGGTGGTGGTGGCAGTGTCTCTTGACATCGCCAACGATTTCAACTCCTTGCCCTGGACCTGCGTTTTGGGAGGCGTTTATTCACCACGAAATGCCTTCCCACCTCCGTCGAATTGTTCGGGCCTACCTTTCCGAGAGGGAACTTAGCTAGGGCCGGGTCGGCGAGATGTGTAGTTCGGTGTTCCACAGGGATCAATCAGTCTTAGGACTGCTTTTGTGGAACATCGGTAACGATTGGGCTGTGCGTGGTCCGTCGCTCAATTTTGTCGGCGTAACGTGTTACGCTATGCGGGACCTCCGTATATGCGGAGATCCTGACGGCCAGCAATGCGGCTAGATTGCTTAGCCCGCACAAGGCGATGGCCGTCAGGGTGATAAGGGGATACAGCACGATCTCAGTTGATGTGGCACGTCTCCTACCCGGGACCTGTCCATGGGACCTGTAAGCGAGGGCTCTTGCATCATGCGTCATTTAAATGGCGCAAGGAGGCGCTGGAGCGGGGCCATAGGCATGCGTCTCGAAAAATCGAGGCTCGGCGGTCCGAGCTCCACCTGGAAACCAAAGAGACCTGGAAGGTGCGACTTTAGCAAACAAGAGGTGAAATCGCCTCAATCGAGGCGGTCAGACCGGTCATGAACGAATGGCTGGAGAGGTGCCACGGCGCTCTCTCCTACCGGTTGCCACAGATGCTTACTGGGCACAGAAGCTTCTGTAAGGTGATGCCGCAGGTCTGTTGGGAATTGAATGAAAATTTTAGGTCTCTGACTTTCACGGTTCCAGCGATAAAACCTCGTGACTAATAGACAGACGAACGGCTAAGTCTCATGTCTCATTCATAGGGACCCGCTTTTACCTCTGCGTGCGTGAGTCTGATTCGCACTTGGCGGATTTTTTTTTCTTCAATAGGTGCAACAAGTTACACCAAGTGCCATCAATTAACGGTATAAATCTTCTCAAGTGTTCATTTCAGAAATATCTCCACCTAAAGATGGATTTCTGCTGTCTTTTAGCCCTTCTCTATAAAATAGATTGCAGAGGGGCTTATGGCGAGACTTGTGTCTGTAGTCTGTGACTCTGTTGCATTAAATTACGTCACTAGGTCACGTGGATCACATCTGTTCAAAGTTTGAAATAAAACAAAAATGACAACGTCAATCGGATTGAACATTCACTTTAACAATAAACGTTAGAGGGGATGTCGGGTGAGACCGTCTCACGGCTTCTTGTTACGTGTGGAATTACTCATAAATGCTTTTGCGAACTCCTACCGACTAAAACCACACGGTGCCTTACTACCGTACCTAGCTCTTGGCCAGTTTTGAATTCATTATGTACCTATATAACATAAAACTGGACAAGAGTGAGCCGTACTCCCGCAAGTAGGATTGAATACAAGAAAAGCGGCAGCAAATCAGCAAGCTGTAGCGGCAACAGAAATCCATTATCTTTGAAAATTTTAACATTCTAACTATCACGGTGCATCAGTTACAGCCTGCTGAGAGACAGACAGACGACCAACGAGGTCTTAGGAATGGGGCCCTGTTTTTACCCTTTTTACGGAACCGACTACTAAGGGGTAGGTTGAGGGGTAATTGTCTAATACTTCTCAATGATTTTAATTGCTTGTGGTTTGAATAAAAATGTATTATTGTAACGATTGGAAGACGTTTGTAAATCCCTAAATCTTAGGTTAGTAACATATTAACTGGTAGGGCTGACCCCAACCACGTCACAAGTAGAGGCAGGCACTAAAAATTCACGAACACGTGAGTTTCGGCCCGGCCGAAAGTTTCGGCCCATTTTGGCCGAAACCGAAACTGCGGCCGAAACTCGATTTTTTGGCCGAAACTGGCCGAAACCGAAACTTCGGTCGGTCACTACTTGTGAATACTCGAAGCTACCTTAAATTTATTGAAACCTCCTCGCAAATATTACCTTAAAACAAATTTGATTTTCATTTGAAGTACGTAAACGGTCGGAAATGGAAAAGCCACAATATACATATTGCTACATTTAAATAGGTTTTCCGATGCGGCGCAGGTAAATAAATGAACTATTTTATCTTTAAACGTTGTGAATATGGCGAGTGTAAAGTTTATAAACTTGCCCCCAGGTGGCACCTATCCAAAATCATGTAAATCATGGGTTACACGCTTGCTTACGCAAGAAGTTGAATAGCCGATGAAGTCACGTTGATTAGGTACTCTGATTGTGGTGAATTAAAAGGGTAAAGACGTTGTTATCAATGTAATCTTAATCAATAATAATGTAGGAATGTGTTTAAAAAAATATTAGTATGTGAATCAAATTCTATAGCACAAGCCTATTTAAGGCTGGTTTCAGAGTCACGCTGACCGTCGGGGTCGGCGCTGACAGCTCAGCGCGTAGCTCGTCAGTGCGAGACGTTTCAGTATCGACGTGGTGTACACATTATGATGTATGTATACTTTTTGGTCAGCGCCGACAGCAACGCGGCGCCGACGCGCGACACGTACGGACGCTGACCCGTCAGCGCTGACCAACGCACGCGTGATAGCTACGCGTTATTCTAAAAGGCTTCTTAAAATGCTAATAGTTTACTTTGGCTGTCAGCGCCGACGGTCAGCGCGACTCTAAAATCAGCCTAATAGTTTAGATGACTTTAGACTTTGAGTAGTACAAGCAGAATATTCGTGCACCATACATTAACTATGGACCTCTTCCTTCACTCTCAGCTGTACTATAATTATATAGTTTGCAATTCATTAGTCCTCACTTGCTATATTAAGTACTAGCTGACCCTCGCAACTTCGTTTACGTCACATAAGGTTTGCTAATGGAGCTAATGCTTCTTTACCAAACTCATCAAGCAGCGTGTGAAACGGGCGTGTTGGCTTAATCATAAAAGAGCTTAATGATTAAGGCTATTGTAAAACAATGCAGTCCGCGCCGAAGGCGGGGACTGAATTGTTTTAGAATAGACTTACCCTCACATTCAAAAGATCCCTTGAATTCTAGGTTTACTGAAAGTTGAGATGCCCCTAATATCTGAACTACATAAGCCTCAATATCGAAACTTGTGTGGAATGATACTCTAAGTACTCCCTTTCCAACACTAAAACAATATTTGCAATCGGACCACGCGTTGAGCAGTTACTACTGAAAAACCATTTTGTCTTTCCTCCCCTCTCCCGCAGGAACCACGCAAAATATCGGGATCAAAAGTATCCTAGAACCTTCCTCGAACTATAAGCTCGGAGTGTACCAAGTATCATTCAATTCGGTTCAGTAGTTTCGGCGTGATACTTATTCGGGATACAGACAGACAGACAGACAGACAGACATGAAAATTTTTAATTACATTTTCGACTTCGGTGTCGATTAGAGAACGCCCTACAATTAAAATTTTCAAAATATCTTCCATGTACAGACTCTCGACCCTCAACAGTTTTATTATAAGTATAGAGTACCTATAGATATTACACCATAATATAGCGTGTTCTCAGGTCACCTTAATCCGGATTAGATGGTGTATCATATAAAGTCATAATTGACTACGCAGCAGTAGTTATTCTGTGGAATCAGCGCCATAGTAAACCTATTAATACCGACATTGCCGTAATGGCCGCGCTGGAAATTTCACATTCCGCCCCTACTGTGTTGTGGCGGAGAGTTTTATAGGGGTAAAAGTTTGTGTAGACTGAATGACTCAGTTAGCAAAACATCCGTAGGACCCCCGTGAGAGTACATTAACATGTGAACTATTCACGTCATTTGTGGGTAGAGAAACGCGTAATCCATTATGCTTAGTCCCATAATGACTGTACTTTTGGCATTAATAGTCTGTTATTTATTACACTTCGTCTTTTAAGTAAATGCCACGCTAATTTATAGAAACTTAGACTCTTTAAATTTTATTACAGACCTAATAATATTTTAAAAATATTTAGGTACCTACTACAAATTGAATAAAACAACACGTCATTATATTTTCAAACTGAACGACATTCTTGATTTTGACTTGAATTAAAATGACGTATCTATTAATAGTTTTAGTTGGTCAGGATTGTACTGGATCCCACAGCCCAACAAGATTTTAGGGCCCAAGCTAAACTCATCTACAAGTGGAACACTTGGTAACTACCAGGCCAGGCTCAGATACAGGTACCTTTAGGGGCTTGGAAGGAGCTACTTCCAATGCTGAAAATAAAAAAAAACAAAATAATAGCTATTATTATCAGCTATGAAAAGTGAACCCCTCAAAACTAAACTGCAATTCCAAGTTTAGTTTTGAAGCAACTAGGAAGCCGCTATTACAAGATGAAGAATGTTTTAAAACAGTGGTTCCCAAACTTATTTTGTCTACTGCCCACTTTGAGAATAAATATTTTTTTAGCGCCCCCATTTTTTCACCTATTTAAAAACCACTATAACTTCAAATTAAATTAATTAATTATTGTGACCTATATATGTGATGTTGTGTAAAAAAAAAAAATTGTATATTATGTATATTAACAAAGAATTCTAAACGAAACTTTTACTATAACCCGCAACTTGAAACCTGAGCGCAGTAGGTAACATACAACGGCTCTTAGGTCCCAAGTTAACTCTTACGGGCTCCACCTGCCAATAAGAATGATTATTGAAACGCAACTTTATAGTATTAAAACAGAGTATCTTTTATTAAAAATATAACTAAAATAATCAATCCTTATATAAAAACTAATGTGAAGGATGAATCTGATGCTGTTTAATAAGTTTGTTTGTCACAGCACTAAATCGACGTTTACACAAATATGACGATGGGAATGCTATCAAGAATCGTTGAACGATTGACCACAATCCAGGGTACAATTGAGGGATCGGTTTTTGAAGACAAAATTCTTGGTAACCATTTTTGAACTTGATTTTTATTTCCTCGTTTGTTGTCAATTCTATAAGTTCTTCTTCCAGCTGCGGTGACATTGCTGTGTTGACATTTAAAAACGGATCCAACACCAAGTCTGGTATTTCCAAGTTCAAAATGTGCTGGTATCGTTCGGTGAAGTCAATGTGGAGGTTTTCCAAATTTTGGCAGTAGGCAAACAATTCGTCGTTACTGCATGATACTGATAAATTTGGAAAATTGTGAAACTCACGTCTGCCCAGATTCTTTTTGTGTAGAAGCAGTTTGGCTGCGAAAGCAGCAACGACGTTTTTTGTTTCAATTAAATTTAGTTTATCGCCTTGCAGTTGGAGATTCATGTCGTTGAACAATTTATACAGGTCTGTCATGTAAGCTATATCATTCTTTGATGTTATGAGCTTGTCGTGCAATTCTGTATCTTTAGTTTCCAAGAACTTTATAACAGAGTCAAACAGGTTGTAAAATCGAGTCAGACAATTGCCTCTTGATAGCCAATGAACTTCAGTATGAAACAACAAACGGTTGAAATCCTCGTCATTAGTAACACAAAGCTGATGAAATAATCTATCATTCAAAGAGCTGTTGCGGATTTTATTGACTGCTTTGATGACATATTGCAGTGATTGAAATAGTTTTTCACTTAAGTTTCTAGCAACTAAATGTTGTCTATGAATAACGCAATGTACACCAATGACATCTGGAATTTTATTTTTTAAGTACGCTATGAAGCCTTTATGGCACCCTGTCATAGCCGGAGCGCCATCCGTAGCAACCGAAATAATATTTTTCAAAGGAATCTCTTTCTCATCGCAAAACTTTTCCAATGTATTGAATATGGTTTCACCTTTTGTATCGGTCTCTAAATTTCTAGCAAATAATAGTTCTTCACATATTTTCTCATCTTTAATAAACCTCACGTAAGACAACAACAATGCCTTATTAGTCGGTTTACCACTGTTGACCGAAATTCATTTGATCATTTGACGTGTGACCGAAAAAACATTAGGCCATTCTACTACTGATCGAATGAACAATTGACCAAAAGAGTTTTTATCGAACAAACATTTGGTATTTTTACTACTGATCGAATGAACGTTTGGCCGAAAAACAGTTGGCTAAAGAATATTTTAACAGGGGCTGAATCAAAATGGCTAGGTTAGGTTAGGTTAGAACTGCGACCACAACGCACGAGCCGAGCGAGCGAAGCGAGCGTGCCGCGGCAGCGGCCGGCGAGTGCCAGTACCGAATTCTACTTATTTCGCTTTTGTTTGTTAAAATATTCTTTAGTCAACTGTTTTTCGGTCAAACGTTCATTCGATCAGTAGTAAAAGTACCAAATGTTTGTTAGATAAAAACGCTTTTGGTCAATTGTTCATTCGATCAGTAGTAGAATGGCCTAATGTTTTTTCGGTCACACGTCAAATGATCAAATGAATTTCGGTCAACAGTGGTAAACCCCTTATTAGTTGGTAAAGTGGACTCATCGAGCTGAATTGAGAATTAACTTGTCCTCAGGTCAGGATGATTCTTCAATGTTTTCAGCCATTTCATCAATTCGTCTTTGCACAGAATTATTACTCAAAGGAATTTTTTGGATAATATCTGCGGCCGGTTTATGAAGCACAGTAGTTCTTACTTCATTTATTGCAGGCAATATTAACTCTTCTCCGATGTTATGTGGTTTGCCTTTTTGAGAAATTAACAAAGAGATATTGTACGAAGCTCGAAGTCCGTCGTCATCTTGCTTAGCAGCCGCCGAAAATAGTTTTACTACACTTGGCTGAGTATTATGCTTCTTCTCTAGGTCTTGAAAATATGCTACATTCTTGTATTTCTTATCTTAGCATCGTCATACTCTGGATGCATTTTTTTCAAATGATCTTGCAGCCTTGAAGGCTTCATTGCTTCATTCGTAAATGTTTTTAGACATAGAAGACACAAAGGCGACGATCGGTTTGTGGGATTTTCAAGAAATCCGAATTTAATATATTCCGCCGAGCATTGCCGTCTCTTCTTTTTTACTTCCGACATTGTTTTGCTTTGAGAAATACGTTCAACTTCGGAGGCGTAAGTACTGCTCATCTATTGCGCGCGAGACCACAAATGAAAATAAAATAAATATTACATTGTTTATATAGGAATGCTTAAGCAGCACGCACCGACAGGAATAAAACAAACATGCATAAACTCGTTTATCTCATTCGACGCTCAATCGTACTCAACAAGTCCGAACAAGCATTCAATGAACCAGCCGACTGATACAGGAATGCACAATTCGGGTTATTTAACAAACACTTGTTAAAACATGATAGACTTAAGCAGCAGCACGCACCGACAGGAATAAAACAAACATGCATAAACTCGTTTATCTCATTCGACGCTCAATGAAATCGTACTCAACAAGTCCGAACAAGCATTCAATGAACCAGCCGACTGATACAGGAATGCACAATTCGGGTTATTTAACAAAAACTTGTTAAAACATGATAGATATCTACGAGTACTAATAACTATTAATTTTTTCTATATTAAATAAAATAGGACAGATATATGAACTACGCGAAGAGAAATATAGAACCGAGTTTGAGCAATCTTTTAATTCATATTAGTTGATGTTACCAAGTTGTTGTTGAGAGTCGAGAGCTCTTGCAGTTGTTGTTTAAGAGGCCTCTTAGCTAAATAAAGTTACAAATCACCCCCCGCCCGCCCGCCTCTACACAACGCCCCCATTTTCTTCTGGGTCTCTTACCGCCCCCCTTGAGACCTGCAGCGCCCACTTTGGGAAAGACTGGATTTAAACGATGGTTAATCATTTTATTTTCTTAGTTATGTTTTGAACCAGTATCCTTGTGTTTTCATTTTACAATTTTTGTTTAACTTATATTTATTTTACATAATTTTTCATTTTCACCAGCATACAAAATCTTTCTTTGCCAGTTCGAATGGGATTCACGTTCCTATTTCCAAGTCGCAGACACAGAAACTTTTTTTGTAGGATGATGTTCCTACAAATATTCATATTGTTATAGAGACTAAACATTTTAAATTCAGTTTGTTTATTTTTATCCAATCAATATCGAAGTACATAAACGAATTGTACATGTTTGGCTTTAGAATTAAACTATCATGATTTGCCTAAACACAAACATTACGTTGACGTCTTTATTGTTTCTCTAATTGCAATAATATTATTTTATTTTTTGCTGCGCTTAGATTGGACTTAATTTATTTCCCAAGGAAATTCTGTACTACCTACGTACGGTTTTGTGCATAAAACATTTCATGGTTTTCTTTTACTTTTTAAAATCTCTGATCGTCTTACCTCCGATTTCTCTATGTGGATTTTGTGTTGAAATTTCTTTTTTTCATATGCATAAGTAGATTTAGCATCTGTCATTCACATTATCTGCGTTATGAGAGGTATCAATGAAATTAATAATTATTTCAGCATGCTAGTTGGTATCTCATCACATTCAGAGTATTTCATTTCCAAATAAACCTAGCGATGCTATTCTTCTTTTGCAGGATGACCAGTCGTCTAAGCGGCAGAAAGAAGTACGTTAGTACCGCATGATAACAAGCAGTCGTCCTGTGTCACTTTTCGGTGTTAATAACATTTCAAGATAGTATAATCATGTCAATGATTAAGATTATTTCATATTATGTCGCTTTTTGGAAACAAATAAAAAGTTTTAAACGTGGTCAATCTTAGAATAAATATTAATTATTAAGTCAAGAGTATTTTCATAGTAAATATAGTAGGGAGGTCTAAATTCTTAAGAAAATGATATGTATATAATAATAACTTTAGTAAATTAGTAATGAATGTGTAAATACAATTGTTGTTATTGAATATTCTGCAAAATAAATAAATGAAATGAAATGAAATGAATAAAATCGCGACAAGGTGACAAACAATGAGTCGATAATATTTCACTGATCATGCTGCTGCTAACTCAATCAGTAATGTTCATCATTCGACATGTTTCAATGGCATTATAAATGAAAACTAGCTGAGTTATATAATAAGGGTTGTGTAAACGCAACAACATGTAACTTTTGTGTAAAAAGTGCGACTTTTGGTTGCTGTTGCACCCCTCCTAATTGACCTGTCCCAGATCGGACAAATTGTTAGGAAGCAACGCGCGCATTATAAAAAACACGCACATAATTTAAGAAGGTAATTCAATAAGTGTGATTTCCTGCTTCACCAATAATTTCATTACAAGATTATGAACAAAAGATTGACAAAAATGCTTTCTCTTTCTGTCGCACTAATGATTATTTCTGTGTTTTGATTGTATTTCAAATGACATTTAGCTGTTGCTTCAAGTTTTCTGGTTCTTTGTTGTTGATCTTGTGGTACTAGTTTGATTGTATGTTTTGCGTCGGTATTTTAATGTTTAAGACATGCTTCTCATTGTAGCTTAAAACCAGGATGTATTCAAATGTTTCATGAATCATTGCCATTTTTCTCTTTCAGCAATTTCTTTCTGGCCTAGTGTTACCAAAACTATATCCATTGAAGGTAGGAGGGGTATCTATTGGCAGGTAAGATAGACTTGGAACTCCGTGATCTGATGGAGTGTTTCCTCATTTAAATTCAAAAGTGCACAGTAACTATGAAAATAAACAGAGATGAAAATTATTTGTGTTTCTGTTATTTCATCCAATATTATTTTCACTTCTCATGTAGTAGTACTTATCACATTTGCTCCATGAGTATGACGCTATTGATATTAGAAAATAGCATCTTCATTTTATAGAACCAGTTTCTAAATAGTTAGTGTTTTATGAAGGATGTTGTTAGAGAATACATGATGCCATTTTGGAAATTGTAAACCTTCAGATTAAAAATGACGAATTATTGCGTCCAGGGTTGAATAATAAAACAGTCCATAAAGACTTTAATTGTAAATTTTCAACATGTCTTCTTTTATATGCATCTGTAGGTCAGTTAACCGGGACAAGGTTTTTTAAATGTACACGGTAGGTACTAGAACTTTGATGTTGCCAGGAATTATCTCAATATCGGTGATTGAATCAATGTATTGATTTAGAACTGATGCGTTTGTATCCCGCAGCCGCTCGGCGACGTCCCGCAATCTAATTATGTACTAATGGAGTTAGCTACTGCGTCTGTATCGACAAAGTGTTTGGCTTAGACATGCTCACCGCAATGCATATGCAAACAAGCATATACCTATACACTATTTATAACGAAAGTCTCGTCTCGTACGCTTACGGATATTTTGCTTGAGATAGATAATACGAAAACTAATCTAAGAAAACGTAGCTTAATAAATCTCCGTAACCCTAAATGACCTTTAAAGAGGCCTCTGTACAAAATCGATATCATATTGGGTGCTAATGTTATGTCATACATTTTCGACATTCTGATTTGTATCCCGGAGGCTTAAAAGGAATGCAGTATACCACTTTATTGAAGTTGTATATAGACCCCTACAGACTCTTAGTAAACAGAGCTTCACTTACGATATTTCTTTTTTGAGACCAAAGTCTACTTGAAGGGTTTGCTTGTTAAGAGTCGCCACTGTCTACCCCAGCTTCATTTAAGTCCAGTACTTACAGACTTGCATCTAACGTTAGCTTGAACTTCAGAGATTGCAATACCTTTTACTTTATAATCTGAATAGATATTTTTTAGAACTGATTGCCAGACTGACGGTATTGGTCCTATAGTTTATGCCTGTAGCAACTAAAAAGTGAAAGACATATATCACTTTCACATTTGCGATGCTAAATTAAATGTTAGTAAGGAATTAAGGATACACTTTTGTTCTTTACAGGAGGAGCGCCGTCGAACCGGCCGCTACATCGCTATTCTAGTCGGCATATCACTGTTCATCTTGGCGCTCTACCACGCCTGGGTTAGGAAGATACCAGTCGTCGCCAGCCTGGTGGTGCCCGCGTTGATCATGTTCGTCTACGTCGCCTGGGTACTGTACACTGCATCGAGGGATAAGCATAAGGTGATTTTCAACTTCACTTCTTGTTGTTCAGAATTAAAGAGAACCTAATTTTCAAAAGAAACGATTTTTTTGTAAAACTCCGTATATCCACCACAACATCTTTATTTTCTTGGCATACAGTTCATGCACATATCACGCTTAGCTGTCATAAAAGAGAACAGAACTAACTATTGCTTTTATTCAACCTGCTTGTGCTAAAAAAAAAAACTTGTTCTGTTCTAATTTGACTAGGAAACCTTCTTGTTCATTTCACTTGCTTTCTAGTCTGAGTGATTGTCAAATACTAAAACACTAGAGTTCTTGTTTACTTGGTAAAAACCTTTTTGCGTGACTTTCTTATCATGATTTTGCCCATAACTTTAAAATCAGTGAAGTACACTAGAACATCCGTTGCTCTGCATAACCAACTCTCCGGTTTCACCCGCGTAGTTCCCGTTCCCGTGGGAGTACAGGAGTAAAATATAGCCTATGTTCACCGCGAAGAGTGTAGCTTCCCAACAGTGAAAGAATTTTTCAAATTCGTCCAGTAGGTAGTTTCAAACAATCAAATCTTTTCTCTTTATAGTATTAGCATAGATATAACTTTAGTAGGTAGTATAGGTAGCTATGAGAGATGTATATGGCAGACATTCTTAATAGATAGGTTGTATTACGACGTAGGTGGATGCCTACGCTAAATGTACTTCATCTGTTTTTAAAAATTTTTCTCTTTGACGTAGAGATTTACAATAAGTTTTCTATGTTTAAAAATGTCTAGTTTCTATCAAACGCTTTAGCTTTCGTTATAATATTCAATCTTCTGAAAGTACACTTTTTCAGTTATGTAGATGTTTTGCGTCATAAATGACGTAAAGAGACTAACGGTGCATTTAAGGCTACGTTTAGATTTGTAAACTACGACATGTTTACGAAAGCAAGGAAATATTGTCGTCTTGTGGGTCACCACACTGCCGCATTAATCAACTTGTTTGTGCAACTCTGAAACACAACATCTTCCCCTTAAAATGTAGCGAGATTTGTCCTTTAGAATCGAAATATTATTCTGAATTTAAAGGATATATTTTTCGCTACACACTCGGAGAAGAATAAGTACCTACGTGTAACTCGTGTGTCTCACTTTTCAAATATTATTTAAGAAGTTGTTAATGAGGATACTGAAATGGTGAATAATGTTTTACAGATTTCGTGAACCAAAAGATCATTATTGAGATATTTTAAACCTACTGTACATTTTTAATGTTAGTAATAGGGTTTACTGAATGTCAGTCAATTTTATTAAAACATGCAACTTATGCATATTAAGGCTTAGATGCTATGTAGGTTTTGTGATATGCTAACACAAAGGTTGAGTGATTATCAAATCATTTGTACCAATACAGATGGGCAATAGAGAAGTTTTTGGCTGCATATGATACCTTTACGGTAGATTCCTCTCATTCATACTAAGATCGCAGAAGCTCGTGCCCTTACAATTCAAATTCCATGACGTCATTGTTCACCTGAAGAATACAATGAACAACATCAAAGTAGTACTACTCCAAGACTCGGCTCGCATTATATATGAATCACCAGCGGTCTGCTCATTTACTGAAACGTAAACAACTGCGGGAACGTTCGTGTTACACCGATTGATGCTGCTTTGACAGTGTGTTTACATATCAAGGTGTTAACGTAGATTAAAATTCAAATTGGCAGAAAAAGCTGGGAAGAAAAATTTATTCTCTTCATATACTGTAAACAAATAAAACAATAATTGCTCGTTTCGACGGAATGGTTAATATGTCAATATATTGCAAATGTCAGACTCTATTTTAAAGTGTTCCATTACATTTACAGTTATTTCGGTTCTATATCAATGTTTTTAGTAGACTATTTAGAAAGGCAGCCGATTATTAACCTTTATTAATGTTCTCACAAAAACGTTGTTAAACTTCATCTAGGTATTTGATTACATTTTATGACTATTACCCACTTCCCACAGGAATCTATTTCTGATGTTAAAATAGGTATATACATATTATGTTTCATAAACATTATTTTAAATTTCCACTAAATTAGTTCAGGGATTTTAACAAAAATTAACCCTTTTAATATTGGCAGGAAAAAATATTTAATGATTAAAAATTATTTATTTTAATTTAAATTCTTACAAATTAATCCAAAACTGTTTCGATTTAAAAAAAAGGTAAAAACACAACTCAATTACTTGCAATGGTTTTTAAAATCCATTTATAGTCAGTAGAATAATGGATAATAAACTGCATAATTTACAGGAGCTAAACTTACACATATATTATTATCTATGTTAAGTTTAGCTCCTGTAAATTCTTAGATAAAGTAGTACCTTTTTAAGCTGCTTTGCTTTCATTATTTTAAAAATGAATGCAGCCTTTTGTACGGTATCAGCATGTTTGTTTAGTCTACAACCAAGAATAACATCGTTAGTGTCAGAAAGTGATGAGATTTCTAACATCTTAGATGGTACATTTCTTTAACACCATTGCACCTACAATCGTTGTAGAACATTATGCTTCCCAAATTTCTTTAAATATTTTGAATAAAGATTAGTTTTTAGAATTTCTCCGGTTTATAATAAATAATGCAATGTTTGCAGCTAAGTAGCTTAAGTATGGCGGGTGCATTGCGCACGTCATTGATTAGTTACGTAAGCAGGATACAAATTTGTTCGTTTACAAATATTTTGACGACGTGGCATCATCTGGTTCTGATAATGTTTACAAATGAAAGGTGATTTATTAATATCACGTTCTATGACGTCAATAAGTGTGGATGATAATTTATAATAAGCGGTTGAGGTATATATATCTCAGGTAACCCAAAGAAAACAATAGATATTTTTAAAATCTTTATTTTAGTTCTTTATCAATACCATTATAACGTTTAGGAACATTAGAGTGAGCTATCTAGTCCATATTTAGCTATTGTGTCCTTAAGGAGCAACTATTAGATACATTTTGCGCCGCCCATCTTTCACCCCGAAGACAGGCCCAATCCTATCCGGCTTCCCTTGGCAGGGTCGAAGTGACTATGACTGTGACTTATATTCCGGCCGCATTTAGAACATTAACCAAATGAATAAAATGATGAGAAATGATACTCCAATATCCTTTACATAGCTATTTATTCTTCTGTTCTTCGTATAATAATAGATACTACTCCTACATTCCACTTAATGGTATTACGAAATAATAATCCTATGATTGTAGATTCTTTACATTTTTATTTTCACAATTTAACTACTACTTGCACAACTAAGTACTAACTATTAATTAATACAAATATTCTACTTTAACTAATTAGCACTTTACTGAACTCGATCAGGAAACAGAATGTGTTCTTTTTCCAGAATATTCACTTTTTATCGCCTCTCAACAACTCCCACCTCATAGTGAACATTTTTATGTCAAATCAACTACCCACTATTTTCGAATAATCAATTAATGTTTTATGTACAGGCTAATCATTCTACTATGAGGCGGTGTTGACATCACAAAAATAACTTATTACTACTTAAAACTGAATGGTTTTAGAAAAATCACAACATTCGGCCATCAGACAGCGTGCTATCTCCGGAGCACGCAGTAATCACAACATTCGGACCTATATATTAAACTAATCTCAAATTTTTATACATAACTTACATAACAATAATACCTTTATGCGGCTTTTCATAATATGCTAAATCAAAATCTTAAAGTTTAATTAAACCTAAACCTTCTCTATATCTTCTATCTACTCTGTCTATAGTCTATAGGCTTATAATATTAACTCAATCATTATTTATTTTGTAAAACTATAAGTGAGAACTTGAGTCTGGCGAAACGTCAAGAATACAAAACAAAGGCAACAAGTAACCAGTTCACAGAGCAGACCGCCTGCTGAAACTATTTACAAATGTACAATCTAAAAAGTGATCTCTTTTTTAAAACCCAGCAGAGTCTGCAGATCACTTCCAGGTTTCCTTTTCCAGCAAAAGAAATCATTACAAGTGTCAGCAATTAGTGTAAAATATATTTAATAGTGGAATACAACTAGTACAAGCGAGTGATTTTTCATAAAAAAATCATTAGGTATCTAATACTACCATCATAATAATATTACTTAAATAATATTTGTAAATTAAATTGTAAGTCTCATTTTAAGCGAACTATTGTTCTTATGTGAAATAAAATTCTTTTAACCTTAATAATCGTCGTTTCAGGCAACGTGATGAAGCCACAATATACCTATACCTTAACCCTAAGGACACATAAATATAGTATTTAAGGTAGCTCTTGTGGCATTCTCGAAGTTACCTTTTTTTATATCAACATCTATCCTTACAGGTTTCCCTAATTCGATAGTGTTACAATGTGTTTATTATTGCCGACAATTTTAATCAATAAATTGTAACTTAGGTCATAAATACATCAATAGATTAAATTCCGATACTGTAAACTAACTTTAATAAATTTCATGCAAATAATAATGACTTTAGATAATCATTTTAAATATTAATAAAAATCTCAGATGATAATAACAAAAATATTGGTGTCTTATAATGTAATAATAGTTTCATTCATGTAATAATGTCAATAATTAATAATTTCATATCATACTATAGTGGTAATAGATCGATCAGAGCGCCTCGCAATAATCGTTGATATCACGGTTCCACATGACGGAAACCTCGTGAAAGCCGAAAAAGACAAACAATTAAAATATTTGGACTTGGCACACGAGGTTGTCGACATGTGGGATGTAGATTCAGCGATTATTGTTCCGATAGTCGTATCAGCACACGGTCTAATTGCCAAGAGCCTCGATCAACATCTCAAGAGGCTCGCGTTAGGTAGTTGGGTCAAGGGCCAGATGCAAAAGGCAGTTCTCCTAGATACGGCACGTATTGTGAGGAGGTTCCTGTCTCTGCAGCCCTAACCACCGGTAGCTTGGTCCCTGTACCCGATGCCGGTGGGACACTATTTTTTTATATTTTTAAATATATTTTTTTTTATTTTTTAAAATGTATTTAAAAATTTAATTTAATAAGTTGAACATTGTAAATAAAGGGAATATAAAATAATCATGGTATGCGCATAAAATGTGTCAATGCAAAATGTATAAGTATTCTTAAGTCAATCACTGAGATACTCTGATTAATCTAACCATACCAATATCTTCAAATTCGGTTGGTAGCCTGTCGCAAGAGCGTATACCTACCACTGTTTAACTGGGTAACTACCCATAAAGTGTCATTGACCTTATGCAGTCTACTATGATAACCAGAAAGACTTTCTTTTATGGTTGATGTACATGTTATAAATTCGCAATATTTATTGGGAACTTTTTGGTAAGTAAAACCATCCTATTTCACAAATACAGGATAAAAAACTAGACATATAATTATTAGACTACTACTTACTTAGAAATAGTATGGTATTACTTTAGAAATTGTATTTGAATAAAAGAAACTGCAAGGTACGATACCTATATTTCTTGTGAGGTGCAGCCACAAGATTCTGATGAATTTTTTATTCTCATAATGTTATGTACCTACCTACTCTTTTTGCAGAGAGACTCTTGGGCGTAATCTAAATTATAGAATATCGCTATTATGGACATTTTGTAAGATACAAGATTACTCCGCAGAAGGATACAGGTTAAATTTGAATACACTGTTAAAGTAACTCAAATTTACAATTCCATTTACATCTGTTAATGCCTCATCTTTTGCACAGCAAAAGCTGGTGAACTTAACCTTTAGCTAGTTTTAAATTGAATCAAATTATCTAAAATAAACTACTAGGAGCGGCTAACCCCACAAGTTCCAACTCTCGACCATTTAGTTAAGCATTGGTTTCTATGTGTTACAATAGTCACGGTAAATTTAAGACTTTAGAAGGTTTTGCTTTTTAATTTTTATCAGAATAAGAATATTAACGATATTTGTTAAAAATTATGAAAAAGAAAACTCCTAGTCGAGTCGACGGGCAGACTGCAGTCATCTCTCTAAACCAATGGGTATAACTATTTAAAGGGAAAATGCTGCCAGTCTTTGGGTACAATGTCATTATTTAGATTTAGGTTAGTTTAGATAGTTATAATGTAAATAGATAATGTTACATTGGGATTATTTTGGTAAATAAATATGTAACAAGTCTCATTCTGTCAGATGCTACAATACTTTCTAGGCAGCAGTCCCACGATACTATAAGATTCTACAAGGAACTCTGATAACGTAAGCTGTTCAGGGTTCTTTTTTTTTCATTTTGCGAACCAGTCAACTTTTGTTAGAATATAGGATATACATTAAATTCTAGCCTTTACCTCTAACGAAATGGCCCTAAGTGGTCTAAGTGCATATAAACTGTTAAAAGGCAGTTTTACCTTCTCTTCAGTCTTAGTGGAATTATAAATATTGCATAAGTAAACCAGTAAGACTGAATCTGTTCTAGCGTAACCAAAATGACCATTATAAGCATCAGAATTATACTTAGTTTATTTGGTCTTAAATTATCCCTATAGGGCATTATGTCTTAGTATACTCATTTGACTGGACACTAGTCCATCGTGAAGCGGGATTAAAAGAAATCAACAACCTGACGCTATTTGTGGTACTAAATCCCTCTTTGTCATAGTGGTACTACAGTATTAAGACTGCTGGTGCGAAGTATGTTACAGCCGGTGTACAGCATAAAATTAAGGCCTAATAGACACCTATGTACCCTTTTTTTTTTTGCTAACAGTTTACGGGGCGTTCTTGTAGTGTAGTTTGTCGACTGAAATACGCAACTTGAATAATCTGATAAACTAAACTAGTTAGAGAATACCACCTAACCCTGGTGAACTGCAACCGTATGCACTTCGGTCAGGCTTCTGAAACTCGCCTACACCTACAGCAATAATTATCGCCCGAACGGAGACTTCTAAACCGCGTATGGCGGCACGCAAAACATTGGGTCGACTGACCGTTTCGGAGCCAGTTTCTAAATGTTTCGATCTTTACTTAAATTTCTCTGTATATAGATATTTTTTTTGCGATTTGTAGGTATGTTTAGAAATACCTATAAGATAGCACAAAATAGTTATTACTCTCTAGCACTGGCTTTAATCAAGATCAAGGAAGTAAAACTTGTGTACGTACTACTAAAAGTTATTCCGTGCCTCAGTGTTTCAATCAGGATTATATATATTAATATTATAAGAAGGAAAGATTCGATTGCCTGTATGGTTGTTTCCTTGCGTTGAATAGTCTCCAAAACCACTGAATCAATTTGAAAAACTCTTCCACTACTGCGAAGGCACACCCTCCCCGAGTAACGTTCCCGTATCTCCAGGGGAATGGGACTACGCAGGGAAAACCATGCGGCAACCGCTAGTATTGTCTTCGACCAGTAGAGGTCGTTCAACTAGGTCTTTTTACAAGGATTCAAGTGTAATATTTAGCTTAACTCGTACAGTCCACTGCCGTTGTATAGCTCTTTCAATTAAAAAAAGGTCTTTATAATAGATATTGCTAGCTGTCTCACAAAATCTTTCCACAAAACGTCGAAATTAGATAAGAAATCCTAAAGTTGTCTACCCATGTACATTGCACGGTATCTACCGAGATATTTTGAACACCTGATATGATATGATACGATTTGGTACAATTGGTCAAAAAGGTCACCGTCTATTACAATTAGAAATTATATTATATTCCCCAATAATACGAGTCCATGCCTAAAATGGTCGCGGGATTTTTAATGTGCGCGACATACTAAAAACACGACGCGACTATGTGTAGATAGAATGTACTGCGTATGGTGGCGCATTGGATGTTGATAGTGTGACTCTGGTCATAGAAAACAACACAAATTGATTCTACTCAACACGCGTTGCGTCGCGTTTTAACAATGTGTTTCCGCCTCAAACTTCCGACAAGTATTTGACACGGATAACTCTTGAGGAAACCCACACTATAACACATATAGATTGTTATGAAGCCAAAAAGTTCAACAAATCCTCAGGCATTTCACATTTTTAAAACGTGATACATTATATCTATATATAATTATAATTCCATAAATAATGCACTAGGAGTTCTTACCAATAAGGTACAACTAAAATAAGTTATAAAAGACCACAATTCCTTGTCTGGAGGACTCGTGTCGCGGTTGCTCAAGGTCGTTAGCAATTATCCGAATAAAAGTCTTAATTTCACCTGTCGCTCGGCCCGATCCTCACCGTTGCCGTCAGTATCGCCGCCACTGGTTAGATTCCGCCTTCTGGCGGTCACACCGCGCCGCACTGTATTCCGACACGACAGTTCACCCGTCTTTCTGCTTGGGCGTGAATCTTTCACTTCAGTCACCTGGAATTGTCATTTTAAACGCAGTTACTGCTCTTTCAAGCTAACGATTTCCCATCTATCATCTCATCTAAGGCGTTTATTACGTCCAAGGCGCTTATATCTCGCCTGCTGGGCGTCCCCAAAAAAAAAAATGTCTATGCCTTACTATGCATACGGCTAGTTATGAAAAGGGTACAGTTTGTGCCGTAATCTTTCTTGAGCGATTCCGTGATTGGGAAAGTTCACTAAGCCGCTGGTATGGAATCTAAATAACACTATAGGCATAAACAAGGCTGGAGGCGTTAAGTAAATCGAAAAATATCAATACTGTTTCACATACGCTTCATTTACTATTGGGCAACAAAATTTGTTATGCATTCATGTGTGTGTAATCTAAACGCTCCACACATACCAATCCAAGTAAGTCTAATGTCAGCCTAAATCATTGAAAAAAACTTCTATATTGTTATGATCGTCACCACAATAGCAGCACAACAATATGACTGCATAAAGCACAGATGATAATGTGAAACATTCTCACTATACTCGCCTGGTTGAAATTGACAGCACACCTATACGGTTGCATACTGGCTGCACACTAACACGGCTGCATGTAGCATCGCTTCATGACTAAACAGATCAATCTCAACATACTTACCTACATGGTTGTGCACTGGCAGTCTACTTACATAGCTTATAGAAATCATTTGCCGCACCTACATGATTGCACTTCAGCAGCACACCTATATGGCTATGAAACTAACTCTCAACATACCTGCATGGTTGCGCTTTTACAGCTCACCTACATGACTGCAGACAGCACACCTGCACGGCTATGGAAATAACTCACATCATACCTGCATGGTTGCACTTCTACAGCGCACCTACATGACTGTAGACAGCACACCTGCACGGCTATGGAAATAACTCACATCATACCTGCATGGTTGCGCTTCTACAGCACACCTACACGACTGTAGACAGCACACCTGCACAGCTATGGAAATAACTCACATCATACCTGCATGGTTGCGCTTCTACAGCACACCTACACGACTGTAGACAGCACACCTGCACGGCTATGGAAATAACTCACATCATACCTGCATGGTTGCGCTTCTACAGCACACCTACACGACTGTAGACAGCACACCTGCACGGCTATGGAAATAACTCACATCATACCTGCATGGTTGCGCTTCTACAGCACACCTACACGGCTGTAAACAGCACACCTGCACGGCTATGGAAATAACTCACATCATACCTGCATGGTTGCGCTTCTACAGCACACCTACACGACTGTAGACGGCACACCTGCACGGCTATGGAAATAACTCACATCATACCTGCATGGTTGCGCTTCTACAGCACACCTACACGACTGTAGACAGCACACCTGCACGGCTATGGAAATAACTCACATCATACCTGCATGGTTGCGCTTCTACAGCACACCTACATGGCAGTAAACAGCATGTAACACTAAGATGATCAGTGTTACTCACCAACTAGCGCGAGGTAGCTATGCAGAGAACTCTATCCCAGGGCGCCTTATTTCTAAGTTTCCAGTCTGTGTGCAAGGGTAGGCTAGGGCTCTCACGAAAACAGACAATAGGGTGTACACACATATATTTACTAAGTACACAGAGATACACAGAGACACACAGAGAGCTTATTCACTGATAGACACAAATATCACAGGTACACAGAAGTAAAGTGAGGGCTCAGGTATTAATACTACTAGGCTACACATAAGTAGTGGATTTACTGGCCTGCAGAGTGAGCTGAGTGAGAGTGACTGCCTGTTGTTACTGCCAGGTGATGACGGCAGATACCTCTCACATGAGAAGCTCGTGTAGTCCGCACTTCCACGTTGTCGTACCACGTGCAGCCCACTAACTTATAGGTGCGGCACCAAATATCTCATCCGGCAACTAGCCCCGTAGTAAAAAACCCTGTCATGAAAGAAACGACAAATTAAGATCTTGGCTGCGCGACAGACGACAATCGACCCGCTTTGCAAAAGAAGAAGTGACTCACCAGTTTTCTGGGTAAAATGTAGCAAGATGCAATGCAGCAACCCAATCACAGCCCGTTAGGCCACGCGAGGTAACAAATAATCGCGCTTGAGCGAAAAACTGATTCGCGGCACAGTCTCAGAGCAAAAGCCAAAGGAACTACCCCAAAGCAGGTCTCGGTCAAAAGTCCTGTCTTTCACGAAAAATCTTAACAAAACCCGTTCCTTTAAATGCGAAACGCTTCGTCACCGAACTTATGACATCCTGTCATTCTGACAGCAGAAATGTCACCACTGACAACCGATTAAAAAAGATAACTCGATAAGGCTGCTTTCACATCCTAAATACTGCATCTATAGAAAATAAATGCTACAAGCACACCTGCACGGCTATGGAAATAACTCACATCATACCTGCATGGTTGCGCTTCTACAGCGCACTTACATGGCTGCAGACAGCACACCTGCACGGCTATGGCACTAACTTACATCATACCTGCATGGTTGCCCTTTCACAGCGCACCTACATGACTGCAAGCAGCACACCTGCACGGCTATGGAAATAACTCACATCATATCTGCATGGTTGTGCTTCTACAGCGCAGCCCCATGGCGGCAAACAGCACACCTGCACGACTAATGGAACTGAGTCTCAACATACCTGCATGGTTTCACATAACAGCTCGCCTGAATGGCTGCAAACAACACACCTTGCACGGCTATGGGACTAACACAGATAATACCTGCATGGTTATACAATCACTTGCAACGCTCAGGGTTGCACAGCAGCATTCATACTTAAATTAATAAAATAATGTCTAAATTTGTCATAGTACGTCTCGTTGATTGGAGATCCACGCACTAAATACAGTCTTTGCCCTTGAGAAGTCGTTAAGTATCTTAACCACATACTTTTTAAAAATAAATAGCAAAGACGGTCTTAACACAAAATATAATACATATAATTGATCTATGTAACTGCAATAAGAACGGTGCGTACCTATCGTATTTGGTCACATTTATTTATCCTATCTAAAGATAAATTTATTTACCGTACCGGTAGAGGGTATTCACAAAATAAATTAAAATAACTAATTGTAGTTATGTCCAACATTTCTAATAGGACGTCTTATTAACTGAGGATCCACGAATTAAAATGAAGCCTAGCCCTTGAGAAGTGGCTTTGTAACTTAAATATGTACCTACTTTTGTTTCAAGGTAACTAATAGGTACATATGGGCATAATAGTGGGTATTACCACAATAAAAATATAGCTCTATGCAACTACAATAAAACGATAAGGACCTTTGTCACATTTCTGTGTTCAATCTAAAACAAATGTATTCACCGTTCCGGTAGAGAATATTTCCTATAACCCTTACCGGAGATAAAAAAAAACGTTGTTAAATGGACACCGCAGTCAATAGAGTTATGTAACCCCAGTTTGCAGCAATTCGTTAAAAGCCAAATACCTTCTTGACTACAGTAGAAGTTGCTACGAATAATAATACACGCTAATAGGAATAATCACGAACCATGATTAGAATTCGAATAAACTTTTACTTACAGTATTAACTTGTCACGGCTCGGCTCGCAGGTTACCACTTCTGACTTGATGAGAAATGATACTCCAATATCCTTTACATAGCTATTTATTCTTCTGTTCTTCGTATAATAATAGATACTACTCCTACATTCCACTTAATGGTATTACGAAATAATAATCCTATGATTGTAGATTCTTTACATTTTTATTTTCACAATTTAACTACTACTTGCACAACTAAGTACTAACTATTAATTAATACAAATATTCTACTTTAACTAATTAGCACTTTACTGAACTCGATCAGGAAACAGAATGTGTTCTTTTTCCAGAATATTCACTTTTTATCGCCTCTCAACAACTCCCACCTCATAGTGAACATTTTTATGTCAAATCAACTACCCACTATTTTCGAATAATCAATTAATGTTTTATGTACAGGCTAATCATTCTACTATGAGGCGGTGTTGACATCACAAAAATAACTTATTACTACTTAAAACTGAATGGTTTTAGAAAAATCACAACAAAAATGTAATGTGTTCTAGAGACTAGACCATACAGATACACCTATACGGAACAAAACATTGTGCACATAGCACAAAGGAATTCTTTGACACCTGAACGAGGCGAGGCATTGCCAGTCTTACATTCCTTTTTTTTTGTTGATAATTTTCTTTGTATTTTTTTCTTGTAAATAAATTTGTAGAATATAAGCAATTTTAATTTCTCAATATAACACAAAGGTTTGTTTTAGCTTGAATCCAAACCTAAAAGGATGCCTTTACTTGGCATTCAGTGTAATCACTGAACTGACACGTAACAATAACGTATGTTTCTATTCATAACGGATATTCTCACTTACACTTAAATAGCGCTAGCTAAAATTTGGCAGACCTCGATAGGTTAATGGTTTGAAAATGCCGAAGTATCCAAAGTTTATTTACCTTTTTCGATAGCTTGTTTATAAAACTTATAATAACTCAGTAAGGTATTATTAACAAAGTCAAGAGCTTCGGTCAAATTTGTTATCGCAAGTGGTTGTACATTTATAACAAATGCTCGTATTTAATATATTGTTTGTGTGTGCTTTAATATTTGGATAAATATATTAAATTCTTGATCTACACTATCGTCCTTATTAGAAACTAGAACAAGAACGTTATGGTACTTAATCTCACACAGATGGCCTGGGTTAATAAACTGTTTTAACGGCTAGAAGTACTGTCTGTACCAGCCGGTCTTTCCAATTTATGCACAAGATTTTACATAGCTTTGAAACGCTAGTATAATACAGGTATTTGGTGCAATGGGGTTTTACTGAAGAGTTTTAATAATCCTTAGACCAGTAAGGGATGCACTTGCTAACGGATGATTTATGAAGAAGAGAAGGAACACTGGAATTATTAGCCTGTACCAATACCGACCCATCCCAGGCTAGAGTGTGATAACCCACCCAAAATGAGACACTAACCAGTCCAGTAGCGGTAGTGGACTGCGATAGGCTGATTTGATTGTATCCTGGGTCATTTTTTTTTTTATTTTTTTTTTTTTTTTATACTACTTAGGTGGCAGACAAGCTTACGGCCCACCGGAAGGTTGGTAACCGTAGCCTATAGACGTTTGCAACACCAGAGGCGCTACACACGCGCTGCCGACCCGGGCGCAGGTTGTGACGACCCACAGTTGAAATTTTTCAAGCCGCCTGTAGGGCCTTCAACTTGGCTTAACGACTGCCATTTTACTGGCAACCGGGACCAACGGCTTAACGTGCCTTCCGAAGCACGGAAACGCTCGTAAATAATAATTGTCACAAAGTGGTCCACGTGGTGGTCACCCATCCATGTCTGGCCATAGTACATGTTGCTTACTGCAGTGATCGTTTACAGAACACTGAGTCCGCGGGGCCACGAGCGCTTCATAAACTTCATGCTCCCGAGGGCTTACCCGGAGCTCTTGACCGAAAAGCAGTGGTTGGGCACGTGTAGTTTTAGTAGGTAGGAGTCCGGCATAGCATCCATGAGAGATTTTCAGACGTAAAATAGTATCTAGGTATAAGACTGAGGGAGAACAACTTTAAATTGTGACAGTAGCGAGGAGTGTAGGAGGAGATCAGGAGGCAGATATCAGTGGAATCTGGTGGTACTCCCACTGATAGTCACTTACTGGGCATAATGATGGCATTAATTAGCGGATTAGACAGAATTTTGTAATCGAGTCAATTGAACCTGGCTAAGTGGTTTAGTATAATCATCCTTCACGCTTTCTCATTCTCACGTGCGTTACTAACACTGATATCAGAAAATAGTTTTGTTTCTGATTTCTGTGGTTACTAAGTTTTAGAAAGAAAAACACACGAAATAGGTGAGGCCGAAGCTTCAACTCTTATAGGCATTTTTAAGCAGTATTAGGTTAAGAAAATAGTACCGAGTAGTAGTTTAAATTAACTAAAGTATATTAAAGTCGCTACAGTTTGACTGTAAAAGTAGAGTTCCTTCTGACTGGTCTTAGACACAAAGAAGAAGTCAGAGACAAGTACACAAAGTACATATAGTATTTTTCTATAATAGAGAATGGTTCTAGCAAACCTACAATTTTTTAAAAGATATCTGAAACTGCTCCTTGAGGCAGACGTGAGAAAAAAATCCACTTTACCTGTAGGAAGCTACCCTAAAACATACATAGGTACATCGGTTTTTCTATGGGACTTATAACTTGTGTGTATATTCACGCGAAATTTCAGCGTCCTCTAAAGTAGTTAATAATACGGACGTACAGACATGGCGAATCTCCAAGAGTTCCTTGTTTACTAAGAATCCCTAAAAAGTTAGCGAACTGTACTCAAAAAGCAAGTAATAGTTTCCTCGAATACATTAGTACACTAAACGGGCGGTTTTTATTACGAACGTGCCTGGAACTTACAGTGTGCATTTCAGCCGTAACTTATGGATCAGACATTGGCTGTGGTCCAGGCAGTACAAGTACTTAGTGACTGGCATTAATCGTTTCCTCACGGTTATTTGTTGGTTATAAAATATTTAGTTACATTTCAATGTCTTTGGTGAACAGAGTTTAAAGTCTAAAGAACGTACGCCATGCCTGCATAGGCGATGAATGGAGGGAGATTTCTGAGATCTGTACTTCAAATACTTCTTTTAAACAATGAAGGTGGCAGATAATTAAACGGCCCGCTAGACGCCAGACGGACTGGTGGTCACCGGATGCGCTATACTCACGCTGCAAATCCTTTACATTCTAAGACCCCTTTTGAAGAACACTTTATTGTAGGCGTATAAATGTACTTACTTTTGCTAACGATTTATTCTCTTACGAATTTGGCAATGACGTAGGATATTACAGATCTGATCCCAGAAGTTTGCATCTTTTAGAAATCAACAGTTGCAATGAGATGACTGGCTCTCTGGATAATGACACGCAAGCGAAGCCGCGCGGTCTATAGAAAGATTCTACTATAATCAGTAGTTTGTGACGAAATTTGGATGCTTGTTATTCAATCACGTTTATAACAGCGAAACGAACCTGACTTTGAAGTTTGGTATGGGATATATTACAGCCTGGAATAACATAATTTATCCCGGGAATATGTTCCCATGAAAAATGGGAACAGGAACTGAATTTCATGCGAGCGAAGTCGCGGGCTCCTTAAGCAAAATCTATTTCTTTCTACGTTAGCATACCTTCGAGATGGGATATCTGTCATTTGCAGTTAACGGCTTGTAACATAAATGGTTATGACAGTTTCTAACTCGTTTCTAAATAGAACAAAATCTTTACGACAGTGCTACTTTTACTTGATATACGATTATAAAAAAGCACGCATTTTTATGTACAATGGCTGAACTAAATATTCCGTAAAGAAAATTTCTTTGTTTTTCCAGTTTGGTAGTCAAAAGAGAATAGTTTTCTGAATCAACTAAGGCCCACACTTTTCTTTCGGTCTCGAATGAAGAGTGCTTGGCAGAGGAGCCACGCTCATACGGTATATAGAATTTAAATTTTTAAAATCTAGTTCGCGCAAAAATTAGATAACAAAGAGTGTCTCTCTGCCGAACTCACGGAACAAATTTTTTTCCATCCCGTGGTCGACCCATAGAAACTTAGAGCGCAGAAAATGTATTTTCCCCAACCGAATAAAATATGCGATAGTTAAGTTAATAACTACACTTCCCAAAAAGGTAGTTGTAGGTTTACATAAAGTTAGTTTATGTGACGAGACTACGCCCGCTATGAAACTCGATAACTTATTGTGCCTATCAAAAGGCCAAAAAGAGCCCAGTATTATTCAGTGGTTTCATTAAGAACATTTTAATTTACAATTACATTTCTAATTTCAGTTTCGTCTATTCGACTTGGAGATGGGACGCAGACCAACACCGGAACCAGAAAGCGACGACATACAAATATCGGAGTTGACACATAACAACGTTGAAATATCCGCAGTGTCGAGCAAGGAAGGATCCAATTTAAACTCACCCGAGGAACACGACTGGACTGAAATATCTTCTGCATTACTCAAAGACAATATTGTTAGAACTGAGAATACTTTAAGATTACCAATAATCTTAGTAAATGACAAACCACCAGAAGATTTAGATCAGAGTTGGTTAAAAGTAGTTGAAATGCCAAATACTGAAAAGTTCAAATTTTTGTACAGGAGAAGGAAATTTAAACGGAGGTTTTGTAGAAGTAGAAGAAATGCAGCATTTAAAAGATCGTATTCTATTGCGTGAAATGGTACTTTTATAGACAGACTGAATTTTAGAAACCTTTGGTTTTGTGAATCATTACATAGTTAACTGTTTTGCTTGAATTGCTTTAAAGTGACTATAAGGGATGATGCATACATGTGTACATTGCCTGTTCGATGACATGGCAAATTTGGAAGCATTGTCTTATGTTGTATCCAGTACGTGAGCACGGTTTTGCACGCATCTCAAAAAAAAAAAATTGAAAGGAATTCTCACTTGCCAGGAATGTAACGAAATTGGCGGCCGTATCCCGCAGTGGTAATTTCTCAGAGGAAATTATTACATGAAGGTGATTTTCGATCGAATAATCCCGATTCCCTACCCCCGTGCAATTTATTTCCTTTGATTTCATCCCTTTCAGCATAGATTGCCAACTTGCCACTGTTCCAATAACTGCAACGATGCAGATGTGGAGGAACACTTACCTCTTTGAGATTATTCTAACTGTATAAAATGAGTCAGGTAGATATTCCGGGTATTCCAAATGCAAAAAACTCATAGCTCTAAATAAAATACTTGTTATAATAAAAAATTAATCGTGGCATTTTTTCCCAAAATTAGTAAGAAGTGATATGATGCAGGACCTGAGTTGCTGAATTAACACAATGTTTTCATTGAAAATTACGTCCCGTCCAGGTCGCCATACTCGTAGCAACCCTCGGTGGGCAATAATTTGACCCGGGTGTCCCCGCAACAATATGATTGCAAATCGGAATTTATGATTTACTGTTGGTGACTGGTTGATGCCATTTATCTTTATTATTAATTACCAATCGTGTTGAAACATTCCCACAGTGTACAGTTTGATTGTTTTCTGATAATATAGAAGTAGTTTGTATTGAATTATATCCATTTATAGCCCAATATAATGAAATCCCTGCTGTTGTTTTTATCAATACGTTTTAGTAAAGCTCATTCACTAGCTCATGCACTTCATATAATAAGTGTCTATATTAAAGCCATATCACAACTCCTTCGTAAGTTTCATTAAAGCATCTATCTGCCAATGTACCCACTTTCTTTAACCTACACAACAACTTTCTAAAATCTATCACATAGAAATAAACCGCACTGTATTACAATAGGTACATATTCAGTAAAAGGAAAATGTCTAAGGAATATGAGTAGATAGATATACATAGGCACGATATTCAGATTTTCTATTTTTTAAGGCGTGAAAGTCTCGAGGCTCTACATCTTGAACATTATTCCTACTGCCCGTTCGCTCTAACTTTGCCGCTCGGCTCCATACTAAAGTCGAATTTTTAATTAGAAGAAGTAAATTGACAGCGACTATAAATGTCACTTCTTCATACAATGTTGCTTATTTTCTATGACGAAGTGACATTAGCTACTGTCAATTTACTTCGTCTGATTTACAATTTGGGTATACGCCTCTACGCCAACGGCAAAGTTAGAGCGAACGGGTATTAGTTTACTTCGCTATCGATATTTGCCTTGTATTAGAAAATATACTTACCGGGCACAGGAGATTCGGTAAGTATCTGTGACGAATACACTGGTAAACCATGGCCGAGAGCCAGCACTGCGGGGAGCGCAGCGAGACCACAGTCCTCCACACATCGGTGGAGTGCACGGCGTGGGCGCAACAGCGCCAGGTCCTCGTGGCTTGTGAAAATATAGAAGTAGTTTGTATTAAACTATATCAATTTATAGCCCAATATAATTAAATCTGTGCTATCATGTATGGACACAACAAGGTCAGGACGTGCACACTCTCTCACTGGAGACCATGGAAAGAGCCATGATCTCCAGCGGTAGTAAGTGGGACTGCGCTGCCTCTTTCTGCGAGCAGGTCATGCTCGTGAAAGAGGCGGCGGGTAGGGAACGGGAAAGAACCCTCCAACCCGAGTTCCGCAGTCGGCGGCGGGGTCGCCGCCGACGTGTCTTCGCCCAAGACTATTGGACTCCATGACCGGGGCCTGAGGACGGTGAGGGGTCTACCCAGCGTCCTTACAGAAGCAGGCCCTAGATGACAGCGTGACGTGAGGGATTCACGCACGCTCCCCCAAGAAGCGGGATAACAGCTGAAAAACTCCTTCAAGACGCGGGATAGCACCCGAACCCCCCCTAGGTGAGGCCGTAGTGGTAGCCGTAGGTCTGTTGGGAGTCCTGGGGTATCCTTCCGAGGGCTTACCCGCGGCTTCCTACCGTATGCTGTGGGCATATTACGTGAGGTTCTTTTAGTCGGTAGAAGTCCGGCATAGCATCCATGAGGATTTTCACTCACGTTAAAAAAAATGTGATTTGTCTCATATTCAGAAACTGTAAAAGATGAAGCATGAGGCATTAACAATAAAAATATTTTTTGTCTACGCTTTCAAGATCAAGAATCGATGGCTTGGTGATTCTTCTCGTTTTGAAAGATAGAGAAATTGATTCAAGTAGCAAACAAGAAGAACCGATGGCCACTGTCTCTGACCCTTAATTATTTGCTGCTGAATACCATACCATACGCATATAATAAGTGTCTATATTAAAGCCATATCACAACTCCTTCGTAAGTTTCATTAAAGCATCTATCTGCCAATGTACCCACTTTCTTTAACCTACACAACAACTTTCTAAAATCTATCACATAGAAATAAACCGCACTGTATTACAATAGGTACATATTCAGTAAAAGGAAAATGTCTAAGGAATATGAGTAGATAGATATACATAGGCACGATATTCAGATTTTCTATTTTTTAAGGCGTGAAAGTCTCGAGGCTCTACATCTTGAACATTATTCCTACTGCCCGTTCGCTCTAACTTTGCCGCTCGGCTCCATACTAAAGTCGAATTTTTAATTAGACGAAGTAAATTGACAGCGACTAATGTCACTTCTTCATACAATGTTGCTTATTTTCTATGACGAAGTGACATTAGCTACTGTCAATTTACTTCGTCTGATTAACAATTTGGGTATACGCCTCTACGCCAACGCTTAACAAAACACTGTAGTTAGTATAAAGTCCATTTAATCCTATCCTTTGTTCCTCAACACAGATGGCAAAACTAGTCGACCTAAATAACAGACTACTAGAATATTAACAGAACATTTCACCAATAGGCATTCAAACGTCAAATAACATAAACTGTTGTGCTGAATTAACAATTGAAATGGCGGTAAGCTCCTAGGCACTAGTTCTGTGTTCTGACGCTTGTTAAACCCTTTGTACACGACTAGAGTAGGTACCTAAGTGATAGAGTTGGCAGCAGAGATGTTCACAAGTATTCACTGTACTCTTCAAGTACCTACTTTGGCGCGTATTACAAAATAATACTCTACTGAAGATACGCTTGAGGTTAGTTTTCGACTCGTAAAACTAGGCTCGGGCTTTTCTTGAGATTTTAGAAACGTTGCATAATACAGCCCTTACTCCACAGAGGCTGTTTATATTTGAGGGCGTAGTACTAAATTTACTGCGTGTAGAAATATTACGTTATAGTTTACCTGCGTATACAAAAATTGAAATCAAGGTTTAAAATCTACTAATGCAACGTCTTTTGTATCTAGTTTTGCCATTTCAAAATGTGAGACAAAAATGATATTTCGCCAGAAAATTTTTATGGAGATACATTTTCAAGTTGTAATGTTGAAAATTGCCACCCCGATGACCCGTTTACAAACAAGCGATACTAAAGGGAGTACGAATCGGGATTTCGATAGCTATTGTTCTTTATGTATAATACTTACTTATACGAAAAAGCCCCAAGGCACTACTTTTACCTTTGAATTGAGTTTCTTTATGCTGATAATTAGCTATTTTGTAATTAGATTTTTGTTTTATAAATTTAAGCAGATACAGAAATAGCGAAGACTTTTCTTAATTAAAAAGACTGTATTCAATTTTAGCGAATAAGGCAAAACACAAGAATCTGTTAATTAACTTACTATAGGTACAGGTATATAGAGTCCCTCCATATTGCCAATGAATACAGACGTATAAAGAAGAGCAGTTCTTGGATTTTTTGTGCCAATTTTGTTGAGGGCATGCCCCCAGCTCATGTAGTTCCCATTTGGCGGCGCTGTCGTCGCATTTCACTGTCGCAACAATAGTCAAAAACTAGTAGGCACATTTTTACGTTTTTAATCGACTAAATTCAGGGATTATTTACAAAAAAATATTTCACGTCTTTTAAATCAAAACATAATATATTTAAATTATTTATAGATATTTACAATGATTGATTTTATTCTTTTGCTTCGAAAAATAAAAAATGGCTGCCGCGCTGCGACTGCAACGCCGCCAAGCGGCAGTTTGTGTCACAGAAAGTTTGTCTTCAGAACAGCCTAAGAAACTATGCTTCTATACACGTCTGTATTCATTGATATTGCTAATAACTGGTACAATTTTTTTTATATAGAATTGGGAGGCTAATGTTATTGATAAAAATGTATAATTCACTTCTTTTGTAACGAAAGATTTTTCAAAAACGCCGTTTCTAAACTGGAAAGTTAAAGACTTTTAATGCAGACCTTTAATGATATAACGCTGATGATCTATAATAGTCGAATTTTATCAACTGAAAGATCTCTAGTAAATATACCTAATTGAAAAATAAAAAAAAATAAAAAATCTTTATTCATAAATGTCACAAAGTAACGCTTATGAACTTCAATATGATTGCTTCTACATTACAAAAATATTTGCTAAGGTTTCGAAAGTTCCTGCAACGCAAAGCAATATTATAGTGAATAGAAATGAATTGACATTACCTTTTCAAGAGCTTATTTAATGTAGGTCGACTGATACGACGCCAACAATCCATTTATAGTGAGTGCACTTAATTTGTTGGGACTTTTATCTCTATGTAGTTGAAAAACTTTTTTTACACCACTAAGGTGGCACACAAGGTTACAGCCCCACCTGAAAGACTGAGGTCACTATAACCTATGAACGTTTGCAACACCGAGGCGCTACACTATCTCAGCAGACCCTTGAAGAACCTTCTAAGATACATAGAAAACACCCAAACTCCGAAACAAACATTTGTGGATCACACAAATATTTGGGTTCGATTCCTGAAACAAACAAAGCAAAGAAAACAGACAAACAATTTTCTAACTATATTTTCGGCTTCCGTATCTTATGTTGAACACCCAGCGAGTATGTTTTTTTATACATATATTTCCAATGTACAGTTTTGACTTTTCTATCATTTTATTATATGTATAGATTACTGTCTAAACTAAACCTAAATAAGGCCCCCGTGGCATTGTGCTCAAAGACTTTTACATTATTATCTACTGTCTAATCTAAACTAAACCTAAATAAGGCCCCCGTGGCATTGTGCCCAAAAGACTAGCAGCAGCATTCCCCCTTTGAATAGCAATACAATAGTATTGTTTTGAAAACAAACATTACCATGGATCTTCTCATCATGTAACGGTGGTTCGAGGAATGGTCAACAGTACGCCAGGGAGTCATGGAGGTGGTATTTATTATAATTTTAATAATTACTTCCTACTGGCAGAAGCCGCATCACGATAGGCAGTTTATAGTACAGATTATTTTTTCATCACTGATTTCATTCCAAATTCAAATGAAAGGAAGGAAGGCCTATGTCCAGCAGTGGACGGTCATAGGCTGATTTGATTAATTGATTGACATAAACATTTAACGTGGCCATACCATAGAGTAACGCGACTAGTACAAAGGAAGTAGAAATAGCATGTTTGCTTGCATGTATTCTTAAAAACCACTACAAAAGCAATCGGCTGCCACTATGGAACTTACACAAAACAATTAAAACACTACACTCGTAATTTCAGATACACACATAGGTAATATTTCTTAAACCAGTTGGAGTATCGCTTTGACAGAGGGGAAAGTGTAAGGATGGCGCCTCCTCTGCCGATAAAATATAATCATAGGGGCCATTGGCGCAGCAACGAACCATAGCGTCATTGGCGGCCTCCTACCGGATATATCACAAGCGTTCTGAACAGCTTTTCAACCTGATTCCGCCCTCTCCTTTCCAATCTCTTACAACGCATGCCGGGCAGAGGTGCCACACCATAGAATCTTCGCCAGAACTGAGCGTTTCAAAAGGTCGTTCCTCTGTCGAACTGTAAAAATCTGGAACGACTGCCTGCACACGTGTTGACGATTCCGGGTTTTCCAGCGGAGCATGCAGAGGCATATCACAGGGCCGCCAACTTAAGGACAACTGTCAGTAGTCTCACAGATTGTGAGAGTGGCCCCCAAACGCTAGATGCACCATGAGTTTACATCAAGCTAGCGACGTCAATATGGTGAGCTTAACATATAAAAAAATGGTCGTGTTGCTCTATAAATGTGGCCTAACCAACGATACACAAACCGCACACAACACAACATAATGCTATTAACGACTCAAACAATTATTAAATTAACTGCAATCAATGGAGTCAACATAAAATCAGCGAACCTCATAGCCATTTTGGTTTATGTCATACTAGCTGTGCGCTCATGGCTTCGCTCATGACATACTTTGAACACAGCACGTTTATCATTTCATTGATTTCTATTTTTGTTTGCGCTACACTCAATTTTTTTCTGAAATGAACAAAGGATAAGTTACTCTATTAAAAAATTACTCTCTGCCAGTAATATTTGCTTTAAATTTGGTTATTGGCCGAACAGACAGGTAGATAAAAAAATTTAAACTTGATTTTATAAATACGTAATTACCGCGTTTCATATTATTATGATTTAGTGAAAAGCTGCATATTTGAAATTACAAACAGATACTTAAATTTTATCTATATGTATAAATACATAGATATGCACCCTGTTTACGATACGAGGACATAATAAACCTGGTAATGTTTTGCGCAGATGGCTATAAAAATACGTGAAGTGGTTACTAAATGGTAGAGCTATTACCTGCCATTGTATTGTACTATATCGAGGTGCCCATTTACTGCGTGGGTAAACGGGTTCAAAGCGATTCTCTGTAGAACTGTCGGCATTTAGACATCAGTCTGTAATGCCTTAAACTGGATGTTAGCGGCTAGCGGGGGACGGCGATTGCGGGCTAGAGTGCAAGACAGTAATGAGCGGGGACACGGTCAAGCACTTGAGTCATGTCGCGTGACCGTGTCCCCGTCACCCCCCCCCGACAGTTTTAAAATATGAATGAACGTGGAGTCTGTATGTGTGCTTTCTTTGCACGTGTGTGTGCCTCGACATGTACACATTTATTGAAGTCAAGTTAGTGATGGTTATCGAACGTGTCCGAAACTCATAAGGCGGCGCTGCGCTCGCCTACACCAGCATACCACGCTCACTGCGTTTACTGTACATCTTGCCTACGCTCTTACACTCTGGCGCCTCACTCTTGCTGCAATCACAAAAAAAAAAAAATTAGGTTTCGCAATCGCCGCTCGCTACGCTGGCCGCTGACGTCCAGTTAAACGCCTAATCGGCGCACTCCAACCTCTAATAATATACAAATGTACTCTGTGCTCCAACCAACCTAACCTACCTCAATTCTCCCACCCTCAGCATTCACTGAGGAAAATTAATAGCAATCAAATGAAGGCAATTTATAAAGCGATTCAATTCAAAGCGCTGCATAGGACCTTTGTAACTTATAAAATGAATTTATACATATTTCCAACTTAATTAATTAATTTCTGATTAAGGTCATAAGCATGTTTAAAACTTTTTTCTTTTTTTCTTTCAGTTTCTACCCTTCTAAAAGGTACTATAAGTATATACACTGCACCGACTAAATTTTTATGAGAAGTTTAAATCCTATTTCGCATAATTTTACTTACCATTTTAATTTATTGTAATAGGTATTCAGTTGAAAAGCGAATTAATATTCATGAAGAGCCGGCATGAATTTAACCTGATTTTTGGTTCAGTGTCATTATAATAATTTATGAGTAATTTAATAATAAATGATTAAAGACATTTTATTAACTGCTGCTGCTGCTGTTAATTTACAAAGAATGCTGTTGCCAATTTGTCTTTTCTTTATTTACGTTTGGAAATCCTCATGCATGCTATGCAGGACTCCTTTGTTTTTTTTATACGTGTGGAAAATCCTTTATGGATGCTTTGCAGAACTTGTAATTTTTCCAATCGGCCTGTTTTTCTTTTCTGTTTTACTTGTCATGGATGCTATGCAGCACTCCTACCGAATAAGCACATGGTGCCCTTCCACCGGCCTACAGCTGGGAGTCGCGGGTACGCCCTTGGAAGGGTTACTCCAATGCTGTCGACACATGGTGTTACCGGTCAGGTTTTATAAATTCGCATAAGACGGACCCTTGAGGGTAGGGGAGGATGTAGTGTGCCTTCACGAAGAGCGTTACCTGTGCTCGGGCCCTCCCCGTAAGTAGCGGCGAAAGCGAAAACGCGAAACCAATCACTACCGAGAAATGAGTCCCGACAGGGCTAGGGCGTCCCCCCGAGGCGACGCGTACCGGTGTGCCCCCGTCGGTATGACTGCATGCGCACGCGGCGAAGGGGGCCGCCACCCTTCACGCAGCGCCAACTCTGGCGGGATGCGAGGAGCCGAGTGCCGGATAGGCACGTGGAATGTGCGTGGTGGTATGGAAGGTAAGATGAATGAATTGATAGATGTAATGAAAGAGCGATGCCTGGATGTATTGTGTGTCACAGAGACGAAGCGGAAGGGGAGCGGCATTGACGATCTTCCTGGCGGCATAATTGCTTTGTGGTCCGGAGTGGACCAAGAGGATCATGCCAGTAAGGGAGTGGGTGTCTTGCTCTCCTCCCGTTTCGCTTCTGGAGTGAAAGATTATGGATTGGCAGGCCCAAGACTCCTGTGGGTACGTATAAAACTGGGGATCACGAGAGTTTTTTTGGTCGCAGCCTATGCTCCCGTCAGCTCGGCTAATCCCCAAGTGCTCGCGGAGTTCTGGGATTCCGTTAGGGACGTCCTCGATTTGGCTGAGGGGAATGAAAAGTTGATCATGTGTGGTGATTTGAATGGATGGGTGGGGACCAAGCGAGATGGCTTCGATGCTGTCCTTGGTCCGTATGGAGATAAGAGAGCGAATGATGCTGGTAAGTCAATCTTAGACGTATGCTTGGAACGAGACCTCCTTGTGGCGAACAGTTTATTCCGTCACAAAGATATCCACACGTATACTTGGAGACGGAAGGAAGAAAAAAGTGTAATTGATTTGATTTTGATAGACAGTCGTCTCCGAGAGGCTATAAGGGATACAAGGGCCTACAGAGGCCCCACTCTTGAAACTGACCACTACCTGGTGGTAAGCCGGTTTGTTGGTCTTTTCAAGAAGTGGAGGCACTGGCGAGTGCGTGTCCCCTTCGGAGACTATGAAAGGATAAAGAGTGAAAAACTGGAAGATGAAAGCGTAAGGAGTATGTATGTAGGCTTAGTCAGTGAAAGGCTTGCAAACGCGAGCCTTTCCGACTTAGATGTGGATGAATGCTGGAATATTATGAAAGAAAGTATAGTGGATAGTGCAAAAGAAGCATGTGGGAGTGCAAAGAGACATGAACATTCGAAAGGTGATGCCTGGTGGGATGCAGAGGTACAATCCTGCGTAGCAAGAAAGAAGAAAGCGTGGTTGGATTATGTCTCATCTTTGCAACTGAATGACAGTATGAAAGACACGAAGAAAGAAATTTACCGCCTCTGCAAGAATGAAGCCAAAGCTTTAGTGAAAGAGAAGCGTGAAAGAATAAATTTGATTGCGGAAGAGAAGCTGACGAGGAACTTCGAGACAAATACCAAACTCTTTTGGAGGGAGGTCAAGAAGTCTCGGAGCTGTTCGTCAGTTTCCAGAATGGATAAGATAAAGAGTAAAGCTGGGGACATTCTTGCGGACCCATTAGAGGTGTTAGAGCGGTGGAATGAGTACTTTGGAGAAATGTATGAATATCTCCCGGATGCGGGCACTGCGAGGGAGTCGATGACTGATCTTGCGGTGCAAGCATCAAGCGGAGATATTACTTTGGAAGAGATTGAATGGTCGATACGAAGCTTGAAAAATGGAAAGTCTGCGGGAATTGATAGGATATCTGCTGAAATGATCAAATTAGGTGGTCCTTGCGTCCGAGACGCCTTCTGGTCATTGAGCAATCTATGCTGGAAGACTGGAAGGGTCCCAATGGACTGGAGGCGTGCTATCATCGTGCCCTTGTATAAAGGCAAGGGCTCACGTATGGAGTGCGCCAACTATAGGGCCATCAGTTTGATCAGTATAGCAGCTAAAGTGTATGGCAAAATTATTGAAAGGAGAATGAGGGTGGAATCTGACGGATTACTGTGGGAGGCGCAGGGTGGTTTCCGAAATGGAAGGGGATGTATGGACCAAGTTTTCTCTCTCCGCAACATCGTAGAGAAGCAGCTGGCTGTAGGCCGGAAGGTTTTCTGCGGTTTTGTGGACATGGAGAAAGCATTTGACAGAGTTGTACGGAAGGATCTCTGGGATATATTGCCAGGATACGGGATTGATGGTGCGCTGCTTCGTGCTGTGCAGTCTACATATGTGGGATGTACGGCATGTGTGCGGGTGGGCGGCAGCCTGTCTCCCTGGTTTGACGTCAACATTGGCGTCAGACAGGGCTGCGTGCTGTCGGCTCTGCTGTTTGTCCTGTACCTGGACGATTGTCTTAAGAGAGTAAGATCGATGAATGTTGGATTGCGAATGGGTGACTTACTTGTGAACTGTTTGCTGTATGCAGATGATGCCGTGCTCATAGCCGAATCGCCATCAGAACTACAGTCACTAGTCACAACGATGAAAGATGATTGTCTAATGAGAGGCTTACAATTGAACGCGACTAAAACGAAAGTGATGGTATTCGAAAGAGAAGAGGACAGAACGAATGCCAGGATAACTGTAAATGATGTAGTGCTGGAACAGGTGGATGAGTTTGTATATCTTGGATGTGCATTTAGCAGGGATGGACGGTACACCGCTGATGTAGAAAAGAGGGTAACTGCGGGCAATAGTGTGAATGGAGCGTTAGGCAAACTTTTAGGTACCAAGGGCTTAAGTCAAAAGGCCCAGCTCGCAGTACACAATGCGGTGCTGATACCTACGCTAACGTATGGAAGCGAGAGTTGGGTATGGCAGGAAACGCATGAAAGTAGAATAAACGCGGTCGAGATGCGCGCGCTACGCAAAATCTGCGGAGTAACGCTCGCAGATCGCGTTCGGAATGAAGATGTAAGAAAGAGAGTTGGTCTGAAAGAGAGTGTCGGTGTTAAAGTAAGGAAGGGCATGCTACGATGGTTCGGGCATGTGGAACGAATGGGAGATGAAAGAATGACAAAACAGATATACAACGCGAAAGTGGATGGACGTAGGAGTCGGGGAAGGCCACGACACACCTACCACGACCAAATTAATCGTGTGTTAATTGAAGGTGATGTCAAGAGCCGTAGGAACCGACGTGCATGCATGAAAAGAAAAATGAAAGTTGAAGAAGCAAGTGAGGTGTGTATGGACCGTGCCGTGTGGCGCTCGGTTCTTTCTGCCTACCCCGCAAGGGATTTGGCGTGAAGATAGTTAGTTAGTTAGTTTTACGGACCCTTGAGTCACAAGATTTACCTGTTCTGTCGCCAGGAAGATAAAATCAGTCTTCTTCTTATTTTATTTTATTCAAAATTTATGTACACATAATGTTCACACAGGTAATACAAAACTAAGGAAAAATCAAGTACAATGGTCTTCTAAGCAAAGGATTGATAAAGCATCTGAAGGAGGTAATGGAAGGGACAAGACGGAGGGAAGAAGAGGGAAGAGGATACATGGTTGACCCAGCACACCAATTGATAGTATGATCAGCAGCAGGAATTCACTGGTGTTTTCATATTGTTTTCCAAAGGTTAACCTGTAAAAAATGTACGATCTCTTAAATCTGTTAAACTGGGTCCCTGGGTTAGATGACTTTGTATATTAAGGAACATTCAAAAATTATAATGTCGCTATTACTGATAGTATCTACGCCACTTTTAATCATTCTTATTTGAATTCCGAACATATGCCGACAAGATTTGCTCCACAGTCGTGCTCATTTAAGGCGAAACACGCCCTTGTACTTTGAATATTAATGACTTCTACTCCAATGAAATTGAGGCTAACTTGCCATTCCTGATATCATTACAAAATCAGTTCGCTCAAATATTTATAAGCCATCTAGGTCGTTAGCAAAATATAATTTTAAAAAATGTCTGGAAAATGTTTGAATATGGAATCTGAATGTGATTGACAATCGTAGAATATTTATGTATAGAATAACTCAATTGAATTTATTTGAAGCAATAACATTCGAATATGGAATTTTCACTGTGGACTATAAAATATATTTACGGCCTTCATTTTAGGGTTCCGTACGTAAAGGTTAAAAGCGGGACCCTAATACTGAGACTTCAATGTCCGTCTGTTTGTTTGCCTGTCTGTCTGTCTCAAGAGCTATGATAGTAAGAGAGCTGCAATTTTCACATAATTATAATGTGTTTCTGTTGCAGCTTTAAAAAACAAAAACTAAAATCAGAAAAGAATATAGGGGGACTCCCATACAACAAACTTATATGTGGAACTTATTCTAGAGATAAAAAGTGGCCTATGAGTTATTCTAGAGTTACTTCCGCATGTATATATTAGTCGGAATACGTAAATATTGTATATTATCCACGAGCAAATTAGAATGGATAGTCAACCACAAGATTAAAGAAGATATATACTATAAACTCCGCACTGCGTTTCAAAAGACCGGTATTATTTACGAAGTCCATAAAAACTGACCAAGATCGAGTCGAGATCGCCCACCGAGTATTCCGTACCAAATTTTTAATAGTTCTTCTTTCTATTACCCAAAATTCGTTACAGGTTTTTTGTACAATTTATTCCAAATGAAAAGTTTTTAAGATATTCCCACATACTTGCAGTATAAGAAGATTTATTTGTTAACAGCTTTAATAGTTCTAGGTCTACGGGAAACGTCTGTATCTTTTTTCTGAGTCAACTTAGAAGTTAGTTTTTTTACAGCTGAATGGGACTGTAGACTATAATTTGGTGTTTATTTCAACTCTATATCTCCACGAGATAAGGGGGTCTTGACAGGCCGACGGATGGACGAAATGATGGACATCAAAGTGATCATATAAGATCTACAAATTACAAACAGCCTATTATGCAAAACGGTTTTTCATTGAGTTTCTGTATGTACTGTAAAATGTAATTTGTGGAGTTAAATAAACTATATTATTATAATGGTTTCGTGTTTTCCCTGAGGTACGGATCCCTAAAAACAGTAAAGTATTTTTAATTAGCAAAGTTCTGCATTACCACACCTATTTCCAGAGCACTGACAGCTCGATGTTTTAACGAGCTTTATAATAAACGACCAGCTGTATAACTTATTGAATATTAAACAAGAAGCCGTGAGACGGTCTCACGTTTATTGTGACAGTGAAAGTTCAATACGATTGACGTTGCCATTTTTGTTTTATATCAAGCTTTGAACAGATGATCCACGTGACCTAGTGACGGATTTTAATGCAACAGAGTCACAGACTACAAACACAAGTCTCGACATAAGCCCCTCTGCAGTTTATTTTATAGAAATGGGCTAAAACCGCCATAGTCCGAGTCGGACTCAGATACTGAAAATGCCGTACCAAAAAATAGCAAAAAAAGTATGGGAGAGCCCTCTTAATTACTTTTATCTGATTTTAATCGTAGTATTTTGTTGTTATAGCGGTAACAGAAATAATTATCTGTGAAAGTTTCAGCTCTCTTGCAATTACGTTCTTAAGATACGGAGTGACAGACGGACAGCGAAGTGTTTGTAATAGTGTTACATTTTTACCATTTAGGTACTGAACCCTTAAAACAATTTCATGCAAATGCCGCTTCTAAGATGTTTAACCGCTTCGCGAGGTGAATGTATAATTGAGGATGTTTCATATAATTGCTTCTATGAATATTATATCAAATTGTGGTCTTGATTGCGCTTACTCTTCAGCTGAGAAACGGCAGTGGTGTCTGAGTCAGAAATCTCGTTTGACTTACTTCCAAATAATTTTCTTCAGAAAGTGACTTACGAAACAGTGCAACTAGTAATTTGCCGAATTAAAGGTCTTTATTCAAAAACTATCGGACCTCACGCAGATTCACGCGATCAGTTCCCGTTCCTGTGGGAATACAGGACTAAAACATAGCCCATGTCACTCGAGATAGTGTATTTTCCCAACAGTGAAAGAATATTGCAGTAGTTTCGGGGTCCGTTCAATGCTTAGGTGTACTGCTACCCTGCGTAAAAATAGTTAAAAAAAATTATACGTTGTAATCATAAAAATAATAATATAGTATTACATACAAATAGGCAACTCGCTGCCGTTCATTGAGCAAGCTTCCCCACCCCCGCTCAGCTGTCATTATAGTTGGAGGGTATTTTGACGGTATGTTTGCTTAGCCTTATTGGTCACACACACATTTAAGCTCTGTACAAACATACAAACATAGTACCCTTAGTCGACTTATGCGACATATTATTTTTCTTATTCTAATAGAACACCGCACGGGGAAAAATACGGAATTAGTATAATAAAAACAAAATCATGTATATTCAATTCCTTCCATTTCACTATCTGTGCTCTCATTGAGGTCTGTGTCACTGCCACTATCAGCTGTATTTATTACTAGCCTATCCAATCTATCTATTTTGTCGTCCATAGCGTGTTGAATTCCTCGATATTCATTCTCGCATTTTATCGCATGATCGCAAACCTTTTTCCACTCATCAGCCCCGATCATGTTTAATTTTTCAGTTAATAATGTCTTTATTGAACTTAAATTCATATCCACGTTTCTCGCGGCTTAACATTATATCTCGAAAACTACAAAAAATCGTAGAACATACATGGGGGTTAAATCGATAGGTATGGAACCCTGCTACCAGCTAGTGGCGGCTTGACACCCTAAATGAAACCCCCAGTATATCTGAGGTTTTGTTAATTTATGATTAACTGAAATTTCGTGTCTTTGTAACCAATTGATCATTTCCGGTTTATTGGTGTTTGAGTTGGGGGGTCTTTCAACATATTTATTGTGATAGGGTGCGTTGTCGATAACCAGAACAGAATCATTAGGTATATTTGGAATTACTTGATTAACCAGCCACTTCTCGTAGTTTTCGTTATTTATTTCGTTGTGATAATCACCTTTAGCGTCCGTGGATTTATACGTTAAAAAGGCTCCTGGTACAAAGCCATTTTCGTTACCTGCGTGAACAATTATCAAACGTTGTCCTTTTGAAATCGGTTTTTTACCCCTATTTGCTTATCATCACTCCAAGTTTTCCCTTTAGTGTGGGTTGTATGTATGTAGGACTCATCCATATACATAATGTTTTTCCTGCTTCGCGAAATTCGCGTATTTTGTCCAGATATTCAATTCGTTTGAGAGCTACATCGTGCTTTTCCATTAGAACTTTTCTATTGTCTTTTATTTTTGTGAACGCAAATCCCATTTCATAAAGAATTTTTCTCAACGTCTTTTCAGACCCATTATAATTAATAGCCTCAGATAATTTAGCTTTTAATGTTTTTATTGTAGGCAGTTGTTTGTAACGCAGATGAAAATCGTACACCATTCTTCTAACAACATCATAATCAAAATCGTCCATATCTAAACGAAATTGTTTTTTTGGTATCCCATTTTTTCGAGAGCTGGATTTTGTTCCACTGGAATGTGTATTATCAGTGCCAGTGCCGACTTCGTTTTATATATTGTTCAAAGTTCTTTTTGAAATTCCAGTGGCATCTGCAACTGTCTGTTGAACCTTCTTAAAATAATTACTTACATTAACATCCTCATGATTTTTAAATTGGTTGGCTTCAGATAAAAAATATTTATAAACATTATGGATAATTTCGCGTGACTGGTAGACTAACGGCTTACCTTTTTTCCCTATAGATGCCATAGTAGGTACTAATTTAATTTTATGGGGGTTTTAGCAGCTCTATATATATATTGGCTCTCGCATTTGAACCATGACTGACAAAATAAACGTCATGGTGTGTGCGACACAGATATCGCTATACGAAGTCGAAATTAGCCGATTGCCTCTTTCTAAAGCTCGATGTGCATTCTTTTTGGCCCTTTACTGTACAAACATAGCGTGTTATTTTGTGTAGCTGACAAAATTTGAAAACGAATCTTTTGTATGTAGAATACTACGCCCTGTGATATCTTTTCGTGTAGTAGACATTTGTTGGCTTTATTTTACAAAAGTATGTAAAAAAAGCCAACAAAATATCTACATTAAAATTAAATTTGCTTTTTTAAGGTATTTAAATATGGGATATTTTTTAATGCACATCTGATAATTTTTTCTGCACACTAGGTAACTTCACTAATTTACTGAATGCAAACCTGAAAATTAAATACTGTGCATAAAAACTAATTCATTGACTAAACATGTCCTACTTAAAAACCTTAAATATTACTAAGAACGAGATGTCCTTTCAAATCGAATTCACACCAAAAATGTGGTTTGTACATCGAATATTTAATTGAAGATGCCTTTAAATATGGCATGTATTTAAATCGATATCTGTTTATTTCCTTTTTTAATACAAAATATTTCAAAGTTAAACCAAAAATACTGACTTGCACACTAATTTATGCACACTAAATAAATGAAATTCAATATACTGTTTAATGGTATTTGCAGAACCCCTTGTTTTCCTGTGTACCCTTGGCTGTTCCCTTGATGGTACAGTGGAAAATAAATTTTAACCGCTGTACCCTTGGCCGCAAAACCCAACCAACTTAAATTAAACATGAAATCTTTCATTGAAATCATGATCTTTTAGGACATGTAGGTGGAAAAAGATCCCCTATTGGTTGTGGTGTATACGAAGAACATCTAAAAGTTAAAATGTATAAAGTAATTAAATAATTTTCAAAACAAATGAAGATCGGTAAAACAAATGAAGATCAACAGAAAAAATGAAGATCGACAAAATAAATGAAGATCGGCGAAACAAATGGAGATCGACAAAACAAATGAAGATCGGCGGAACAAATGAAGATCAACAAAACAAATGCAGATCGGTAAAACAAATGAAGATCGACAAAATAAATGAAGATCAGCAAAACAAATGGAGATCGACAAAATAAATGAAGATCGGCGAAACAAATGGAGATCGACAAAACAAATGAAGATCGGCGAAACAAATGAAGATCAACGAAACAAATGCAGATCGGTAAAACAAATGAAGATCGACAAAATAAATGAAGATCGGCGAAACAAATGGAGATCGTCAAACCAAATGAAGATCGGCGAAACAAATGAAGATCAACGAAACAAATCCAGGTCGGTAAAGCAAATGAAGATCGACAAAATAAATGAAGACCGATAAAACATATGCAGATCAATAAAACAAAAGACTACAAGCAAGTTTTTTTTTTTTTAACGCAGGGACTGCAGGTTTGGCACTTCGCCGCCTTGTTTCGGGGGAGCAAGGCGGCTTTGTGTGGGACTCACGGTCAACACGGGACCGTCCTACTACTAAACCCCGCGGTGTTCCGCTTCGCCTTAACCGGGTCGCAGGATAGGCCGGTGGATAAATCACTGCGGCCCGGCAAAGGGTCGCCCCGTTACATCGGGACTCTCCACGAGGGGGCTTGATGGGCTGCCCCCTCCCTCAATTCCTAATGGAGTTGTAAGTGCTGATTCCGTCGGTCCGCTCTCGGATGCCCCTCTGTAAGCAGAGAGGGTAGAGAGCGGCCAAGCGGGCGGGCGCTGAAAGCACCCCCGGAACGAGAGGCACCCCCGGAACACAGGGAGGTGCCTCCCGCTGTACTATAAGCAAGTTGATAAGGTCAAAAACTACTTGCAGTCATATTTTGAAATCTAGATGCAATTGCCATTCAAAAAAATAGGTGCAAGCAATTCTCGACCTCAATGACACTTATCTAAAAATGTGCTTTTAGGCTTTTATAGACATGACTGATCACAAATATATAAAAAATAAATAGATATTATGCATGCTCATAAGGTCGAAATTTGCTTGGACCCATTTTTTGTAATCTAGATGCGATAAACATTCAAAAAAATAGCTGCAAGCAATTCTCGACCTTAATGACACTTATCTGAAAATGTGATTTTAGGCTTTTATAAACATGACTGATCACGAATATATAAAAAATACATAGATATTATGCATGTTCATAAGGTCGAGAATTGCTTGCACCTATTTTTTTGAATGGCAATCGCATCTAGATTACAAAATATGGCTGCAAGTAGTTTTTGACCTTATAAACTTGCTTATAGTCTTTTGTTTTATTGATCTGCATATGTTTTATCGGTCTTCATTTATTTTGTCGATCTTCATTTGTTTTACCGATCTGCATTTGTTTCGTTGATCTATATTTATTTCGCCGATCTTCATTTGTTTTGTCGATCTTCATTTGTTTCGTTGATCTTCATTTGTTTTGTCGATCTTCATTTATTTTGTCGATGTTCATTTGTTTCGCCGATCTTCATTTGTTTTGTCGATCTTCATTTCTTTCTTTGATCTTCATTTGTTTTGTCGATCTTCATTTATTTTGTCGATCTTCATTTGTTTTACCGATCTGCATTTGTTTCGTTGATCTTCATTTGTTTCGCCGATCTTCATTTGTTTTGTCGATCTCCATTTGTATCGCCGATCTTCATTTGTTTTGAAAATTATTTAATTACTTTATACATTTTAACTTTTAGATGTTCTTCGTATACCACAACCACTAATGGATCTTTTTCCACTCACATGTCCTAAAAGATCATGATTTCAATGAAAGATTTCATGTTTAATATAAGTTGGTTGGGTTTTACGACCAAGGGTACAGTGGTTAAAAATTATTTTCCACTGTACCATCAAGGGAACAGCCAAGGGTACACAGGAAAACAAGGTGCAGAACTATTTTACTTAACACTAGCTGGTGCCCGCAGCTTCGCCTGCGTGAAATTTTGTTCCTAGACCGTAACATATCTATGTAGGCACCAAATTTCAGCCAGATCCGTTCTGCCGTTACAGCGTGAAAGAGTAACAAACATCCACACTCGCAAACATTGGCATTTATAATAATACCTAGTTAGATAGATTTCTGATTAACACATTCATAATGCATAATAATAATATGAGCTAAGTAAATTTATTTATTAAATAGGACATTTCTTAATTCAATGGCTAAACTACTACTTCACACAACTTCTCTTCTAAGCAATTGACATCGTAACTTAGTTCCTTCTTCAGGTAGTCCCAGCCTACGACGTTTGGACAAACCGAACTACTGTAGGCTTTGTCCTCCTGATACAGATGGGCCAACCAAGACCTGGTAACGTAATAACAATGTAAATTTCATCAGCTGAGCGTTCATGTTCATTGTAATGACTCTTTGCAGTCCTGTCGAATGTAGTCTACGTAGAGGCCGATGGAGATTCCGCAGAGGAGATTCCCGTATTTTACAAAGACTTAGTGAGTCTGTTTCCTGACAGAATGTAGTCGGCACTACATATGTAGAATAAAGTTCATGCCTTCCATGACCAGTCGTATAGGGCTGCTGACAATTTTTGTCGTAAGTATTGAGCGTAGATGGTAACATGCGGTGTTATTTTATTGACTAGTGGATACTTCCGGAAGCGTGTTCTTGCATTTTTTCTGGCTAGCCATCTTAGAATTTTCTTCTTATTTTCACAAATGTATTTTTGTCACACAAAATTTGAATAAATTAGCAATAATACTTCCATAAAGCATATTTGGTTAATATTATACCAAAATAGCGCTTTTTATTTAACTTTATTGCTATGTAGTAAAATCATCTGTTTGAAGTTTGAAATAAAACATAAATGAAAACGTCAATTGTATTGAACTTTCACAAATTATATGTCAAAATAAAAAGTAATTTAAGTATAAAATAAGAGTATTTAAGGAGTATTTATATCAACTCCGGAGAAAATCAGACCCAAAATAATTTACATTCCCTTTTTAGCTCGTTATGGTATAAATATCAATAAAATACGAAACACGTCTTCCATCAATTATGTTAATAATGCTATACGCCAAATTTTAAGTTGATCGGACCAAGGAATCACTTTGTCCCATACAAACTACACCCCCCTTTTTTATACCTTTGGAGGTGGAATTTGCAAAAATGGAAAAATTACTTTTTTCAAATTGTAACAAACAACGCTCATGCTTAGTTTCATCATCGTACCATTAACCGTTTAAGCAATAATTGATAATAACTTTGGGTCTAGGGATCGAACCGCAAAATAAAGTTTGGTTTGAATTCTATATACTTTTCCGGGATAAAAAGTACTCAGTGTTGTGCCCAGGCTATTAAAAAATAATTATACCACGTTTCATCGTAATCGAACCGGTAGTTTTTGCGTGATGCCTGAACAAACAGACAGACAGACAGACAGACAAAAAACTTTTTAATCACATTTATGGGTTCGGTGTCGGTCTAATAACACCCCCTGCTATTTATTTTTTTGATATTTTGAATGTACAGAATTTTCACTTCTACAGATTTATTATAAGTATAGATATCACTATTATCAAAAGGGATATTTTTAAATGCACATCTATATAATTTTTCTGCACACTTGGTAACTCCACTAATTAACTGAATACATACCAGAAATCTGAATGCTGTGCAAAAAAAACAATTGATAAACTAAACATGTACTACTTAAAAAACTAAAATTTTACACAAAATGTGATGACCTTTTTTTCTCGAATTTAAACCAAAAATGTGGTTCGTACACCAGATTTAAGATTTGCTAAACAAAAATACTAATTGCTTATCAAAAATACTAACTTGCACTCTAAATTTTACAATCTTATAACGGAATAGGTTAGGTTAGGTTAGTTTTTTATTTTTTTGATTAATAAAATTTAATTTTGTTAAGATGACTGATTAAATTGGGTTTTTAATTAGAATAAAAGATGTTCCTAAAAGTAATTTAGATGATGGTTTTCCTTAAAAAAGTTTTAATATTTTTGTTAAGCAAAGGAATTTTTAGATATACTATTTTAATAATAGTGATTTGTTCAGTAAAATAGTTCTGCAAATACCATTAAACAGTATAATGAATTTGAATTATTTAGTGTTCATAATTAGTGTGCAAGTTAGTATTTTTGGTTTAACTTTGTAATATTTTGTTCGAAAAAAGGGAATAAACAGATATCGATTTAAATACATGCCTTATCAAAATAGTATATCTAAAAATTCCTTAGCTAAACTAACATATTAAAACTTTTTAAAGGAAAACCATTGCCTAATATACTTTTAGGAACATCGTTTATTCTAAGTAAACCCCCAATTTAATCAGTCACCTCTACAAAATTAAGTTTTATTGATAAAAAAAATTAAAAGTCTAACCTAACCTAACCCATTCCGTTATAAGATTGTAAAATTTTGAGTGCAAATTAGTATTTTTGATATACAATTCGTATTTTTGTTTAGTAAATCATATATCCGGTGTACGAACCACATTTTTGGTTTGAATTCGATAAAAAAGGTAATCTTGTTTTGTGAAATATTTTAGTTTTTTAAAGTAGTACATACGTGTTTAGTTAATCAATTGTTTTTTTTTGCACAGCATTCAGATTTCTGGTATGCATTCAGTTAATTATAAAAAAAAATAGTGGAGTTACCTAGTGTGCAGAAAAATATAACGATGTTCGTTTAAAAATATACCTTTAAATATTTTGGGATATCTTTACACAACGCCATACATACATAACTCAAATTATTCCACCTAAAATAGTCTGTCCGTTAAGGTCAGACACGCCTCAATGAACACTGAGTAGATTCTTATGAAATTTGGTACAAAAATAGAATAGCTTGTAAGGGGACATGGATTACTTTTGGATAAAAACTAAACAGGTTTTGTGAAAAAAAACGGCCAGAAGAAAATATACTAAAACTATTTTTTTAAATTTTATTTATTAAATAACACAAGTTATCCATGACTTTATACACCTCGTCCATCTCGTCGTTAGTAGTAGACGATATGATAGTGAGGTAGGAGTCCGGCATAGCATCCATGACGATTTGCCCTCACGTTAAAAAAAGGCTGTAGATATTCTGTATTTTGGAAATCTGAAGTATATTCTGTTCAGTAATAATATTTAAGTTAATAATAATTTCGGAAAAATTTTTTCTTGCCCCTGAAATACGGAACTTGGAAGACCTACATTTATACTCAGATTTTCTTTCTTAACGTGAGCAAAATCCTACATAGATGCTATGCCGGACTCCTACTAAAACTAAAAACAACTCGTATCCTGGGATAGTTAGGCCTACGGTTGGGAGCTCCGTACAAGCCCTCGGAAGGATATCCCAGGACTCCCATCAGACCTACGGCTACCACTGCGGCCTCACCTTTTTCGAGTGCTATCCCGCGTCTCCCTCACGTCACTCTGTCATCTATGTCTATGCTCTGATAGTGATTAAATTACGGTATGATCCCTGGTCTTACTTGTTCAGTTGTCTTGGATATATAGCAGCCAGCCACGACCCAGCCGTCGACTGCGGATATAGTTATTAGTGATTGATAAGGTATTACAGTCTTCCGATAAACACATGATTTTAATTCTATTTAAATTCTATGCTTGAACAGATTCGAAAGTTAGTAAACCTTCAATACTATAATTTTATAGCATAGTGAACTACCAATCTCAAGTATAATATACCTATATCTACGTTTGTAATCTGCGTAAGATAATTAAGGCTTACAAACTCGTCTTGTGGATTGATGAATATTCAGTATTAATTCAACACCTTGCAAGCCTTCGCGTAATTCACGAGATCGCTTCAGTTACATCTACGAGATCCTATACATTGAAAGTTATTTACATAGGAGTGACTTTGAATATATTAATACAGTCCGTGGTACGTGAGATCATAACAGACCTTGGCATATTATAAGTGGGATTTAATCACGTGCCCGTTTCCCATTGAAGCTTCATCTCAGGATAAAAAGCCTATGATGTGTAATTCGAGACTATAATCTGTCCCTGTACAAAATTTCAAGAAGGTTCGTTTAGCCGTTGGAGCGTGAAAGATTAACAAACGTCCACACTGTGCAGGAAGGGTTGGGAATGTTCCTCCAACACACAAAGGGAGGATCCTCCGACCAGGCAAGGTGATCGCGCCTGACGGGCCGAAGCCCAACGGTTGATGTTGGACTGTTGTTAAAATCATTCATCGCCGTGAGAGCTCTGATATCGCGATGCAGGATTTATCTAATCTTCGTTGTGAGAACTTTCATATCGCGATGTAGGACTTCTATTTGTCTTCGCTATGTGGCGGCCGCCACATACACACCTTTTTTTAGTGAAAAAAATCCTACAGGGATGCTAGGCTGGACACCTACCGACTAAAAACCACACGTATCCTATCTAATAGCCTACGATTGGGAGCCCCGGGTATGCTCTGGGAAGGATGTCCCCAGGAACATCCACACACCTACAAATTTATTACATTAGTAAGAGGCAGTGCTATGGGCGCTACTAAGATCAACACCTCAAGCGACCCCAAGCCTGCTTTTTTTTGCGTGTGAACTCTTACCAACTAATACCACAATGTCACCATTACTTTACGTGAGGCTGCCGAAGTAATTTCATGTGCTACATACAAAAATATAGTCTTTCTATATATTAAAAATTAAATCACTAAAAGCAAAGCTTGAGAAGGACTGTACTGCTTAGGTTAATTTTTGCTTTTAACAATTGCTAAAAGCCTGGGAAGTCTTTATGAACAGAAACATTTCGCCTGTATAGAGTATGAAAAAATATGAAAAGTACCTGAAAATATTATCGCGGAATTAATGAGCTCAGGTCGGAGAACGGCATGAAGACTTCTCGGATGTTTAGCAATCCACACCCACTCCGATTGTCTTAGATCAACCGAACATTTTTCCTCAGACATGTCCCAACAATAATATTGTTGGGGCATATTTGAGGAAGGTCGCAAGGATTTTCCCAGCTTTTAGACAGTTAGTTGTAGTGGTAAAATCAAATTGGGCAGACGCAAGCACGCACGCTGCAAATTTATAGCATTCAGCAGAAAAACGATTGGTAAATTACAGGCATTTTTGTATAGGTTGTCCGACCGAGGCTGTATAGGTATATGATAATGAATATCCCACTAATATAATAAATAAGAAAAAGTCTATGTTTGTATATTGTAAGGCAGCAATAGACAGTTTTAATATTGGGGAGTGCTATAGGCTACTTTTTATCTCGGAAAATTTATTTATGTTCTTGTTAAAACATTATTTATTTTGTGGGAGTTCCAAATTTCGTGTGGTTGGTGGGTAGGGTAAAAAGTTAAAAGGAAAAATTTATTAATTTTTACAACAGATTTCTAAAAGTACCTACGAGCACCTCGTTAGAGAATATTGTGTAGCAAAGGTTTCAACCTCTCAAACACAGCGCGGCAGCGTCTGTTATTATCATCTTGCTACGAAGTGCTACGGCGTAGCTTTTACACAGAGAATGCGCTTCGTCAGAATTTCGAGTACATAATACAAAAAAAAAACACATTGTACAACAGATAAACCGAAATGTATTTTATTTATAGAAATACATTAATTAATATACATTCTTATTTTAAGTGCTTTATTACTTACTGATGTTTGGGGTTTTTACTTGACTTTGAGGTAATTTCGAAATAGATATAAGAATCATAACCTTTTTAAACGACTTCAAAAAAAGGAGGAGGTTCTCAATTCGCCTGTATGTATTTTTTTTATGTATGTCAAGCGATAATTCCGTCAATTATAGACGGATTTCAAAAAATTTTTTTTTTGTTGAATAGGGGTTACTTCTGAGGTGGTCCCATTTTCACCAGGTCAGGATCTGATGAAGGGATCTAGGAGAAAACGAGGGAAACCACCGAAAATTGTAGGGACAACTAGTGTGCTTGTTAACTTTTTAATTAAGTGCTTTAATGTTCTACACTTTATTGAAGGTATGGCGTCGATCTGATGATAGAGTCGAAAGACAGTCGAGGGCATTCCTAAACAATTTACAGCAGTTATCTTGTGCTTGGGCTTGATTGATTTGTATTGATGAGAACTTTACACCTAGATTGATAGATCCAACTTCAAAAAAAAAAGAAAGGTCTCAATGTTTTATGTATGTTCACCGTCAATTATAGACGGATTTAATTTTTTTTTGTTGAATAGGGTTTACTTCTGAGGTGGTCCCATTATAACCAGGTAAGGATCTGATGATGGGATCCTGGAGAAATCGAGGGCAACCACCGAAAATTATAGGCACAACTAGTGCGTTTGTTAACTTTTTAATTCAGTTCTTTAATGTACTACCATTAATAAAGGTCTGGAGTCGATCTGATGATGGAACCAAACGAGATTCGAGGGAATTCCTTAACGATTTACAGCAGCTACCTTGTGTTGGGGCTTGATTAATTTGTATTGACTTAACTTTCACATAGATAGATATATTTTTCGGTTCACCCGTCACTTAAAATAATGAAAAAAAAAATTTTCAATAAAAAATACAACCGACTTCCAAGAAATCCTGAAAAATAAAATTTACTTAGCACAAAGTAATATGTAGTTGATTTATCAGATTTTATTCAATATAATATTGAAGTTGGTGCCGTGAATAATACCTCCCTAAACCTATGAATTTACTTGGCGCCGACTTCAATATGATATTGAATAAAAAAACAGATAAATCAACTACATATTACTTTGTGCTAAGAAAATTTTATTTTTCAGGATTTCTTGGAAGTCGGTTGTATTTTTTATTGAAAAATTTTTTTGCGTATCCAAAGACCAGATTAATCTGATTATTTTACACAAACAATTCAACAGAAACGTTTTATTATCCACAAAGAAAATATAAGTACGCGAAAAGCTAACTTTGCATTCATTTATTAGCTACCATTTACAACGCTACTAAATTAGTTATATTCAGAAATAAAACCGTCTTATTACAAGATGGCTTCATATCTGAATATAACAAATTTTGCGAAAACGGAGCAGGAAATATATTCTACAGTTTGTAGTTAAGATATCGAGGTAAATTATTTGCAAACTTAGTAAGGTGCCATATTACTAGACGGGTGTTCACAAAGGACGCATTGCTGTTTGAGTTACATGTTCATTAAGTCTCTCTCGACACCCTTCATCTCTACAGCACTCATTATAAAGCATCCACTATCGTACAAGGAGGATAAAATGAGAAAATCCCCATTGTAATATATAGGTCAGAGCTTATACTCAAAGAGAGTAAGAACTGAATTTAAAAGTTTTATGAATGTAATCGTAGTTTGCGTACTTTTTTTTTGCTTGATGAAAATATATTATCTTCATTTAGGTTGCTGAGTAATGGCACTTGTTGGAACTTGCTACGAGTACACATATTGAGTAATTCAAGTGGTTTTATTCAATAAGTACATAAATAAATTATAAATATTCAGTTCTATGAAATATTCTCTCTATTTTTAAAACTTCATTTAGTAGTAGAATGAATTAGTATTAAAACATCTTATTATTAATAAAAATGATTAAATGATTGTATTATATTTACCGGTTACTTATACAGGGTGTAACAATCGGAGCGGTCAGTATGGGCAATACTATAAATATAAGAAATACAAAGCTCTGTTATAAGAACTGTATACTTAGATTTGAAAAAAATCTCTTGCACAGCTCGGGGGGAATCGAACCCGGTGGATTTGAGGTGGTTTTGAAAAATAAAATTTATATTATTTCTCTTTGAATATCGATTCTGTAGGTCATAAGGAGTAAATGTTACTATGAAACATGATATCTAAAATGAACAGAATGCATTGTATTTTATGTTCTTTAGTTTAATTAACTACCCACATATTCGAAGCGGACCCCGCGGTCCATTTGAAAGGGACGGTTTGTTCCATTTTTGGGGGAAGTTATCATTAAATCGTTAGCTATTTGACTATTGGGGCCGGCCTACAAAATGCAATATTAAGATCAATACCTAAACGAGTTGAACGTTGCATAGAAAAAAATGGTTTCACTTCGAACATGAACTTAAGTACCTACTTAATTAAATTAAAAAACAAGAAACATAAAGCATTCTGTTTATTTTAGATATGATGTTGCGTACTATTATTAACTCCGTATGACCGGTCTACACAATCGATATTCAATTAGAAATAATGTAAGTTTTATTTTTCAAAATGACAAGGGTTCGATTCCCGGACAGTGCAAGCGATGTTTTAAAAATCTAAGTATGCTGTCCTTATTTTCTCTAAAATCGATGACATGGTACCTATGATAGATATTTGTATCTCTTATATTTACAGACTTGCCCATACTGACCGTTCTGAATGTTACACCCGGTATATAGAACTATAATATAGGAGTAAAGAGGGAACACTACAGGCCATCGATCCATCAATCCTAGCGCACAACAGTCAAAGGTCGTCACTAATTGTAACGGAGGAATGACGAATCGAATTCCTCAAAGAAAATGAAAGAGTGGGCAATGTTCCTTACGTTTCAGATATATGTTCGTACTAGTTGATGCCCGCAGCTTCGCCCGCGCAAAATTTGTTCCCGGGATGAAAAGTAGCCCATGTGTTATTCCAGACTATAATGTATCTCTGTACCAAATTTCAGCCAGATCCGTCCAGCCGTTCGAGCGTGAAAGAGTAACAAACATCCACACTCACAAACTTTCGCATTTATTAAGTAAGATGTATTGTATACATGTGCTATAATACTCCGTTTTATAAGTTACAGTTGCAGATTTTAATGGACCATGATAGTATTTGACGCACGAGGTGGTTAAAACCTATGTTAAATAGTCAGAGACGAATTGCGGCCTGCATTTCTCCTACAGTTTTTGAAAGTTCCAGGATAAATTAAGTGTCTTGAAACTCGTATCGAAATTGATTAGATGATAAATTGTAAGAATTGGAAAGGAACAGAAAATAGCTCCCTCAGTCCATGTATGTGATTTCAATAGTACTAAGATTATTTTTGTAAAGTAATTAGTATGCTTACTGACCATAAATTTTAAATATGGAAAAAGAATTGGTTTCGAGCAGGATTCGGACCTGCGTCTTCTTGCAAACTGTGTAGACACCTTAACCACTCAGCCACCGAAACCTACTCGGAACCAACCAAATTTTCCGCCTTATATACGTCTTGCAAGAAGACGCAGGTTCGAATCCTGCTCAATACTATTCGTTTTCCATATTTAAAAAAATCAATAATACTATTACCTACGTAGGGTAAGAACTCTTTCGGCTATAATGGAACACACACAACCGGGATCAACTTAAACCCACAAAGCCGTTTTAACTCGCCTTGCGAAGCATACTAAATGTATTTTTTGTGAATTGAATGCTTTTTATAACAACCTGCTCCAATAACTATTTCTGTCGTTAAATAACAGAATTGGATGCAAATCTTCACTAGAAATTACAATAAACCAACATCTAAGGCGGCATACAACTAACCTATACTAATATTATAAGGAGAAAAAAAAATGTATTTTTGTGTGTGTGTATGTGTATGTTTGTAATAATTAAAGTCAAAAGATACTGTTCCAATTTCAAGGATTCTTCCACAATTGGAAAGCTACATTCACCCTGAGTAACATAGGCTATATTTTATTCCCGTAACCCCACGAGCACGGGAACTACGCGGGTGAAACCGCGTGACGTCCGCTAGTATATTAATAAAGTTCTGTGATATATATAAGATACTAGCTGATGCCCGCAGCTTCGCCCGCGATGGCGCTGTATGTGAAATTTTGCTGAATTTTCTTTGCTATAAACCTCACGGAGCCCGAGACCTATCCAACGAATGCAAAACCGTGGATATCGGTTCGTGCGTTCTGGAGTTATAGCGTCAGGAAGGAAAACCCGACTTATTTTTATATATTAGACTATATCTAAGCACTACTAGGTACTACTTAAGCAAACTACTTAGGCTTGGGCAGGTACTACAGGTTGTCTTTTACACAGATACACTGCACAATGGGATCAGTATTAAGGTACTGGCCTTCGTGTTGAGGTGAGAGCTACCCCGGCTGTAGTCAATGCCGGGTGGAGGCCGCGAGCTTCTCACACATGCACCTTGCTCGTGCAATCCACTTATGATTGGGGTGTGGCTCCTCTCATCATACAGTGGCCGCTTCCAGCCCCTAATAAACGACCCTGTCGTGAAATAGAACACGTAATCAGTTGCTGACAACGCGACAGTAACAGAGTGAAATGCTTTGCAAAAAGAAATGGAGACTCACCAGTTTCCTGGGTAGAATGTAGTAAGTAATCTTTATTGGCCATTATACGAGGTTATAACCTCGTATAATGGCCAGGTTCAAATCCAGAGCTTGAGCGAAGACTGATTCGTGACATAGAACCAAGAAGAAAGAAAAACTGACTACCCCAAAGCAGGTCTTATATATCATCGCTCTGGGAATCATTCGCGAAATCCTTTCACAAAACCTGTTTGCTAAATGCAATTCATCTAGTGCCACAGACTCTCCTGTCATCCTGTCATTCTGACAGCAAAGGCAACCACAGACAACCGAGTAAACGCCACTTCTATGAATCTCTTAACGGTCGGAGTTCTGCTGAAACCTGGAGGTTTCTTAGGTCTGTTGGCATAGGCAAATCACCTAAATCTGACACCAAGGACATCGATGTCAATGCGTTGAACACACATTTTTCACGGCCACCGGTCTTATTGGATGCAACTGTGAAAAGCGCCACACTACTTAGATTGGGGGACGGGCCTGTGCCGCAGACCTCTTCCTTTCAGTTTCACTCGGTTTCGGAGGCCGACGTTAAGAGATCTCTATTGTCCATTTCTTCATCTGCTTCGGGCTATGATAACATTTGCTCTAGGATGATCCTTCCCATTCTACCTATCATACTCCCTGTTATCTCTCATATCTTTAATTTCTCGTTATACTCTGGTTCCTTTCCTGCGGTTTGGAAGTCAGCCTATGTTATACCGCTACCTAAAAAAACGAAACCTTCCTCGCTGACTGACTACCGACCTATTTCTATTCTCCCTTTTCTTTCTAAAGTTCTGGAGCATATTGTTCATCGTCAGCTCTCCATCTTTTTGTCGACTTCTAACTCCCTTAGCTCTTTCCAGTCGGGATTTCGCGCTGGGCATAGTACTGTCTCAGCGCTGGTTAAAGTTACGGATGACATCCGTTGGGCTATGGAGCGGAAGGAGTTAACTCTCTTGGTCTTGCTTGATTTTAGCAGTGCTTTTAACTCCGTTGACTTCGATGTGCTACTTGGTACATTGAAGTCTATAAACGTCTCTCCTCCTGCTATACTCTGGTTTGACTCATACCTTCGAGGGCGTTCCCAGTGTGTCCGTATCGATCAGACGAACTCTGACTGGTGCGAGCTATCTGCAGGCGTTCCTCAGGGTGGCGTTCTATCTCCTCTTTTATTCTGTATCTTCATCAACTCGGCTACGAGTCTTATTTCCAGTAACTTCCATCTCTACGCTGACGACCTGCAGCTGTACCGACATTTTTCGGCCACTGACGCCCCATCTGGCATTTCGTGCATCAACCGCGACTTAGATAGACTAAGCGACTGGGCTAATTCGGTCGGATTGCGCATCAACCCTCTGAAGTCGCAAGCCATCGTCATTGGCAGTAAGTATCAAACTGACAATCTGCCGGTGTCTGAACTGGATCCAGTTCTTTTGGCCGGTATTCAGATACCTTACGCAGACACTGTGAAGAACCTTGGAGTGATCATGGACACCACGCTATCCTGGAGTGCCCATATTAGTGACGTCAGCAAGAAAGTGCACTTCTCCTTTCATTCGTTGAAGTGCCTCCAGAGCCTCTTGCCCTTGAGGACGAAAATTAGTCTTGCTCTAACTATAATTCAACCCATTATTGACTACGCCGACGCCTGCTACTTAGACGCCACTGAGGAGCTTCTGGATAAACTTGAGAGGTTGCAAAATTTGTGTATACGCTTTATATTCAATCTTAGAAAGTTCGATCATGTTTCTCACTTTCGCAAAGAACTCAAGTGGCTCCCAATCCGCCTTCGCCGTAACACTCGAATCCTCTGCCTCCTTTACAATATCCTTTATAATCCATCTTCACCTCCCTATCTAAAGGAAAGGTTCTCTTTTGTTCGTTCTCCTGATGCTCTCTGCAGATCTCACCTACGCTCAAATCTTAAATTTCCTTCTCACAAAACCGGTTTTTATTCAAACTCTTTCACCGTGCATGCAGTCAGACTATGGAACTCACTTCCGCCTGGTATCAGAGACAGTAAAACTATCAGCACTTTTAAAAAGAAAGTCCGTGGACACTATTTCTCTACAGTGTAATCCTATTTATTTATATATGTAATTTTTATTTAAATATATATTATTATATTTACTTATTTATATATGTAATATATACAGTTAATAATATTTATCTTTTATTTTGTGTGTTATGTTAGTTCTATCCTGTTTTGTAAACACACTTTTTCTTGATCTTTCCTTTTTCTTCACGTTCTCCTCTCGCCGGTCTGCTGGTAGATATTTCTTACAGAAATAAGCAGTACCATTGTACCTATTTATCCTTTTATTATTGTTATTTTACTTTCCTAGTGTGTACATAAATGAATAAATAAAATAAATAAATAATAAATAAAAAAAGCGATAAATCGATTAGGGCGCCTACACACGCTCAATGCTGCATCTAAAGAAAACAAATGCTACAATTGTATTATTGGGCAAGAGGACTTAGAGGTATGAAGTGCAACATATTGTATTAGAAGTATGCCAGGGGTGAAGTCAGGAGGGCAGAGCTAGTCCTACATATTTTACTCTTGATCCTAGTATGAGATACGACTACACTGTCGCTATAAAGACAATGCCAATAACTTTAAGTTTTATATAAAATTTTATACTATTAATACATGACCTTTATCCTATGTGAGTAGCCTATGTTCACCGCAAAGAGCGTAGCTTTCCATTAGTGAAAGAATTTTTCAAATCGGTCCAGTAGTTCCGGAGCCTATTCGTTACAAACAAACAAACAAATCTTTCCTCTTTATAATATTAGTATAGATGTGTGTACACCTCTCTCTGCATTGTTTTCGTTAGAGCCCTAGCCTACCCTTGCTCACACACTGGAAACTCTGAAGAAAGGCGCCCTGGGAAAGAGTCCTCTGCAAGCTGCCTCTGAGTAAGTTGGTGAGTAACTCACTAGCTATTAAAGTGGTTACACAATTAGTTCACAGTAAAACACATAGTCCCCGTGACCCATAATGAAATTAGTTTTTGGTTGGAAGTCGTCCCGATTTGTTTACATATAATAATTAGAAACTCCGCTGCCTTGGGTAATATAGTTATGGTCGTCTACTTCTACCTGTTCTGTTGACTAGTTCTGTTGGCAGAACTACTGGTAATTTTTTTCCATTAGTTCTGTGACTTATAAGACTATGCTTTACACCTGACATTCGTAAACTATTCCCATCAACTGTTCTTAGCCTAAGATACTTCTTATGGCATAAGCTATGCTAGGCATATCGTATCAATTAAGCCGGAATAAACAGCTAGTCGTCCAATAATTAAAAAAAAAAACATGTTTTCTTTCATTATATGTACCGTTCAAATTTTAAATGCACGTATGTGAATGACAAACGGGCACTTCACTTTTATTTATATGTACGTTTAGAGATGAAATATTACTGTAATCAGAAAAATATATTAAGATTTTGACGAATCTTGGCATGTCGTCTATTTTGCTAATGCGTGGAATGTACATACAACATTCCACACATTCGCGTCGTCAACATAACAATACATCATAATGAACTAAGTGGCTTCGTCACTTCATTTGTGTAAAGTGATGAACATTTTGTGTTTAGAAATATTAGGAAAATTTTCTAAAAAAACGTTGAAATGTATACTTTATATACATACATACATTGTGGCGTAAATCATGGATTTGCTATATTAGTTTATTAGGCGCTATTAAGCGTAGGTATAATGGTTATACTTAGGTCGGTATAAGGGGTGTGTCCTTAATAGTGTCATAGTAGGGATAGTTGATGGAAGGAGATATGGTGGGATGTAAGCTATATATAGGCGTGCGCATTAGTAGAATAGAAAAAAAAATCAGGAACTAACTAAATTTTTTATTTTACTTCATACTGTCGAAGAAAATTTACATCAAAGTAAATTATTCTGTAAAATATATTCCACTGAAATAATCAGTGAGTGGCTTAATAGCCCAAGTATTTAACTAAATTTTTATATGTGAAAACGGAAGCTCTGGTAAGCATCAACTAAATCAATTTTATTAAGTAAATTAATTGTGGGTAATTTTTATGTAAAAAAAGTATATTTTAAGTAAATTTATTTTATCAGGCAGGCGTTTGTGAAATTTAGAAAAGGGGGTAATGTTCTTTGTATATTAAATGTTTTAAAATGGGGTTATAAATAATGTAAGGGAAAGTTTAGCAAAAAATATTGTAATGCTTTCGTTATCCCCCTGTAATCTAGCCCTAATTTCAGCCAATAACCGATAATCATAATCAGAATGAGTAAAATCCTCTACTAACAACTCTGATAATTCCTCCCATGAAGTCACAGATTGCCTTATGTTCCTAAACCAATGAAGCGCTTCGTCCGTAAAGATCTCGGTGGCATATTGTAAAATCTTAGCCTGCGATATGTTCCTAGCCGACCTAAATTCCTCAATTCTTTGCAGAAAAGCTTGAACATTAGTTCTACCATTATATTTAATGCGTTGCAAGTCACTGAAATGGGATCTATCACAATGTACCGGTGCAGGAACATTACGCTCACATACATCCGTCTTTTCATTCTCAGAACTACTACCTTCCTTTCCACTATACATACACTTTAATTTGCCAAAAATCTCGGCTAAATTACTAGATACAGCAGCAATCTTATCTTTAAGTTTTGAATTTGACTTATCCAAACGCTGAACTCGTAAAAACAAATGACTGTACAATGCCCACGAACGATCAAAAGTAACAGTATCCGACTTCTCTTCCATCAAATTTACTCTAGATTTAAGTTCCTTAAGCGATATCAGAACCCCTCCCAAATCCTCTTCTGCATCAATCCCCGAAAACTCAATATCTGAAGCTGGTACCGACAATATTACTGAATTTATCTGTTTTCTTAACCCAATAACCGTAGAAGCCGGCTCACCACCGCGAATAACTACTTCATAAGTTAATTCATTTTTATTGAGCAAGAAATACCTAATTTTATTGATATCCATATTAAACGGCTCTGGTAAGCACCGAATCACTCACAATTATTAAGACACAAATCACTTTCTCTATTCACATAGAACTACAATATCATTCAGATTTTCCTGAAACAATACACAAATTATATAAAACAAAACCTACCGTGACTGGTTTGCATTAGATATCTTTAAAACATTAACAACAATTTTACTTCTACAAGAAGGTTCGTAACAATTTTATTAATGTGGGTATATTTTTTGCGTTAAATTTATTACAAGGAATATTAAAAACAATGAGGGTAGAATTTTTTCCTTATGATGAACAATACAAAATATGAATATGACTATAAGCCAACATTTATATAATAAAAGATATTCTACTATTACAGTTTCAAATAAAATAACTGTAATTAAATTTGGGGACAAGCTACGTTAATAAAAATGATGTTAGCAAATTTTCAAATTTCGGAATACCCGTTTAGCCAAAAAATGTTAAATGCAAACAAAAAGTTCAAAATTCGGGCATCCAGACTAGCATAGGCCAAGGGCGTCTAATCCTTGAGGTAGCACTAATTTCGGGGGAGGCTACCTGCTAGCGGGCAACAAATTAAACTGTAAATTTTAATTACGGGTCACTAGACCTAACAAATCTGTAGATATTAATCACACGTTATCAACTACCAGGACAATTACTTAAGTTCGGGCGCCATGACACGCTTCTGGGAAGTCCAGAGTGATCCCAGGAGTTCCCAGGCGGTTCAGTAGTTTAGGTAAGGGTATATATTTTGTCCTGAAGTCAATAACGCAACGATTACATATAATAACTGCCTTTATTGCGATTTCACAAAATAAACTTAAATCTATCTTAAAAAACTAGGTACTCATCCGAATTCTTCCTTCAGGGATGGGATTTCCTTCCTTCAGGAATAATATGACGTAACAATAGATAATTACTCCTATATTTTCAATATTAGTTGCTTACGGGTATAAGCAATGTTTTTTTAAATATAAACTTGGAAGCTCATTCTGAAAAGAACAAACAATATATTTTATATACACCCTCTTCAACCATAGATTTCCCTAAACTTTCCCTTACATTATTTATAACCCCATTTTAAAACATTTAATATACAAAGAACATTACCCCCTTTTCTAAATTTCACAAACGCCTGCCTGATAAAATAAATTTACTTAAAATATACTTTTTTTACATAAAAATTACCCACAATTAATTTACTTAATAAAATTGATGAAGTTGATGCTTACCAGAGCTTCCGTTTTCACATATAAAAATTTAGTTAAATACTTGGGCTATTAAGCCACTCACTGATTATTTCAGTGGAATATATTTTACAGAATAATTTACTTTGATGTAAATTTTCTTCGACAGTATGAAGTAAAATAAAAAATTTAGTTAGTTCCTGATTTTTTTTTCTATTCTACTAATGCGCACGCCTATATATAGCTTACATCCCACCATATCTCCTTCCATCAACTATCCCTACTATGACACTATTAAGGACACACCCCTTATACCGACCTAAGTATAACCATTATACCTACGCTTAATAGCGCCTAATAAACTAATATAGCAAATCCATGATTTACGCCACAACATTACTCACGCCTTTATCCCCGAAGAGGTAGACAGAGGCATAGCATACGTCCACATTTCATCTTATAGTTTTATGACCGACGTAAAAGGTGGTGAGCCTATTGTCGTGTTGAAATGGACAAGCGCAGATTGTGACGACCCACACTTGAAGATTTTCAAGCCTTCAATTTGACTTAATGACTGTCATTTTTGATGATGTCATTTCTGACAACCAGATTTCATTTCGAGTTTTCCTTTTTTATGCAATGGATCGTTTTGCGAAAGTGTTCCCTTAGTCGCTTCTTACGATACTCTCGAGATGAGTTACGGAGGTACATTTTGTACTCTTTCCTGTCGCCACACGGAGTATTACAAATTTTCAAAAAGTTCTCTGTATGTTGAGTACGTTGGAATTTTTTATTTACACACAATGTTCTATATAATATTTATACGTATTGGTAGAAAAGAAGATCTGCAAAGGGTTCGATTCTCGAACTATGCAAGAGCTTTTTTTAAATGCAGATCTTATTTTCTCTAATATCGATGACATGGTTCCTGAGAACAGATCTATGTAATCGCTATTAAAATCGCTATTAAATAATAACCTCTCATTAAATAACAAGTCGTTGGGCACTTAGATTCTGCCGGGGAAGCTGCCCTCCGAACGCTGGGAGTCCCACTTTTCTACCCATTCGTTGGGGCACATGGACTTGTACACGCGTTGGAAGTATAGGCAGGGCTCGTAGGTCTCGCCGCGCACCTTCTGGCAGCGGTGGAAGTCCAGGTAGCTCTGGTAACAGTACCTTGTCTGGTTTGTGTTAGGGAACCGCGGGTCGAAAGGAGCAGTTTTGATGTCGGCGGGCGATTTGATCATCTCAGGCGTATTGCTTGTTTTAGTTTGGTTTTATTTAAAGATTATCGTCAGAGAAAATGGCAGTCCACATAAATTACCACTCATGTCTTATATTTAAAGACTTGCCCATACTGATCGCTCCGAATGTAAACACCTTGTATAACAGTAATACCAACGGCTTCAGCACCTTCTTGCCTTGAAGATGCATTTTCTCTTGGATCCCATCATCCGATCCGATCCTGCCCTGGTGAAAATGGAACCACCTCAGAAGTCTACACTATACAACGAAAAAAAAATTTTTGAAATCCGTTTATAATTGACGGCAATATCGGTGAACAACATACATAAAAAAAATATACAAACGAATTGAGAACCTCCTCCTGTTTTGAAGTCGGTTAAAAACCAAATATTATTAAAGTGATAAAATGTAAATGTTTGCAAATGGCGTCTTACCAACGTATATTTCAAGATTTTTGATTCAGCATTAAAAAGCTCTGCAGATAGCGAAGACCCTATTTCATTAAGAACTTTAATGAAGCAATTTATGTCCCGCTGTCAACACCGTCGCTAATCTTGCTGAAATTACAGTTTTATAAAGATGTGCTCATTTAAAAAGCGCTATCAAATCACGCTGAGGAAATTAATATTAAGTTTCATATTTACTAAGTAATAGTGTAATCATATTGTCTTTGATGAGATTTTATTTTAATTAACCTGGACACATTTCTCCTAATAAATTAAATGGATGAATTACAGTATGACGAATAGATAGTTATTAGGTTTTTCTATATGTAGTGGATCACATACATATTTCTGATATTGCTGTACGTAATATGACTGTTTCTGCGATTTAATAATTAATTCAACCGATCTAATACGGTTAAGAGATTATGGCAAAACTTGTCAACTATTCGGCTGCATAATAAATTTTGTTGTCTAAAGTTACTAATTGCTATCTAAATTACATAATCCGTCTTGAGCAAAAGTTTCTGTAAGCCAAGAGAACCGACACGTTGGAACTTCAGAAGGTCAACGACCTATAGAAACTTACGCTCGATCTCTTGAAATATTTGTGACTTATATGCGCTATCTTTGTCTGAAATGTTGTAATTAATGGAGATTGTAGTGTCAGATATTGTAGTGTCAGAGATGAGGTCATTGAAGATAGATGGAAATAGGTAAGATGGTCAGACGATAGAATCGTAACTTGAACCGTGACTGTATCATTGGATTTTATACCCAAGTTCTTTAAGTAAAACACGAAGAAGATTTTCGGAGGCCATCTATGTGACGGAACGAGTGTAAAGGGGTCGTATTGATATTTTAAGGCTTGAGTAAAGTAATCTACTGACTAACGGAGAAAATAATGACAAAGAAAAGAAAGCTCTGACACAAATTGCTGTACCAGTCAATCAGGACCGCGTAGTACAGTAAAGATCTACACTCGGCTGTGAACTGTCATACGTTTTGATTGTCAACCTTTGGAGTACTATTGATGGCCTCTCCGAAAATAATATACCTATGCCTGCAGCCACGCCTATATTAGGAGGGGATATAACGAGGTATCTTACTACTAGTGATCTATTTTGTTGGTACTACGTAATAGGCAAAAAGCCAAATATAATCAGATCATTGTATATATAGAATCTGTGGTCCGAGCATCCGATTGAGATAGCTACTAGTATAGTACTCAGCGCCGCCATGACTTACTTCAATCAATCAATTAATTAGACTATGACAGTCCTCTGCTGGACGTAGGCCTCTCCCAAATTTCGCCACAATACATTGTCCTGCACCTTCCGCATCCAGTTAGTCCCTGCGACCTAATTTAGGTCGTCGGTTCATCTGTCGGGGGGTTCGGTATGTACAACTAGCTGATGACTTACTTATTAAATGTAAAAAGAAAACATTCTATAAAGGTCATTATTTTTAAAAACATAAATACTCCACCCAAACTATTTATATTGCGGACAAATTCTACCTGTGAGCCATTTAGACAAGTTGCCACTCTTTTGCGTGGCGACAACGTGGCGACTGATATCATTATCATATAAATTACAGAGCCTTAACACCGCGCGGTTTTGTAAATACGCTGTACCAGACAGACAGAATAACATTATTTATTTAAGGTAGTCGTGAGTCTACCTACAGCCACTAGTTATTTTTGATGTTAAAAAAATACCATCAAAAGTAAAGTTTAACGTAAAAAATATTATTAAGTCTAAGTAAACAAGTTTGGAGTCCTGGGACATCCTTACGAGGGCTTACCCGGGGCTCCCAACCATAGGCTGTTGGGCGTTACGTGAGGTTTTTTATTCGGTAGGAGTCCGGCATAACATCCATGAGGATTTTCCCTCACGTTAAACAAAAAAAAAGTATAAGTAAACAATCCTATTTGCCATTCTCGGATAATTACTGAGTTTCTAAGATACAAATTAAAAACGTTTTCAATGAAATATCAAACACGTAGAAGTACACTGATTGAATCTCAAACTTTCAAAATCAATTCTACTAAATTCTATTACGGTTCCACCTCAATTTATTCTGAACTTCAGAAAAATATTAAATTTTCTCAACTCATATCTAGCACGCCAGCAAGGTAAGTCGTTGACATTTGGAAATCGGCTTCATTTGCAGGATACGATTTGTACCTCATATCGATTAGGTATTCGATTTAAACAGCTATTGAAAGGTTCGACGCCCTTAAGCATCTTTAAGGTTTCAAAGGGAATAATAATCTCTTCTGACTTTGTGGAATTATCTCGTGATATTTATTTACAGACCAGCCAAAAAGTTATGGTTTCCTGTTACTATCATTATGAAATCAAGAATAATAAATAAATACTCACGGATATTTTTGCACAACGGTATCTGATACCAAAGTAAGCTAGGAATAACCTGACCCAGGATATTAATAGGTATTCCTATAATTTTAAATTGGCCGAATTTATTAGTTGTCCTAAGGAGACGGGAGGCCTCGACTCGAGCCGTTAGCGCAGCGAAGAACCATAGCTTCCTTGGCAGCCCTCTACCGAATGTATAACGGCGAGTGTTAGGCTGGCAGCGTCAATTTGGCGAACTTAATTAAAAATAAAAGATATGACTGTATAAAACGAGCCTTAGGAAGGTGACTTCCTATTGTAGCCAAAAAAGGTTCCTAACTCATCTCATACAATACTCTGCGATATAGGATTGAGCTGAATCCAGTGATGTACAAGACTCGAGGCGTCCGAGTCTCTTTGCCTAGAGCTCGGTGTCGTTTACAGGGCTCGCCTCGTTTGTATGGCGCTCGACGACTCGGGAGTCTTTTTCAGAGCTCGAGCTTTTTTGAAGCCTCGAGTCCTTTTCGAAGGCTTGAGCCCTTTTTGAAGGCTCGAGCTCTATTGAAGGCTCGAGCCTTTTTGAAGCCTCGAGTCCTTTTTGAAGGCTCGAGCCCTTTTTGAAGGCTCGAGCTCTACTGAAGGCTCGAGTCCTTTTGAAGGCTCGAGCTCTATTGAAGGTTCCAGTTCTTTTGAAGGCTCGTTCGTTCGTGTCCCGTGTAGTGACGAGAAAGAATAGAAAATGTCGCCACCCCAAATCATCCTGAGGGTGTCGTAAGCTGCGACTAAGGGAACACTTTGGCGTTCTTTGTAAAAGGTTTGACACAAGAGACTGATATTTATTTTATTTATTAGGGTTCCGTACCCAAAGGGTAAAACTGGGACCCTATTCATGGGACTTCGCTGTCTGTCTGTCTGTCCGCCACGAGGCTGTATCTCATGAACGGTGATGGCTAGAGAGCTGAAATTTTCACAGAGTAGTTGTTTCTGTTGCCAACCAAAATAAAACCAAAAAAATAATAATAATTGAGGGGCGCTCCCATACAACAAACGTGATTATATTGCCATTCTATTTTATATTTTATATATTAAAAAGGGCAACAAGGAGACGCTTGAAATACCTACTCACAGAATATTGAGCTGTGTATTTTCATTAAATTTTGTATAAATAATAAAATTAAAACAAAATACCTAGAAATTTAAGGGGGTGTCCCATACTACAAACGTGAATGGTTAAGTAGGTAAAAGCCTCACATTAAGACGCCCCCACTGACCCATAGCCTTCAGTCGGAGTGCACGGGGAGGTTCCCTGTTTCCATCGAGAGCGGAGGAACATATTCTTACGTTCCTAAAGTCACTAAGGGTGACATAAGGACGGCCGTGCTGCCGCTTAAATCCTGCAGGAACACCGCCTTTGGACCCGACGGCATTCCAGGCCGAGTATGGGTGATGGCTCTTGAGGAATTTGGGCCTCGACTGACAGAGTTCTTCAGTGCATACTTTGAAAACGAAAACGGGGAAACAGCCAGTGATCTGAAAGACGGGGCCGGCCGGCAGACTCACCATCCGGGTACAGGCCGATCGTGGTGCTCTGCTTGTGAGGCCAGTCGAGGACGTTTCATTGTGAGCGCAACAAAGGAAGCGAAATCATTTGACATCGCCAACGACACTTTATTATTGTAATTTATACAACTACTAGCTGACCCGCGCCACTTCGTTTGCGTAAGAGAGAGAGAGAGAGAGAAATAGAAAGATTAACCGTCGCTTCTATTATTATTGCGTGGTTTCCTGTCGCGTGTTCCCGTTGCATTATTTTGACAAAAATTCGAAGATTGAGAAGCCAAATTAATCTCTTTGTAACTTCTTGAATTCTAGTAGAATAGGACGGAAATCGTTAGTAGTTACCCTACGTAATGCCTACTAAATGATACAAAAAACCGGCCAAGTGCGAGTTGAACTCGCCCATGAAGGGTTCCATAGCAGCAAGTAACATAATATAAAAGTTCTTGTAGTTTGTTGTAACTTTGATTGATGTTTTAAGTTTTAACACACGTTCGCAGTGGTAGTGATTTTTCAAGGCGAAAATTGCGATTCATGACGTATTAAAAAAAACTACCAACTCGATCTCGTTCAAACCAATTTTCGTTGGTAGTTTTTATGGCAATGTACATCATACATTTTTTTCTAGATTTATCATTCTCTTAGTTTAGAAGTTAGAGAGGCGGGGTGTCACACATTTTTCCACTTTGGAAGTGTCTCCTGCTCAAACTATTCACTTTAGAAAAAAATGGTTTTAGGAACCTCAATAGCATATTTGAAGACCTATCTATAGATACCCCACACGATGGGATTGATGAAAAAAAATTTTTGAGTTTCAGTTCTGAGTATGGGGTCCCCCAAAATTACCTGCTCCGTTTCGCATCCGTTTTTGCTATTTCGCTACGGAACCCTAAAAACCGGCCAAGTGCGAGGCGGACTCGCGCACAAAGGGTTCCGTACCAAAGAAACGGCGAACATCACTTTTGTTGGATGGGAGCCCCCCTTAATCCCCCGTTTTTCTGACTTTGGTATTTGTTGTCATAGTGGCTACAGAAATATATCATCTGAAAATTTCAACTTTCTAGCTGTCACGATTCCTGAGATACAGCCTCATGATGGACAGATAGACAGACGGACAGCGAAGTTTCATGAATAGGGTCCCGTTTTAGGGTACATACATACATAGCCAGGCCTTTATCTTCGAAGGGGTAGGCAGAGGCATAGTATACGCGCACATTTCACCTTATCGTTTTATGTCCCACGTAATAGGTGGTGAGCCTATTGCCGTGTTGAAATGAGCAGGCGCAAGTCGCCGCGACCCGCAGTTGAAATTTTTCAAGCCGCCCATAAGGCCTTCAACTTGGCTTAACGATTGTCATTTTACTGACAACCGGGTTTCATTTCGAGTTTTCCTTCTCTAGCAATGAATCGTTTTACGAAAGTGTTCCCTTAGTCGCCTCTTACGACACCCTCGGGATGTATTGGGGTGGCGTACTCTTACTCGGATTTCAAGGTTGTAAATCTCGATCAGTATCTAAGCCAGTTTTTGTTTTTAAAACATATAAATAAACTAAAATTTTCATCTACGAGTATAACGCCTCTGATCGTTTGTATTATTTATGTATAAAATGAGAAAGTAAGTGAAGATGGTGATACTCTGTGTCAGTCGGATGAACGTATACACCCTCTAGAACTTTTTCTTTATAGGTAACTCCTAGCCAGTCATGTTCAGGTTCTCCTTCTCACAAATATATTTTTGACATACAAATAAGAAGGTAATTCCGCATAATGAAGGGCATATATAAATAAAAGACACAGTTTTAAAATTGATATTTGAATGTTTTGACATTTATCAACAACAATGATATATGAAAACTATAGATACGTTATCAAGACTGAAAAATGGCAACAAAAAAGTCAGGCAATTGCCTTAATTTTCATACATGTTATCATAGATAATTTCATAGAAATTCTTTTTTTGAATGTATAAAATATTTGCCGTTTTTGAAAGCCGTGATGTTCGTACATGACGTGTCTATATTTTATTACGTCTTTGATCAACAAACGATTTTTTTAAAATCGAATTCGAATTCGATTGAGCTTTCAAACTTGTGTCAAAAAAAAATATCCAATAAGTACCGGAGTATCAATATGAACTATGCGGCAAATCCCTCCGAAAATATTTTTCTACCCTATTTTAACCATGTAATAAAATAAATTTCAATGAAATACAAAACACGTCACCTATCAATTCTATTAAAGATGCTGTATGCCAAATTTGAAGAAGATTGGACCAAAGAATTACGTAGTTCCATACAAACTTTGTGACCCTTTTTCACCACCTTAGGAGTTGAATTTTAAAAAATCCCTTCTTATTGCTCGCCTACGTCACATAAGGAGCATTTGTGTAAAATTTCATGCTTTTAGACTCAGCGGTTTAGGCTGTGCGTTGATCGTCAGTCAGTCAGTTCTTGTTTTTATATATATAGATAAAACTATATTATTGTAATTTATTAGATACTCTTGCTTTTTTAACGTATCAAAACATGATTAGGAATACTTTGTTCGATCGAAATTGCTCTCGAAAAATGAGAAATATTGCGAAAATCTTAACAAGTAATGTCCTTTTTGTATCTAAATAAATGAGTTTAATCCTCATAAAAACTTGTCATAAAATAGATATAAGTAGATCTTCAGAACAATATTTAACGGCTAGATTTTTTCTTAAAACCCTTCAGATTTTATAACAGTAATATAATGTATTAGAATCGAATGAAATCCGGCAAAAGCGTACGCTGGAATTGTTCGAATTGCCTTAGGATTTGTCAAGGTCGAACATTGCAGCCTTAAAGCAAAATTTGAACTGTATTCTTTCAAGCCCCTAGGATAAGTCGTAACCAAAATGTGGGGACAAATTTAGGACATCCTCCAACTTAGCCGGGGAGCTATGCGCTAGATGGATTTTTTTTAACGTGACGATAATCCTACATGAATGTACTATGACTCCTACTGACTAGAAACCACACGTATCCTACCTAACAGCCTTCGGTTGGGAGCCCCGGGTAAGCCCTCTAAAGGACGCCCCAGGACTGCGCTAGATGGATAGGTAGAGACCTCATGGTTTTAGTGGGTCCAAGGCCGGTATGACGTACGTGTTTATTAATTGGCCCCTTTAATAATAAAAAGAGTAAGTAGCGTGTTGAAGCGCAAATCCGAAACGTTTGTTAGATTTGGGCCCCAGACTGAAAACTTTAAGTATAACCTGAAGATTTGAGACGATAACACTAACGCTAACGGTAGCCAGTAAATGTCAGTCGTTAAACCAAGTTAAAGACCATAAAGACTTAAAAATTGTCAAGAGTAGGCAGTACCTACGCCTGTCCATTTCAACACGGCAAAACGGCTCACCGCCAATTACGTTTCGTGGGACGAATTATAAAATGATGAAATGTAGGCATATAATATGCCTCAAATACCCCTTTGGGGATAAAGGCGTGATGTTTAAAGTGATTTAATTTATGTATGTCACTGTAGCCAAAACTCAACATTTTCCAGTAAAGTTGTATTTTTAAGAATGTTCATTATAAACTACGTTTGTAATTTTGCTCTCAGAAACAAAAATACAGAGGGAATCATGGCTCGTAACGCAGAAGCACGCGGTGTACACTCATTCGTGTGAGAAGCAACTTAACCATACGTTGACAGCCGACATTGTTGTTGAAAGTCCCCGCAAAGCATTTGCTATACGAAAGCATATGTCGACACAACCCGTATAGTACGAGAGCCCACGACCAAAACCATGTCTCATAGCAATACGGCAAAAACCCTATAAAATCGTTAGATTGTATGATTCTGAACCCGACTAGGTGTGTAGTAACGGTCGAAAGTGTAGCAACTGCGTGGGAGGCTATTTCTGCTGTGTCAAAAAAAAAAAAGGCAGTCGGTATTATAGCAATACGTCTGATAGTGAAAATGTACATAGATTTTATTATTGTATTACGAAAAAGTTTGTTTTCAGACATTTAGCGCGTAGCACATAGCCTGAGCGCATTTTTGAAAATGTCAACAAATTTAGCCGACCTGTATCATAGCAATACGGATAATTTATTTTTTAACTTTTCGTATTGCTGCCATGATTACCAAAAACCTGTTTTCAGACACTTTAAGTGTAGCATATACTCCCAAAAACGAAAATAACGTTTCGGAGTCGCCTGGCCGACGCCTCTGTTAAATGTTTTTATAAATTTACAGCCTTCATAGATATTCAAGAATCTCCCTTGTCTATTATATGTACTTTGACAGATAACAGATGTCATTACTTATTTCTTTTGTAAAAGTTACTCAAGTGTGCTTCGAGAGTGATTTCGAAGACGACGATTCCGAATCCGACAGCGATTGAATACGAGAATATTTTGTAACTTTGAATAAACCGTTTTTTTTTTTCAACTTCATTCCAGTTTCCTTTTGTGCGATTTATTTCAGTCCTTCAACTTCAATGTTACGGTTTCGCGTAAATTCTTTGTTAATTATCATCTAATAAATTCAGGGTCGCAACGTATTCATTGGTTTGTAACAGAGAATTCAAGATGCCTCAATACGATTTTTAAATGATATCTGAGTATCGAAAAGTTGTCTGATAGAGAAGGTGCTACACTTAATTTGTCTGATATATTTTTTTTGCACATGTGGACAACTTCTTTTATCATGTCCAACAATTTTCAGACATATTGCTATGATACCGATCGGTAAAATTTGTGAACATTTTCAAAACGGTCTCAAAATTTAATGTGTTCACATTTCCGTCTGAAAATTGTTTGTCTCGCATCAAATAACCAAAATTTACTAATAAAAAAGATTTTCAGACGTATTGCTATGAGACATTTTTTTTGTCTCATTTTTAATTTTTTTAAGTGATTTTACGGGTTTGCGCTACACCACTAACGTCTGAAAAATATGTTTCCGGTATCTCAGTACTATCATTCTACTACAGTCTGCAAATCAGACATATTGCTATGATGCAGTTCGGTAAAATTCTTTGACAATTTTGAAAATTCGGTCAGATCAAACGCTACGCGGAAAATGTCTGATATTGGTATTTTCGAGTTCAGGATAATCGTATCAATCGATTTGATGCGGTTTTGGCTGTATTGCTATGAGACAAAAATTTTGGTCGTGGGCTCTCGTACTAGTAGACATTTCTGCCTCAATAGTATTTCATTAAGTTAATAGAAGACTGGTTCTATTTTACAACTTCAATACATAACAAACCTTCCGGGTGCACTGGAAGTCCATTCGTTGTGAAAGATCCCTCTTGCTAAGAAAAAAGTTTATTCACAAATCTAAGACTGCCGTTGGGTGCCGTTTACAACTGATGTCCCCGTACCTACAACGAATGAGTACCTCCAAGCTGGATAAAAAAAAACACTTGTTCTACACTGCACCAGAGGTTCAAGGCTGTCAGTTACCTCAGGACAGCCTTTATTGTGAATATCACATCGCTGCATGTACAGACGGAGTCACTGCTGGGAGTTATCCAAAAGTTGAGAGCAGTATTTGTAATAACGAATCTGCGCCATGTACAGGAGACTCTGTCTTGTGCGGAATGAAAAATTAGCAGCCTTTTTTACTTATTCAAGATTTCTAGTTTCTTTGGGACTGGCCCAATACAGCTTTCAATGCAGATGTTATTGTTACACCACGCACATCTATCAATACCAAGGATGTTGAGATTGCCTTTCATTGGTGTTAAAGTTAGCAAAAGATGGCCGAGTGCCAAGACTGCGAGGAGCGCAGCGAGGACACAGTGCTCCTTACATTGGCGGAGTGCAAGGCGTGGGAGCAATAGCGCCAGGCCCTCGTGGCAGTTCTGGACGTGGACACTCTCACTCACACCCGCTGGAGATCATGGTCTCCAGCGGGAGTAAGTGGGACTGCGCTGCCTCTTTCTGCGAGCAGGTCATGCTCGTGATAGAGGCGGTGGGGAGGGGGCTGGAAAGAACTCTCCCACCCAAGTTCCGCAATTGGCGGCAGGAGCGCCGCCGATATGTCTTCGCCTAAGACTATCTGCCTACATGACCGGGAGCCTGAGGTCGATGAGGAGGCCGCTCACCGTCCTTACAGAAGCAGGCACGTCCTTACAGAAGGATTCACGCACGCCGCTAAGAAGCGGCATATAACCCGAAAAACCCAGTCTGTTGGGAGTCCTGGCGTCGCCTTCCGAGGACTTACTCGGGGCTCCCAACCGTAGGCAGTTAGGCATGATACGTGAGGTTTTTTAGTCGGTAGGATCCGGCATAGCATCCATACAGGATAAAAAAAGTTAGCAGAAGAGAGGGTTGCCTTGCCACCAGCAAACAGTGAGATTTTCAGACATTTACTGAATATAATGGTAGTTTGATCGATGAACGTCGGCTCGCTACTTCTGACCCTCAAGTTGGCGGCCTGGTCACGCTTCACTTGTAGAACCCGGGATTGTAAGATGAGGGAAACACGTGGGCGGGCAGGTCATTCCAAGTTTTTATAGTTCGACACAAAAAGGATCTTTTGAATCGCTCAGAGGCGATTAAGGGAACACTTTCGCAACGCGAAAGTCTTCCCAGTTGCCACACGGGCCAGTAGTTTAGTAGCATGATGACAAATTTTTTTACGTTAGAAAAGCCCTACACGGATGATATGCCGGACTCCTATCGACTAAAAACCACGCGTTACCTGCCTTATGCCTACGATTGGGAGCCCCGGGGAAGCCTTTAAAAGGTTACCCTCAGAATGGATCGGTACGTGATCCATTACGTAGAGAAGGAGAACGCGAAATGAAACCCGGGTCAGTAAAATGACAATCGTTTAAAGTCAAGTTGAAGGCCTTATGGGCGGCTTGAAAAATTTTATTCATTTCAACACGGCAATAGGCTCACCACCTATTACGTGGAACGTAAAACTATAAGGTGACTATAATATGTAGGCTACTAAATTAGATCTAGACACTTTTGAGTTTTTACTCCCACATACATACAGAATTTAATTTTTCTCTGCCAAACCCTTAGACTTAGTAGCGTGATAATAATAATTAATAATTATGAAGTATAAATAAACCTATCCGCATGTAAAAATTAAACTAAACCTATTTCGTAATAGTGTCTTTTGCCCATATATTATACCTACAGATTTTAATACTTCTCTGCCAAGCCCCTAGGCTAAGAAACGTGATTGAATATTTACAATAGACTTAATCTTTAAGCTCATTTATATTAAATAGCTAATCCCTGCGGCTTCGACCGCGTAGAAGTTGTTATCACGTAAAAGTCGTTATCGTTTAAAATCATAACCCTCCTTTTGCGCAGTCGGTTAAAAAGTAGCCTGTCCTTCCCAGGGCCTCGAACTATCCCGATACCAAATTTCATCTCAATCGCTCCAGCCGTTTAGGCGTGAAAGCGTAACAGATAGACAGACAGACAGAGTTACTATCGCGTTTATAATATTAGTAGGGATTAATTTATTACTTAGTTACGGAGATATTAATGTTATTAACACTAATTTGAGCTTTTATTTGAAGGCTTGCTTTCATTTTAAGACTCGAGCATGTTTTACGGCTCTTTTGACGACTTGAGTTCTTTTGAAGGCTCGAGTTTTTTTGAAGGCTCGAGCTCTTTT